>CM046660.1:13625910-14825910 GCA_025594165.1 Tamias sibiricus | reverse complement strand
CTTTCATCAGTTTATGATGTGTTACTGTGAATCCTTATATTTGTTCTACTTGGAGTTCACTGAGCTTCTTAGATGTAATTAGATGTATTAATGTCTTTTATCAATTTGGATATATTTTGACCATTATTTCATGAAATATTTTAATAGTTTCTCTTCTTTCCTTCTGTGTCTCTCATTATTGAATGTTGGTTTGCTTGAGGGTGTCTCACAGGTCTCAGCTCTATTCATTTTTTTTCTCCTGCTTTTTTCTATTTCTCAGACTAATCAGTGTCAATTCCTATCTTTAAGTTTACTGATTCTTTTTTCTTCCTGTTTAAATCTGCTGTTAAAGCCCTCTGAATTTTTCACTTAGTTTTACTTTTTCAATTCCACAATTTCTGTTTGATTGCTTATTGTAATTCCTATCTCTTTAATGGTATTCTCTCTTTAGTGAGACATCATTATCATAGTTTCCTTTAATTGTTTTGTTTTTGGTTTTTGGTGATGCCAGGGATCCAACCCAGGACCTTGTTTCTATTAGGCAAGTGCTCTGCTACTGAGCTACATCCCCAACCCTCTAGTTTCATACATGTGGTTTCTTTTAGTTCTTTGACCATATTTAAAATAGCTAATTGAGAGTATTCACGTAGTAAGTCTAATGTCAGGGTTTCTTCAAGGTCAGTATTTGGTTGCATTCATGCTTTTGTGCATTTTTTTTTTACCCTGTAGCCATACTTTCTTCTTTCTTTGCATGGCTCATAGCTTTTTGTTGATAATTGGACATTTGGAATAGTACAGAATGGTAACTCTGAAAATTAAATTCTCCCTCCCCAGGGTTTGTTATAGTTGGGTGTTTTGTTGTTGTTGTTGTTGTTAATTGACTTCTCTAAATTAATTTTGCAAAATCTATTTGTCACATGTGGTCTCTGAAGTCTTTATTCTGTTAGCTTGGTGATCGTTGCATAGGGATTTTCTTAAGTGCCTGGAACCAAAAACACCTTTCAGGTTTTGCACAGGTGTGTGTGTGTGTGTGTGTGTGTGTGTGTGTGTGTGTGTGTGTGTGTGTTTGAGCATACCTTCATCACTCAGCTAGTCAGCTCACACCTCTGCCGGAGCCTTCACCTCTTGTTTCCAGGAATCTCAATATCAGCCGGAGGTGAGAATTAATGACTCTTTCCGGCCTTTCCTGAGCATATGCCCAGCATTTGTGTTGTCTTCTAGATTCCCAGGAGCATGTCAGAGCTCTTCAAAGTTCTTATTCCCTAAACGCCTCATTCCCCAGTCTTTCTTCAAGCTCCGCCTCTTCCCCTTCCCCTTCCCTCTCCCCTTCCCTTTCCATTGTCTCATACAGCAGCAACTAAAATATTTCCACACTATAATGGTATTTGATGTGGCCCTTTCAGCACTGATTGAGTTCAGAGTTGGATGAGATGAGACAGATCCTTTGATCCTGCCTTCCAGAGAGCAATGTTATAAGTCTAGAATGAGACCCCTTCTGCTCCCTCTGGAACTTGCTCAGGTTCTTATTTTCAAGGCTACTACTGAGATGGAAAATGGGACAGGACTAGAGTAAATTAAATTACCACAAAACTTGCTATTCTTATGAAATTCCCTGTTTTATCTTGATTAACAGTTCCATTAGTCACTGCAAGCTTTTAGTTTCCCTACAAGTTGTTTGATGCCTTTGCCAGTATTTTCATTGCATTTATGGAGGCATAGACTGTAGAGTTCCTTACTCTGCCATCTTTGCTGACACCCGCGATATCTTGACTTAACTTGCTAAGTGAGCTCAGAACATATGGGGGGAACTATGTGCCAAAGTTTTTATAAAATTTTGTACTTTTTACTTTATAGTGAATAATCTACTTTTAATTATTGATCTTTAAAAATTCCTTATTTTTAAAATTTAAGTTCTTTGTACCCTGGTGCTCTCAATATTTGATATTTTTATGTAGCTGTGAGTGTATAAATAAGTACCTTCAATTGTCAGGGAGTTCTTTTGCTCTGGTAAAACATTTGGTTACCTTTATTTTGATGCATGAGATTCACAAATGATGACTAAAATGATCACTGAAAAAATTATTTGACAAGGAAATTTTTTTTTTTTACCACATTGCAGATTTTGACGTTTTCAGTGTATTAGGATAACTTGTGTGTTTTTAAATTATTTTGTATGAATCATCTCATAGAATGAATGGCGTATGTTCTCACTGTTTTTCCAACCCTCTAAAATAATATCTTTAACATTAGTAACACAGAAAACTGTCTTATTTCCCTCCCAACTATGGATTCTTATTGCCAGAAACCTTAGTAGATTAATCACATATGGGATGAAGGTACCTAGAGGTTAGCTTAATGGTTAACTTGAATGGAAATGGTTTTCTTCATCTTTTCTTTCACTATTTTTTTTCTTTTATACCAATTTTGATTTTCTTTTGACAAGTGAAATACATAGCAAGCAAAATGTAGAAGTTAGAGGAATTATTAAATTTCACCATAAAAAGATAACTGCCATAACATTTAGCCTTTCCTAGCATTCATAGATATGAACATGTGATCGATTAATGGAAGGGAACTACTTGAGGAAATTTTAAACAATTTTTTTTTTTAAACCACCCCATCGCATCTTCCACTAAGTCAGGGCACCCTGAAGGGCATCCTGGTCCTATTCTATAACATTTTTTGCTATGTTCCTTTCAGTTTTTAGAGTATTCTCATTTAGATGATTAAGGGTTAACTTCAGGGGTTTCTTTCCTTGCCCTAAATGCAGCAAAGGGCACAGCCTTGGCTACTTGGGCGAGTCGGGGGCACACTCCAGAGCATTCTAGATTGGCAGTGGATTAATAAAGTGCTCCATTTTGATTTCAAGTGCTAGTATAAGTTTGGGGTTACAATTTTATTTATCTCCAAATATTTAGCCAGTTGTCCTCATACCTTTGTTAAATTATAACATTATCACTAAATAGAAGTATCTTTCTTATCAAACACTAAATTCTTTATAATAGCACTGTCATTCTTGCATTTCAACTAACCGCTGTTTGTGGGGCACTGAAAGAAAAGGCAAAATGCAGAGGGAAGCAGTAGAAGTCAATTTTAGATTCTGAGTCTCTGAGGGCTCAATTTCTAGTAATTTTGCCATGATTAAGGATTTTTCAAGGGTAATTTTTATGTATGAGCTCTTTGACTTTGCCTGATAACCTTGGAGTAAGCTGAATGTGCTATTCAGCACATACTGTACTGAGCTGTTTCTGCTTTGTTATTCTTCATCTATCTGTATGTTTTCAGTATCAGAATTACTCTTAATTTTGAGACTTCGTAGTGTTCTAACTGACACTACAAACCAAGGGGATGGTGTGAAGTCTGCCTTGCTAGTGGTTTTTATATGGGAGAGTGGCTGGGGAGGAAAGTCTTTCTATGGTTTTTCTACTAGGAAAAATGTTCAGAATATCTTTTTGTACTCTTCCATCTCCTTTCCCACCTATAAACTCTTCTTAGGTTTTACTGGAATTACATTAAATGTATAGTTTAAATTCACGGAGATTTTGTCTTTCCAAATATTTTAAATTTCTTATTTAGGAAATGGTACAATCGTCCATGTTTTTTCTTTCTCCCTCTCCTTTCCCTCCTGCTTCTTCATTTTTTGAAAATTTCTCTTTATAAATTCTATAGCATCTTTATTGAAGTCTTGAGTCTTTCTGATACTCTTAGGGTAAATTTTTGTGGTTGTTTTTTTGTTGGTTGTTATGAATGGGACCTTTTTTCCATTATACTTTTTAGTCATTTTATTTTGAGAGACAAATCTTCATTTTTTTCATTAAGTGGACATAGTTGTGCTAAATGAAAAAAAACTTCACAAGAATCAACCGTATTGATACTTGGTGCAAAGCAACATTTATGCCATTTAAGGTGTGCATCCCAGCTACTTGAGGGGCTAAGGCAGGAGGGATCACAAGTTCGAGGACAGATTGGGCAAAGACCCTGTCTCAAAACAAAAACAAAGGTGCTGGGGGTTCCTAGCATGCATAAAGTACTGGGTCCAATTCCTAGCATTACAAAAAATAAATAAAATAAATAAAAATAAAAAGAGATATGCTTTGCCTTGGAATAGTTTGATTAAAAGGAACAAATGGAGGGTTGGGGATGTGACTCAGTCTTAGAGCACTTGCCTAGAATTTGCAAGGCCTTTGGTTCAGTTCACAGCACCGCCCCACCCTGTTCTCCCATAGGAAAATTCTTTTTTAAAAATGTCACTGTACCAGTCAAATTGGTTTACGAGGCTGTACATTTTTGTGTTGCAGTGTTGGTATTATGGTAATGGCCTTAGAAGAAAAATGGACTGTGGCTCAGTGGTAGAGTGCTTGCCTAGTATGAGTGAAGTTCTGGGTTCAGCACCCAGCACTGCAGAAAATGGGGACATGCTTATAAGTTACTCATTTTAATCATCCTTAAGTAAGTCAGCATTTACTTTCAAATGTATATGCCTCTGTGATATATTTCTTATTACAGGTTTTGGCTTTTGAATAAAAATACTTTTGAACCATTTGTTTGTTTTCATTTTTCCCTTTAAACAACTCTGCTTTTGAAGTTAGTTGATATGTTTTGATTTCACTACTGTTGTCTGACCATACCCACTCCCCTAAGTTCCCTATTATGGAGCAAAGTATTACAGAAATGTACTTTGAAGATCATAATCTTGGCTGGTTATCAGTGGACACTGATATCTTGTGACTTGTGTTGTATAGCCAGGTACTGCTACCTTCTCAGGGAGATCATTAATGTGTGGTGTCTAATGAACCATTGAATACATAAAACAGACAGTGATTGACCAATAAATAAATTAGACCTCAGTGCTTGCTTAAGCTATCAAAGCTAATCATTTAAATGAGTTGTTCTGTTTTAATTAAAGTTTCTGGCACCATAGTTAATGTGACTTAGAATTTCTACTAGAGCGTTTAGCTCTTTCTTGGTGATTATCTTTGATGACATAATTATAAATAGAGCCTTAATTAATATGCTGACCTTTCCCTCAGTTATCTATCTATCTATCTATCTATCTATCTATCTACATGTGAAATGGCTTGCTAGCCTTGTGCATTACAGATATGTCTTAGAATGGTAAGCAAATTAGGAATTTTTACTTTAACTGGCAATTATTTTTAGCAATAAAAATTTATACATAAATTTGGTAATTATGTTCTTTCCTTATTTAGATTTCATATGTTAAATGGGTTTTGAAATGTTAGCATTATATTTTGATCTTTAGAAAGAAATATTAGAAATATTGATCATATGTTTAACAACATAATGATTTCACAATTCAACCTGAAGAATTTTTATAAATATGCAAATATATTTGGAGTTGCTATGGAACCCAGAACTGAGAACTTTTAATGAAGTAGGACAAACCTGTAAGCAGTCATATTATGTGAGACCTGAGGACTCTTAAATGAAACCTAAGCCTCAGTCACCAGTAGTGTTGCCATCTCATATTAAAGGAACTGTCTGATGGGTGGGCGATGTATATGGAAAAAATAGACTCTTCATGAAAAAACTTAGAACTGGACAAAAGCAACAAGAAAAAAGAAGTTCAAGAAATAAGAAAAGGGAAGAAAAGTGTAGTTTACATATTTGAACAGCTTAGGGGCTCACAGGACTGAAGTGTTGCTGGAGATATAAAAGTGTCTTATCTCTTAGGAATATTTTTCTTTCCATCCTAGAGATCTTTTCCTACAATTTCATTTGGGAGCCCTTGTCTTTCAACATGCTAGAAATTTCCCTCTTGAGGGGAAGGATCTGAACCTTTAAGCTTATTGCCCAAAGTGCATTTTAATTTAGTTGGTTAGCATGCTCTATGAATTTAAATCACTTAAATAGGCTTGGATTAGTTGCTACACTTGGGTTATTTTACAAAATATAACACATCATTTTCTTATTTATTTTAATTAGAAAAAAAGTTTTCTTCAGTGCTGGGGATTAAACCCAGGGCCTATGCATGCCAGGCAAATGCTCTACCACTGAGCTACATCCCCAGCCCAAATTGATGGTTATTTGTTGATAATAGATCATGTCTGGACATTTTAATAACAAACAGTTAAAATATATTTTCATTGGAAGAGATTTTGATTTCTTGAGGACTTTAAATTGTGGAACTTTGGGACTAGTTGGGGCCTTGAAGATCATTTTATTTTAGCTCCCTATTTTTAAATGGAGATTGAAGACACAAAGATGGCCAAGGATTCACATGTTAGACAATTATTAATAACCCTGGAGTGGAGAATCCTGACTTCAGTGCCATTCTCTTTCTGGAGCATTATCCTGCTCTTCACATCTTTACATGAAAAGCAGGGTTTATTCCTGAAAAATGAGGAAGGATTACAGTTACACAGAAGGAGATGTTGGGGGAAAGCCAGTGTTGTTGGGAGCAAAGAATGACATCTTCAGCTGTATAAATTTTCCCTCTTTAGGGGAGAGGGAGAACAAGGTTCATTCAGGAATTCTTTTTTGTAAAAAAATATTTATTTTTCAGTTGTAGGTGACGCACAATTAATTTCTCTCTCTCTCTCTCTCTCTCTCTCTCTCTCTCTCTCTCTCTCCCCCCCCTCCCTCCCTTCCTTTCTCCCTCTCTTTCTCCCTCCCTTCCTCTTTCCCTCCCTCCCTCCCTCCCTCCCTCCCTCCCTCCCTTCCTTCCTTCCTTCCTTCCTTCCTTCCTTCCTTCCTTTCTTTCTTTCTCCCTCCCTCCCTCCTTCTTTCCCTCCCTCCCTCCCTCCCTCCCTCTCTCCCTTCCCAGTGCCTCATGCATGCTAGGCGAGCACTCTGCCATTGAGCCACAACCCCAACCCTCATTCTAGAATTCTTAATCTTTAAAATATATCTAGTTCTAGCTGTTAAATGTTTGACTGCTCAGTTGAAGATTTTTTGGTACTGGGGATTAAACTCAGGGGCACTCCACCACTGGGCATATATCCGGCCCTTTTTCATATTTCATTTAGAGACAGGGTCTCACTGAGTTGCTAAGTGCCTCGCCATTACTGAGGCTAGCTTTGAACTTGGTGATCTTCCTGCCTCAGCCTCCCAAGAGCTGGGATTACAGGTGTGCGCCACCACGCCCAGCTCAGATGAATAATTTTGAGATCTCAAATATAAAAAATTGACTATAAGCAATTATGCAGTATTCTTTAAAACAAAATTTTTTTTCTGGTATTATATTTTTTTCCAAAGTTGGAAATGTTATTTAATTATGGTAATTATGATCCTTCAGGAAAAAAAGCACATAGTTAGGAGTTGAAGGATAAACTTTCACGGTGAACTATTTTATTTCCTACCCAAACTGGCAGTTTCTCATTGCAAGACGTACCTTGCTCTGTAATTGATACTTGGACTGTTTTATATTCAAGGAGAGTAAACAAGAATCAGATAGATTCAGGGTAGTTCAAAATGTCATAGCAGTGAATCTGACAAATTCTCTTACATGTAACATTGCCTTCGTTTTAGTATCTCCTCTATTACATTGTATTTGGATATAGAAAAATAATATTGCCTGGTAGAAAATACTATTTGAAAATTATAAGTGCCTCCCCTGAGAGATGCTTCACATGGTCTTTTTCCTTATTTAGAACTACATTGATTTTAATGTACTTTGCTGCAAAGTCGCATTCATTTCAGTGTTTGTTTCTTTTAAGAAAAAAGAAGTGCTATAGCTTTAGAAATTTTAAGGTAAAAATTTGCTTCTTTTATATTTTATAAATTTAATGTGACATTAAATTTGCTTTTAAAATTATTTTAAGATAATACAATTTATTGTAAAAAATAATGATTTTTAAAATAATATAAATCGTGAAAAAATGTCATAGTTACCTAGGCATCAGGTAATGGTGGCATGGGCCCAGATCATGGTGAACAGTGAAAATGATGAGAAGCAAATAAATGCAGGATTTACTTTGTAGGTAGAACCTAGAAGGAATTCCTGGTACATTAGATATGATTGGAAATGAAATAATGTAAGCTGCCTGGTACCGAAAACCGGGAGGAAAAACTCTCGGAGGCAGAGTTAAGCTTTTACTACTTTACTTCTACTTTCTTAGAGCTTAGAGAGGGAAAGAAAGATTTTTCTTAGAGAGAAAGATTAAAGCGAGCTTTTCTTCTTGTCTTCTTAGCTTAGAGTCTTAGAGAGAAAGAAAGATAGAACTTAGCTTAAAGAAAGATAGAGCTTAGCTTAGAGAAAGATTAGAGCTTCTTTCTTCTCTCTTCTTTCTTCCTTCTTCTGTCTTCTGTCTTCTGTCTTCCTCGGGAGCCTCGGCCTTACTCTGACCAGTCCTCTGGAGCCTCGGCCTAACTCTGGCCAGTCATTACTTCTTCTATCTGGTTTCTCTTCTGTAACCGCTCTGCCTACGTTCTGGCCGCTCTGATTCTTCTGACCGACCGAGTGACTGCCCGGCTGACTGAATTCTCCGTTCTCCTAACTCGGACCGCTTTCACCCGGTTATATACCTTCAGGTTTGCGGGTGCCTACAGGTGCGTCACATACATATCAGGCGGAACCCATGGCTTCCAGCTAGCTACAACAGCCCTTCCTAATTAGGGCTCCTTCAAAATAAGATTTAAAATTGAGTTCCTCAAGCCTACTAGGCTAGTTTCTGTTGCTCCATGGCCACTGGCGAAGCGCTGTCTTGTTGAACAGTACTAGAGAAGGAATGTCTCCATTATTGCAGAAAGGTCTTTGGACAGCATTGCTCTAGAGAATGACTGCTACCCTTCAGCTACCTGGAATTGTCTTGTTTCTTTGATAATTTTTTCTTTTTTTAATCATCTCTTCTCTTTCTCGCTTTCTGAAACTTCTGTTAATAAAATTTTTGACCTCCTGGTTTTCCAAATCTCTCCCCCTTTTGGCCTATCATATTTTGATATCCTTGTAATTTTTCCTACTTTATTGGGGAAAGATTTCCTTGATTTTTATCTATAAACCCTTTTATTTCATTTTATATTTGCACCCTCAAAGAATTTTCAAGTGTTCTTTCATTCTCAGATTTTTCCTTTTTAATATCATCTTGTTTTGGTTTTATGAATACAGAGTCCTTTCTGTGAGTGCCAGTTAGAATGTTTGTTGTTTTATATTTTTAGTAAAATTAAAGCAATATTTTGGACATAACAATTTTTTTTGAACATGATTTTTACTTCTTCCTGGGCCTCCTTTTTTTCCCTGTATATCTGGGTTCATCTTTTGTGCTAGAGACACCCTTCAGTGTCTGGTAGCTCTTGATTATCTATGTCACCAAAAAGCCTTGTGGGAAAGCAACTTGGGAGTTTTGTGTCTGTCACATGACTTTTCCCTGGGGACTTTTTGGTGTTTGACTCTCTCTGAAGCCTTTCACTTTTGGACTTTGGTTCATAGGTCTCCTTACTTGCTGTCTGTATTGTTTGTACCTGACTGGTTGTGTTCCCCTGTGGTCCTGGGGAGGTGTGTAACATGAGATCAGCTGTAACAGACTTTTCCTCAACCCCTGGATTTCATCTTCCATTGTGGCTGGTTCTGAGGCCCAAGCCTTTGTGGAATTGTGCAGGGCAGATCGACTCTTTCTTGGGTTGTAGTGGTAGCGCCATTCTTCTTTCATAGGTGCTGTTCTTCCATTGAGCCTCCCTGGGTTCCAGAAGTGTGTCCCCTATCAATGGCCATTCTCAGGGTCTTGATTGTTGTATGTCTTTTATTTTCATTTGTTATTATTTTAATGGAGTCGTGGGCCAGGGTCCACTGGTAACTCAGAGTCATGCTTTTAAAAAACATTTTTTATAAGTTATCAAGTGCTTTTCAATAGAGTGTATTACCTAAGCCCATAGATAGTGCTGTTGCAAACTACAGTTTATGTATCACACATCATCTGGCTTGTAATTTGGATTATTGTTTTAAAACTTATGATATTCCTCTCCTCCTTCAATCCTGATTTTTTTCCTTGAGGTTTTTCTGTACCTCTGCACTAAACTATAGCATGTTAAACAAAATTATACTGTTATTAGGCCCAAAGAGTGTTATATGGTCAAGAATTTCTTCTTCAAATCTTGGGGAAATTAAATAGATATATTTAAGTAAATGAAGAAAATGGAAGCCACTAAATACAATGCTATAAAAGTTTTCATCACATGAAAAGATATCATATTTTAATAAGAAATTACCAAGCAGTGCCAGGCATAGTGGCATACACCTGTAATCCCAGCTACTTGGGAGACTGAGGCAGGAAGATCACAAGTTCAAGGCCAGCCTAGGCAACTTAGGGAGACCCTGTCTCAAAACAAAATAAAAAGGGCTGGGGACATAGCTCAGCGGTAGAGCACCCCTGGGTCCAATCCCTAGTACCTAACGGGGGAAAAAAAAAAAAAAAAAGAAGAAGAAGAAGGCAAAGCATGTGCTCTCAACACTTCTACGGTATTCTGCTGGAAATCTTACCCAGTGCAATCAGGCAAGGAAATAAAGGCATAGGGATTGGGAAGGAAGACATAAAACTGTCCCTAATCACAGATGACATGCATGTCAAAACAGAAAAAAAACCAAGGGATCTTCCAAAAAGCAAACAAAAATCCCACTACTAATTTGAGTTTAACAAGATCACACAAAAATCAATCATGTGTCTATTTATTGGCAGCATGCAATTGGAAACCAATATACAGAAGCCAATACCACCTGCAAGTAGCTCAGGAAAACTGAAATACTGAGGTGTGTAAATCTAACAAAGTCTGTACAGGACCTGGGTGCTGAAACAACTACAAAACTGCTAAAAAGGAATTTATTTGATATGTAAACCATTTTATATATTTGCCATCAAAATTTTCTTACCTGTACTCACCTTAACTTTGAGGATAGATTCCATTATAGCAAATAACTTTTTCATGCATTTACTTTATATTGTATAAAATAGATAACACCAGTAGACCTTCATATCCTCTCTCTCTCTCTCTCTCTCTCTCTCTCTCTCTCGTACGTACACACACACACACACACACACACACTATATTTATCTAATTTAAAGACACTAAAAGTTCAAGTTTGAGATCTCTTTTTCTGATATAAAGAATCAATCATATTCATAATGTGATTTGAAATTGAATTTCGTATTTCATCCAGACATTCATCTCTGTCATAGCTGCTTGGAAACCATTACAGATAATGTTATACAGTTTGTTCCCAGATCCTGCTGTGTATTTCAACTGAGTGATTTGGGGTTCTCAGTTTGGAAGATATAAATGATACACATTTTCTACAAAGTTTAATTTAACATTGTCTTATATCAGCTTCTGTTTCTTTCTGAGTTTTGGTTTTCCTCATTTAAAAAATGAGGAAATGGTTCATATAGCCATCCATTGTTTATACTACTGGTTTATGTATATGTTATTTAGACAAAAGGGGCTTATAAAATTAACAGGTGAAATCATATGAGAATATTTAGTATTCCATATTTAGTCTACTATATCACCAGTAGACTATTATAACCTGCTCTTTCTGAGGCCAAAATCGGCATTAGTTTTGTAATTTTTTTTTTTTTTTTTTTTTTTGGTACCGGGGATTGAACTCAGGGGCACTCGACCACTGGGCCACATCCCCAGCCCCCCCCCCCCCCTTTTTTTGTATTTTATTAGAGACAAGGTCTCACTGAGTTGCTAAGTGCCTCGCCATTGCTGAGGCTGGCTTTGAACTTGTGATCCTCCTGCCTCAGCTTCCCAAAGTGCTGGGATTACAGGCGTGCGCCACTGCGCCCGGCTAGTTTTGCACTTTAATATTTTGTACATAGACTTGAGAATGATTCCCTGTAGATTGTGATGGGGCTAAACTCCCCACAGAGTAATAAAAATAAACACTTCTTTGTGATTTTAAGAGGTAATTGTCTTCATTTCAAAGCTTGATAAAAAAGACACTGGAAGCTATTGCAGTCTAGGGTGTCTCTTCCACCTAGATCATGAAATTTCAAATGTGCTGATTACATTCATAGTTGACTACAAATTAATTAAGATGGTTAATATTCTGAAAAATCAGGATCAAACAAACAAAAAACAAAACCAGGATCAAATTTACCGTGATTTTTGACCATTGAAAACATTTCCTTTAAGGAAGAATAAAATTAAAATTAGATTAAAAAAAAAAAAGAAACAAAAGACGGATTTAGATGTTCTACTGAGAGACAGAAGAACAAAGAAACGTATGAGACAAGGAATGACCTAGGTGATAGCAGTACCTCTCGTCTTCCTCATCCAGTGGCTGAGACTCTTTGAAGGCAGTGACCTTGCGACTCACACTTACTAGTGAAAGAATCGCTCTCTGCTGCCCTTCACTCGGTCCACACCCACTGTCTTTTCTGAGTTGGATCCTAGTGGTTTCATGGGTTTTCCCCTTAGATTCCTATTGCTTATACCCACAATTTCCCCCATTTAATTGGCCTGAGAGTGTCTACCTTTCCAAAAAACGTCCTGTTATCATTGTGCCCTATCATCTCTCTCTCTCCTCTTTAATCCAGCCTCCACCTACCTACAACATGGGTGAAAGAAAGATTCTTCAGAATCAAAATTGACCACAGGCTGAAGAGCAAATTTATTATCATTGGGAGGGAATATGAAAAGCCAGTCTTATCCTGTCACTTAAGATGGATCATGTCATCTTTACATTACAGTAAAACAAGAGCCCTGCTTATGTACCAGGAATGAATCTAAACACTACACATATTTAGCTCATTTAATTCTCTCAATAGTCCCAGAGTACTGGGGGTAATTCATTTTACAGAACAAGTCCCCATGAGGTTAGGTCAGTTGCCCAGGCTGACCCTGTTGGTACATGGAGGGCCTGAAGTCCTGCACAGCTGGCCTGGCTCCAGGTGGAGGCTGCTGCCTTACACTGTTGCACTGACACCGAGTAGGGTCACTAGAGCCAGGCAATAACAAACGAGAGTGCTTAGGTAACCAAAAAAACCTCAGAGTGGCTGGAAAATAGCTGTCTGCAGAGTAAGGGATTTGGGGTTGTGCAAATTCAGGAAGTTTAGAGCAGAAAATATCTGTAAGTTAATCTGGTTTCAGACGTATAAAGAATATTTTGCGCAATGAATATTCTCTGTCAATTGAACAAGCAAAAGAAATGCAGCGAAGCCCAGTCAGAAGTGCTTTTGTTGGACAGGAGGAATCATATGTTGCCACCAGGTCTAAGGAGACATAGCTGGGGAGTTGTGAAGGCCCAGGAGATGAGTCTATTGCACATGGCTCTGTTCAAGAAGCCGTGATTCAGCTGATCTGTGGCAACTTCACCCATTTTGTATTGAACAGCTGTGCTTCTTTCTTCATCATGCTCTTACTCCACTGATACCTAGAACAGACTTTTAAAACTGGAGACAACTTGTTCAACTCCTGTGTTTTACAGATAAGAGAACAGAATCAGAAATCAGGCATGTATTGTCACAGGACTGAGCTGAGGTTGTTTTTTTTTTTTTTTTTTTTTTTTTTAATTCTAATTTGTTGTACATGTTTGCAGAGTGCAATTCATTTCATATTACATATAAAGAGGACAATTTTTTAAGTTGCTGGTTCTATATAAAGTATTTTTTACAACAATTGTGTCTTCATACCTGTACTTAGGGTAATGATGAATTTTGAACTCTGGTCTGCTGACACCATGTCCAGTGTTTGGACTGTTCCCCCACCCCACCCCCGCACAGAAGAGAGCATTCTTGAGACTTTCTGCTTAATAAAGCGAGGTTACTATGGACCTCAAATGGGGAGGGGTGTGGAATGAGGTGTTGCGACTTATGAAATGTCCTTTTTCTTTGAGTAGTATGAGCCCAGAGGACCTGGTCGGCCCTTGTACCAAAGAAGAATCTCATCTAGCTCAGTCCAGCCTTGTTCTGAAGAAGTAAGTGCTCCCCCAGACAGCCTGGCACCGTGTAAAGAGCTGCAGGACCACGGCGACCCACCTTCTTTCAGCTTCTCAGGCCCTGAGTCCTGGGCGAACACCACCTCATCGGCCCCCTACCAGAACATTCCGTGCAATGGATCCAGCAGGACAACTCAGCCCAGAGAGTTGATAGGTAAGGCCGAGTGGGTAGGGCACCAAAGTGCAGTGGTTTTAACTCCTCAGTGCCTCAGTGTTTACAAGGCTTGCTTTCTTAGAAGAAAGTACAAGTAAATTAATCTGGTTTCAGGCATATTAAGAATATTTTGAAGAAAGCAATGCGTATTCTCTGTCAGTGGATTGACTAGAAGAAACTCAGTGATGTCTGGTTAGGAGGGTTTATGCTGGACAGCAGGAATCATATCTTGCTACCAGGTATAAGGAGAAATAAGCTGGGGAGTTGTGAAGGCCCCACAGATGAGCCTAGAAGGGACCCATGCCCCATTTGCATTATTATCTTTGAACAGTATTCAGTGCTCAGCACTCAGAGATTGTGCCCTGGGCATACAGATTAATTTAGGAATATGTTGACTCCATTTTTTCATAGTCTGGGAAGTTGATATATCCTTGTTTAGAAACATTATTTTGACCTGTTATTGAATAAAAGAAGTAATAGAACTTAAAATATAATTTTAAATATTTAGAACCACCTTCACTTGGGAAAGGTCTGTTTTCTATTTTGGGAGGTTTGTCTTATTTTGTTCCATCAGTCTTAAGGGTGGCAGTGTGCTGGGTAGATAGCACTTCTAAGGGTTGGTTGTCAGCAAGGCATGGAGAGAGTGCTGGATAATGCAGTGGCTGTGGGAGGGCAGCAGCATTCCACAGTCGGGTTTAGAAATCCTCTGTGTAGCCACACATTCACACAGGTTTCTGTGGCCAATGAACAAGAGAGTGCAGGAGGCCAGGTGTGGAGAAGGCTCTGGGAACTGGAACTCTACCTGGAAGGTCCGAAGCCTTCCTCTTTGACTTTGGAATGGGACTGCCCTTCCATCTTTCCTCTGTTCCCCTTTTAAAAAAATTATACTGAACATAAAGAAACTGTTACCTGAGTTCTCCAGTGTTCTCTTTGTAGGCCATGACGTTGATCTTTGTGAACAAGTCTCAGATCTTTGTATAGTGAATTTCTGCTCTGGTAGTGTCAAGCTTTGTATTTGGAATTAATTTTGTTCATCTTTAGAATGTGAATCCATTGTTTCTGTAACTGACCCATTTTTGAGTATGTGCTGTACAAGCATATTTTTAGAACAATGGTCGTGATAGGGCACAAACATGTGAAAGATTTTGCTTTTGTTTCCTGGCAAGAGACATTGTCATTTTAATCTTTCAACATTCATCAATACTTACTATGTGTAAGCAGTTGTATTTTGCCTGGGGTTGCTTAGTCATTTTTAAGGTGTAATATAAATACACTGATGTTAGCCATTTGAATTTCCTAGAAACAGGTAAATTACAAATCAGTGGTGATAATTTTGTTACTTTTGCATTGTTTTGTTTATTATAACAAATTTTAAAATAACAGCATTTCTCTTCTTTTTTTGCACCTAAGTTTTAGGTTAGTTTTTGGCCAAAATGAATTTAAAGTTTGACCCGAGCTGATAGGGTAGAAAATTCCTGAACAGATGGCTAAATCTCATGTCATTTATTATGTCTTTTCTGCAAACATAGAATGATTACTTTCTTTATTGCTGGGAGATAAGTTTAGTATTTCTTAGATGAAAGTAATAGTTAAGGATGAAAAAATCAATTAAAAATCACTAATATTCTGAAGCATAACTTTTTGTTCATCAGTTTTGTTTTTGTTTGTATTGTTTGTTTTGTTTTGTTTAGAGAAATGTAGTGGTGGTGGTACATCAGACAGATAATAATCACCACCTAAGAGTTTTGAGTTTTATTTCTTGGACTCTAAGAAAGTCATATTTGTTGCTTTTAAATTAAACAGAGATCAGTGTTCTAGGAAAATATTAAATCCTTTAAAATAATCTTGAACACTTTTTAAAGTTTTAAGTAGTATCATAAAGTTAGTATATTGGCTAAATGAAATACTAAAAGTGAACTATTTTTGCCTGAACTCCAAATTCTAGTTTTATATCAGGCAACTGTTTTTGATGTTAAAATGCTTTCAAAACTCTGTCATATTGGGTGTGAAGTAGTGTCCATCAAGTATTACCAATGTTTTAGGAAAAACTGAACCATTGTAATGTGGGTTTGAAAAAGAAATCTTGGGCTGGGTTGTGGCTCAGTGGTAGAGTGCTTGCCTAGTATATGTGAGGCACTGGGTTTAATTCTTAGCACTGCACATAAACAAACAAATAAAGGTCCACTGACAACTATATATACATATACATATTAAAGTAATCTTGGTTGTGGCTCAGTGGTAGAGTGCTTGCCTAGTATATGTGAGGCACTGGGTTTAATTCTTAGCACTGCACATAAACAAACAAATAAAGGTCCACTGACAACTATATATACATATACATATTAAAGTAATCTTAACAGGGTTGGATGGTTGGTTGGTTTTGAGAGAGTCTCATTATGTTGCCAGTCTGGCCCCGAACTCCTGGGCTCCAGTGATCCTCCTGGCTCAGCCTCCTTCGCAGTTGGGACCACAGGACCACCACTCCTGGCAGGAGGGTTTCTTTTTACTTTTTTTCTAAACTTATTTTGAATTCAAGGGTAGAACAGCCAGGGAAATACCCATTCTCCCTCTGTTTGGCAGTTTTCTTGAGCTATACCTACAGGAAACAGAAACTGACTCAGCCTAGCTCAGGTACAAAGACAGTACAGTAAGGTACAGGAAGGCCAACTGGATTCATAAGAAGACCTGGATGGCTTTTTGAGATATACTATATCTCATGTAAAGTACACAGCACAAAGTGCCTGACCTCTAGTAGTAAAAACTCAGGTACTAGATGTGATTATCCTGACCTTTCTAGGGAGGCGCTGTGGCTTCCTCTGTGTACTTACTCCTTTCTTCTGCCCTTGTTTGTGGATCAGTCTTACAGATTGCTCTGCCCTCTTCATGTGTGTTTAAGTAGCTTTGAGTTGCACATTTATGGCTTTGAGCGGGCTCCACGTGTAACTGAGCTGTAGGTCTCTATCTGTCTATCTAAATTTGATTTCACTTGATAGAGAATGAAAACAAAAGCTATGGTTTTGTGGGCAACAGCACTGGTTAGAAATGCTGAAATCAAACAAAGGTCTTGAAAGTCAGGCAGATGATAGGAAATGTGACAGCTTACAGCTGCCTTTTCTTTTTTCATACCTGTTCCATGTTTACTAATACTATATTACAAGAAAGCGTGGCACTGTGAACAAATGGAATCTGTGCCACTAGTTAGGATAGTATTCTGAGCTATTTTGATCTGAAGTTTGCATATACAGCTCATTTTTATTTAAGGCAAAAACATATTTACAGTCTGTGAGCAGCTAGTATGGTAAGTATAAAAACAAATTGTACAAATTAATTTTTTATTTATCAGCAAGCCTTCACATTTGACCTTTAGTGTTTTTTTAAATTTATATAACAGCAGAATGCATTGCAATTCATATTACACACATAGAGCACAATTTTTCATGTCTCTGGTTGTACACAAAATAGAGTTGTACCATTCGTGTTTGACCTTTAGTTTTTACAGGTTAGCTATCCAGCACACATAGTTGTTTCGTGTGTTAATAAGGTAGAGGACTTTGATTAGACATGTTGTGATTGCAGCATTTTGTGCTGGAGGTCTGACCTTGTGGCTACACTGTCCTTCCCCAAGTTTCTGGAGATGATTGGGCCAATGAGCTGGGGACATGTGTGAACACCACCAGCGGGTCCTTAATCCAGTGTTGCTGTTCTCTGCTTTTAGCTCCACCCAAGACTGTCAAAGCCCCTGAGGATCAACTGAAGTCTGAAAACCTCGAGGTGTCCAGTCCCTTCAACTATAACATGCTGCAGCATCTCGGGCAGTTCCCACCCCTCATGCCCAACAAGCAGATCGCAGAGTCGGCCAACAGCAGCAGCCAGCAGAGCTCGGCAGGCAGCAAGCCAGCCATGTCCTATGCCAGTGCACTGCGGGCGCCCCCCAAGCCCAGGCCCCCACCTGAGCAGGCCAAGAAGAGCAGTGACCCCCTGTCTCTGTTCCAGGAACTCAGCTTGGGGAGCTCCTCAGGCAGCAATGGCTTTTACTCCTATTTTAAATAATCACTTTTTTTTTTCCTCGAGGGAGAATGTTTTAATTTCTGTTTGTATGAATAGAATTAAGGTAGTTGGACTTCACCTATAGATGCACAGTTCCCTTTGTTTTAATATTAAATATGTTCTCACTTAATTGCTTTGCTGCTAGTCTTGCAACTAATTTTTTAAAAGTATATTCCATTATTTTGCATTTTTGATGTGAGTCAGAATTTTGACAGCTTTTGTGTAGAATAAAAGATATTTTTAAATTTGTGTATTGTTACATATGTTTGCATCAAGCTAGCAGCTAAGAGGTTAATTGTGCAACTATAAAAAAAAAAAAAGAAAAAAAAAGTTTGTCTAAAATGTATTTAAAAAGAAAAAAAATTGTAAGTAGCATTTACATTTATTCAATAATATTACCATATGCTGGGTTTCTGTACCAGAAATGGCCAGTTGATGTACAAATGTATGTTATTTTTGCTCAAATTCATTTAAAATTTTTTTAATAAAGGGGCAGCATCTTCTAAATACTTTTAAGTTTTATCAGCTTTTTTTTTTTTTTGGTGACAGGATGCTGCATTCTGAAACTTTTATAGTTTTAGACTCTGTGTGATGTGCTGTTTTAATCTCCATCCACCGTAGGAGAGAGTTAAAGGCATTCTTTGCAGGTGTATTTTGTGTGCCACTGTTTTTTGGAATGTGAAAAACATTGGCATACTTAGTTATTTTTTTGGACAAGCTACACTTCAAGCTTGTTTTTAATGTTAATTTGATAGTGTGTGTGTGTTTTTTTTTTTTAAACAAATCATGAAGCTGAAAACTTTTTAGGATTGTTGGTGCTTAGTAGACTTGATAACTATTTTAAAAATGCGTGAATTTAGTAAAACCCTTTTTTTCTCACTATGCATGTGTAAATGTTTGTAACCTGGCTTCCCCATCTCCAGTGGTATAAAGAATTGTGCCGCTTTAAGGTTTGGGTCTCCCCCCCACCCCCAGTAAAAATTTTGGTACCTTATTTGATGTTTACATTAAAATGTGACATTATACATGGCGATTCAAATATTTTGCTAGTTGTTTTGTTTGAGGAACATCATTAAAGAAAAAGTATAATGTTTGTCAAAAACTGATCAAAATTCATTAGAATTTGGGGCAGAAAACTACTCTTGTTTTTATGTCTTTCAGTTCTTCTAAAATATCCCTATTGAACTTATAAAAAAAATCTATAAAATTTGAATAACTATCTTAAATATTCTATAGTCTGACAATTGTTTTGAATGAACTTTGGTAAAATCCAAAGGAAAATGTTTACCCTCTTATAACTTGTGGTCCTATTACACATTTGAAGCAATGCATGTCCTGATCATTTTCTTGATGTAGTAGTGATACTTTTATATTTCAGAGATATCTTGAAACTACAGTATAACTTTTTTTTTTTTTTTAAATAAGATAAGGCCGGGAACATTTCATATAAACTGAACCTTCCTGATGATTCATTCAAAAATAGTTTTTTGGAAGACTACTTTTGATAGACCATCCTGTATTCACAATACATTTTTAAAACAGGGTTGAAAGTGACAAGGGTAAAGAAAAGCTACTTATGTCTCTTCAGTGACTAGAGGTTAGTTCCTGTTGGCCAGCTTCAGCTCCCCATTGTCCTCAGATGTTTGGGATGAAAGAGTGCCTTTGGTTAAAGGGTGGCGAGCTGCAGGACAAATGAAGCGTGCCTCATGTTGGTTCTACCTTTCTGCCCAGAGTGCCGTTCGTTTGTAGTGGCTTCATAGTGTGGGCTGTGGGTCTTGGTCGGTTGCGGTGGCAGAGGTAGATGTGGAAACTGCAGATGTATCAATCACAGGTGGAAAGCAGCCAGCACGCAGATGCCGGCACTGGCTTTATCTGTACGAGGTCACATGAGCACGTTTAGCTATGTCAGCTTTGCTTAGCCTACTTCAGCCAGAGGAAGGAAGAATTGTGCCATATTGCTATGTATTTGCTACTCTATACAAAGCTCAAGACATAGCCTAATTGGAAAGTAGGTCGCCACAATGTGAGATGTCTATGAAAGACAGTTGTCCCATCATTGATGATTTCCCCTCACACCCATGCAATGTGCAGGACAACCCAAGCTGGATGAATGTTCCAAAGCATTTTGATGATATGAAGACAGAATTGTACTGTCGGGGCTTTCAGCTAACCTTGTCATGAGGTTATTGCCTCATTGTCTGTTTTCCATACTTGAATCTTTATCAGTTTTAAATTATTTTTGTGTCTGTTTAGTTAAGGAGGTCATGTGCACATCACCTCATATAAATATATTGATGAGGGAAGTGGGTTAAGGAAGCTGGTAAGTGGCTTTGCCATTCTCTTTCTGAGTAATTATTCTGAAATGAACAACCAGAGCTATTTATTAGTCCATGCTGTGAGTGTCCAGGCACTCCTCATCTCCCTCTTTTACAGCTAGCCAAGGATTTGAATGCTTCCATCCGACACTCTTTAACATTCTGGATTGAATGCTCATTTTAGCCCTTAACAAGCTTCCTCTTTCTCAGCTTTATTTAATGCCCTCTTTCCAACTGTGCTTTAAAAAAATCTTTTTCACGTACAGTGTCTTGTAGTGGTTTTGAGCAAGTCTCGCTACAGGAATCATTACAAGTTTCCATTGAAATGAGGCCTGGTTTCTTTGCTCTTTAGCAGCATTTGGGTACGATTAGCAAGTACCCGAAAGTCATACTTACAAAGATAACTTGTTTTTCTATTTCATATCCTAGGTTCAACCTTAGAGCTCAAAATGAAAACACACACATACACACTTTTAAGAAAACTCGATGATAGCTCTGGGATAATACCAATTATTACCAACTTCCTTTTCTTCCAAAACAGATTTCTTTTTAAGAGGTTAATTGTTCACATGGTTTCTTTCTGCTTCTTTGTTCTTTGTATCACTCTGAAGTTTCCTTGGGCTTGCCGGAACTATTTTTTTTTATTCATTTTACTTTTTAATTTCAGTGCAACTCAAGACTTTTTTCTTTTTAATCTTCAGTTCTTTGGTGTGATAGTGTATATTCATGCTAATTTTTTTTCTGATCTAAAGATGCATTTTTGTTAAATTCGAAGAGCCTTATTCACTGTAATGTGGATGTTTTCTGGTGTTTTGTTTGTTTCTTTGGCATATGCTTTGTCAAATGGTTATAGCAGAGCTTTGTTTTTGACTAGCCAGTAGTTAATTATTGACCACCTAAACTAACATAACCCCAGTTTTCCTTTCTTCACACAGCTTTGCTTTTTGTTCAGGTCATCTTGTGTATGTGAAACACCAACCTGCTGGCAGTATGTTTTCATCATCAGATTCTAGAGTAAGTTCAGGTTTGGTGTAAACATCAGCTGGTTCAGTTCAAAGAATTGCAGAATAAGTAAAATAAGTAGAATTCCCACTGACTAAGCATTACCTACTTAAACACAGCAACCTCTAAGACCTATTTATGAAAATAGTTTCCTTGTTTATGAAGGCATTGAAGTTGCTGAGAAAGCTAACTGAATTTTCTAACTTTGAGATCATTAATATATAGTATTATGTTGCTCTAGTGTAGTTGATTTTATATATTTTCAATATTTGTCACCTCAAGAGCAAAGCTGTATACATAAAAGAATGTATCTCTAGCCATCTTGGCAAAAAGTCAGGGTGTGGAAAATAATTTCCAGATCGATTTTAGTATTTCAACTATGGTTATTAAGAAAATTAGATTTCCTGAGATAGCCATTTAAAAAGAAACACCCATGGTAGCATTGTTCCATCGTGAGGTTGTTTTTATAAAAAGGAATCCCAGAAAAATTTAACAAAAAGACATGTTGAAAACTTTCAGTATATCGAAAGAAATTGCTGCTTTAAACTATTATTTAGGCTGACCATCTCCTTTTTCCTCTTTCCAGCTCCTCAAAGGCCATAATTTATCCTTTCTGATCTCCCAGACCTTGTTTCTGGCTAACAGTCCCCTTAACATAAGAAAGTCCTCAGTTTCTACCATCACCCTGTGCGTCTTCCTGATCCCAAGGCAAATGTCTTCATGGGTCTGATTGTCTCTCCTCTCCTATCCCATGATCCATGTTCAGACAGCCTAGAAGCTAGAAATCCCTGGACAATGTTCTATAATATCTTGTTCAAAATATCACCTGGTGGTGGTGGTCACACATTGTGAAGGCGTCAGAGTAGGTGGCACCTCAGTCTTCACAGTGCCCAGCAGGATAGGTTTCTCCAGTTGTCCATCTACTTGAGTGTGGACATTTATTTGCTGAAACTTTACTGTAAAGCTGCTAAATTTACACTTACCACTTTCACCCCTGTTTAATTAGCAATCTCAAGACTGTTGCTGCACAGAGAGAATCTTAACGAATGTTTCACTTTCTTATAAAACACATTCAGAAAATGGCATTATGTTATCACATTAAACTAGAATATTGAATTAAACAGGTTAAAAAACAATTTTAATGTAACATGTAAAAGTTTTGAACTTACTGAAAATATCAACTTTTGAATGATCTTTAAGGAAACAGCTGTTAGAGCTCCTAATTTTTTTTGGAAGGGAGGTAACTAAGAGAAGAATCTAGACTTACAAATGTGAACTGTGGTTAAATCCCAGACCCGGTTATACAGTGGTACTCTAGACCTTCTAAAACTGGAGTGTTAGGAAAACCCAGAGATATTCATATAGTTTCAGTAATCAGAGTTTTAGACCAGACTTTATTTGGAATTTGTTCAACAGAGAGATTTTATTTTGATACAAATATTAAGCATAAAGCATAGTAAGTTTTATATAATTCTATGAGTTCATTAAACGATATTATGAAATTTTCATTATGTTCTTGGGGAGTCTTTTTAGCTATTTCTACCTCATGTATGAGGTCTCTTCTGTATTTTATTTTGCATATTAGCATGTGATTGCCTGCCTTAGAACTATGTATAGGAGGGGAAATCAATATTATCTTTTAAGAGATTTTTGGTTTTACAAAATAATTGTTTTCATTAATATGTTAATGTTTGAGAAATAAGGGGGAAATGTTGGCAAATGACATAGGTTTCAACAGAGTAGTATCTATATACAAACCTGTCCTATTTAAGATTTTAGAATTGTGACAGGATAAATGGGGGGGAAAATGTGGTTCTCAAACTTTAGCCAGCATCAGACTTACCTCAAGGTTTAGTTGAAGCACAGGTTGCTGGACCCCACCCTGGAGTTCCTGATTCTAGTAGGCTGGAGCCTGATCACTGGCGTTTGCAACAAGTTCCTAGCAATGCTGCCAGTCCAGGGACCACACTTTGAGAATCACTGGTCTAGAGAAAGTCTGAAGGTCTTTCCAGCCATGCATTTATTTACTCAATATAAAAAACTGATCTTTTGAGTCATTTTTATAATTCTGATGCCGTGAGTGGCACATTCATGGAAAAAGACTCTGCTTTTGGATTGGCTGCCACCCCCTCACTCCTCCCCAGTGGGGTCTGTGCTGCTCTTCCTCATTAGGGTGAAGGAGCTGTTTCACTTCCGGGGTGAGTTGGTTTTGTGTACACTGCTGCCTGGACTCTGGTCTGGAAGCTGTGTGTGTGTTTGATGTGCTTAGAGTTGATCTTGATGATCCCTGCACGTGGAGACGAGGATTATGGAAAGAAGCCATCAGCATGTCACGAGAATGCACTTTGCATTTATCGAGGCACTAAGTACAGGAGTCCCTGTCCTGAGATGGCAGTGACGTGGAGCATTGAAAATGATAGATAATACCCAAATAATGTATTCTGTAGTTTTTTTTTTTTTTTTTTTTTTTTTCAATTTTTCTTTGGGGGGTAGGGAGGGTGAGGGCAAAGGATTTGCTTTTCAAATCGTGTGTTTCTCAGGTTAACAAAGTTATTTTAGATTCTCTGCCATGCCAGCAGGTGTTAGGGAGAGCCTGAGGTGGTGTATATGGCAGAAAATAAATAATTGTTTCTGATTCCTTTGCTACCTTTAAAAAATCTGTTTGCAAATCAGTTTTGGGGAATCTACCACCTACACAGCATGAGTTATTCATAAATATACATGTATGAGCAAGTTATTTTTGAGAAAGAAACTGCCTGTCACGTAATAAATCTGACAGGTCTTTGGATATTTTTACATTTGTGTGGTGTTGTTTTAATATCCACCCTGGACTGCACCATGGGGGTAGTGGGCTCTGCTTCTGGTTTTTAGTTTGGCTTTGAAGTTACTGAGATACTAGCAAGAAAATAAAATCTATTTTTAAGGTAATAGAGTATAGAATGACTTAGGCCTAGAAGTACACATGATGACCATCTTCTAGAATGCGCGGCTGTGGAATTCTTCAAACAGTACTTCCTAGTTCAAAGGCTTGATGACCTATGGTGAGGATAGGTGGTCTGTTGGGCACAGGTTCCTCTATACAGTCCCAGCTTGCGAGGAGCTTTGGTTTATTTACAGTTGGCCTTGCATGATACCTTGAATGTGAAGATCTCTTCATATCTTTCAGTAGGTCAGAGGGCACTTTTTGTCCAGGCTAAAGTTCCAAAGTGTCACACCTGAGCATGTTTCTCAGCAACCCCTACCTCTCACTACAGAGGAAGGGGCCTGAATATCCAGGATCACACCTGCTCCTATAAATCCATGTATATGACATTGTGTACATCATGTACTGTATCTGATTTCTGTGCCAGTCATCTGACCCGATTCTTTGAAGCCCATGAAGGTACTGGTTATATGTAGTAGTTGTATCCTAGGTAAATATGGTGATTAAAATACTTCTCTAAATTATAAAGGTAATGGGTTTTGCATTTTATTAAAGGGTCCTGTTATTAGTGACACAGGATTTTTTTTAATGCTTCAAAAATACAGTTCTCTAACTTGTTCAGCTAACTTCATAGGATCAGTTACTTAGCAAATTCATACTGGTTCTTATTGGAAAGCTTTCCTAAAGGAGGCAATATAAAATTGAACTGGTCAGTTTCCATGTCTGAAGCACCGGTTATACAGCCACCGAATTTGAGCATAATTTATGGCAAAATTATTATTTTTCTTTGCAGTAAATGATACCTCATCTAAGAGGCTCTAATACCTTAAGAGTTTATTCTTTAAAGTAAAAATGACTCTGTACCATAAAATAACCCCAAAGCTACTCTCTAGGGTTTTTATTTTCTTCTTTCCTTGTCTACGTCTCTTCTTTTCTAACCTAGTTTTTTGGAATTACTTCAGCTACTTTGGTTCCTTAGAACAAATTTTCAACTTGGGGTCTACAGTTCCTACAGTGTGGTCATTGTCTCAGTGAAGTTCTTTTGTTTTAAAAGATTCATGGTAACACAAAATGTATTTTACTGCTACAACTAAAATGTATTTATAATAAAATGCCTTTTTAATAATCTGGAGATTCAGTTTTCATGTGTGTGAACTAAAATTCTCTGCTTCCTTTTACTTCTAAGTTCAAAGGTCTCACAGAAATTAAGTAGTTCAGTTTTATTCCCATCAAATGGTAAAGCTAATGGAAGGGAGAACTCCATGTCAGCTTGTAAAGTTGGGACTCTAGTTGCCAGAAATTTGTGACTTGACTTAAATCCCCAAACTTCAGCAGTAGAAAAGCATTAAGGCTCTAAAGTATTACCTGACAGTTTAAAGGTCATCAGAGGTCAGTGAGAAAATGATCCCTTTTTAAATTGTCATTCAACAAGGATCTGATTGTTTAAAAATGTCATCAATTACTCTTAACAACACTTAGTTGTTAATTCTGGGCTTGCGTGCCCCAAATTTGAGAACTCATAAGCCTAATGTGCATCAATATATCATGTAGGTATAATAATGCACTTCACAATGATTTGTGACAAGTGTTAATTCCTCTATCCAAAAAAAAAAAAAAGCTGGCTGTGCAAGAAAATTGCCCTGATTCAGGGTCTTGTTTTTGTTGGGAAATAATTGTTTGCATTGACTATGATGTGATTTTTAGGAAGCATTAGCAGATCACAGAATTCTTTGTGTGCCCTATTTTATTTTTAACATCCTATTAGTATGGCACTAGAAATCTAGCTTGAACATACCTTAAATTTTATGAATGGAAGTAGGATAGTCAGCCTTTTGCAAGGACAGCTTAAAATCCACATCATTGCAGTGAATCTTTTTTTTTTTTTCTTGTTTGTTTTTGCATGCTGAGTATTGAACCCAGGGCCTTGCACATCTTGGGCAAGTGCTCTACTATTGAGGTACTTAGCCCCACTGAATCCATGGTTAGGCTAGTTATCTTGTTTTCTTTGAGTTAAATTGATATGGCATACATCTTTGAATTTTGGAAAGAAAAACAGTTCTTTACATATAAAGTCCAGTGAATTTGGAAGTCTCCTTGCGCTGCTCTCTGCTCTTGATGAAGTAACCCAAGGTTCCATTGTCAGTGGGAAGATGCAGATGATTCCCTCATTGGTGTCCTTTGGTATTAATGTGAAAGCGTGAAACTAAGAGAAAAAACCAAGCACTGCCTTCCATCAAAACCACAAGGTGGGAAATTCTGCGTGGCAGGAAGGTCCAACAGGGAATGGAAGCTGGTGGTGGAAGAGAGGTGGGAGGGCCAGTGGTCTGCCCTGAACTGGGCTAATCTGGAATATCCAAATGCCCCCGCAGGTCATTATTTTATTTATTTTTTGGTATCAGGGATTGAACTTTGAACTCAGGGGCATTTAACCACTGGTCCACATCCCCAGTCCATATATATATATATATGTGATATATATATATATGATTTTATTTTATTTATTTTTGCTTAGGGCCTTGCTAAATTGCCCAGGCTGGCTTTGAACTTGCGATCCTCCTGTCTCAGCCTCCCAAGCTGCTGGGATTACAGGAGTGTGCCACAGTGCCTGGCCTGTGGTTGATTGTAAGCAGCTGAAGAAAGCTTGATCAGAAGTTGATTCTGCTGCTGGACTTCCATGTTCAGACCGGTCAGTTCCCTAAGGGTGGAAATCCACTTTTTGACTCACTTCCTGTTCAGCCAGGCACCTCTCTGGACCTGATCTGATTGGGCCACTCTTCTGGAGAGGAGAGTCATCCTTCTGCCTGCTCAGGCCCTTGTCTTTCTTGCCACTCCCGTTTTTTTTTTTTTTGTTTTGTTTTGTTTTTTGTTGTTTTTGGTACCAGGGATTGAACTCAGGGGCACTTGACCACTGGGCCACACCCCCAGCCCTTTTTTGTATTTTATTAGAGACAGGGTCTCACTGAGTTACTAAGTGCCTCGCCATTGCTGAGGCTGGCTTTGAACTCGCGATCCTCCTGCCTCAGCCTCCCAAGTGCTGGGATTACAGGCGTGTGCCACCGCGCCTGGCTTCTTGCCACTCCCGTTTTGTTTGGCTCAGGCCGTTTGGCTCTCAAGCCCAGCCCCCAGCTCTATTTCCAGGAGTTTTACTTATTAATCAAGACTAAATTTCACCTCCCTGTGCTCGCCCATGGAATCAACCCCGCTTCTCTCTGTGCTTGCAATTAAGCCTCGTCTGTCGCAGTTTTGGTATGATTAACGAGTTTGTGAACTTCTGGGTGGCAGGGGTCATGTCCTCACATCTCTAAACCTATAGCACCAGCCTTATACCTTGTACAGAAAATGGCCTTCCATGCTGGGGGCAATTGGTCCCAAGGTTTGATTGAAAGAGGAGCTTAAAGATGCTTCCCCCTCCCCTTGGCGTCATCTGCCAACACGGTGTGGCCAGATGACAGCCCTTTGGCAGGAGCCATGGCCTGGGGTGAAGGAGGAGTAAGCTAGCTGTCCTCTGCAGTGACGCCCTCACCCACTCCGCACAGCTCTCTGAACAGTGACAGTAGCAGCATTCACACTTATTTTGTGTCTTACCAGGTATCACTGTTAGAACCTTTTGTTTGGCAGCTTCACCATGGTTATGTCAATTTTGATGGTTGCTGCCTCCTTTAGGTAGGCACATACCTACCATGCAGAGCTCTGGAATCGTGACGAAATTCCCCTTTGTCTAAGGCTCTGGTTGATGTTAAATCCACAGAGAGAGGTAATTAAATTGGATAGGAGCTGCAGCTTGCAAAACCTATGTGGTATTATCCCACTCTTAGCTCATTAAAACGGATGCTCTGCAAATTGATTTAAACCGTTATTTTCAGGAAACTGTGCTGCCATTCCCGGGAACAAAGTGGTACTGGTTGGCTGATTCAGAGGAGCCAGGGCTGGACGCTGGAAGGTGGGCGTGGCCGGCTGGCCGCTCAAAGGGAGCCAGGGAAGGTAGTTTTGATGGTGTTCCTTCTCCCTAACTGAACGGAAGCACGGTGACAGGCTGCCTGGACGTGAGAGGAGTGCTTGAAGGTGTTGGAGACCTTGCAAAGGAAATTTGAGAATGTTCCAATTAGTCCCCAGAGTTTTGTTTCTTTACATGCAAAAATATACCTGAATCCTAACGGGACAGATTTGAAGTCACCCGAGTAGTGGGCCTTGCTTTGTCCCTGGTTCTCAAACCTACCCGCTGTTTCACAAAGCTATGCAGAAGTGAGTCTCTAGGCCGACGTCTCTTCTCAGAGAAATTCTTGCAGATTCAGTCTCCTTAGCTTTGTGACCAGGTTTAAAGCAAATTCCATAATCTGAGACAAAAGTAACTGGTGATCAGAAGATGGGTAAGCTTGAGGAATCAAAGCCTTTTCTCAAGGTCCTAGGGTTTAGATAAGTATACCCTAAAGGCCCATCTGTTAAAGGCTTGGTCTCCAGCCTGTGGTGCAATTGGGAGGGGGTGGAACCTTGAAAAGGTGGGACCTAGTGGGAGCTCTGTAGGTACTGAGGGCATGATTTTGAAAGGGATTGTTGTACACCAGACTCTTCCTCTCTTTTCACTTCCCTACGAAGAGGAAATGGCTTCTTCTGCTGTATGCTCCCGCCCCGACGTGCTGTGCTACCACCGGCCCAAACTATGGGAACAACCAGTCATGGACTGAAACTTCCAAAATTGTGTGTCAAAATAAACCTTTCTTCTTCATAAGTTGATTTGTCTTGGGTATTTTTTTACAGTAACAGAAAACTGACTAACACAAGGTGACCCTATATGCTATCTGGTACCACTGTGGCATCAGCAGGAGCCAGGGATAAAACTAAGCACATGTTTTCTCAAGTGAAGAACAGCATCTGGGAGAGGCGAATGGGCTCCATGTGTTTGGGAACAGTGTTCTCCGGGTGGGCTGTGCTCAGGACAGGAGTGGCCGAGGGTGAGAGAGCTGGGCCTCCCATGGTATTAAGAGGAACCAGGATGGATGGATGGATACGACCTGGAGCAGAATCTGTGAGGACTGGCTCAGGTGGAGGATAGCACTCAGTGGAGGGAATTCCGGCTGTTTCTGGCTTGGGTGCATGAGTACACGCAGTGCCATCAGCATTAGAGGGGACACACAGGACAGAGTGGATTTGGGTAAGAAGAGCCACCAGTTGGGTTTGGACATAGACACTGGCAGCTTGGAACCTCTGGGGAGCAAGGTCCCTGCAGGTGACCCAACACGGTGACCTCCCAGAGAGACTGGGAACCGTGGTCCTAGGAAGCCCAGGCCCTGGAAATTCTAAGAAACTGTGGTGTGAGATGAGACCTTGCAAACACCCAAGTTTAAGGGCAGGTGGCAGAGCAAACACTGCAAAGGAAAGGCCAGGGGAAGTCAGGAGAACTGTAAGAGGAAAGCCAAGGTCTCTCAAAAATCCAAATACCGAATGTTTTCTCTGATATAAGGAGGCTGATTCACAGTAGTGTTGGGTCGGGGTACGTAGGAGGATTAGAGGAACACTAGAATGGTCAAAGGGGAGGGAGGGGAAGGAAGGGAGCAAGGGGGGATGGAGGGGAAAAAAAGGAAAGGTGGTTGAATAAGATGGATATCATTATCCTAAATGCATGACTGAAGACTTGAACGGTACCAATATACTTTGTATACGAACAGTACTATGTAAAAGGATGCTTTATATGTGTCCTGTGAATTGTAATCCATACTACTATTATAAATACAACTTTGAATTAAAAAAAAAAAAAAGTACAGAATGGCCAGGCGCGATGGCACAGGCCTGTCATCCCAGCTGCTCGGGAGGCTGAGGCGGGAGGATCGCGAGTTCAAAGCCAGCCTCAGCAATGGCGAGGCACTTAGCAACTCAGTGAGACCCTGTCTCTAAATAAAATGCAAAACAGGGCTGGGGATTTGTGGCTCAGTGTTCGAGTGCCCCTGAGCTCAATTCCCAGTACCCCAAAAAAGAAAAAGTACAAAATGCTCCAGGAAGGTTCAGTGCCTGCAGCTGGCACCTGTGAGGTCACTGGTGACCTTGAGAAGCAAATGCCAAGGAAATCAGCGATAGAAAGAGATACAGAGAGTGATTTTAGTGGACTGCAGATGAAAGGGGAGCTGGTGGATCAGGGGCACTTGCTGTCCTAATGCTGCTCCTTCTCTGCCTTACTCTCTGGCCCGTCAGACATCTCTACTGTGCACACACCACTTCCTCAAAACCCACCCACAACCATCCCTGAGGTAAACAGTATGGACTCCACTTTAAAGAGAACTTGAACTCCTCCAGCTTTGTTTTTTTTTTTTTTTTTTTTGGTGGTGCTGGGGATTGAACCCCGGGCCTTGTCCATGTGAGACAAGCACTCTGCCAACTGAACTACATCCCCAGCCCCTTACATGGTTTTTTTTGTGTTTGTTGTTGTTGTTGTTTTAGTTGTAGTTGGACACAATACCTCTATTTTATTTATTTATTTTTATGTGGTGCTGAGGATCAAACCCAGGGCCTCACACGTGCTAGGCGAGCGCTTGACCACTGAGCCACAACCCCAGCACCCCCGCTTACAGGTTTTGATTGCAGGATCCACCTCACAGAAGGAGAGTGGAGGCATCTGAAAGACCATCCAATGATCAGATGAGTCTTGATGGTTTCCACAAATGGTAAGAGGATCCTTCTCCTCTAACAAAGTCTTAGGTTAGAACCTAAATGTGTGTACATAAGGCCGACTGATATTACAAGTATCCATTATTCAGTACACCTACATTTGCAAAAAATCAATTCATTAGAGCAATGATGATATTCTCAACAATGGAAACATTCGACATTGGAATTTATGGACTACGACTACAGACACAGTCTGATATCTGAAATCAGACCTTATTGTCTTCGTTTTGGTTGGGCAATATAAGCAAGCGTTGTGATTCATAAAAGTGAACTGCTTGCGCTGGTTTATTTGAGCGGACATGCCTGGGCCTGAAGTTTACAAAGACCTAATAATGCAGAACAAAAATCCTAATTCATGAAACACGTACAAGAAGTTGAGATGTGCACAGAGAAACATGGCTGTAGAAACTTGGTCTTAAGGTCTCCTTTGGAGACAGTTCCAGCACAAGTTTCAGCTCTTTGGAGGCCTCTGAGGTGCCAAAATGGTGTGGAGAACATATAGGAGTGCTTGTTGGAATTAACTGGAACCCAGTTTTCCTACAGCTCACGAGAGACCTTTGGAAAATGGGTCTCCCCAGAACACTGGGACCCAGTGGGACTGAACTCAGCCCTCCAGTGGATGGGGTGGTGGTTTGGACACCGGGAGAGTTGAGTCTCCCAAACCACGGGGCCAGGTCCTGTGTTTCCCCGTGTCAAGATCACGACGACGACGACGGAGCTCGTTTCACATTGACAGGTGAGGGACGGAGGCCCAGAGAAGTTCCACAGCCGTCCACTACGCCACCAGGCCTCTCCCCACGGCCCCAGGACCTGGTGGGTAGTTGAGGGGTGTCCCTCTCTAGATCCCTGCCCTCAGTGATTTCAGTGGACTGGTCCAGCTGGCGGCCATGTTTGTGCTTGGCTCTACTCACAATCCCACATTTCTTCCCTGAGAGCAGCTTACTCTCCCTCCCTCCCTCCCTCCCTCCCTCCCTTCTTCCCTTGCTTCCTCTCTCAGTTCCCCAGGGGCACCCGGCCTGGCCTCAGGTTCAACAGTGGCTGGCTCCTGCTTCCCACCTCTGCTTCCTTAGCCCGGTGGGAGGCAGCCCCTGAGGGGAAAGAGCCCCCTGTGCCCCGAGAGGACCAAGGGCCTGCGCCATGGAGAGCAGGGGCTGAGGCCGAGCTGGGCCTTCACGCCCTCTGCAGGGCGCCACCTCTGCACAGTCCAGAGGCGTGGACGCGTCCCTCAACCAGACGTGACACACCCTCTGAGGGAGGCGACTTCTGTGAGACCTGCGGAACTGCAGCCCGGGGGTCCTGGATCCCAGACGGCTCTGCTCCGAGCGCCACCTGGATCTGGCTCCTGCCCACCCTCCACCTCCCCCGGAGAGGGGCCAAGAGCCCGCGGCCTCTGGTGGACACGCACAGGCCTCGGATCTGTGTTCCGCCCCCCCCCCCTCCTGGGAGGGTTGCACATTGTCACGTCCCCGCCTCTTGGATGCTTCTAGGTGAGCCGCATCCCTGTTTGTCCCCGTTCACGCTGTTAGTCACCACTTGGCGCCCTGAGGCCCTCTGAAGCGTGCTCAGTTTGCTCCCAATGGCATCTGCGTGGCTGGCATCTGGTGACGTGGGTCCGCTGTTCAAGTCGGGGACTTGGAAATGTGTTTTCTGAGCTCCTTCAGCCCTCAGCTGAGAGCTCCCAGGTGGTGGCTTTGCAGACAAATGTCCCACCCAGGACCACTTTGTGGGTGGAGAGCGATGAGCCAAAGTTCACGAGGAAGGTGCCCCACAGGTCAGCTCTTTCACACTCGGGCCAAAATTCTCGTCGGGGACAAAGTCAAAAGGACAAAAAGCCTCGCTCCTCACGATGCCAAGTCCCTTAATTAACTTTCTTGGCCACGCAGGATCAGTGGCCTGTGGGGGATTAACTGACAGCCTTAGTGGCTTCGGCTAAGATTGGAAATGGAGGTTGGGGAGGCCCAGGAGGCCCCGGAGGCTGCATCCCACCCCACTCCAGCCCTGCTTAATAGATAATGCCCCACATCCTGGGTTTATGCATGTCTTGTCTCCTCTCTGATCTTCGCTAAAAGCAGGCAGGGTATAAATTAGAAATGAATTTGTAAATAAAATATCTGGTCAACATAGGACAAGTTTCATTGGCAGGGGAAATCCTGCAATGGGAGGTGGTTAAATATTTTACCCTCCTTGATGGGGCAGCCAAAAATTAAAAATAAAGGTACAGAGATCCTAGAAATTTCAAACCAAACCCTTGGGCAGGCCCTACTATTTGTTAGCCAAAGAGTAAGACACCTTTTGTTCCCTTCCTACCCCCAGCGGTCAGGGTTCCTGGTCAGACAGGTGGGATGCTGCAGCCTTGGTTCTGATTTCTGTTAGGCACTAGGTAGCTGTAAACAAGCCTTCTCTGATCCTCAGTTTCCCTGTCTTTACAATGGGAATAATAACCTTCCAGGGACCATGCTAAGCCATAGGAGTGAGACACAAAAGAAAAAAAAATCAATAATATGGATCCCATCTCCACTTGCAAATTTGATGTTGTGTTCACTTGTGGATGTTTTTTTTGCATTGATTGTGATTTTAAAAAAAACACGTCACCCTTAGTGTATATTTCAAAGAATGGAAAGCGAGGATGTGAACAGTTCCTTTCATGCTCTTTGCAGCATTATTTACAATAGTCAAAAGTTGAGAACAACCTGAGTCTCCATCGACGGGAGAACGAACAAACAAAATGTGGTATGGATTCACAGTGGAATATTATTCATCCCTAGAAAGGAAGAAAATTCTGACTCATGCTACAAGTTGAACCCTGAGCATGTTGGGCTGAGTGAGATAAGCCAGACACAGAAGGACAATTACTGTCTGATTCCGCTTGTATGAGATCCCTAGAGGCGGAATGTGGATGGTGGGTGCCAGGAGCTGGAGGAGGGTGCACGGAGAGCTCTTGCTTAACCGGTACAGAGTTTTAAATTTAAAAGATTAAAAAAAAAAAAAAATCTCAGACCTTATTCACCTTGATGACTGACTCGCCCATCTTGGCTCGATCAGTTCAGGGAAGGAAGATGGCGGGGATGGAAATGCTGAGACGGGTGTGGAATACCAAGGTCCGGTGGCCATTAACTTCACACATGCAAGAACTGAGATGCCCGGGGTTTCCGAGGCTCAGCACACACTGGGGCCTACTGCTCTGTTTTGTAGTTGGGGCTCAGAGTGGGGCTTGGTTGGGCTCCAGTGAACCAGGCCCAGGACTGACCAGCTGCCCGCTGCAGACGCCCCCTGGCCAGCCGCGGTTGGCAGGCTGGGGGACGTTTCCCTCCCTGGATTGGTTGCTTGGTTTGCTGGCACGAGGCTCCACGGCGCTCTGCCGCATTGTCCCTTCCTCCACGGAGGCTGGCATGGGCACCACCACGCGAGGCTGGCTGGCTGCTGCCCTCCGACCCTTTCGTCTGCACCGTGGTTCCGGGGCTCAGAAGCCTCTCTCACAGGAGCGACAACTCGGGCAGCCAGAGGGTCTGTGTTGGGGATGTTCCATTCGGAAGTCAGAAGCTCACACAGCTGCTGGCTCACTGCTGAGCCCAGCTCCGGGGCTGGTCCGGCCTTCCCTGCTCTCTTCCACCTGGAGCAGGCCTGCTCCCGGAGGCCACCCCCAGGCTCTCTTTGACTTGTTTTGGATTTCCTACTGGGGGGGTGGGACTTTCTGCTCCGTCCCTAACTCCAGAGCAGGGTGGGCTGATGCTGTCCCCCTCAGGCTCCTCAGACACCCCTCCAAGCCTAGCTCAGCCCCTGAGACATCAGAGAGGACTCTTCCCGAACCCCACTGTGGCCACTCCCCAGGTGGTTTCCAGACTCACGCTCCTCCTTCTAGATTGGTCTAGGCCGAGGCGCAGTGAAAGAATAAACAAGTGTCTTACAGACGGGAACAGTGAGGGTCGGTGATCTGTCTAAGGGGTGCACGGAGACTCCACAGCAAGGGTCAGCATTCTCCATAAAGGACCGGAGAGCAAATATTTTTAGTTTTACAGGCAAAACAGCTCTGATGAATTTACTCAAGGCTGCTACTGCGCAAAAGCAGCTACAGTGTATACCCCCAGGAATGGGAGCAACTGTGCGCCAATGCCGTTTTACTTATGGACACAATTTGAATTTCATATAATTTTCACATGTCATGAGATGGTATTTACGATTTCTTCTTCTCCTCCTCTTCTTCCTCTTCCTCCTCCTCCTCTTCTTCCTCCTCCACTTCCTCCTCCTCTCCTCCTCCTCTTCCTCCTCCTTCTCTCCTTCTCCTCTTTCTTCTTCTCCTCTTCCTCCTTCTCTCCTCCTCTTCCTCCTTCTCTCCTCCTCTTCCTCCTTCTCTCCTCCTCTTCCTCCTTCTCCTCCTCCTCTTCTTCCTCCTTCTCTCCTTCTCCTCTTTCTTCTTCTCCTCTTCCTCCTCTCTCCTCCTCTTCTTCCTCCTTCTCTCCTCCTCTTCCTCCTTCTCTCCTCCTCTTCTTCCTCCTTCTCTCCTCCTCCTCTTCTTCCTCCTTCTCTCCTCCTCTTCTTCCTCCTTCTCTCCTCCTCCTCCTCTCCTCCTCCTCTTCCTCCTCCTTCTCTCCTTCTCCTCTTTCTTCTCCTCTTCCTCCTTCTCTCCTCCTCTTCTTCCTCCTTCTCTCCTCCTCCTCTTCTTCCTTCTTCTCTCCTCCTCCTCCTCTTCTTCCTCCTTCTCTCCTTCTCCTCTTTCTTCTTCTCCTCTTCCTCCTTCTCCTCCTCTTCTCCTCCTCCTCTTCTTCCTCCTTCTCTCCTCCTCCTCTCCTCCTCCTCTTCTTCCTCCTTCTCTCCTTCTCCTCTTTCTTCTTCTCCTCTTCCTCCTTCTCTCCTCCTCTTCCTCCTTCTCCTCCTCCTCTCCTCCTCCTCTTCTTCCTCCTTCTCTTCTCCTCCTCCTTTCTTCCTCCTCTTCTTCCTCCTTCTCTTCTCCTCCTCCTTCTCTCCTCCTCCTCTCCTCCTTCTCTTCTCCTCCTCCTTTCTTCCTCCTCTTCTTCCTCCTTCTCTCCTCCTCCTCTTTCTTCTCCTCTTCCTCCTTCTCTCCCCCTCCTCTTCCTTCTTCTCCTCTTCCTCTCCTTTCTCCTCCTCTTCCTCCTTCTCTCCCCCTCCTCTTCCTTCTTCTCCTCTTCCTCTCCTTTCTCCTCCTTTTCCTCCTTCTCTCCTCCTCTTCCTCCTTCTCCTCCTCCTCTCCTCCTCTTCTTCTTCCTCCTTCTCTCCTCCTCCTCCTCCTTCTCCTCCTCTTCTTCCTCCTTCTCTTCTCCTCCTCCTTTCTTCCTCCTTCTCTTCTTCCTCCTTTTCTTCTCCTCCTCCTCTCCTCCTCCTCTTCTTCCTCCTTCTCTCCTCCTCCTCTTTCTTCTCCTCTTCCTCCTTCTCTCTCCCTCCTCTTCCTTCTTCTCCTCTTCCTCTCCTTTCTCCTCCTTTTCCTCCTTCTCTCCTCCTCCTCCTCCTCTTCCTTCTTTTCCTCCTTCCGCTATCGTTGAAAGCTGTAAAACCCACTCATAACTTGCAGACCACACAAGGGACAGGGAGCCAGGTTTGCCCACAGGCTGAGGTCTGCCAACCCCAGTTGTAGAACATGCTCCAAAACAGACTCCGGTGTTCTCTACAAGCAGTGTGAAGATCTCATCTGCCAGCCACGTCTGACTTCCATTTCTGAAGCCTGAGTGAGTACAGCGGGGTTTTGGAAGGCAGAAGTGTGCAAATGGTGGCACTCCAGGCGGCCCCGACGGTCTAACTGCTGAGCCCTGCTTCCTGATGTGCTTTGCAACAAAAATCTGGCATCAGGAACCAGAGCCTGGTGGCTGTGCTGCTTCAGCACCATGGCCCCTGGATGCTTGGCATGCCGGACTCTAGAAATAGCCCCACCTATTTTTAACACCCTCGCCAGTCAGAGGGTTTCCAGTTTCCTCCCAAACAATCCCCAGAGCCCAGAGAGACTAGGTGGAACTCAGAACCTTCCAGCCCTTGTTGGTTTCCCCCTCCTCCCCACCCACGCCTCCCAGAAGTCCCCAATGTCCCCAGAGACATGCCTTCCTTTCTCCTCCAGGTTCGCGGTCCCTGTGTTGTGACCACGAATCCAAGCAATTGCTCTGGAAGGTGCAAGAAAAAAGGCGAGTTTTCTGAGAATTTTTATTTCAAACAACAGATTCTACCAGTCGGGGCTCCTGGAAGCCAAGGAGGGGTGTTCAGTTCACTGAAAAGAATGTACCTTGTCACCAAGGAGAGAGGGGCTGGCTTTTTACACAGGTGACCCCTAGACCTGGTAAATGAGCAGAGGGTGTCCTCCTAGGGTTTTTAAAGACAACCGGCCCAGCAGGACAACCTTGGTCTTTGCTGGAAGGTTGGTCCCTCCAAACACCTGTGCACCCGCTGGCCCTGCTCCCTCTCATCCTGGGCAGGGCTGGGCTCATGTCCATTTGCTCTGTTCGCAGAGGAGCTTGTCACAGCCCAGAGAGATGTTCGGAGAGGGGACACAGCCCGTGACAGTCACAGGACAGGGCAGAGGGGAACAGGGCAGATGTGAAACGCCTACCTCCTCTCCGGAAGGTTCTGGGTGGGGGCTCAGCCTAGTGCTCAGGCTCAGCGTCCATGCAGGACTCCCAGGGGTTCTGGGGCATGCGAGGCAGGGAGAAGAGCAGCAGGGCCAGCCCGCCAAGGAAGAGCAGCACGAAGGCCGCACAGGCGCAGGCGAAGGACCAGGAGTAGTAGTACTCGATCCAGACGGTGTCCTCGCTGTCGATCATGCGCTTCACCGACTGCCGCATGACCTCCACCGAGACAAAGATGCAGAGCCCTGGGGACAGAGCCAGGGGCTCTCAGGGTCCCAGGGCACTCCTGCCGCCACCCCAGCCTACTGCTTGGTGGGCAAGGCAGCGACCTTGCCCTGGGTGGGGAGGAAACTGTCCCAAGACACTTCTAACGGAACCTGCGGAAGTGACCCCCCTCCTGCCACCCTGCAGCCCGCCCTTCCCGCGGCCCTCGGGAGGCTGGCCAGCTGGCCGCTTTTCCTTCCTTCTTCTGGTAAGGGCTCTCTGGGAAGTCCCCTCGGTGTCTTGAGGATAGTGTCATCGTGAAACACGGATGAGACAGCCAAAGCTTTCTCCCCGCCCACCCTCTGGGGTCGCCGAGGCCCCCACCAAGGTGACCCCGCATGCAGCTGGGGTTCGGTCGCTGCCCAAGCCCCGCGACAGGCAGGAGCCAAGTGGGGGCCGCCGCGACCCGGACCCCCATCTACCTGCGAAGGCGTAGAACATGGCCGCGGGCCTCAGCAGGTAGTCCCGCTTCTTCCGGAAGGACAGAAGCGCGCAGATGGTGCCCGCGATGACGAAGCCGAGGCTGAAGACGGCGATGGCCGCCGCGGAGATGCTGTACTCTGCAGGAGAGAGGGCAGCTCGGAACTGGGCTGCGACCCGGAGGTCGTCACTGCTGCTTGGACCTTTAGCCAGGTCTGTGACGGCTCCTGTTCCACACCTGGCCCAGAGACCCACTCACTCACACAGTCGCAGAGGGCACCCACCCCGTGCCTGTGCAGCCCACTGAATGGCCCGGTTCCCCCCAGGACAGGAGGCACGAGGCCGAGGCTTACAGACAGAGCAGAACCGCCTCTGAGTGACAGGCAGAAGGAGGCACCGAGGTGGGTGGTCTGCACAGGACAGGGAACCCCGGGATGACAGAGGGACAGTGTGGGGGTGGCCTAGCACGTGTGTGAGGGTATGGTGGGGTTCCCTAGTGGTGAGCGTGAGGGTCTGTCAGTGTGTGGGTGTGTTCCAAGTGTGAGGCTCTGTGTGTGTGCGTGTGAGCGTGCCCCGCGTATGAGGATCTGTCATTGTGTGGGTGAGTGTGCCCCGCATGTGGGCGTCTGTCACGCGTGTCTGCGTGGGCACGCACACTCGCGGGCCCGCTGTGCCCCTGAGCTCCATGGATCCAGGGCCCACGTTTCTCCCAGTCCTGGGGGTCTCCCTTAGCCAGGGGGTGTCCCAGGGACTTCCCATCGCAGGGAACCTTCCCGGGACTGTGGGCACTCGTTCCCTTTCCTGAGCTCTGTCCCAGCAGAGCTCTGGGATCTTGTCCCCAGCTCTGACAAATGGGCTTGGGCCCCTGGATAGGGACACTGCCACTTGCATCAGCTCCCTGGCATGGGAGGCCACAGGCTGCTACCAGACTCGCCAGGCCAGGGCTGCTTTCCATCAGTGCTTTTCTGCCCGATGACATCCTGGCTCAGGAGCACGTGACAAAGTGCCCCCCTCCCCCCCTCCCTGCCCCGGCTTCCAAGGCCTCACCCTTCTGAGTGGTGAATTCGAAGATCTCCGAGCTCTCACCGGGGTTGAAATGCCTGAAGTAGGAACAGTTCTTCTCTGCAAAGGAGGAAGATGCCTGTGAGTTGGGAGGAAAGACCAGTAGCATGATTGGCAGCTTGGCTGAGAGGACCTGGCGCCGTTCTGCAGGGCCAAAACCTTCCCCTGGCCCTTAGAACACCCTTTCAGCAGAACAATGGGGTCGCATGGGAGAGCCTCAGGAAGCAACGGCCAGAGGAGTGGACGGGACAGGGAGCATGTGCTACGGAGCCTCACTAGGCCAGCAGGTCTGTCACTCATCAGGGGACAGGGCACATCCTCAGCCCCCCCGTTCTCAGCCGGGCAGCACCTCTCCCTGGAGACACTGTGGTGTGGAGAGGGGGCTCCTGGCTTCTGGAAGCCAGGGATGCTGCTGGCCATCCTACAACGCACAGGACAGACCCCACAGCACAGAATTATCCAGCCCCAACTATCAGTAGCCAAGAAACCTTGTCTTAACCCCAAATCTGGGCTTCTTATCAGAACCCAGGCCCATCCAGATCCACAGGGGTACGTGGGAAGCAGCCTCTTCACAAGCTTTCCAGGAGAGTCTGATGCTCAGCCAGGTCGGGAACCCCCGTTCCGGCCTTTGGAAAGCCCAGCAGAGGGTTTTTCTGAGTGACTGTCAGGATGAACTTGGAGCCCGGCAAGGAACTTCCGTGTGAGAGCTGAATGTGACCTTCACGTCATTTCCTTAGACCTTAGTGCTTGTGTGGCAGGCCAGACAGACCTGTCCTGGCAAGCTACTTGGTCTACCTGAGCATTGTCATAAAAGCCACAGAAGGTCTGTGGACACCCAAAATCTGGATCTGATAGGGAGGCAGGAAGAGGGGTTCAGCACAAAGAAATTTTTGCTGATTTTGACTCTAGTTTCACTTTTATTTTTCTCTTTCAGTCTCTCTCTCATAACTAGATACGGCATGACATCCGAGCATAGTCCTATTGCTTGCCTTTACTCCAAATTTAGGAAGTAGACCAATGAGTTATTTTGTATTATTTTATGTTTCTTTAAAAAAACTCAACGAGGTTGCTTTTTACTTGTGTGAGGCCCTTCACTGAACATCGCCTCTGTCTTTGGTTTAAATGCCATCTAGTTTGTGAATTCACGGCTTCACCTCCAGGCTACATTGGATCGATCACAAGAAGACGGATGCTATTTCTTCTAGGAATGTGCCCCAGGAGCTGCCAAAGGCACGGCTTTACTGCCTCTTTTTTTTTTTTTTTTTAATATTTATTTATTTGCTTTAGTTATACACAATGCAATGCATTTATGTTTACGTGGTGCTGAGGATCGAACCCGGGTCGTGAACGTGCTAGGTGAACGCTCTACCGCTGAGCCACAACCCCAGCCCTTTATTGCCTCTTAATCCTGTGTCCTCCTACCCTTTCCCTGTCCTCCAAAGTCAGGGTCGCAACCTCCCCTGAGGTCGAGGAAGGAGACAACACCTGGGGATGGGGTCTGGTTTAGCAGCAGTGGATGTTCCTGGCAGTAAACAGCCTTTCTCCACCAGCTTCTATATTTAAATCATTTTCCTTTTGAACCGGGTTACCTGGGGTTCCTGACGGCCAGCCATGATGTCAGAATCGGGCTGCTCTTTTTTCCCTCACAGCGCCGCTGCTATTTCAGAGCATAATGCAAACCTCTTACATTTTTCAGATTATGAGCTGTAGATTTTCTGGAATTGCTGCTTCAAATGGCCCAGGCTATGTCACCAGTCTCCCCGGGTCTCCCTCTGGACAAAAGGAACCTTTCTGTTTTGTCCTTTAAGAGCCCATTTCGGTTGTCATTGAAAACGCTCTGAGGAGGAGTGACTGGATTCAAGTGTGCTTCACGGTCAGCTGCCTCCCGGCCACTCTCTCGCCGCGCGCACGCGTGAGGGGGCGGAGAGCTGAAGGCCGCTTCCAGAGCCTGGCTGCGTGCAGCTGTTTGGTCCTTCTGGGTTGCTGAGGTGACTTTCCCAGGAAGCATTCAGGTGTCACCCCCACCAGATAAACCCCAGGTCCACTCTTGGTGGACGGTGACCGCTGCATGCGTAGGATGGAAACCAAGCCGTGCATCCGGGCTGGACCTACGTCTGCAGGCGTCAGGCCGCGAGCTGTCGGTGAATTTCTTCCTGGGGGGGCCCAGGCACAATGCTCCTCTCCCTCTTCTCCTCTATTAAGAGCCCTCAGAGGGGGTGCAGGGGACAGGGCGCCCAGCGGGTGGGTCCCCTCTGCTTCTCTCTGATGTGACTGAACTGTGGGCCCGAGGGTGGGCGGGATGGCCCACCTCCCTCCCCTGGACTTGGCACATGAAGAATTCCAGTGTCCTCTGCCCTGGGAGGAACAAACGCTGCAGGACTGCGTGGCTGCCTGGGGGGACCACAGCCCCCTCCCTGGTCCCTGACGGCCCCCAGAGGTGGGGCGGACATAGCAGACCCAGGCCTCAATCGGGACAAGCCAAGTCAGGCATCTGCCGGTGCCACCCAAGGAGGGCCCAGGGTTCTGTCAGGTGGCAGCCCCGGCTGTGACCTTGCCTTCCGCACCTGCGCCCCTTTGTCCGGGTGGGTGGTATTATTTGGGAAACTGAGCATCGAGGTCACCTTTAAAAGGAAGGACATCCAAACTGGCTGCGAGTGGCTCACTAGGTCAAGAGTTGGGGACAAAAGACGGGGACGGGGACGGTCTGGTGCAGACGGCGGATTCTGAGCCTCCCCCTGCCCACCTTTCTCTCTGCCTCTCCCTCAGCCTCCATCTCCCCTGAACAAAGCTTGGGCCTTGTAGCTCTGCCTGGACAGACGCAGGTGCTTCTGATCAAGCGGGCAGAGAGCCCGGTGGCCAAGAGGAGGATCCGGGATGAGTGGGGATTTCTGAGGTTCCTCCTGTCTCCTTTCTCCCCACAAATGGCTTATGGTGATCTGACCATTTCTATTTCTGTAAGACTCAGTGGTTGAAAAACGTGAAGTGGATTAGTGCTTAAAGAAGATCGTGAACTTGGTTGTCGGTCTTGACTGGGGGCTGACGGGGGCTGGCAGGGGCTGGCTAACCACATATTCTGGTCCAGGGAGTCACGGGCGATACAGAACCCCGCTAACCTCAGAGAACCAGAACAGAGGGCACACTGACCTCAAGGGGAACTCGAGTAACGGGATGACTCTGGATGATCACCGAGAGTGTACTAGGGTAGCTGGTGCTGGTTAATGGAGATGTTAATATACTAAAAATAATTTGGTGGTTTGAGCAAAATCAGAGGGAGCTGGTGATTCAGGGATTGGGAAGGAAGTTCTTGCCAGTGTCGTTGAGCCTTTTTTTTTTTCCCCTGGTACTAGGGATTGAACTCAGGGGCACTCGACCACTGGGACATATCCCCAGCCCTTTTTTGTATTTTATTAGAGACGGGGTCTCACTGAGTTGCTAAGTGCCTCGCCATTGCTAAGGCTGGCTTTGAACTCGCGATCCTCCTGCCTCAGCCTCCCAAGTGCTGGGATTACAGGCGTGCGCCACCGCGCCCAGCTGGTTGTTCAGCCTTTTTGTAAAGGATGTTCTCATTGGTTCCGGATGCTGGTTTCTACGTGCTGTGTCTCCTCTCACCTCCACTGACTGGAGGAATCCCGGGACCCGAGTCCTGCATTTCAGAGCACTGCTCTTTGACAGACAAAGTCTGGTTACGGTCTCAGCCTCCAGCCTGGGCTCATGCGATGGTGAAGAGAGCCCCTGAAATTCTTGGGGGTCAGTAGCATGTGCTTTAATGAAGCCCCAATATCGGCACTGAGACTGAAGGAGAAGATGGGCCATGAGGTCCCTGGGGCCCTGGAGCAGCTGCTGCCTTTCCCTAAAGAAGCAGAGTCTGAGAGAAGCAAGAGCAGGGCATGGTCTCTCTGGGGACTCACTGGGGCTTCCAGACACATGGTCTCTTCCGACCACCAGGGAAGGCCCTGCTGTCCTCATGACGACGTTTGAATTGACCTCAGATGTTAACCTTGTACACAGCAGTCCTTCTGAGGCTCTTTAGGGAAAGTGGAAAAATCGGACAGTTCCTGCCTTCAGAGCCTCCAGCATCCTATGGGGCCTGGAGAAATCTCAATCTTGTACTGGACTAGCGGCCCCCCAAAGCTGGACTCCCTGCGGTCACCGGGTCAGCAGCAGTTAGGAGCTGGGTTTGTTCAGTGGTGGATGTGTGTGTGTGTGTGTGTGTGTGTGTGTGTGTGTGTGTGTGTGGCAGGGGGTGTCTGGAGAGCAAGGAGGCTCTGGATTCAAGAATTGAGTGTTGAACAACTCCAGCCTGGAGAGGGCATGCTCAGCCTCAGTGTTCCTCCCCGTAGAATGAAAAACACCTACAGAGTGAGCACCTGCTTGCTGGTCTGTTGAACTTAGCATGATGTAGTGTCTAAGAGGGTGACTGTTAGGGACAGGGCCTGGGTGTGAATGCGGGACGCTCTGCTCAATGATTGAGTGGACGTGGTCAACTTACTCAGCCGAAGTGTGCCTCATTCTTCATCAGACGGGATGACAATAAGGTGGTGGACCTCATGGGGGTTTCTGTGAGAAGCCAGATGGGCTGATGTCTGTATGCCAGTCCACTGCTTTCTAGTCTCTACCTGCTTTGGAGGAAAATCAGCTGTGCATCTTATTAGGGATCCCTTGCACGTAATGCATTGTTCCTTTCTGTTTTCAAGATTCTGTCTTTGTCTTTCTTTTTTTTTTTTTTTTTTTTAAGTATTGTTTTAGTTGTAGACGGATACAATACCTGTATTTATTCATTTGTTTTTTTTATGTGGTGTGGGGGATCAAACCCAGTGCTTCACACGTGCTAGGCAAGTGCTCTACCACTGAGCCACAACCCCAGCCCCTCCGTCTTTATCTTTCAACAGCTTGATTATGGGCTGACGAGGTATAGATCTATTTGAGTTTATCGTTCTCGGGGTTCATGGAGCTATGTGAATTTACAAAGTAATGTTTCATTTGACTTGGGGAGCGCTGGCCATTATTCTTCATATGTCCTTTCTGTTCCATTCCCTTTCTCCTTCTTCCTTTCCTTCTGGAACTTTCAGTATGCACATTTGGCACCGTGGACAGTGTCCCATGGCTCTCTGAGGCTCTAGTCATTATGCTTCATTCTCTTTTTTTTTTCTATCTGCTCCTTACACTTGCTAATCTCAATCGACCCATTTTCAAGTTCACTATGTTTTTTCATTTGTCTTCTCAGATCTGCTACTGATCTTCTATAATCAATTTTTTTTTTTTTTTTTTTAGGATTTCAGTTGTTACACTTTTCAACTCCAGAATTTCTGTTTGGCCCTTTAAAAATAATATTTCTCTCTTTACTGATATTCTCTATTTCATGAGACACCATCCTCATTTTCATTTCTCTAGATATAGTCTTTTAATTCTTTAAATGCATTTAAATAGCTGATTTGAAGTCTTTGTCCAGTAAGTCCAATAGCTGGGCTTCCTTAGAGATCTGTCGACTCATTCCTGCTCCCTGACCCCACAAACAGGCCATACCATTTTAGTTACTTGTGTCTTGTGCTTTTTTTTTTTTTTTTTTTGTATGAAGAATTGAACCTAGAGGTACTTAACCACTGAGGCACATCCCCAACCCTTTAATTTATTATTATTATTTATTATTTTGAGACAGGGTCTAGATAAGTTGCTTAGAGCCTTGATAAGTTGCTGAGGCTGGCTTTGAACTTTACGATCCTCTTCCTCAGCCTCCTGAGCTTCTGGGATTCTAGGTGTGTGCCACTGCATCTGCTATGTCTTGTGCTTTTTAAACAATATGATGAGGCAACTCTGGAAATCACATTCTTATTCTTGAAGGTTTGCTTCTGTTGCTGTTTGTTGTTGGTTGTGTAGCGACTGTTCTGCACTAATTTTGTGAAGTCTGTATTCTTTGTCATGTGTGACTACTGAAATCTCTATTCCATTAGCTTAGTAGCCGGTCAACAGAGATTTCCTAAAATGCTTGGAACAAATGCATCTTCCTCTCTTTACTGAGGGGCTCTGTGCACATTCGGGGCATGGCTTAAACACTCAGTGAAGCAGCCTACATCTCTGCCTTAGCCTTCACTTTCTGCTTGTACAGAACCTCAAGATAAGGCAGAGGTGAGAATTCAGGGCCTTTCCCGATCTTCCCTGAGCATACGCACAGCCCTGGACATACACAGAGCACTGTATCTGGCCTTCTAGATTATTAGGACTATGCTGTAGTTCTTCAAAGCTACCTACAAACATCTCATTCTTTGCTTAGCCTACCACATGGCCCAACGGTTATCTGCAGCTTCAGGCAGCCATGATCTTAAACGATTGTCTCTAATTGTTTTCAACAAATGTCCCTCAAGAAAATGACTACTTGCACTGAATGAACTCAGAGTTGGGCCAAATAAAGATAGCTTTGCAAGCAGAGACTTCTAGGGAATGACCACATAGGTCAGATAATGTCAGTTATCTGGGAACAGGGCTTTGAAAGAGATCCAATCCCTTCTTGGCTACCAGGCTGCTGATTTTCATTGTGATTGTGAGATGTTGGTTTTCAAAGCTGCAACAGAGATGGGGAAAGGGGAATGGGAACTATATTTTAAATAGCTGATGATTATTCAGTAAGTTCAATATCTGGGCTTCCTTAGGATCTATGGCTGTATTCTGCCCCCTCTCCCATAAACAGACCATACTATTTTAATTCCTTCGTAAAGTAAAAATACCACAAAACTTACTGTTCATCCTCAGATTCACCCAGTTTTCTTGAACAAGCAATTTCTGGATTGCTACAAGATTTGATAGATTTCCAAAATTCTGAAGACATTGATTTGACCTTTTTTTTTTTTTGGTACTGGGGATTGAACTCAGGGGCACTAGACCACTGGGTCACATCCCCAGCCCTTTTTTTTTTTGTATTTTGTTTAGAGACAGGGTCTCACTGAGTTACTAAGTGCCTCGCCATTGCTGAGGCTGGCTTTGAACTCGCTATCCTCCTGCCTCAGCCTCCCAAAGTGCTGGGATTACAGGTGTGCGCCACCGCGCCCGGCTCCTTTTTTTTTTTTTTAAAAATGTTTTCTCTTGCTTTTATGGAGAAGAAGATTTGGGAGGGGGATTCTTATTCTGTCATTTTTTTCCCTCGATGTCACCCCAAATTAATATACATAAAGCACCTACAACTATCGTTTGCACATACTGCTGCATTTGTATGCCATTATTGTAATTATTGTTGATAATAAACAAGAGAACATGTACATAAAAACCCTCATCCAGAAAAGAGTGGTCCCAGAGGACAGGAAGGACGGATGGAAAAGAAAAGGAATTTCCATTTGCAGAGAAAAACGGGAAAATGGCAGAAACATGCTTTGGAAGATTGTTGGGGGCGGGGGAGGTAGTGCGCATTGTCACAAATGTGGGAAGCATGATTCATGGCAAAGAGATGGACTGCTCAGGCTCAAGGCCAAGCGATGCCTGCTGGTCCCCTGAGGCTGGTCCTCTAGCCAGTCTGTCTCTTCCCTGCGTGGACCTTGCTCACTCATTTGCTCATCTGCTCTGACTTTAAAAGGCAGCTGCCTCCAAGGACAGGTGGACAGGGCCACAAAGTGCGTTCCCATGTGTGGTCCCTGGAGAAGCTGCCTCACCCTGCCCTGCCCAGTCCAGGGAGCTGGCTAGATGATGCATCTGTTTACCAGTGCGGAGCAGGAGCCAAGGGGCGTGGGCGTCTGGGCCATGCGATACCCTTCGAACACATGCCCACGCCTATCAAAGCCCTCAGCCCTGGGACTCAGTGTTTCCAAGACAGCTGGGTATTTACGAGTCTGTGAGTGCTCAGCAGAGACAAGCAAGGCTGGGGTTCCCTCAAGCAAGCAGCGGGGAGGAAGAAGAAGGCCGGGAATGGGAGGTGGGGTTTGGGCTCTTTGCCCAACACCCAGCCTGCAAGATCTTTGGGGTCTCAGCACCAATTCCCTTGAAGGGAGGGTTTCAGGAACACGTGGTCAGGTAATAGAAGGCAGAATTCTGAGCATCAGGAGGGATGTCACACATACCCTGTCCATTGCCACCTTGGAGACACATTTGTAAGTGTGTCTCCAGGTGGATCTTACGTCGCTGAGCCCAAGTCCTGTATTTTATAGAGGAGGAAGCAGAGGCTGAGAAGGACCTCATCCTCCCTGAGTAGTCACCCAGGAGGTGGTGAGCCGTGCTGGCTAGAGCCCAAGCCCGCTTCCCCGTGGAACGCTCTTTCCTGGAACAAGTGCTCTGATTGCTGTGAATCCCGAGAACTCCACGTTTGCAGAATAGAGATCAGGTCACGTGAATACCAGGTATTTCCTGCCTATGCCCCGCACCCCAGTACAGGGGATTGAATCTGTATCGGGGTTTTCTACTACTGAGCTCCATCCGCAGCCCTTTTTGCCTTTTACTTTGAGACAGGGTCTTGCTAAGTTGCTGAGGCTGGCCGCAAACTTGTGATCCTCTTGCCTCACCCACTGAAGTCGGAGTTGCTGGGATTATAGGCACACACCACCCTACCTGCCTCTGAATACCAGGTATTCTTTTTTTTTTTTTTTTTTTTTTTTTTTGTGGTTACCAGGGATTGAACTCAGGGGCATTCGACCACTGGGCCACATCCCTAGCCCGTTTTTGTATTTTATTTAGAGACAGGGTCCCACTGAGTTGCTAAGTGCCTCGCCATTGCTGAGGCTGGCTTTGAACTCGCGATCCTCCTGCCTCAGCCTCCCAAAGTGCTGGGATTACAGGCGTGTGCCACCGTGCCCGGCTTTTTTTAAATTTTTATTTATTTTTTTTAAATAAATATTTTAGATGTTGATGGATCCTTACTTTATTCATTTATTTATATGTGGTGCTGAGGATCGAACCCAGTGCCTCACACATGCGAGGCAAGTGCTCCACCACGGAGCCACAACCCCAGCCCCTCCCAGGTATTCTTGACAAGGAATTTACCCGCGGCATGGCTGGGTCACATGGCAGGAAATGGAGGAATACTCGTAAAGTCTAGCATTAGGAAATGCTGCGCGATTCTGAATGGTCTGACTGGAGGGAGACGTACAGAAGGAGCCCCGGTTCTGACAAGGCAGGTGGCTCATGCCCGACCACACCCTGCTTCAGAGACCTGCACCCTGGCTCTGCACAAGAAGGGCCGGTGCTTGGTTTCATGCTCAGCTTGAAATTCTTAGTAATTAGGAACAAGACACCCAGCGTTTTCATTTCGCATGAGGCCCCACAAATTCTGTAGCTGTCCTGTCTACACTCCTGCCTGGAAGCTGAGGAATGAACCCACCAGGCCCTGGGTCCCTCCTGCCTGTCACTGAAAAGAGAGAATGGAGCTGGGACACCAATGGGTGACCGTTGCTGGGGTCCGAAGCCCCCGGGCTAGTACATCTGTTCAGGTGCCTCTTATCCCACCTGACCCGCCGTCTGCTCTGGGTGAAAAGCCCCAAGCCTCGGCACGCCGGAAGTCGCGGGAGACAAATGCCCTCACATTGCGACCTGGCTGTAGCCACCAGTACCGCTGCCACAGGCAAATCCAACCTTCTTAGGACGGGCTGGGTGGCTGCTCTGACCCCAGGCAGAGAAACCTGCCTCCCTTCCCACGGGTGACCCGTCAGGTAGAAGGGAAGGGCCGGCGGGGAGAGCGGGTTGGAGAGTGGGTACGTTACCCCCAGGCAGGGTGATGGCGCCGCAGTTCTTGTCCTCAATGGCGTCCACAGGAACGCGCGTGGTGCAGATCCTCCAGAGGCCAAAGTGGGCTGCCTCGCAGGTGGCGTTGTTGTGCTCCATGTGGGGGCTCAGCACAGCCCAGTGGTCAGTCACCACGGCCGCCGTGGCCAGCACGATGCCCACCAGGATGCAAAAGAGGGCCACACGAACCTTCAGTGCTTTGGTCTGGGACATGGTGGTCACCAAGGCGTGGGTGCCTGGGGCAGGGGGGCGGTATCTCCCAGGGTATGTGGCAGGCAGTGGTTATCAAGCCAGGGGTGGGAGCTAACTTTAGTGTGCCTGACTGAGCCAGAGTGGGCTGGCCTTGGGGCTGAGGGACGCTGGACAGGGCCGAGCAGCTGCCCAGGCGTGTCAGGGGCCTGAGGGAGGCTTCTATTAATGCTCCTCCCCGGGTGTGTCACCGAGGATGGCTTCTGCTCGGGTTTCAGGGCCCTCTTCCCCTCTGGAAGCCAGAAATACCCCGGGGCGGGGCAAGGAGAGAAGGCTCTAGATGGTGACTTGAGACCTCCGTGGATGGAGTGGGGAAGGGGCGCAGGCAGCGGCCCAGGGCAGGTGACAGCTCACCAGGTGTGTGAAATCGCCATCTCTGGGCTGCCAGGCACATCCTGGCCAGGGCAGGGCCTGGGAGACCCAGGCGGCATGGCTTCCTGGCCTCATGCTGGCAGCACAGCCACCAAGGCAGGGAGAGCGGGCCCTCCTCCTGGGGGTCCAGGGAACCCAGGAATCTACTAGGGTCATCTCAGAGACCCCTGCCCAAGGCCCTACAGGCCACCTGCCAGGCAAGGAGGCCCACCTCGTCCCCCTGCTGTAGGAAGATGGGGCTGGTTCCCAGGCCAAGGCCCAGCTCTCACCCCACTGGGGTCACATTATTTCCTTTCCAATCCTCGTCTCCACTACTAGGCCCAGAAGAAGAGCTCTGTTTGGGGTGAGCCTTCAACACTTTCCTGAAGCCTGGAAACTGCCCTTTGGAGTGAAGAGAGACCAGGCCCAAGACACAGAGCCCAGCTGCATGAAGCTGCAGCTCCGTCCCGGGGCACCGTTCTTAGTTTTGCCTTCTGTAAGTGGAAAATAAAGATTATCCATTTATGCCTTCATGTACAAAGTAAGTGTTTATGTAAAAAAAAAAAAAAAAAAAAAAAAAAAAAAAAAAAGGCAGTAGGTTGATTTGTGGCCAGTGATTGCACATTTCCAGCAAAGAACATAAAAGAGAATTAGGGACCCTTGTCCAAGGGTTCTGCCCACCTCCTGTCCCCCAGGCTGGCCCTCGGCTCCTACGTGCCTCCCGAGTTCTGCTGTCTCTCTGTCTCCGCTCAGGCCTTGTTGGGTGTATCCAAGAGGCTGATGCATGGCCAGGAATAGACCCTGAGCTGGGCAGGGCCTCCAGCTTTAGAACCCTGGCCTCAGGCTGACAGGGCTTACAGAAAGACTCTTCCAGTGTGTGGAGAAACATTCTGGGATCCAGCCTTGGGGGTCCCAGAACCTTGACAATAACGAGTGCTCCCTCTCTACCAGGTCCTCTGCTAAGGCTTCCCGTGTCCTCCTGGTTGATCTTCCCACTGATCCAGGCGGTGAGAAGAATTGTGGTTCCCAGTTTACAGGTAAGGACACAGGCTCAGAGACATGAAGTAACTTGTCCCAATTCACACAGCAGGGAAATTGTGCAGCCAGTGTCAAAACTCAGATTATGATCTCTAGGGGCTTCTCTCAAAAAATGGTCCCATCTTTGCTCCCCTTCCCCCTCCCCACCCCTGCCCCTGTGTTTCCAGTAGGGCTAGCCCATCGCAGTCACCTGAATGCCCAGTGACCCACGGACACCTGCCACGCCCTGCTCAGCTCAGAGGGACCCTCTGGCTCCATGCAGGTGGCTCCTCTCCATGGAGGACTCCCGGATGCTGGGCTCTTGGGGTGCTGGTCTCCTCAACAGACCCACTGCATGCCATGTACCCTAGCACAGTCGCCGCTGGGGAGCCAGACATGTCCGGTGTATAAAGACAGAACATCTAGAAAGAAGCCGTTTGACATTAGCACTGTGAGTAAGCGCGGAGTCATTTGAAGAAATGCGAATGCCTTTCCTGGTGCAGAGGGCAGCTGATGCTGTCTGGTGCTGCCTCTGGAGGTCCTGGAAAATGCCCCAGATGGGGCATGGCCCACGGTGCTCGCTTGGCGTTGGCTGCCATGACTTCGTGGTCTCATCAAAGAAGCCCGGCCTCTGCCAGGGCGGCGTGCAGCAACTTCCCGCCGAGCTCTGCCGTGGCGGGGGGGCGGGTGTGTGCCAAGTCCTCCGGCCCAGCGTGTGTGGAAGCATTAAAGATTGATGGCCTCTTCCTTTGAAGTCGTCTTTGTGTGACTCGCACCACTTGGCCCGCAGCTCCGGCGATTGCAGGCAGGCCTCCTGCTCCTCCCTGTTTACGAAACCTCTTCGAGCAGACCTTTGCTGCTCGCAGGGCCCACTGTCAAGCCGTCTGCTTGCCCTCCCCTGCGTCCCGGGGCCTTGCTGGGCCAGGGAGGGTGTCAGTGGCCATGGCCACCAGCATTTGCGGGGAGCTGGGGCAGGGACACATCCTCAGGCTCCCCTCAGATGCTCCACTTTTCAGGACATCAGGCTGGACAGCGTCTTAGGGAGGCCGCGGGTGAGTGGGCAGAAGCTGGCTGGGATGGAGCCAGGCCCAGGATCAAACCCTGCTGGCTGGTCTCCAGCTGTGTGGCTTCCAGCAGGTCCAGAGGCTCTCTAAGCTGCCCTTTCCTCCTCTGTAAAACGAGGGCAATGGGCCTGGAGGGAGCTGGTGGGAGGATTAGAGATGAGGCGTTTTAGCAGCTTAGCCCAAGATAGATGCTATGGATTGAACTGCGCCTCTTGAAATCCACATGTCCAAGCCCTGGCCCTCACCCTGCTAGTATCTGGAGATGAAGCCTTTGGGAGGTATTTAGGTTTAGATGAGGTCACGAAGGGGGAGTCCTCAGCGTGGCATTTTCAGAAGAGACCACAGAGCTGCCCCAGTCTCTGCCAGGTAAGTGAGGAGGAGGCTGTCTGCAAGCCAGGAAGTGAGCCCCCACCAGAACCCGTCCATGCTGGTGCCTTGATCTCAGATTCCCAGCCTCCAAGCCCGGAGAGAAGACATTTCTGTTGTTGAAGCCACACAGTCTGGTACTTTGTGATGGCAGGCCTGATTAAGACAGCAAGCAAAAAAAAAAAAAAAAAAAAAAAAAAAGACAGCAAGCAATCGATCCCAGAAGGCTGTTGTGATTATTGTAGCTATTTATAGACTATGGATGGACTTTTCCCTGATGGGTGATAAGCTTCTGGAAGGCAAGGACACTGAGACTTTGCTATATACTTGTTCTAGATCCCCGTCAAAGGCCCAGCCCAGATCGGAACCAGGGTAGAACCTTCATAAATGTTTATTGAGTGACTGTTGGATGGATAGATGGATGAACAAATAAACTAAAGGAAGGAGACAGGAGCTCAAATACTCTGCCAGGTGACCCAAAAGACATTTCCATGTGTTTAAGTTCCCAGTAATCTAAGAAATGGCAGCAGAGGCCCATCTGGGACCCCCTGGACTAATGGGTAATTTGCCTTTAGGTGCTGAGGAATGTCTTCAGAGGACACAATCATCCCCTGGGAGGTCAAGTTCAAAAGGAAGTTAGTTGCTCCTGAGGTGTGACATTCCCACAATCTTCAAAGTGGATGGGCCACACTCAGTTCAAGCAAGGTGAATCAGTTTTCGTTTGTCCTAAAAGGCCGCTCTTCTCCTGAGAAGGACCAGAACATAACGAGGAGAAGAAAAGCATCATCTCTCAAAAGTGAGATCTATTTATTCTAAAGCCCTGGGTACACTTTCTTTGGTCATGAGCTGATCTAAATTTGAACTCAGGCTTAATTTGGGGGATGGGGGTGTGGCTCAGGGGTAGAGCGCTCGCCTAGCACGTGCACGGCCCTGGGTTCGATCCCCAGCACCACGTAAAAATAAATAAATAAAATAAAGGCATTGTGTCCAATTACAACTGAAAAATAAATATTAGATCCCCTGTTGCATCAGGCTCCTGGTCCTCAACTGCATCCTTCAAACCTCTGCCCAGGGGGACCCAGGCCTGTGTGTCACCTGCTCCTTCCCCAACACCCTTCCCAGAGCTCCTGCCCCGGAGGCAGGCAGAGGCAGGGGAGCAGCTAGAGGGAAAAGGCACATCCTATGAAACACAAGGCCCTTCCGGTGACAAAGAGGAAATGGGGTGGAATCACCGGACTCCTCTCCAGCTCTCGACCACCGGAGATGTCCTCATTGTATTCACATTGCCCAATCCCTGCCGCTCAGCCAGTCTCCTCTCCCAGCTGCCGAGCTTCCTGGAAGTCTTTTCTGACTATGCTGCCCACAGGGGCGACTCCTCTCTGTTTCTCTCACACTCCCCTGAGCCTTCCTGTACACACAGCTGGCCAGGGCTTAGGTCCTGCCGGAGCCAAATGGGGGAGATCCTTGCCAGGACTCCCAGCCCTTGAAAAGTCATCAAACCAAGCCTTATTGAGGGGGGCTGGGGCCTCCCGGGACAGAAGTCCCTGAGCAGAGAGTAGTGGGGCAAACCTCCAGGCAGGACACAGGGCCATGGTGACACTTCCGCGCTGTGTCTGCTTCCACAGAGCTCTTGGGAGGCCTTGCCTGAGGCCTGTTCACAAAGTTCATCCCATAAGCCCCTGGGGGAGGAGAGCAGACAGCACAAGGACAAGGGTCCCTTAATGTGGACCAGAAGTATCAGAACTATGATGTCTTTAACAGTATTTCTTCAGGGGAAGGGGGGGAGAAAGCATCAATTTAAAGAAAAAGATTCAGTAAACAGTTGTACTCCTGAGATGCCCAGGATGTGGTAAAAATCAAGCCTGTGTATGAGGAGGCAGGTGTGTGGAGCAGAGGGCTGCTGGGAAGAGCTAGTTGTGGCCTGGAAGCCCAGCTTTGCTGTGGACTGACTGTGTGCCTTGTGAGAGATGGGTCGCCTCCCTGAGCCTGTGCCCTTGCTCACAGAGCTCACATAACCTTGTGGGCCAGGGAGGGAATTAAATGCAATCACGTGCGTGTGTACCCGGGATGCATACGTGGAGGTGGTGACGTGCACACCCTCACCAGGAGCCCTCTGGGGGGTCAGGGTGTGCACTGTGTGGTGCCTCTGACCTGCGCAGCAACAGGAGACAGCCGTCATTGAGCAGGCCAGAATGAGGAGATCGCAGTGATTACCCCCCAGGGCCAGAGAATGGTTATTTGATGAGCACGTGGAAATCCTTGTTGACCATCTTCCTCTTTACTGTTCCTCTGGGAATGATTTTGGGGAATTTGACAATAATGGTGAATCCCGAAGAATGGGTAGTGATGGAGTTAGGGAAAAACTTACAACTGTCACTGCCATTGATGGATGGAGTCATGGATTCATCAAACATTGATGGATCATCTTAGGCTAAGAACATGAGGAAGACACTACGTCTGTCCTTGAGGGGCCCACAGTCCCGTGGAAGAACTGGACATAGTCCTTCCACTGTGCTGGCAGCTCTGAGAGAGGGGAGCAGAAAGCAGGCTGGGGACACAGGTGATCGGTAAAGCGTTAGCTCAGCAGGCCTGGGTCGTCCAAACCCTGCACGTTTCCAAGAAAGAACTGGCTCTGGGTAATAACTTCTTCCTCTTCTTCTTTTTGGTCCAAGTGATAATTTCTAAGCTCTTGGAATATCCTGCGTGATACAAGGGTTCTTCCATAGCTGGGGACTTGGGCCAGACCAGATAGTTTGTCTATGTGAACAGTGGGATTTGTGGGGAGGGTCCTGGACCAGGCCAGACAGCTGACTTCTGGGATGGGAGTCTGGATACTGAGTAGCTAAGGCCATTCCCAAGGCAGTCTCTTCTGAGGTTATGACCCTCAGTAAAAACCCATTACCTGAAGTACAGTGGGGCCCTGGGGCTTCTGAGATGGCCACCTTTCTCTCATCTCAGGACACTGGGACCTAGCCACCACGGGTCAGGCTACAAGGAGGCCACCTGTAGGCGCTGAGCGTGCCAGCCTCCACTGCCAGGTGTGTGAGTAAATGGGTCTCGGGGCATTCCCACTCCAGCCACCGAGCCTCCAGCGGAGGGTCTTAAGCCATTACGCCCCCTTCCAGTTTGTGGGTTGTTGACTGCACTTATCTCTCAGGCAGTGGAACTTTGACCAATATTGCTTTAACGTTTTTTTGTATTTGGGAGGGGATGTGTAAAATATAGCATTCTTTGAACTAGGAATGCATATGTATTGTTATTATCATTATTTTTAAATGAAACTGGCTACTACAGTTTAATTTGCAATAAACACTTTGGGTCCTGGGTGTCTCATAAGGGTTACTGCGTCCTCTAAAATGCTTCTCAGGGGACAAAGGTCAGGCTAGAGGTCCACCAGCCCTTCCCTTGCTGGTACGCACAGGATGGGGGCTGGTGACAGTGTCTGAGCGTGGACTTCTGTTTCTCGTGTTTGTCCGTAATTTTGTCCAAAGCTGTACGTTTTTAAAAATATCTGCACTAGGAGTCTCTGCCTCATCTCCCCTCTGGATTCGAAGGTCCCAGAGCTGCCCTTCTCCCTTTCCTCCCCTGTCCAGTCACTGGGGCTGGGCAGCAGGTGCTATATTGGGCACTGGTGCGGGGAGCTGAAGTCGTGTGACTTGGCGTTCTGAGCTCCCTGCCTCCCTCCTTCCCTGTCCCTCCCTCCCTGGGCACCAGCCCAGGCAGCTGCACACCTGGGACCCAGGGCACCTCTGGGTGCAGCCCAGCTCAGGGTCCCTGGGAGCTGGTCAGGACTGGGCTCCTACAGCCCACCCTCACCTTTGTGAAACTGAGAATACTCCAGTGGGGTGTGGGGGATCTCAGGGCCTGCAAAGAAAGCAGCAGCTATGAAGGACCTCAGCCACCGGTTCCTAACAGCTCAGAGACATCAGAGACAGGACTAGATGGACATCAGCAAGAGAAGAAACCGGCAGCAGGAGGCTGGCCCAGGTGCAGCCACGCAGCTGGAATGTGGTTTTCTCCTAAACCAAAAAGCAGTGGTCACGGGCACTGTAAGGGGCTGGCTCTCTGAGCACCCCCTCCATAGACTGTTCTAGAACAATCCATTGTGGGAAACTCCTTGAGTGCTATCAACAAACCCTCTTGAATGCTCACTCGGTGACCGAGCAGGGGTATTTATGAATGTTTCTAAGTGTGGGTCCTTTTCCTAACACTGCTCAGAGGAGGTGGTACCTTAGAGGGAACAGGGCGGAGGGAGGCTGGGGAACTTGCCACTGTGGCCCTGGGGACGGGGGAGGAGGAGCTGGGGCTCCATCTCCATCTTTCTGGCCCTCGGCCACCTCACTGCAGCTGCCGGGTGTGGGGAGACGCCACTGAGCCGTGAGTCCCTGTGTCAAGCCGGGCCGGGCTCCCAGGCTTGTTGAATTCCATCAGCGTTCTGTTCCCAAACCCAGGGACAAAGGCTTCCAGGAGCATTCCCTCCACTCCTGACGGGCCATTTTCCCGTTTTCTTCTTCAACCCCCAACTTCTATTTCTGAAACCGGAGGAATCAAAAGTGAAGAGGAAAAAGGCAAAAATCTAAACACATTGCTGGGAAAAAGGATGCTGGGAAAGATGGATGAGTCGTCCTAACAGATTCATAGTCTAGCTGCAATCACCACCAACCTGCTCTGTGACCGTGCACCAGTGACACCCCGCCTCCCGTGCCTTGGTTTTCCTCACTGTAGAATCAGGCTGGGTGGGGCACTCAGCTTCAGCATTATGGACATTTGGAAATAGATCATTCCGAGGGGGGTGGCGTGGAGGCTCCAGTTGCACTAAAGGTCACACTGGCGTGACAGAGAGTGACGTGGTCCCAGACTAAGATTTTTTTGTTTGTTTGTTTCTTTTTGCAGTACTAGGGATTGAAATCCAGGGGCACGCAACCACTGAGCCACATCCACAGCCCTTTTTATTTTTTTTATTTTGAGACAGGATCTCACTCAATTGTGGAGGCTGTCCTGACACTTGCAATCCTCCTATCTCCGCCTCCTGAGTTGCTGGATTCCAAACATGTGCCACCGTACCCGGTGAAGGTATCACTTTTAAGTGGGTACTGTCCAACAGTTTGGGGGTGAGGAGGCCAAGGAGGGAGGACTGACACTGGCCAGCTCTTCCCTAAACTGTTTTCCTCTCCCTGCTGGCTGGACTACCTATCCCACATCCCTTTGCTCTTAGACATGGACATGTGATTGAGTTCTGCCCAGGGCTGCATGGACAGAGGGTGAGGCCACAACTTCCTGGTCCATTAGAACCTCCCACAGTACCTCCACGCCCTCCATCTGCATGGAGATAGACAGATGTCCACGCCCAGGGCGACCCCCACAGCAGGGCCTCTAAATGTCTGCATGACGGACCACCTCACCTGCTCCACTCTAAGAGTGAGAAAGGAACGGGGACTTCTGAGCGGGAGGGGGGCTCCGAGTGGCATCTTCATTAGGGCCTGTCACCAGCCAGTTCTTGTGGGTCTCACTCTGCAAGCGAGGGACCTGGAGATCTCTGCCGCACTCAAGACACGATCACGTGACCACGGGAGACGGTAGCAAGTCACCAAATGCAGACTGGCCCGGGAGTCCACCCAGGATATCTGGGAGGCTTGTGCTGAGCCAGAGCTTCCTCAGTGCTAAGAATAAACCGGGGACACAGAGGTTCTGGCACAAAGTGCCAACTCCAGGCAGCCGGGGCTCCAGGCTGGTGGCACAATCAGCCCACAGCTTGCGGGTCAGTGGGTGGGACCTGGCAAAGACCTGAGCTCCCCTGGCCCCGCGGCCTGGTGGCTCAGCACATCTGTTTTCCCAGGGACGTCTCGGGCAAAAACAAAGAGGCTGAAAAAGTCAGCCCAGAAGTGTAGGAAACGCCGGGAGCAGCCTCTGCAGGCTCAAGGGCAGGGGTGTAGGGACATTGGGTCTCAGCGTCCCTCTCGGTCCCCTTCACTGGGACCAGGGTGTGAAAGGTCTTCATGGGAACAAAGTTCTCTTGAAAGAGCCTCAAGAGTTTTGTCCTCTTGGCTCCAAGAGGAGCAGCAAAGCCGTGGCTCTCAGTGAGAAGACTCAAGGTCACAGACCTGCAAGAGGGGGAGGTGGCATTGGATGTAAAGGTCCCTGGGCTGCAGTGGGCAGAACGGGGGAAGACCACCGGTGACCTCTTCTCATGCCCCTGAGGAGGGGAAGCCTGCCACTCCCCCCACCCCCATCCCCGTGGCACAGCCCCCGGGGTGGGGGGACCTGGAGGTTTACCGCAGGTGTTGCTGGGGCCGGTGCAGTATGTCAAGTGTGCCTGGATCACGGGGTCCCTGTGGCCCCTTTCTCCATCCCCCAGCTCACTCCTCCCTGTGGCCGGGGACAGTGGCAGCCGGCTGCCCAGCCTGGATCAGGGAGCTTGGTCTGGCAACAGCAGCAGGAAGCCCACCTGTCCTCGTGTCCCCGCCACTTTCTCTGGCCACGGAGCTTCCCTTTGGGTTATTGGGCTCACCTTACCCTTATTGTCACTTTGGAGGGGGAAGGACTCCGGTTGGTGGACTTCCTCAGAACCCCTCCAGGTAACAGGGGGGCCTTGGTGGCCTGGCTCGGTCTGGCCAGCCCCCATCTGCAGGTTCTGAGGACAGGCTGGCTTGCTCAGCTGTCTGGATGCCCCCCCCCCCCCCCCACCGCCACTGGCTCGCCTGTGGAAAGCCACCACAAGGGCACCACGCAGAAGTCGAAGGTAGTCTGCGTCCTGGGGAGGCGGCCGGTGAGCCAGGCTGCAGCCAGCCGCCCCCTCGGCCTCCTGCTTCTCTTGGAGGGCCCAGCATCTTCAGGACCTGGGACACTAAGTGCCTACAAAGACTCAGGGAGTTCTTCCCGCACCTCCCTACATCAAGAAGAGGACATTTTAAAAATGTTTTTATTTAATTAAAAAAAAAAAAAAAAGACAGAACTAACAACCCCAAACCAGTGGTGGGTACGGGATCGCAGGTGCTTAACTGGCGAAACACAGGGTGGGAGGGAGGGCTGGGGGCGGGCGGAGGTGGGGAGGCGGGCTCAGGCCACATGTCCCCCAGGGACGGCCAGGTCCAAGACTGCCTGGGCCAGCTGCAGCAGCAGGAGGGCAGCCAGAGACCAGGGTCCTGGGTGGCGGAGAGGCTGTGACGGCAGCAGCCTCTGGGGGCGCTCTGCTCCCTGCCCTGCGTCCCTCCTGGTCGCTTCTTCCCCTTCTTCCTGCTCATTCGTGGTCCCCAGCGTGGGCCCTGTGTTCTCTGCCTGGGGCTCGGCAAGAGGTAGGATTCAGTGGGGCACCGCGCTCTCTGGAATCACGGACACTTCTGGGGCAGCGGATGGGGAGTGGCTCGCGTGGAAGCAACAGCAAGGCGACCTTGCTTTTGGAGGAGACAGAAGACAAGTCCTGGGGTCTTGCTGGGGGACAGGGCTTCCTTCAGCCTGGTGAGACGGTGGCATGGCGGTGAAGTGGTGGAGGAAGGCGCGGGCTGGGTCGGGGAGGGAGGCAGGGCCGGGCGGCCCCCGACACTGGTGCTCACTGCTGTGCATGCTTGGACACGTCACCATCACCGTACAGAGCCAACCTGGCCGGGAGGAAGGGTTTTGAGCAAGCACGAAGGGGGCCCGGCAGGCCTGCGTCTCAGCTCACCTGCACGCAAGAGCCACGACACGTGATGTCCTCTCCTGGGGGCCAGGGGCGGGCGGGGAAGGACGCAGGTTGTCACTGGGCCTGGTGGACCCGGGTGGAGGGCAGAGTCGCCCAGGGGTTCCGTGAGCAGGTGGCTGAGGTAAGAATTGGTTCGGTCGCTTCCGAGAGCGACAGGTACTGGGATCACAGGTGACTGTTCGAGACTGGATTAAGAAGTTTCAAAAAGTAAGAAACAATTTCTCCTTAGAAAGCACATATTTTATAGAAAAGGGGGTAAGTCCCGAGTTCCAGGGAGCTCTTCCGGACCTGGACACACTTCCTAGGCTTGCTTCAGGAGGGGGAGAAATGGCGGGAAACACTGCAGACCACAGGACCCTCCTCCTCGGACACACAGTGCTGAGATCCTCTCTCCTAGGGAGGAAGAAAGGCCCAAATCAGCCCTTTCCCTCAAACTCCTGCACTGTGTCCTTTCCCACTAGTGGCAGAATAAATTACAATAGGAAGAGTTGGGGGACACGTTGCTGCTACTTTTGAAGACGAGGAGGAGGAAATGAACGTAACTTGCTCTCCCGGTACTGAGCAGATCGTGATTGGTGACCAGCGAGGAAATGGGTGTGTGTCCTCTCGTGTACATATTTATTTTCATTATTTGGTTGCTATTTGCCGTCTGGTCTCTCTTTCTCACACAGATGTTCAGGTGTCTGTTGTCAAATGCCAGTTGGGGACAGTGGGGGGGTCTGTGCCAACTCCCCCCAACACCGGAGCCCCCTGCAGCTCAGGGGACCGAGTTGCTCCTCAGGCCAGTGGGGAGGGCCAAGCAGGAGGCCACTCTGACCTGCGGATCCCTCCAGACCCTCAAGTTCAGTCAGTGTGTCCTGCCCATTCTGAGCCAGGCAGAAACTTCCAGAAGCAGGCAGGGAGGTCATCAAGAGGCCCCGGCCTTTGCCTCAGACTCTTCCCCAAGCCTCCGTCTCCTCAGGAGGAGGGAAATCGGCCCCAGGACGGCACGAGGCTGAAGCACCAGTTGGCTATAGAGCTTGCTCTTCAGAATGACTGTTTTCAACAACAGAGTGCTGGAGAGAGAGAGGGAGAGAGAGAGAGAGAGAGAGATGGAGAGAGATGGAGAGGGAGGGAGGGAGCTTCAGCATCCTGGTTTCTGGCTCAAAGACACAGGGACTTCTGGTTCAAAAGCAGCTGATGAGAGTGCAGAGGCCCCTTGTGTCTGAGAAGCCTCGGGCGGCCCAGGGCCCAGGCCCAGGAGGGAAGGCCCTAAAATTCCATTCTTCTGGCAAGATTTGTTTCCAAGAGGAGATAATGGCTCAATTTTATTTTCCTGTGCAGCTCAGGAAAGCTCTTGGGCCTCCTGGGGGAGATTTCAGGAATCCGGGGGCGAGGGCAGCCAAACACCCGTTTTGGGATAAAGTCCACCTTCAGCTTCTACCCCAGCCCCGGCTCTAGGCGCGGGCTTCTTCCAGAAGCCAGCCCACGACACCTCCCGGAGACCAGGGAGGGTTGCGTGTGGCTTCAGTTCACTGTCGGTCCGTCCATCCCAACCGTCCCGAGCCCTCGTGTGTGACCCAAGCAGCGGATCCGGGGGGAGGCCGGTGCTGAGAGGAGAGGAGGGGTGGGCCGCTCACACGGGGGTGGTCCGCCGGCTCAGCATGCTGACATGGAAGCCCTCCTTCAGGTCCTGCTCGAAGAAGTCGTGCACCTGCAGAAAGCCGGCCTCCTGGTCGGGGCTGTAGCTGGCAGCCGTGGTCACCTTGAGGGGCTCCCGGGACAGTGTGTACATGGACAGCTCACCCATGGGGATGGCCCCGGCGATCTTGAGGCCCACGGGAGACGCGTCCCTGGAGGGCGAGGCCTCGGTGGACCTGGAGCTGGACCTGGAGCGCCGTCGCCGGTACCTGTAGCTCGGCATCCTGGCGTAAGGGGACGAGGACGACGCCTTCAGGAATTCCCGTTTGGTCTTAAACCTCAACTCTTTGTTTTTCTCAATGTAAATGTTTACCGCCAGGACGCCCACGGTTTCGGCCACAATGAAGGACAGGGCTCCGAAGTAGAAAGACCAGCCGTAGTTGTAATGGCTCTTCTTGTCTTCGTCTCGCTTGTCGCTGGGGTCGCCCGTGTTGCTGGAGATGTAGACGATGATGCCTATGATGTTACTGAGGCCTGAAAGAGAGGCAGGGGCAGGGACGGGGTGGGGGAGCGGGGGGAGAGGCAGAGATCAGATCAGGCGGCAGCGACAGGACAGGGGACAGTGGCCGGAGGAGGGGCTGTTGGTCATTCCCCTCCTGGAGGAAACTTTCTTTTTAGGTACCGGGGATTGAACTCAGGGGCACTTGACCACTGGGCCACATCCCCAGCCCTTTTTTGTATTTTATTTAGAGACAGGGTCTCACTGAGTTGCTAAGTGCCTCGCCATTGCTGAGGCTGGCTTTGAACTGGCGATCCTCCTGCCTCAGCCTCCCAAGTGCTGGGATTACAGGCGTGCACCACCACGCCTGGATGGAGCCTTTCTTTATTCTGGTAGCTAACTGTTCTTCTGAGTATGGTCATCCCTCAGTATCTAGGAGAGATGGGTTTCAGGACCCTCTGAAGATAACAGATCTGCAGATGTTCAAGTTCATCCTGTAACAGCTTAGCGCCTGCACACGACCTGAGCACACACAGCCTCCCCTGGGCTCCAGTCACCTCTAGATCACTTACCACACTAACACAACGTCCACGCTGGGTAAGCCCCTATTATACTCACGTCCATTCTGGGCCCTTGCCCTGTCTTACCTGGCTGAGGGACGCCTTCAGGTCTTGGCTTCCCATGACTTACCCGGTGCCTCCCTGTCCCCCAACTCCTTTAGAGGCTTCAAAAGCCGCCGTCTCTCTGTCTGGGTGGCACGTTGCACACCCGACTTTCTTTTCAGATGAAGTGAAAGTCACACCATATAAAATGACCCTTCTGAAGGGCACAGTGCAGTGGCATTGGGTATCCTGGGTGCCACCACCACCTCTATTAGCTCCAAGACAATTTTTTTTTTTTTTTTTTTTTTTAAACATCTTTTTTTAGTTGTCAGTGGACCTTTATTTATTTGTTTTTATGGGGCGCTGAGAATCGAACCCAGTGCCTCACACATGCCAGGCAATGCTCCACCACTGAGCCACAACGCCAGCCCTCCAAAGCAATTCTGTCACCCCCCCCCCAAGACCTTGTGAAGCAGTAGCTCCCTGGCCCCACACACCTGGGCTTTAAAAGTCAACGTACAGTCTGCCCTGCCACCAGGACGCCCACTCCTGGCGATGCGGACCACCCGTCCCCAGGCCCCCAACAGCGCGGGCACCAGCGGGCGGCCTGGGCCGGGGCTCACCTGCAGCCACAAAGAGGATGCCGGCGCTGAGCACGATGTTGTTCCTGCGGCTGTAGATCCTGCCCGCGCCGATGCACAGCCCTCCCAGCAGGAGCAGGATGGTGCTGAGGATGGGGAACACGCTGGACGCTCGCACAATGCCTGGCCAGGGAGGGACGGGACAGAGAGGGCAGTGAGGCCAGCCGCCTGCTGGCCTCGGACACGGGGTCTCCCAGGACCCCTGCAGTTGGAGGTCCCTCCCCCAGGATTTTTTTTTTTTTTTTTTTTTTTTTGGTACCGGGGATTGAACTCAGGGGCACTCGACCACTGGGCCACACCCCCAGCCCCCCCACCCCCTTTTTTTGTATTTTTTATTAGGGACAGGGTCTCACTGAGTTGCTAAGTGCTTCGCCATTGCTGAGGCTGGCTTTGAACTGGCGATCCTCCTGCCTCAGCCTCCCAAGTGCTGGGATTACAGGCGTGCACCACCACGCCTGGATGGAGCCTTTCTTTATTCTGGTAGCTAACTGTTCTTCTGAGTATGGTCATCCCTCAGTATCTAGGAGAGATGGGTTTCAGGACCCTCTGAAGATAACAGATCTGCAGATGTTCAAGTTCATCCTGTAACAGCTTAGCGCCTGCACACGACCTGAGCACACACAGCCTCCCCTGGGCTCCAGTCACCTCTAGATCACTTACCACACTAACACAACGTCCACGCTGGGTAAGCCCCTATTATACTCACGTCCATTCTGGGCCCTTGCCCTGTCTTACCTGGCTGAGGGACGCCTTCAGGTCTTGGCTTCCCATGACTTACCCGGTGCCTCCCTGTCCCCCAACTCCTTTAGAGGCTTCAAAAGCCGCCGTCTCTCTGTCTGGGTGGCACGTTGCACACCCGACTTTCTTTTCAGATGAAGTGAAAGTCACACCATATAAAATGACCCTTCTGAAGGGCACAGTGCAGTGGCATTGGGTATCCTGGGTGCCACCACCACCTCTATTAGCTCCAAGACAATTTTTTTTAAACATCTTTTTTTAGTTGTCAGTGGACCTTTATTTATTTGTTTTTATGGGGCGCTGAGAATCGAACCCAGTGCCTCACACATGCCAGGCAATGCTCCACCACTGAGCCACAACGCCAGCCCTCCAAAGCAATTCTGTCACCCCCCCCCCCAAGACCTTGTGAAGCAGTAGCTCCCTGGCCCCACACACCTGGGCTTTAAAAGTCAACGTACAGTCTGCCCTGCCACCAGGACGCCCACTCCTGGCGATGCGGACCACCCGTCCCCAGGCCCCCAACAGCGCGGGCACCAGCGGGCGGCCTGGGCCGGGGCTCACCTGCAGCCACAAAGAGGATGCCGGCGCTGAGCACGATGTTGTTCCTGCGGCTGTAGATCCTGCCCGCGCCGATGCACAGCCCTCCCAGCAGGAGCAGGATGGTGCTGAGGATGGGGAACACGCTGGACGCTCGCACAATGCCTGGCCAGGGAGGGACGGGACAGAGAGGGCAGTGAGGCCAGCCGCCCGCTGGCCTCGGACACGGGGTCTCCCAGGACCCCTGCAGTTGGAGGTCCCTCCCCCAGGATTTTTTTTTTTTTTTTTTTTTTTTTGGTACCGGGGATTGAACTCAGGGGCACTCGACCACTGGGCCACACCCCCAGCCCCCCCACCCCCTTTTTTTGTATTTTATTAGGGACAGGGTCTCACTGAGTTGCTAAGTGCTTCGCCATTGCTGAGGCTGGCTTTGAACTCGCGATCCTCCTGCCTCAGCCTCCCAAGTGCTGGGATTACAGGCGTGCGCCACCGCGCCCGGCTCCTTCCCCCAGGATTTGAAGATCCATGGGACCTGGACTCAGTGGGTCAGGAGGTGCGGGGGCAGGGGGCAGCTGGACCCAAGGCGGGGAGACGGCCCCAGGCTGACTGTTCACTGTCCCAGAGGCTACACGACCCAGAGTTGTATCTGCGCACATGCTCAGCCTCCCTGGGGTGCAGGCCACACCCCTGTCAGCCAGGAGGAGGCAGGGGACACTGGGGAGTGACACTGGAGAGGCCACAGTAACAGCCACCAAAACCTGGGACTGCATCACATTTCTGTACCACCTCACGGCCACCAAGCCTCCAGCGGACACAAGTCCCCACAGAGCCCTTTCCTGGACACGGTCTCTGCGGGGCCTCTGGGAGCCTGGGGTGCCGTGTCTGAAAGAGGCAGCCCTTGTTGGTGGTTGGAGACCACAGGCTCTGGCACATCAGGCGGGTCTCTGTGACCTACTGGCTGTGTGGCCTTGGCCGCGTCACTTCACCTCTTCAGAAACTCAGTTTCCCCACTGGTGAAACATGGTCAATCAGCAGCCGCCCCAGGGGGTACACTTAGAACCTGAAACTGTGGCTAGTATGACCCTGACACGTACTTGGTTCTCCTATACCTACCTGCCTATGATAAAGTCTAATTTACAAATTAGGTGCAGTAAGAGATTGACAACTAATAATAAAACAACTACAACAGTCGACTGTAATAACAATTATTTATCATGAATTGTTTATTTTCTGGGATTTCCCCTTTCATAGTTTTGAACTGTGGTTGGCTAAAACCTCAGAAGGTGAAACCAAGGACAAGGGGCCCCTGCCTGGGACCAACGTTCTGTATGTGTGAGTGCTTGGCACGGGGAGCCTCACATTCTGTCCTTCCTAAGTGGCTCTTTATCTTCTTCACTGTTGTCACCTCTGTCCCACGACTTGCCTGAGCTCACAGAAGAGGCTGCTGGTGCAGAGAGCTGCTTATGGACCGTGTAGCAGAACTGCATCCATACTCTTGTTCTGCCACGGACAAGTGGGGTACCTGGGGCAGGTAACTTGGGTGACCACCTGAGTCCATGCTCTTTCATATAACCCAGAGATAGAAGGGAGACATGATACCAATTGGTAGGGGTTGAAGCTTGCTTCCCAAACACATCTACACCCTAACCACCTTAGACCTGGGCATGTGATCTTTCTTTTTTTTGAAAAAAGTTTTCTGCAGGTGTGATTAAGGGTCTCAAGATGACATCATCCTGCATGGATGGGGTGCTCCCCAGGTCCAATGACAAGTGTCCTTCTGAGAAGGGGAGACATGGGCTCTTCTCCATAGAGGGGACACAGAGGAGAAGCAGGCAGAGAGTGCAGTGACGTGGCCAAAGAATGCCACCAGAAGCAGGAAGAGGCCAGGAGAGAGCCCTCCAGAGCCCGCGGAGAGGGCAGGATCCCGCCAGCTCCTGGAGTTTGGATTTCTGAACACCACGCCCTGACAGCCGTGTTTTACTGTTTTAGGCCACATAGCTCGTGCATTCCTTCCAGACACCCACCTCGGGGGATTATTGTGGGAAAACCTGAAGCCTCTGGTGGGGCTTCAGGCCCCTCCCTTAGTGTCTGGGGTGGGAGGGGGTCAGAGGAAGGTAGGAGGGACATGAGGAGGATCCCAGGGCTCAGCCTCCCCGTGTGGCCGCTGGCCTCCCAGCCCAGCAGAATCCGGTGGCGTGGGCTTGGTGGCCCCAGTAGGGGACAGTGAGACAGGGAATGCAGGCAGACGCCCCTCCTGAGCCAGCTGACGGGCTTGGCCTCTGAAGGCCCCTTTTGTCTCCTTTTTGTATAGACACCAGTGTGTGCCCTGCTCCACAGACGAGAGATTGTCTGGGGCATTAAATGAAGCTCTTCTCTCCGGCCCCCTCCTCCTGTCGCCTTTGCCTCCTTGGAGCTGCCGCAGGCTCAGGGGGTTTCCTGTGTGCTTCTGAAACGTGCCTCTGAGCTGTGCTGGCCAGAGAATTGGAGTCACCATCCTTTCCCCAAGTCCTCGTCCAGCAGACAGGACAGAGGGGCTGGGGAGAAGGGAGCCCACCAAACCAGGAATGCCAAACCTAGACAGGGGGGCCCAGACGGAGGAACCCTGGGGCTAGTAGGGCCCGTGGAAGGCTGAGGTGCAACCCCCTCAGATCCTGGGTGGCGGAGGTGCACACCAGCAGGGCCACTGCAAGAGCTCAGAGGCCATCAGGAGCCCCGTGACAACCCAGAATGCAAGGCTGGCTTCAGAATGGGTGGCTGGGTGTGCACAGCTGGCCTTGGGGCCTCCCGGGTCTGCACCTGGAGAGCTGGGCAGGCAGCCCACCATGGAATCTTTGGTTATCTTCTCCCAGACCCCTGCATGCCGGCACCAGGGGCCAGGCTCTGCTTCCCGACTGCAGTATCCCAGTGGTTATCAGCAGTGGGCACACAGCAGGCCCACAGAACTTTTTGTTTAATGATTGAATACATGAATTCTCATGAAACCTTCTCATCTGCTGCAAACCTCAGCCCTGGAGACCTCTGGCCTGGGCTTCTCCCTGTATAGGAGACCCGCAGTCAGGAGAGAGCCCAGAGGCTGAATACTGGGAACCCAGGGGCCTATCTCAGGAAGTTGCCCTCCGCTCTGGCCCCAAGCTCATCTGCACTCGGGAGGTAGAGGATAATCAAAGGCACAATCAGAGCTCAGCTTTCAGACAGGCCAAAGTCCCTGTCTCTGAGGCCACTGAATGGAAACACACCTCCCTGTCAGGAAGTCAGCCCTGCCCTCCCACCTACCTCTGCTTGCAGCTGGAGAACACAGACCAAAGTCCACCCTCCATGGCCACCCCGGGCTTTTTACCGGAACTGGATGTCTCCCCACGGCGCACACTTCCTTTCTAAGTGAACTTTAGTTGCTGTGGGTAAGTCACTCTAGGCACTCCCAGTCCTTAGGCCCTCCGCAGGACACTGCTGGGGGGACTTGGAGGACTCCAGCAGCTAACGCTGGTCTGGCCCCTTCTTTGTTTGGCCCCCAGGCTCTCGCTTTATTCTTCTCCATCCTACACTGCAGAATCTGAAGGATGTCATTCCTGCCATATATAGGCAAATGACAATCCTTGAGTTGTGTGGTGTGCAACCTCCACAATTATCCTTGGCAGCCCTATGGGAATTCATTTTCCCAGTTCGGTATGGGCCCCCAGTAAGCAGAATCAGAGGACAGGCAGGGGGAGAAGGAGGAGGAGGAGAAAATGAGGGAGGAGGAATGGGGGCAGAGCTTTGACCAAATCATGGCAGGTCCTGGGCCTGGCTGGTGCAACCTGACACAGCCTCACTCCATGGGAAACGCACACTGCCTATTTCACTAGGTGACTCAGAATCCAAATCCCTTCTTTTAGGGGGAAAAAAAAAAAGAAAGAAAAGAAAAGAAAAGAAAATCCATAAACAGGTGCAGAGTGAACTCTGAGGGCACTGGTATTGATTCTTCATAGATGAAGTGGGCCCCAGCCCCAGGGGTGATGCTGTCCACCACGTGAAAGGGGAAACCGCCTAGAAACGCCGCTATTCCATTCCCAGGCTCCTTCCTCTTTCCTCCAGGAGGTACTCACAGGCCCAGGGATGAGCTCTGGACTCAGGGTTGTAGGGCTAGGTTTGTCCCAGGGGCCCCCGGGCTCCCGAGTGGGCTCCACACAGCCACAGGACCCAGGTGGGGGCAGGGGCAGGGGCTCTGGGGGCAGTCCGTGGGCTGAGGTGTAGCTTGGCCGGTGGGGCAGAAAGGACTTAAACCCCAGCTCCTCCAGAGCTGCCCCTGCCTTTCTCGCCTCCCTCAGGCTGCCTGGCGCCCCATGAGGCTATGGTGGCGTGCTGCTCAGTCTGATTTTTCAAGAACAGAGAGTGCAGGGGACTGGCGGGCAGGCCACCACACCAGGGAAGCAGCCCCTGGGCGGAGCCTGTATCTTTAACCTTCCCCGTGCCGGCTTGGCTCCAGCCAATCAGCTCCCCTGAAGCTGGCCACGCCCAGCAGCTCCAGGTTGCTGCCTCCCTTCTGCTCAGTCTCCCCAGGACACGGGCCATCAGTCAGGCACTCCACGGAGACACCCAGCCTGTCATGCCACGCTGCACAAAGCTCCATCCTCTGAAGTCACCATGGAGTGGAAGGGAGTGTGCACAGTTTCCAGAGAAAAGCACCCGTGCCACCTGCCACCAGCCGCCTCGGGGGCCGCCTGCGCCCCCCTACCCCCACTGCCCCACCAGGGGGAGTCAAGGATTCTTGACACTCACGAAGGAGGTACTCGGAGCTGTCATGGTCATAATCATTGTCCTCTGGGAAGTGATTGATCCGGAAGCAGTGCCCTTTGTAGATCCCTGCAGGGAAGGAGAGGAGAACGACACCGTCAGTGTTCCGGGAGCCCTTCATTCCACACACAGCTACTGCGTGTGCACCGAGGTCCGTGCAGGCCCTGCGGACAGAGGGGGAGTGGGGGGAGTCTGCCTCCGTGTCCCCGAGGGGCCACAGACACAAACACAGAGAACAACCACACCGTGGGACAGGGGCCCTGTTTTAACCAGCTTTTTCATTGCTATGACCAAAAGACCAGACAAAAGCAATTAGAGGAGGAAAAGTTTATTTGGCACTCATGGTTTCGGAGGTCTCAGTTCATAAACAGCAGACTGTCTTATTCTGGAACATCATGGCAGAAGAGTGTGGAAGAGGAGGGAAGCTGCTCAGGACGTGATAATCAGGAAGCAGAGAGAGCTCTGCTCACCAGGGACAAAATATAAACCCCACAGGCATGACCCCCATGACCCCCCTCCTCCACCTGCCTACAGCTAGCACCCAGTTAATCCATCCAAGTGGAGTAGGTTAAGGTTAAGGCTCTCATAATCCAGTCATTTCACCTCTGACTTTTTTTTTTTTTTTTTTCTTGCATTGCCTCATGCATGAACTTTTGGGGGACACCTCAAAGGTGACCGTATTCTTTATGGTCCAAGCCTGGACCCCCTGTGAGAGTGAAAGACTCACCATCAATAACTGCTGGGACCAGAGGGGCCATGAGGGACTGTCCTGGGCAGGCAGCATGTGAGATCCCTGTACCCAAGGGCACTCAAGAACCTGAGCTGGAAATCGGCAAAGAACTTGTTCCTGGGGAATGGGGTGGAGAGGGCCTTCCAGGCAGAGAGGCAAGCCTGGCAAAGGCCAGGTTGGGGCGGGGTCTGTCTGTCTGTGTCCTTCCCTCTCTTTCCACCACACAGCGTACATACCGCATCTGTTCACGGTTCAGTTCCAATCCCCTTACTCAAGGAGACTGGAAACAGAGAACACGGTGCAAGAGAAACTTGTGGAAGGGCTGAGGCCATCTCCTGTCTGGCTTCTCCTTCCCACTCTGGGAAGTGGCCTTCACAGCGTTGGAGGCAGGACTCCTGGGTTTAGTAACTGCAAGGAGGCAGGCCAGTCCTACCTTCCAGGACCTTCTGTCCAACTCTCCTAGTCCCCTGCTGCCCTGCAGCCTGGGAGTGCCCACCACAGACTGGACGCCAGTTGAGAGGGGGACACACAGGGTTCCACTGTCACCCCTGCCTATGCCAGCCAAGCCCTCTGTCCCCGGTCAGCCTGCCATGCCTGTGAGTGCTGAGCAAGGAGCTCCTCCTGGCACCTGTGGGCCTGGGCTGGGGCTGTTTCCAACTGGGGCCCTGCTCTTTTTCCACGGCTGCTGCCAAGTGTCCTGCTGGCCTCCTGCAGCCCAGGCTGACCTCACGGCCAGTGAGGAGCACAGTCTTGGAAGCAGGGTCTGTGGCAGACACACATCGATCTCCCTGTCCCTAACAAGCTGGGTGCACGCTGTTCTCCCACCTGACACCCAGAGCGGGTCACTAGCTGCCCCCACCCCCCAAGCCTTCCCTCTACCAGGCTCTTTCCGCTGCTGCCTCTCAAGAGCTGAGAGGCTCAGGAGCAAGGCCTGCTTCCTGGAGGCTCCTGGGCCTCAAGGGCCAGGGAGGGTGGAGACAGACTGAGGGTCTCCGAGGTGACGCCCTGAGTGACACACACACTGACAGCGTACTCTGCAGGATCCGGCATGAAAACAGTTTCTCCCTCGGTCTCCTCTTCTGTACGTGGGGGTAACCACACTCCCGCGTCCTAGGGACCTCAGGGAATCACACGGGATTATACCTCAGAGGCACTGAGGATAACACTTCAGAGCCCCAGGTGATGCTCAGGGAAGTTCATTGCTGCCAGCCCAGAGGTTCCAATCCTCTGGTCTAGTGTCTTTGCTTTTCACAAGGACAGAGCACCTGGGCTGGCTGGTGTCAGGGTGGCCGGGGGTAGGTGGGGTCACAGAGCCCAGAGAGGGCCTCACAGCCCCACTGACTCCTGCCTCTCACACTGCAGATTCAAAAAACATCCATGGAGACCCAGAAGGAGCACTTTGCACAGAAATGGGTGGTGCAGGCCCGGCTCTCTGCCATCCCCTCTCCCCACACTTCCCCCCCACCACTTCATGGGTCTAAACAAAATCTCCAAGTCACATCTTCTCATTGGAACAAGTAAATAAGAGGTTGAAAAAGAAGTAAATGATCTCTCTGTGTAGATCTGTTCTCCAGCAGAAAACCGGTTGGGTTTGCTGTGTCTCTTCCCACAGCTTCCTTTGTGTGCACTCCCACACATGCGCACACGTGTGGGTTCTCCCCCTTTTGGGGAGAATGCTGGGGGTTGAACCCAAAGCCTTGCCCACGCTAAGCATACTCCACCACTAAGCTACACCCTGAGGCCTGAGTTTTTTTGGTACTTGGGATTGAACCCAGGGCACTTAACCACTGAGTCACATCCCCAGGGTCTTGCTAAGTTGCTTGAGGCCTTGCTAAGTTGCTGAGGCTGACCTCAAACTTGTGATCCTCCTGCTTCAGCCTCCGGAGTCACTGGGATTACAAGCATACATTCCCAAGCTAGGTCTGTGGCCCTATTTTTTTTTTTTTTTTTTTAATTAAATCCTGTTTTTCAATCATGGTAGATTGACACGCAGTTTAAATTTTTTTTTTTTTTTTTTAGTTGTAGATGGACACTATATCTTTCTATATCTTTATTTTATTTGTTATATTTTTATGTGGTGCCAGGGATTGAACCCAGTACCTCAGCACATGCTAGGCAAGCGCTCTACCGCTAAGCCACAACCCCGGCCCCAGATTGACATGCAATTTTAAGAAATCATATGGAGCTATCCAGTACCCTTGACTCGGTTTCCCCCAGTGATAACTTGCTACAAAACTCTAGTCCAACGTCACATCCAAGACCCGTGGCACTGATACAGTCAAGGCGCAGAATGGTCCAATCCCAAAAGGGCCCCTCATCCCGCCCGTTCCTGGCCACGCCCACCTCCTCCTGCCACAGCCCCTCCTCCACCCAAGGCAGAAACTGTCTTCTCCACTTCAACAGTTGTGTCATTTTGAGAACGTTCTACATAGGGAATCATACAGCACGTCACCTTCAGGGATTGGCAGTTTCCACTCAGCACGACTCTCTCGGGATTCATCCCAGCTGTCGTGAGTGTCAACAATTTGTTCCTTTTACTGCCGAGCACAGCCCATGCATGCCAGTGCCATTGTTTGATCACTCACCCTCCGAAGGAAACCTGCTAATTCCAGCTATTAATAACAATGCAGCTGTGAACACCCATGTACAGGTTTCTGCGTGAATATAAATCTTCATCTCTGGGATAAATGCCCAAGAGTATAATTGCTGGGTCATGCGACAAAGACATGTTTAGTTTTATGAGAAGCTGCCAAATGGGTCTCTGCAATGGCTGCAGCCCCCCTCCCTATTTTTAAAGTGCAATCATGCTGTACACTTGAATCTGCAACCTGCTTTTTTTTTTTTCATTTTATAATAATTACAAACATTGCTCCAGTTTAAAATTTCCGTTTCTAGCCGGGCGTGGTGGCGCACGCCTGTAATCCCAGCACTTGGGAGGCTGAGGCAGGAGGATCGGGAGTTCAAAGCCAGCCTCAGCAATGGCGAGGCACTTAGCAACTCAGTGAGACCCTGTCTCTAATAAAATACAAAAAAAAAAAAGGGCTGGGGATGTGGCCCAGTAGTCGAGTGCCCCTGAGTTCAATCCCCGGTACCAAAAAAAAAAAAAAAATTTTCCGTTTCTAGAAAACTTTTTATTTTCTGATTAAAAGAATAATAAGTTGATATCAACCCCAAAGTGGCTAAAAATCCTAAAAGGAAATAGCACAGAAATCAGGGGAGCCTAAAACTTTCTCCGGCTTACAACTTCCACTTTACATTTAGGGTGTTATTTTATATTTGATAGAAATTGCAAATGGAAATCACACAGTCCAACACAACATATTAACTTTTCATTTTTTTTTTTTCCCAAGGCTGAGATGGGACCCACAGCCTGAGCACACCAGGTGGCTCTTTACCTCCTGCACACCAGCTGTATTAAATCATTTCTAAATACGTTCTTTTTAGTGGCCGCATAACTACCCATAGTTATGAAGGCATCAATTCAACGATGCCATAAAAATGGTCATTTCCGTGGATCCCTCGGTGTGTGTGTGTGTGTTTTTGGAATTAAGCTCAGAGGTAGATTGAATACATGCACTCTACAATAGCTCTTCCACCAAACCCACTTCCTTTCCTTTCCCTTCCTTCCTTCCTTCCTTTCTTTCCCTTTCCCTTTTTCCTTACACAGATCTCTCTTCAGCAGATTAAAGAAATGGGTTTTGGGGGTCGAACTGTGTCCTCCCAGAAGATAGGTCCTGTGTTAGTCAGTTTTCCAGCACTGTGACATAATACCTGACATAAATAACTTGTAAGGAGGAAAGGGTTATTTTGGCTCACAGTTTCAGAGGCTTCAGTCTTTCAGCCCTGTTGCTAGTGACCAAGCCTTTAATAGATGGGCCTTTGAGGGACATTCTACATCCAAACTGTAGCAGTAACTTATTTGGAAACAGGTCTTGCAGATGTATCCAGGGTAAGGCAAAGTCCACGCTGGATTAGGGTAGGCCTCCCCTTATGAGCAGTTAGGAAGCCAGACCCCACCACCATCAACCTTACCCATCCCAGTCTGAAGAAGGGTGGGGCTGTGAAACGGGGGAGTCCCGCACACTGAAAGAGATTCCTCCCTTTGCCTGGAGCCAAGAATTTGAGGCCTTTCCCCTGAATGTCCTTTTAGGTCAAATGTCTTCAACTATTTCTTTTACTGATGACCCCAAAAGCCTTATTCGCCCTCGCTCCTTCCTCTGGGTCTCTTAGGAAACTCTCAGTGCCCTGAAGCACAGCACCTATAACCAAACCCATCACTCAGGCTGGGTCTGAAAAGCCAGCAAGTACAGCTGGGTGGCCTCCTCCTCTTCTCTGGACCTCATGCTTCTGTTAATGGGACCTAGCATTACTGCTGTCCCAGTTTCCTGCGGGCTTTTCACAAATTATCTTACCTCCCCTAACCTGTTTTTTGTGGAGTGTGGTGTTTCGCCCTAACTTCACATTTATCCCTGTTGAATTTAGTTTTGTTAGCACTGGCCTAGGGCATTGATAGGGAGAAAATTAACGATTGATGCAAAAAGTAGGGGAGAAAGCCATTTTCAATCCACCTCCTGCTTGCTGAGTTACCTACTGATACTCAGGGTGGTTAATTTTGAGACACCAGACTGGCCACACTGCGAGCAAACTGAGATGCCCGGAGCTCGTGGTTTGTGTTCACCGAGAGAGTGGCCCTCCTGAGAAGACTCCCTTAGTTCAGGGACCCCAGGCAAGTTGCTATGTCCTATCTACAAAGCCCAGGAGTGGGCGGGGCGCTGCTCCTGCGCTGAGGTCCTGCGAGTGCTCTGTGCGTGCCTCCTCCACGTCCCGTGAGCCCCTTCTGGTAAGGGCCTGGGAAACGGTAGAAGGAGCTTTCCTAGACCGTGTCCTGCGTTCTCCTTCTGGGCGATGGTGAAGGCGCGAACTGGATTCTTTACTTCTAAGCGAAAACGTGCGGGTGGGTCTGAGATGACCACAGACGCCCTGAGCCTGGGGGGCTGGTGAGTGAGGTGGGAGCTGTGGTGGCGGGAGGGTACCTGGGCTGCCTGACAGCCTTGGCGTGAGGCTCCTTGTCCTCTCTCCCTCCATGACCTCTGCGAAGGTCATGGGATTAAGTCCCCATATCCAGCTCGGGTGACCAACCCCAAGGACTCAAAGCACTTTGGGTACTCAAAACCAGGGTGCGTTATCACCCCAGGAGCCCTTTCAGGGGACCTGGCGTCTGATGTAAGCCCCCATAATAAGAACCCCCCAAACCTGCTGTGATTAAGGGGATCCTGAGGAACAATGCCAGCTGCCACTGCAGGAATGGTGATCATTCCTGTGACCTCTGTCACCTGCAAGGCGTTTCCAGAAGCATTCCCTCACCTGAGGGCCACTAACACCAACAGTAGGGGACACCTCGCAGGCAACCTTGGGCGGCGTATCCAGTCGCTCAGTGCCACCGCAGCCAGCTCTGCGCAGGCGTCACCCGTGCCCACTGCGCAGGCGTCACCCAGCAGCACCAATTATTTTTTGCTTTTTGCTCCTGGCACTGGGTAGGCTGCCGCAGACTGAGCTGCTCTGCAGGTTCCCGCACCTGGAAGGTGGAGGGATTCGTACCCACCCCATGACCTTGAGCAGCAGGGGGCAGGACGGGAGCTGGTGGATTGATGTTCTCAAACTCCGTCCCTTGGGTGGACAGTTCTGAGGTCCACCCTAGGTTGCTTCAGGGCTGTGTGTGTGGGGGGGAACGGTGAGGTGTCCCAGCAGGAACAGGTGATGATCCGCTCAGGACACTCCTGCCAACATGTCCCCTCCCCCACGCCTGGTCCCCAAGACAGCTACCTGAGATATGCCACCTGCGAGCACGCCCCGGCTCAGGCTAAGATGAAAGCTAATACGCTGAGGCTGATCTGACGCTCAGCCCTCTTCATCTCTGTGGTGAGTTTCCTTTGAAGACGGAGGAAGGAGGCTTAGAGATGGGAACAGACCCAACTCGGGGCCATGAGCATCTACTCTGCGGGAGGACAGTCTTCCTAGTCCCATTTGCTGAAGAGCTGAGTGAGGCCCAGAGGCTGCAGCCCCTGCATGTAGCTTCCTGACTCCTGTCCAGCGCCCCCTGACCCGGGCTGGCTCTCCAAGCAGAAGGGGGCCCTCCGGGCAGCGTGGGCTGGCTGTCTTGCTCCCTGGGACAGACCAGCAACTGAAGCCAGAGAGCCACCAAGGGTGCTGGGTAAGCTTCGCAGAGTTGGCCAGCTGAGACACGGGAAGATCTAAATAGCTAATCTGCATCATTTCAGGTGGTGGTACGGACTGGGGGGCAGGAGCAGGGGTCTGAGGGTTTTCACTTGTGGACTCTTGTCCTGAAACAGAGGCTGATCAGAACCGAGGTGGAGCTGAGGTGTGGGGCCCCTGCCTGGGGACAGACACCCAGGGGCTGCTCAGATTTCCATCTCTCTCATCCTCAGCAACCTGAGAAGAGGGATGACAAAGAGCCCCGGATGTCACCACAAAGAAGCGGCGTTTGAGCTGATTGGAGATTCTAATTAGTCAAATTTAATCCTTACACAAGTGCGCGTGTATCAAAACATCACACCGCGTCCCAGAAATATGTGCTATTGCCTGTCAATTAAAAGTAAAGAGAAATGTAATGTAAAAACAAACCAGAACAGAACTCGGATGTGGCCTGGTGGCCAGGAAGGGGCAGGCAGGGCACGGACTGAGACCGCTCAGATCTGAGAACGAGGTGAGGGCCCGCATTCAGCCAGCTTCGTCGAATCACCTTACGAACCGTAAAGCATTGGTTGGGACTTTATAACTTTATAACTTTATATCTGAGAGTGTCGGTCTCCTAACTGTCCACACAGAGTTTTCACGGCTGGGCGCTGTGAAATGGGGTAATGCGATGTGGATCAAGGGCCAAATGGAACAAGTCCTTCTCAGATAGGGGGACCCTTGTCCTCAGCTGCTCATGCGCCAGCCTGGCCTCTACTTCATCTTCCTGTTCCCCAGGGGACAGCCTCGCAGGACTGGAGGCCGCGCATTTCCAGAAAGATACAGACCAATCCCAAAGTGACCTAGACCAGGGTGGAAGTGGCTTAGCCAAGATAACGCTGGGATGACCCGGAACTTCACCGAAAATGAGAAGGTGGCAGATGGGTGGGGAGATGAAGGAGGAGATGCAGCAGCAAGCATTTACTAAGCACCTACTGTATGTCAGGCACGATTATAAGCACCTGGCATCTATGAGCCCACGCGTCATACTAACCCCAGGTGGACAGGATTCCTAACACCCTGGCAGGGATTTGACCCCAGCCCACCTGGCCCCGGAGTCGGTGTCCTTGTAAACACACACACACACAACACACACACACACACACAGGAGGCGGGAGGGTGCAGCGTGTTCTCAGAGCTGCAGGAGCTCTGGTTGGAGCGTGGTGGGAAGCGTGGGTCCCCAACGGCACCATTAGACTTTGGTGCTTCAGGCTGGAGGAATCCCGCCCTAGAAGGTGATGTTCGTGCGGGAGGAGCAGCGAAGTGGGGCCCCCACCAGTCAGGTGGTGTGCAGAGGAGGTGCCGTGGTGGAGGGTGCCCACGAAGGAGACGGGGGCAAAGGCTGTGAGCCACAGGTGGTCTGGCAGGGCTGTGGGGAGGCCACGGGGGACGTAGAGCTGAGGGTGCGGGGTCGGGGCCCGGGCCCTGCACCACAGGCCTGGGAGGTGGACTCCATTGTGTGGTCTCTGCAGAGGGGCTATGGCCTGAAGGTTTGTCTTCTCCAGACTCCCATGTTGAGATCCTAACCCCCAAGGTGATGGCGTTAGGAGATGCCACCTCTGGAAAGTGACAAATCATGAGGACAGAACCCTCAGGAGTGGAATTAGTGTCCTAATAGAAAGAGATCCTGGAGACCTCGTTGGCCCCTCCCCCACGTGAGGACCCGTGAGACGGTGCCGCCCGTGGACCAGGGAACAAGCCCTCGCGGGACACTGAAGCTGCCTGTGTCTTCATATGGAACTTTCCAGCCTCCGGAACGGCGAGACATAAATTCCTGTGGTATTGTAAGTCACCCAGGTTACGACATTTTGCTACATCAGCCCCAAAAGACTAAGAAAGGGGTGGCCGGAGGTTGGAAGGCCCTGGGGTGCTCCTCTGGAAGGGCCTCATGCTGGGCATGGTCAGCAGTGAAGTGTCAGACACCCAGGGCCAGGGCAGGCGCTGCCCTCAGTGAGGGACAGCCTGGCTCCCCGTTCACATGGGGGACAGAGAAGGAGGGAGAGTCCCAGCAAGACCACAGGCAACGCAGGCAGCAGCGCGGCCTCCTAGGCCTCCACGACAAAGGACACAGAGACCAGGCGGTTAAACGTCAGAAACCCACTGCCTCCCGGTCCCACAGGCGGGAAGTCCAGGTTCAAAGTGTCCGGTTCCTTCTGCGGGAGAGTCTACCTAGATTCCCCACCTAGATTCCTAGACGCCTCCCCCAGCTCCCGTGGCTGCGGCCGTTCCTGGGCTTCTAGAAGCGCCACGGCGGTCTCTGCTTCCTCTGTGCTTGGGGCTCTGTGCGTTCACGTGTCTGTGCCCCAGTTCCCCATTTCATAAGGTCACCCGTAGGTCACACCAGGTGAGGGCCACCCTGGTGCCCTCATTTTCATGCAATAACCTCTGTAAAGACCCTGATGTCAAACAAGGTCATGTTCTGAGGTAACGGGGTGAGGATTCAGCATAAGGTTTTTGGAGGTGGCAGAGAGCACAGTCTAACCCCTAACACAGGGTTGGGGCAGAGTCAGGCAAGCAGGCCAACCCAAGGCGTCACACAAAGCCCCCCCGCAGAGGTCCTCCTCATAACCCCTCCACTGCCGTGCCCATCTCCAAAGAACCCTCCTAATAACTGTGATTTCCCAATTGGCACCCTCTGGTCTCCCGCCCGCTGGATTCTCTCCAGCTACAGCGAGGCGGGCTGTTGGGAGACTTTTCCACAGGCTCCCACAGAGAAACTCCAGGCTTGGAGAGGCAGCGCGGGCTGGCCCACACGTCTCAGGGTAGCCCTAGCCTTGGGCTGATTAGTGACTCTCTGTGAGACCTGTGGAGCCACTGTGGCCTTTGGTTCCTTTATCCAATTGATATTTATTGAGCACCTATTTTGTGCTGGGTGCAGGGGCCCTAGAGGTGTAGCAGAGTATATGCTTTTCATTAGGCACAGGGCTACAAGGTATTTCCATTGTCCTGTGGTTAGATGTGGCTGTGTGACCTAATTGTGCAATGATATATGAGCTGCAGTGACATGTGCCATTTCTGGGACAGGCTGTGGTGCAGGGAGTGTAGCCCTCCATCTCCACTCCCTTCCCCCACCAGCTCTGGGGAATGATGGAGGAGGATGGCTGTCCATTAAGAGGACCACCTGCTTTGGACCATTACTGTGACAGGACATTGACTATTATGCTGAAGGCATTCCGTATCCCTCCATGTTTCTGTGATAGCACTAACATGTCCTCTCCACCGTCAAACGCTTGGGATCCAGAGCCTGGAAATCTCTTTGGGCAAATGGTGACTCTGGTACCTGTGGAAAGTCTCACACATGTTCTTCCTCTTTGACGGCCTTAGCTCAGTGTCCCTGAGGCGCCCGCCTTCCACCCTCTATGATCTCAGGGGTTCCTTTTATCATAGACGTGGTTCATCCGTTCACCTGGGCCCATTATGTCCTTTAACTCGGGGTTCATGCATGGACACCAGGTCCTGTGGGAGTCCAAAGACTCGGATCCTGCCTGGGGGAACGGGAGCCCCACAAGGGAAGTAAGTGGACCTCGGACCAAAAGAGCCACAAGGGAGGGAGCTGGTGTGGGGGGCTCCAAAGCAAAAGTGGTAAGTGCCGGTGCCTGGCAGAGCTCTGAGGGCCACAGAGCGGGCAGTCCTGGACAGATGGCCGACAGGTAGAGAAGAGCCTGGAGGCTGGAGAAGGAGGGCGTTGCAGTCAGGGACGCCGCCTGGGTTTCCCTGAGAGGCCTGGAGGAATGCCATCTGCTCCCAGGTGCTACTGTGAGCGAGAGGTGGCCTGGTGAGACTGGCGCCGGAGACTGACCGGTCCCACCAGAGCCCTGCCGATCTCTGCGTGGGCACGCCTCCACCCTGAGCACGCGCGGGGCTCTAGTTCCTGGGGGCTCTGGCTGTCCCTGATGCATTCCCAGGCTGGCTGGGTGTCGTTTGGCCCATTAGGGTTTGAGCCCCACTCCAGGGCCCCTTGCGCAGCCCCAGAGGAGCCCAGCTGCCCGGGAGATGGGGCTCTGCCTGCCCACGATTAACAAGCCCTCTCTTCATTGCGCTCCTCACATTGCGGCCCCTTGTAAGGAGGGACACATTCAACTCTGGCTCCCAGTCGGCAGCTTCCTGCAGCTGTCAGAGGGCCTGGGCAGCCTCGGTGCCCACTGCTGCCAGGAGTGGGGGTGGGGAGGGGACCTTGGACTCAGCAGGGCCCTGCCTCACACTTGCTGTCAGCCACAAGAAGAGCCACGAGGAGCCTTAGACATTAACTAGCGCTGTTTCAGGGGCAACACAAGAGCGACTACAGCAACTTGGGCCCAGGAAGAAGGCATTTGCCATGGCTTGGACGTGGTTTGTCCCCCATGGGATCATGTGCTTGTCCCCAGAGTGGGGGTAATCTTAATAGGTGATGGGCCCTTTAAGAGGTGGGGCCTAGTGGGAGGTCCTTGGGTAACTGGGGGCGTGCCCTTCATTGAGATTAACATAGTTTTCATGGAACCCTTGCAACTCTCTGGCTTCCTGTCTTAGCGCATTTTCTCTTTTATACATCTGTTCCTGCCTGCCATGATGCCAACCATGATGATGTGATGTAGTCAAGAGGATCCTTGCTCCAGTTGGCATTTTGCTGTTCAAATTTTGACCCTCCAAAACTGTGAGCTAAGTAAGCCTCTCTTCTTCATAAAGTAACCCAGCCTCAGGTACTTTTTATTATAGCAGTGGACATTGACTAAGGAACCTGTTTCAATGGAGCTAGACTGTTATGGAGTCAGCTAGGAGACGAGGTATTTCTGGAACTCACTGAAGGTCCAGCCCCTTCCCTCGGGAAATGGGGTTCTTGGAAAGAACTTCTGCCTCCAAATTCTGTCTCTATAAACCTGGAAGCTGGTGATCAAATTTAGTTTGATAAACTAAGGCATCTCTCTAGGTCCTGGACTCTAAAGAGCTTTTGATGTAGACAGGTGGGCAGTGATCCAAAGGAGGAGCAGGTAGGGGGAGGGGTGGGCCCTCTGCCTGACACTGAGGCCACCCTGAGGCTCTGCAGTTGCTCTGGAGGCTGCCCATGGAGAGGCCTTTTCCCTGAGAATGAGTCCTTCACACAGAGCCACCCTCCCCTAGCCTCTGGCTGGGGGCTGACTTCTGCCCCAGGCTGCACCAACTAGATTGCTCCTGCAGGAATTTGGACTTTGGGTCAGAGACAGAGGGGACCCAGGGGCCAAGGAATGTTGGGTAGGTCACACAAGGGACATTCCTGAGTAGCCCAGGAGGTCAGCTCTGGCTCTTCCCTTCCCCATCTTGACTCTTAAACGTCTCCCTTCTTTGGGGCCCCACCACACCCTTCTGGTGAAGTCCTCTGTAGAGACTGATCCCAAGGTTAGCTTCTCAGCTTGTAACCCAGAGACCTCTGAACCTCCCACCAGCGACCCCTTCCAGGCTGGAGGAAGGTGGTTCCCACCCGGTTCCTGTGCGTCAGAAGCCCAGGCTCTCTTCACTCCCCAGGGCACGCAGGGGTGCTGTGCTTTCGCAAGGCAGGAAGATGAGACCACGTTCCCAGGGGACCACAGAACTCAGGGGAGAGGAAGGACGCTGCATCAGGGGACAGGAATGCTGGACACCAGCCCCCGTTCCACCACGGAGAAGCTGTGTGACCTGTCTTCCAGTCACCTGAGGGGCTGGGGGAAGAGTCACTGGGCCAGCCAGCTGAACCTCGATGTCTTCGTCTCTCCAGTGGGGATACCCATGGACCTCAGAGGGTTGCCATAAGGAAGCAGAAATGTTTTCTCTTCCATTTTAATAATAATAATAATAATAATAAAAAGCCATTCTATGGCCAGTGAAGCACACCCTTGGCCATTTCCTCCTGTCTCAGAGCTGCCCTTTCAGGAACTGCCCACCTGTTGTGGGGACCCCGTAGATGGCTCCCAGGCTGAAGCCCCCTGCTCAGGCCGCTCCGGCCCCTCATCTCGCTTGGCCTCCACCTCCTCCAACCATCTGCAGCCGGGATTTTCCAGGCTTCCTGCCGAGATTCCTAATTGCACGGAGCCTGGGAGATTTCCCCAACCAATCTCTTGTGCTCTCCCCCAGTGCAGGGAAATGGGTGTTCAGTTATTGTCTCTGTGATTTCTCTACTCAGATCAGCTTGATGATGAAACCTCAGTATGGAGGGTTGGGCTTTTTTTTTTTTTTTTTCTTTTTTTTTCCCCCTACCTTTCTTTTAATGAGAAACAAATATGGAGCTCTGAGGGGGCCAAACAGCTCTCGGCAGATTTCAGGCTTTTCCTGAAATCAGAGGTTTGCCTCTGCAGATCTCTGGAAAGTTATGCTCCAATAACCTGAGAGTTTTAATTGAAGGCTGGGTGGGGGAGGGAGAATCATTGTGGAGAATCATAAGCTTCTGGAAGGGACCCCTGGGACAGCCACTTCATCCTGTTCACTCCATACGCTGAGAACCGGAGGCCTGGAGAGGCGAGGAGCTATTTCCAAGTTGACAGGCCCGCGGAAGCACAGCCAAGCCTGGAATGCTGGTCTCTGGGCTCTAAGTTCAGTGCCCTTTAAACCCACTGCTCCCTGCTCTAGTGCAGGGGTTCTCAACCAGGGGTGAGCTCACCTTCCAGCTGCAGAGGCCAGAGAGGCTGCTCAACAGCCTACAATGCACAGGACAGCCCCACTGTGCTCCCCAGCAAAGAATGGGGAGATTGCAGCAAATGGCCTGTAGAGAGCTAATCCTCCTTTCCATGCCCAGGGCAGACATTACTAATCAATCACAGTGCTCTCCTCCTCTGATCAGTCCAGATTCTTCTCAACACAGCACTCCACCCAGGGACTACCAGTCCAGCCCATACCTACTGCTCCCCCCATGGCTGGACAATGTAAAGTGGTAGGCTTGGAAATTATTCTGTCAGGGTTTGAGTCTTGGCTCTGTTGTCGCCTACTAGCTGTGTGATTTGGGATTTGGGGTGCTACTTAACCTTGCTGTGCCTCATTTCTCCCCATCTCTGAAGTAGAGTTCATAACTGGGGTAATTTCAGAAGGCTGTTTGGCGGAAAACAAAGATTTTTTTTTTTTTTTGTGTGTGTGATACCAGGGATTGAACTCAGGGGCACTCAACCACTGGGCCACATCCCCAGCCCTTTTTTGTATTTTTTATTAGAGACAGGGTCTCACTGAGTTGCTAAGTGCCTCACCATCACTGAGGCTGGCTTTGAACTCATGATCCTCCTGCCTCAGCCTCCCAAGTGCTGGGATTATAGGCATGCACCACCATGCCCGGCAACAAAGATGTTTTCAGAGGTCACTGTGCCTGGTGGTCAGTGCGTCACATGTGTTGGCTGCTATAACAATCAGTCTGCTCTGATGGTGACAAAAGAAGTAGTTGGTCCCCTATCAGAAAGAAGCAAACCAGGCTTATCTTCTGATTGGGACTCATGACTCCTCCTTGTCCTCATGTGCCCATGATGTGATTTTCAAAATGAGCAAAGTTTCCCTGACTCTTGGAAGGACCAGCAGAGTGACCCTGTTTTCCCCTTAGCTCCATTACTAATGGCTAATAAAAGCTGGCTTCCGTTGAGCACTAAACTCCCTGCAAAGCCCCATGCTAAGCTCTTTCCGTTTTCTTACTTAAGCCTCAAACATAACTTACGAAGTAGAAGCTCCTATAAACCCCTTAAACAGATGAGGAAGCCAAGGCTCAAAGAAGGCAAATAACTTGCCCAAGGTAGTGGAACCCCAAGAAGCCAAGCCAGGATTCTTGAGAACTGAGCTCTCCACCCTGTGCTGCCCTGCCTTTCTGTTCCATTGGAGAGTTGGAAAAAAAAAGAGAGTGTGATTGTCAGCTTTCTGTTGCTGTAACAAAATACCTGAGATAAACAACCTAAAAGGAGGAAAGGTTTATTTTGGCTCATGGTTTCAGACAAATGATTGGCTCACTTACTTTTGGGCCTATGGTGAGCAGATCATGTCAGGGAGAAGACTGCTCACCTCCTAGAGGTAGGGAGGCAGAAAGAGAGAGAAACAGAGAGAGAGAGAGAGAAAGAGAGAGAGTAAGAGAGTGAGCAAGCAGGGGAAGGGGCCAGGGGAAAAATATACCTGCCGAGGGCCCATCTTCAATGGCCTACTTCCTTTAACTAGGCCCCACCTCCTGATGTCCCCACCACCTTCCAAGGGCCCGTTAAGCTATAAATCTATAATGAATCGATCCTCTGGTGAGGTGGGAGACCGATCACTCCTGAAAGCCTCCATCTCTGAGCACCACCGCAGTGGGGACCAAGTCTTCAGCCGACGAGCTTTTGGTGGACATTTCAGACCCAAATGAGAACAGAGAGGAACGAGGGGAGGCGGGGAAGGTCAGCGTCCGGGAGGGCGTACCCTGCCAGGTCACTGGCACTTTCTGGCAGCGGGGCAGGGCTGGGAGAACACACACCTGCTCCCCAGACCCCCAGGGGCTGGGGGCGGCCCTTCTGGTGCACCCAGATACCAAAGCCAAGCCCAGGTATCAAGACCCCGCGCCCTCTCCTGCACCTGAGGACCAGAGTGGCAGGCGGCGATTCCCCACCGCCTGCCAGAACCCTGCTGCTTCTAGGTCCCTCGGTGAGGAGCCACCAGATCCCGGGCTTGGACGAGGCCTCAGCACACCTGGGCTGATCGGTCACACCTGATGTCTACTACATCCTTTGTCCCGGTCCCCCGAGCACCCGATGTCCTGCCTGTGCCCAGCCTACTGGCGGCTTTCCAGGAAATGTGTCACTATTTTTGGATTTTGTTCATTCCCTGCAGAGTCAGAGAGAAATGTCCACTTCACCTCGCCCGCGAGGGCCCCTGGAGCACGGGGGAGCAGAGCCTGCCCAGGCATCCCGTCCAACCCTGATGTGGTCTACGCCTGCCCTCCCAGAGCCTCCCATCTGCCAGGCGCCAGGCTGGGCGCTGGGCCGCGGTGGTGAAGGCACCAGGGGGCTGGGCAGCCTGTGAGCAGGTCAGAGCTGAGCCTGATGGGAAGGTGGACAGATGACCCAGACACAGCAAAGCACTGTCGAGGCCCAGAGGGCAGAGGCTGGCACCTCTGAGGAGCTCCAAGGAGGAGGAGGAGGCGGATTGGCAGGACGTGGAGCCTGGGAGCCACACAGAGCCACGGAAGGCGTAGATCAGTAACGGGACAGGATCAGACTTGCTTGTGCTCCAGGGTCAGGGGCAGAGCGGAAGTAGGAAGGCCAGTCAGGATCTGGGTTCTGGGACAGGGTCTCACTCAAGGTCACCTGCTGACTCGATGCAGAGAGGATTCCCCAAGGCCACTGTGTCCTCCCAACGCTGTCCATCTTCAGGCTAACCACCCATTGCCCCCTGGAAAGCAGTCCTGGCTTAGGGGTGCTAGTGCCCTCCCAGAGTGGCCTTGCCTGGACCTCCTGGCTGTGTCCAAGGCCTGGGGGCCTTGGCCAGGGGTCCTCCCATGTCCCTCTCACCCCAGGGTACCTGCTGATGGGTTCCAGAGCAGATGCCCTGTACCCTTGGCCCTTCTCAGGGATCTTTAGCCCCCAGGCCCGGCGCCCTCGGCCTGGGTTTCCTCTGGGAGGTCCGGAGCTAAGCTTTGGGGCTTTTGCTGCTTGAAAAAGAAAACAGTAAATAAAATGTCAAAGCTGCTCCTTCCCCGGTGCAGCAGGGCCCGGGGAGCAGGCAGGCTCTGGTGGGCTGGGAGCCAGACGGTGGAGCAACCCCGGGAACAGAGCGGAACAATTGTCATTGTGAGTTAAGCAGGTCGTTTATGGGGACGATAAAAGTTAATGAGAAGCTGTACTCCAGCTCCCCACCATTGAGCAAGAGAAATGCTGGCAAACAACCACACAAAGAAAGAGAAACAGGCGGTTCTGGGGGCGGAGGGAGAGCCCGCCAGGAAGCAGGTGGAAGAGGCACCGGGCAGCCACACTGGTCACCTGACCAGAGAGGTGATGGAGGTCCGGGCATCACCACTTTCTCCAGGTGTCTTCTTGACCTATCACCCACTGTCCTCTTCCCAGAGTCGCTGAGAGTCATTTGGGGAGGGAGGCGTTGGCTCTCTTGCTAATTCATCTAAATAAAGCCCTACTCTTGGGAGGCCGCCCAGCTTGAACCTGGAGCCTCATTGTGTATGGTGTTTTTTTTTTTTTTTTTTTTTTGTACTGGGGATTAACCTCAGGGGCACTTTACACTGTGTCACATCCCCAGCCCTTCTTATTTATTTATTTTTATTATGAGGCGGGGTCTTGTTAAGTTGCTTATGGCCTTGCTAAGTTGCTGAGGCTGGCTTTGAACCTGGGATCCTCCTGCCTCAGCCTCCAGAGCCACCATGCCCAGCTTGGCCTCGTGTATCCTAACCATTGGCAGTGGTGGTCCTGGTTTCTTTTCAGATGTCTGAGCTGGGGAAGGGGCATGGGATGAAGTCTGTGGGGGTCAAGCACTGCTTCTGTGCTAACTCTTCATTACCAGCCCCACCACAGAATAATAGCAGCTAAGGCTTACTCGTTGTTCTATGTGCCTTGTTCGAATTCCTTTGGTCCTCACAGCAACTCCCTCACATTACTGATGAAGAAACTGAGCCCCAGGAGGTTCAGTGACTCGCTCAGGGAGTAAGTGCAGAGCTGGGACTGGTACACAAACTGTCACCTTTAGAATCCGAGTGCTCATACCACTCTGTCCTACCACCTCCAGACAAATGCAGAAACACACATACAGGCACCAGTTGGCAACTGAAGGGCTCATGGAGGCCCAACCCATGAGATGGAAGGTTCTGGAAAGTCCCTGGACCATCTCAGGAGTGCTTCCCCTTCACCAGACCATCCACGTCTCTCCTGGGAAATATGCCTGGAAGGACTCAGTGGGGAAGGCAGAGGTGGGGTGAGGGAGAAGGACGCCTGGGGACCCAGAATGTGGCATTGGATGGCGGCTCAGGGGCATACCCATCATCCTAGACTTGGTCCGGGGGGACTCATCTGCATACACATGCCGAAAAGGAGCTGCCTGCCCAGGTGGGATACCCACAGGTCAGTGGATGACCCCCTGCAGAATGGGGAATTTGCTTTAGGCCAGCACTCTCCACCAGCTGGGGTTTTTAAGAAATATCTATTTATTTGCTTTAGTTGTACACAATGCCTTTATTTTCATGTGGTGCTGAGGATCAAACCCAGGCTGCACACGTGCCAGGCGAGTGCTCTCCCGCTGAGCCACGACCACAGCCCTCCACCTGCTGGTTTTGATCTGAGGTTTGGGAGGTTCTGCAAGACATCTGCACCCTCGTCGTGAAGACCTCTGCCTTAGCATCTTAGGGTCCAAATCTGTGCCATGGCTGGATGTCTCCCCCAATGACTGATGAACGTCTAAGGGATGGATGCTCCAGTTGCTCTGATCTGACCCCTGCCCATGTGTCTGTGTATGGAAGCATCACACTGTAGCCCACAAACACACACCGATTATGTGTCAATAAAAAAGAAGAACAGTGCCGTGCGCAGCGGTGCACGCCTGTCATCCCAGCACTTGGGAGGCTGAGGCAGGAGGATCGCGAGTTCAAAGCCAGCCTCAGCAATGGCGAGGCACTTAGCAACTCAGTGAGACCCTGTCTCTAAATAAAATACAAAAAAGGGCTGGGGATGTGGCCCAGCGGTCAAGTGCCCCTGAGTTCAATCCCTGGTACCAAAAAAAAAAAAAAAAAAAAAAAAAAAAAAAGAACATTTCTGATGTGTCCCAAACCCTGACATTTCAAGGAAAACCACCCAACACCCTTGACCTTTTCAGTTCTCACATGTAGCTACATCCCTGGCTCCCAAGGCCTTGGTCTCCACAGGCTCCTAATCTCCTCCTCACCGTTCCTCGGTCTTTCACGGTCTCCTCCTCAGGGGCAGCCAACATTCCTCCTCTGCCCTCACTTCCCATCCTCATGCTCCTGCAGGCGACCTCGGCATCCTCTGGGTTTTGACCACCCTCTTTGAACAGACTCCCTGGTCCATGGATTCCTCCCAGGAGTCCAGGGGACACCTCCACCTGGATGCTCAGCAGGGAGGGCAGACTAAGCCACCATCCTGCCCCTTGACGACCCCCTGCTTCCTCTCGTTGTCGTACTGACCCCTCGAGGGTCCTCCCTGGAGGGTATGCTGACTGTCCCTCTTCTTCATCCTCCTGTAGACGTCATCGGTCAGCCGGTCTTGCAATCTTACGTCCTGACGATGCCTCCCACCCACCCCTCTTCCCCATCCTCAGGACCTGGTCTTCATCTGCATAACTTCAAACTGGCATCCGTGTTGCTGCCTCCCTCGGAAACTTCCAGGGTGATCTGGTGACACACGGGACCCTGGCCACTGTGCGTCCGTGGCTTTCCACCTCCTGCAGCCTTTGTGAACTGCTTGCTCTTGGCCCGTGTCACTGACCCTGTCCTCCAACCACACTGAGCTCTGCCAGGCTCCTGATTCATACCAAGCTCCTCTGAGCCATGCTCTGGTTTAGGCTATTCCCTTTACCGGGAGCTTTCCTCCTCCCTGTCCTCCCGTGAACTTTCAAAGTTCATCTGATCACGTGCCACCCCTTTCCAAGAAGCCTCCTGGACGTGATCCCGCCTCCTTTTGCAAACAGCCTGTCCTTTGCACCCACAGGATCTGCATCATGGAGTCAACCAACTGTGGACCAAAAATATTCAGGAAAAAAAAAATGTATCTGTCCTGCACCCGTACAGACTTTTTCTTGTTAGTTCTCAGACAATACAGCGTAACAGCTATTTTCACAGATCGTATTAAGCATGATAAGTAATCTGGAGATGATTTAAAGCATACAGGGGAATTTGTGTAGGTTACATGCAAATGCTACACACCACTTTATACAAGGGAATGGGGCATTGTGGATTCTGGTATGCGCAGGGGATCTTGAAGTCAGTCCCTAACGGACACCCAGGGACCACTGTGGTCAGTGTTCTTTGAATTCCCATCACTGCAGCCTCCTACACTGTATTGGAATTATGTCCCCTTCCCTGATTCAGAGGGGATCTCTGACACGTATTTGTCTTCAAATCTCTACCTGATCCATGTGGTTGAACTGCACCGACGTTCTTTCTCCAAAGTGAACCTCTGTGGGGCGGGGGACATAGAGGGCACTGCTCTCTCCAGGGCTCCTTATAAAAGGTGGAAAAACATCTCCTCTGCACTTCCTTCCTCTCCCCCTCCAGTGGGTGAAATACCCCAGGAAAGCCACCAGAATGCCCAGCTCAGAAGCTAAGGCCCCGGGCAGGGCGTCAACACCTCTGTCCACCAAATGCCAACGGAATGGGCGGCTTGTGGTTGGCCCTCTTGAGTCAACAAGTCACTCCTGGAAGCCCGAGTTGATTGTAACATAATAAATACGGATGTTCTAGAGTTGGGTAGCTGGGCTGCGCCCTGAGGGCCAGTGTGGCGTCCAGAGTGACTAGATGTCAGACAAGGTCCCTTTTAACCAATTCTAAATGTGAAATCACCACCCTATAAACAGGTTGAACAGATGACCACAAGAGCTAAACACAAGAAGAAAACCCAGAGGTCTGCCTACATCCCATCTTTAACACCATGCACACCAAACTCAATCCCTAACATTTTTTAAAAAAATATTTATTTATTTACTTTAGTCGTACACAACGCAATGCATTTATGTTAACGTGGTGCTGAGGATCGAACCCGGGCCGCGCACATGCGAGGCGAGCGCTCTGCCGCTGAGCCACAACCCCTGCCCAATCCCTAACATTTTGAAGTTTCTGAAGAAAGGCTGGCTCATCACGCCAGGCATGGTGTGCACGCCTGTTATCCAGCGGCTTGGGAGGCTGAGGCGGGAGGATCGCAAGTTCAAAGCCAGCCTCAGCAACTTAGCGAGGCCCTAAGCAACTTAGGGAGACCCTGTCTCCAAATAAAAATAAAAAAGGTTGGGAATGTGGCTCAGTGGTTAAGCATCCCTGGGTTCAGTGCCTGGTACAAAAAAAAAAAAAAACGGCTGGCCCACTCTGAGAAGCTGCTTCTCAGCCTTCCTGGGGACTCTGAGACCCCCTCCCTGCCAGGTTCTACTCTGCTCTGCCCATGCTTCCGGTTCCCTGGGTGGAGGTGGAGAGGCAGCTTCTCAGGCACCATGAGAAGCCGCAAAGCTTTCATTATTCATTAAGCCATTTTTCCTCTGGTTGGAATCCGGATCCAGACGTGTGAACGGCGCATCTTGAGCTCTCTGGCAGAACCTCTGCCTCTCAGACGGAAGCCAGCGCACTCATTTCCAGCTTCAGGTGTCATCCGGCAAATGCAGCTTGTTGAGGTGCCATGACCCGGGTCAGTGGCGCGAGTGCCATGGCCGGGAGCCAGAGCCACGTCCACCGAGGCCCAAACGTTTTACACCCCGTGACTCTGAGGCCTGCCTGGGCTTCACACCTTTAGACACCAGATTAAACTTGATTTGAAATTGGCCCCGGGGGGGGGGGGGATTTGTTAAAGAAAAAGGGCGTTTGATGGAGTCTAACGAAGGTCCTTTGCAAGGCGCCTCGCTCCACCGGCATTCCAAGGCTGGGGATTCTGGATAATCCAGGGGGAGGGTGAATCCAGGGGCTCCTGCCCTCGTCCTAGAAGCATCCCTCCCTCACCCTCTGTCTCCTGCCAGCCTCCAAGAAGGTACAGAGGAGCTAAGTACCAACTTTGTACCGGCACAATGACAGGAAGTGCTGTGCTCCTGACGGTGTTCAGCAGATGGGAACTGCTATTCCCATTTTGCAGAAGAGGAAACGGAGGCTCCCAGAAGTGACAGAGCTCGTGGAGACAGCCAGGTCCAGCACTCGATTAGACCTGGCCCCAAAGTGCACACTTCTTACATGGCACGCAGCACATGTCCTTGTGGTGGGCAGGACAGGGCCACTCAGAGGTCAACCTGGCAGTCTGGCTGAGAGCATTCCAATGCTGTCCTTGGCAGGGGCTTGACCCCTCTGTGACTCACTTTCCTGTTCACAACAGCCAGGACCATTACAGCGCCCCTGAGGCCGAGGCTTAGGCCACGAGAGATGCTGACACGCGCATGGGGCCCGGTGTGCCTTTGTCACAGTGCCCACCGCTAGAGAGGGGTACCTCGTCAACTTCAGCCCCACTGCGGAAATGCTTCTGCCCTTGAGCGGTGGTGGGGAGGGGGATGGGCAACTTGTCTGTGTGTGGGAGAGCCCGTGACCAGGGAGCTCCGGCCGGCACAGTGACAGCGAAGAGTTGGGTGGACAACCTGGGGCTCCACAATCCTGGCCCCAATGCAGGGAGGGAGCTGCCTTCTGCTTCCTATTGCATGTTCATTGCTTTGGGGAGAGAAGCTCGCTCGCGGGGTGTGGCCCACAGGCAGCAGGAGCAGCGCAAAGCATCTTCCAGCACCAGAGCGACACTGCCTGGGAGCGGGGCCCTGCCTGCCCAGCTCTCAGCCCTCGCCTCCCACTGAGTCCTAGTTCGCAGGGCTGCTGCTGGCGCTCATTCATAAATGATGAAAAGCCTCTCAGTGAACGCCAGGCTCTGCGACGCGGCCCCCGCTGTGAATCTCAGGCCCCACGAGCTGGAGCCAGGCGGGCCTTGAGTCCTGGGGGGCTGGGGTCCCTGAGCAGACTCACCCTGGGGCAGCCTGCTGGGGGCCACATGGGCCAGAGTGAGGTCCTTGGAGGTCTGGTCCCACCTGAGGGGGTGGAGCAGGCTGGCTGCTGACCTGGGGGGCTGTTGGGGAAAGGGCGGGTGCTCCCTGTGGGTTTTCCCTCCAGACCTCAGGAGCAGCTGGGTTGGGAGGGCTCTGTCCTTGCTGGCAGGGATTACGGTCACTAGGGTCTGAAAGGTCAGTCGGATGAGGGTGTTTTTGACAGTCTGGGGAGAAAGTAAAGGAGACGCACTCGTGCTCCTTATTGTGGGAGCCTGACCTGGTCTGGGGGTGGGGGGCTAAGGGCCAGCAGGCACTCCACCCAGGAAGGTCCCCCACTGCAACCCTGGAGACTTGCCCTGCTTCCGCCCAAAGCCCACCATTCCCACCCCCACCTCCCTTGCTCAAGGGAGACCTGGACACGCGCATGGAGGTGGCCAGCCCCGCTCTGGGCCCCCACACCTCCTTTCCTAAAGTGCTTCCACAGAGAGGGACCCCACCTTCCTGAGAAGTCCTGTTTGGGTGACGTTGCTATCTATGGCCCAGCTGAGGACAAGACCCGATTGTGCTAGGCCCTCAAGTTCGTGTCATAGGACAGGCCTTCTTAAGAAACAGAACACACAATGACAGATACAAAATTAGACTCGGGGCCTAGGCAGGGTCTGGGGGATCTCCCTGTGGACCAGCCCAGCCAGGCCCCAGATCCAGGCCTGATCCCATCTGAGAAAGCAGCGCCCACAACAGCCCCTCCCACTCCGTCGCCTGCTCAGGAAGCCCCCACCACACAGGCGGCCTCTGAGTTAGGCTCTAGGGAGCTCAGGCGCCTTCAGGTGGTCTGCATAGAGGGTTCCCACCTGACCCTCCCTCAACCGACTGTGGGGTGCTCTAAGATGTCTAAACACAATCTCCTCCGCTGAGAAAGGGGATGTGTGGCGGGCAGGGTGGGGCCCTTTGGGGGCTGTCGGAAGACCTTTCTTACATTGGGAGAACCAGCATCGGGTTGAAAGAACAAATGGATGGATGGATAGTAAGTGGGACCCCCCTGCCCAACAGGATTTCTTGTCTCAAACCCCACAAATTTCCATACAGATTCTTGGATTGACCCAGTGTGGGGTTCCCAAGAGAGAAGCACAGACAGCTCTTCATATTAGAGGGTTTCGGGTCTCTGGATTAAACCAACTGTTGATTGAAAAATACACATACACATAGCCAGGCACGGTGGCTCATGCCTGTAATCTCAGCGACTCCAGAGGCTGAGCGAGGTATGAGGATCCCAGGTTCGAGGCCAGCCTCCACAACTTAGCAAGACCCTGTCTCAAAAAATAAAAAAAAGGCTGGGGGTGTAGCTCAGTGATCAAGTGCCCCTGGGTTCAATTCCCAGTACTGATACACACACACACACACACACACACACACACACACCAATTATATATATAAACAATTACATCTGTATGAATACAGATTTTCCCCTTGTCATCACTCCCTAAACAATACAGTATAACAACACGTAAACAGCATTTGCATTGCATTAGTTATTGTAAATCATCTAGAGATGATTTAAAGTACACAGGAGGGTGTACTTTATATACAAATGCTACCCATTTTATATAAGGAAATCAAGCACACTTGGATTTGGATATCTGAGGGGGGTCCTGGAACCCATCCTCTGTGGATGCTGGGGGACAACTGTGTAGTGGGGAAGAGTGAGTGGGAGAGGTCCCTGTCCCCATCTCCTCCCCAGTAGCTGGGCCATGTCCATCCAGCCAGCAAACACTTACTAAGCCCACCGACACGGGTGTTCCAAGTGCCCCAGAGGAGGCAACTGTCTCTGCTTCCCCGGAGCTTGGCGGGAGTGGGTGGGGACAACCAGGTACCCTGTGACATGGTACAACACATTGTGCCTAAGTCTGGGCACAAATCTGGGGCTCCGGGAGCGCAGAGGAGGGAGGAAACTGGAAATGGCCAAGGCTTTGTGGGGAGGGCACCTCCGAGCTGAGCGCCGACGGGCAGCTCTGCCAGGGAGCCCCTGTTCCAGCAGGCGCGGTGGTGGCGAGGCTGGGAACGCAGACCAGACAGCGCAATTTCAAGTTGCCGTCCTCCTTTGAGGTGGGAACGCAAACCGGGCCTACAGATCCACACCCGCCTCCCTTGGCGTTCTGCACATCCCACAGCAGGGCCGGGGTTCTGGCGTCCGTCCGCTGCAGGGACGCCCCGGTTGTTCACGAGAATCCTGAGCGAGTGGGTGGGAATCGTCACGGGGCTAAGAGTTGGGAGCTGAATGGGGAGGGGCTTCTCCTTTGGGCGTGGCTTCTTGGCTTCTGGGAGGAGGAGTGCTGAGCCTCCTCCAATCCCAACTCTTGTTCCTCTTTCACCAGCCAAAGCCCCTGTGCAATGCTGACCCCTGGGAGGAGAAGGGACTGCGGAGCTCAGGCCTTCGGGCTCCAGGACCTCGCGCCTGCCACGCGGACTACCCGCCCCCTGCACGGCTCTGCGAGAAGATCTGCTTGCAAAAAGGAGGGCGAGGAGCTGCCATTTACTGAGCATCCTGCGAGTACCAGTGCTTTATGGTTGAGCTCACCTAATCCTCACAACAGCGCTGTGAGTCTGGTATTATCGTTCCTCTTTTATAAATAAAGAGACTCAGATTTAAAGAGTGTGGAAGAAAATTCCCCAAGATTACCCTCCTAATCAGAAACAGAGCCAGAACTTCCAAGTCAAGTTCCCCTGACTCCAAAGCACTCTCCGCACCGAAAGCCCCTTCCAGCTGTGGCAGGCAGAACCCCAAGATGGCCTGAGACAACCCCCTCCCCTAGTGTGTGTGTGCGCGCCCCTGTGTAATGCCCTCCCCTGGAGTGTGGGTGGCACCTGGGAATATGCTGATGAGATTATGTAATATGACTCCCTTGGTGGGGGAGGGGGAGGCAGAAATATGATCCCAACCCTGGAAGCAAGGGAACAGTCTTAAAATGAACTGCCAGTGGGGTCCCATGGCAAGGAACCCCAGCAGCCCCTAGGTGCTTCCAGGCCCCTGGCTGATGACAAGCAAGGGAACAGGGTCTCAGCCATCCAACTGTAAACCTCTGTATCCTGCCAACGGCCAGTGAGCTTGCAAGAGGCCCCCCAAAACTCCGGTAGAGCGTGCAGCCTGGCTAACACCTTGATTATAGTCTCTGGGCACCTGAGCAGAGGAGCCACCTGAGTCTGTACCAAAACCCAGTCCACCGAAACTCGAGTTAAGTCTGTGCTGTTTTAAGTCACTAAGCTTTTGGTCACGTGGTAAGAAGCCTAGAAAGGGAAGGTGTGTCTCACGTGAAGGAGCTCTTCCTGCTTTCAGGGGCGCAATGCAGCTTTGCAAAGAGCCACTTGCCAGAAAGAAGGAAAAGATATCCACGTCACCTTGGGAGAATCATTTCGCCTGAGACTCAGTTTCCTGGACTATAAGCGGGGATTCCAATGGTACCTATGGCATGGGGTGGGTGCGAGGGTTCAATGAGGCGGTGCACACGCGTCCTCAGTCTCCATAGTGCGTTGTCCACACACAGTGACCAACAAGACTGTGTGGAATTTGAGGTCCCCCACTCTTGGGGCCTGACCTGGGAGAACTTTCAGGAGCCTGGCTGGATCTGCATGCATCAAGTTCTGGGAGGCTCTCATTACAAAGTTCCAAAAACCAGGTGGCTTAAAACACCAGAACTTGACTCTCCGGTGGTTCTGGAGAACACAGAGGTGTTGACAGAGCTACTCTCTCGCTCTCTGAAGGATCTAAGGAGGAATCCATTCCATGCCTCTCCCCCAGCTTCTGGTGGCTGTGGCAGTCCTTGGTGGCCCTTGGCCTGCAGCTGCTTCCAGTCCCTGCCTCCATCTCCACACGGCGTCCCCTCTGTGTCTCTCTCTGCTCTTCTTCTTTGGATCCAGGATAATGGAGTAGGGCCTACCTTTATTGAGGAGAATTTGATTGTATCTGAAAAGCCCTATTTCCAAATAAGGTCACATCCGCAAGGACTCCAATACATCTTTTGGGGGGACACAGCTCATCCACAGCACTCCCCAAGATTAACGATGACAAGACTAAATAGCCCTCGGCAGCCTCCTCTTCTCTGCTCATCAGGTGCCCCCGCCCCTTCGATGCCTTTCATATGGTAGAACCACACTGAATGTTCTGACTTGAGAGAGAAGAGTGTCCCATGATGTCCCATATCCTCCAAGGGCCTCTGGAGAACAGTAGAGACCTTGAGCTGCTGGGTGCTATTGGAGGGTAAGGGGTAAAAAGTCCAAGTGAACTGTTGTCGTCTGAAGCGATGGCCACTTGGAGCAACGAAGCTGCGGGAAGAAGTTTAGAGGCGAACTGGAAACAAACAGCTTTTTAGTCTGATAACTTTTTTCTCTGGCTCTAACAACGACTAACATGCACCACACACCACCAAAAAATGGCGCTGACCCGGTCAGCAATCTCGGCTCAAGTCACTCGAGAGATCTAGGACCAAGTCCCGCGAGATCCCGGGCCAAGTCCCGTGAGACTACGGAATGCGGCAATGCCCAAATCTCCATGGCCCATAGTCAACTGCAATTTAAGCCATCTCCCCAAACAGGGCTCCTACAGTGAACAACTCGGGCAAGGGGACAGATGACAGGGACAGGTGACGAGAGAGAGGGCTGGCCCTGTAGGATGCCTCCTGCAAAGCCAAGAGGCAGGCAGGTGCTCAACATCCCTGGTGCTGGAGCCAGATTTCTAAGAAAAACAGAAAATCCGCTTCCTTGCTTCAAAGAAAAGCTGGCGCTGCAGGTTCCAGGGCCTTCTGCTCTCTCTGGGCTCTCTGTCCTCTCCCCCACTGGGAGCAGTTTGGAGGAGGAAGATACATCTGCAAGATGGCTCAGGTGACCAGACTGGTGGGTCAAAGGCACCTCAGAAAAGAGGGCTCAGAGTCCTGCCGTGTCTCCTGCCTGGATGTTTCCACCACAACAACAGGCCCAAAGGCAGGTGCAGCTTCAGATGCCACCTGACAGCCTCACGTGCTCCCAGGTGTGTACGTGGGGAGTCATGTGACCAGGTCAGGTACCATCAGGACAGTGGCTCCGCAGCCATACACACACATACAGGTGCCGCGACTCTGCTTCCCTCCCAGTGTCCAATATGGAACACGCCAGTACCGTGCACAGAGGCCACCAGGAAACACTGCTCATCCACCAAGCCACCATTAGCCACTCCCTGTGCCCCAGAGAACTGCACTTCCTGGGGTTCCTTGCTTATGCCTCTGGGCAGGTTTGGCCAATGGGAAGCTGTGAAGGAAAAGAGGAAGCAAGAAAGGAGAAGTCAGGGCATTCTCCCCTCTCCCCTGGACAGTGTTTCTGGTCCCTGCTGTGTCTCCTCTGGGGGTTCAGTTACTTCTAGAAAGCCCTGCCTCTGTGGTCCCTGGGTCCCCCATGATCCTGGGTGGCCTGGCCTCTGACAAAGCTGCTTTCTTCTAGTTTCTCTCCAACACGGGGTGAAAAGGGCTCCTGTGGCTGCTCACATCTGAATGCTGAATGGCTCCCCCTTGTGGTTTCTCAGCTTCCGTCACCAGTTATCAACCCCCTCTATTCAATTCCCTCTGTCCGAAAGACACAAAGCAGCTTCTGTTTTCCTGGAAGGTCCCTGACTGACATATTACCGATGACCATTTATTAAGCACTTAAAACGTATCAGCAACTCTTACATACATTATCTCCCTGAATCCTCGTGGGTGGAAGAGGAAGGTGATACACGGACTCCATTCTATAGATGAGGAAAATGGGGCTCAGAGAACCCAAATAACCTGTCCCAACAGACACCTCCACTTTAATCCAGTAGTAAGGGAAAGAACACAAACCTTGCAACAAATCCCTGCTTACCCACTTAGTAGTTATTTAACCTCAGTTAACCCCATCTTTCTGTGTCCATTTCTCAGTTCCAGAATATTTTCACCACTCCAAAGAAAAACCGTGTCCCCTCTCTCCCTGACTATCACTAATCTGCTTCCGGTTTCTATGAATATGTTGGATATTTTGTACAAATGGAAACACACTATATGTGCTGTTAAGAGTTGAATTGTGTCCCCTTTTGCCACCGAATTATAGGCTTGAGGTTCTGACCCCCAGTACAGTAGACGTAGTTGATATAAGACCATTAGGGTGGGTCCTATACCAATATGACTGGTATCCTTACCAAAGGGGAAATTTCGGTATGGACACATGCACAAGGAGCATGCCACGGGAAGATGGTGGCAGAGGTCAAGGTGACGCTTGTACAGATCAAGGAACACCGAGGACTGCTGGCAAACACTAGAAGCTGTGGTCTCTTTCACAGTTCCCAGGAGGAACCGATTCTGCCAACACCTTGACCTTGAACTTCCAGCCCCAGAACCCAGACAACAAGTTTCTGCTGTTGAAGCTGCCAGTTTGTGGTGCTGTGTTCCACCGCCCTGGCTGGTGTTGACAGCCATCAGTCTTGAGCCAGTAAGTAGGGGCAAGGTTCTCTCCAGCAGCCCAATCCAGAGGCCACCAGCACGCACAGTCCTTGAAGGAAACGCAGCTAAGCAGGCTTCAGTGAGGAGCTCCATGTCTTCCCTCAAGGTCACGGCTGTGGCATCTGGGGTGCAGAGCCACCTATCCTGAGCCCTCCCAAGGGACGGCCATCAGCCGGACTGCAGAAGGCGGGGGTCTCCTTGGGGTTGACACAGAGGCAGTACAGGGTGATGGTAAAGTGTGGCCTTTGGAGTCAGACTGCCTGGGTTCAGATCCCAGCCCTGGTTCTGCCACTTAAATGCTCTACCACTTGGGAGGGCTCCTGTTGCTTGCTTTGCCTCAGTTTCCCCATCTGTGAAATGGGGATAGTTAAATAGTGAAGAAACCCATTAAGTCACAGGACCCTCGGACATTCTAGTCTAACTAAACCAGGACAGGTGGGCCTGCTGCTCCCTGCTGACCCCTCACCCTGCAACTGCAACCAGACTCCTTGGCCTCTCTCCTCCCACCTGTCCTGCCTTGCTCAGTGCCACCTGCCACCCATGGTGCACACCCCCTGTGACCCACCTCCTCCAGCCAACCCCACCTGCCTGCGGTTACCGCCCATTCAGTCCATTCAAACTAGGATGCCCAGCTTAGGCCACAGCTCTCATGAGCTAATCATCTCACCTCTGAGTAATCCTGCATTAATAGGAGTTTTTTTTCTGGGGGCACACCTCACATCCAAACCATAACACAGTGTATCCCCAAGATAGGTCTCAAACCTACCCCTTTGGCTCCACCCTACTGTCCTTAGCCGGACTCATCACCCCTGCTCTGGATGCGTCCAGTGTCACCCAGCCGGGTCTCCCTGCCTCTGGTCTCCTGCATGGTAGACCCAGGGAGCGCTGGAGACAGTTGGCTCATGCAGCAACCTTGGCCTGGAGGACCGAGTGCAGGCTCCCAGGGTATGACAGGGAGGGAGGCCCTTGGGCTGTGGCTCTGCTTCCTCACGACCCCTCTCAGCCCTCCTGCTATGAGGGTACTGAATTTCTTAGGTGACCCAGAGCACACCCTGCATGCCACACCTTTTTCGAATGTAGAGCACCATGAATTTCTCCTGTTCAAGCATCCTAGCAGCCCCTTCCAAGGGAGGAGCCACCCAAGGGCAGGCCCCACCCTATTAGCTCAGTGGCAAAGGGATCCTGCTGGAACTCAGGTGAGCATGTCAGGTCTTGGCTCTGAGCCCTCCAGGAGCTTCTTCCTCACAGTGAAAGGCCAAGTCCTTACCAGTGGCTGTGGTCCCCTCTCTGACCTACTTCACGTTCCCTGCTCCAGCTACTCTGGTCTCCTGTCTGGTCCTTGAACATTGACAGACAGGCTTGTGCAGAGACATGGCACTGAAATGATGGTCCCTGAGACCTCCCCAAAGAAGACTTCACCCTTCATCTCCTCCAGGTCGACTCCAACCTCCCTCTGGGTGAGGCCTTGCCCAGCCACTCTGACATCCGAGCCTCACCCTGGCACTCCTTACCTTCCTTGCCTGTCTCCCTGCACAATGCCATCATTAAATGAATTTCTGATTTCATTCACTGTGAAGAGAACTTCCGTCACCACCTCAGTGCAGCTCGGTGAGTGGCATTCAGACACAGTTGCTGCATGAATGAATGAGTGAGTGAGTAAGTCTCTGGGTGCCTGGGACTCAGTTTGGGGTCTGGTTTTTAAATTCTCAACAAGTATTTGCTGGATGGGATCAGACTGAAAGAATACTTGGGAGGAGTTGGGGACAGATGGGGCCGGATGCGGGCTAGTGATGGGAGGCCCCTAGGCAGGGGGTACCATGCAGTCTCTCTCCAAATCACAGTGGCCCGAGCTGAGAGAACAGTCTCAGAGAAGCAAGGTCACTCTATGCCCTTGAGCCAGAGCCTCTTCACCCAAGGCATGTCAGGCCTCTGCCACCTTAGCCTGGCCTCTGCTCAGCAGTATCCCAGCTTAGGGAGGCATCTCCCTAAGGATGAGGTGGCTATGAAGGGAGTTGGTCACTCAGCTTGTTGCCAGCACACATGCCCAACCCTGTGACCAGGGGCAGCCCTGGGGTGTACTTGGCCCTGGGTGAGTTCAAGTTGAACTCTACCTCTGCTGTTTGGCTTTCTGAGGCCAAGAGAACTCACCCGCCTTCCTATGGAGTTGTGAGAATTCCATGAGAGAATCCAGATCCTGAGACATGAACGAGGGCAAGGCTGTGTCATTCCAAACAGCACCCAGTCACAGAACTCTCCATTGCGGGGATATCTTTTTCGGCCAGTCACAGTGTTCCCAAGGGGCCGAGTATAAAAATAGTCGCTGAATGAATGCATGAGTCCATGAGTCCCCAGAACTCAAGGCCCGGTGCACACATTTGAGAATTTGCTGGATTGACTGGGACCCAAGAAACACAGGTCAGCAGCTGGGGACTGATGGGAGCACGTGAGGGCTGATGGCAGGCCACCTGGGGGTCTTTGTCACCTTGGACCTATGTTTGTTTGTTGGTGATTGTTATTGAGGATAATAGAGAGCAATCATAAGTGGGCAGCTCAACGAACATGTTGTCTACACCCGCTTAACTACCACCTAGGTTGAGCCTTGGAGTCTCCCTCTGCCTCCCCCAGCAATATTCCACAAGGGAGGCACTGTCGACGTCCACCATCCTGGATCAGTTTTGCCCGAGTTTGAACGACACCAACGGAAGCGCACAGTGTGACCAGACGTTTCCCCACCCTCTCTGTGCAAGCGGGGACTCGGCACGTGAACGCCCGCGATGGGACTGTGGGTGCGGAACGCAGGCGGGCGGCCTCCCCTGCAAAACCTGCGTCCTGGGGGTGTGAAGTGCACAGCAAGTGACTTCTGAAAGAACTGTCTAAGCAGAGTGATTTTCCCCTTCCATGCTGAAAGCACCCCATCCTCAGAGCCGCCCTCGGTCTGACAGCTGAATCTTTCCTCTCCAGGCTGCATGAGTCAGAGCCGGCACCAGCATCATGCTCCGTGCTGGTCACGACGCTGTGCCCACTCCTCCGAGAAGCCAGCATGTGCAACCACTGTGGTGGCCCTGTGGGTGGGTCCTGCTCCTTCTTCACATCCGACCTCCCCCCTCCAGCTCTGTTGGCCTGCACGGTGGCCCCTGAGTTCCTGGGGTCACGGTGGGCTGTTTGGGGTATTTACAGGACACCAGACAGCCCACATCTCTCCTCTTCTATGATGTGCACTGACCGTTTTTAGCTGGGGGGCTGGGAAAGGCCTCAGCAGAGGCTCAGGAGCCAGAGACCTGGATGCGAAAGCTGGCTTGTGTCATGGGCCAGTTAGTCTCCCACAGGGAGGTGTCACCCATGCTGCATTGTGAGGAGGAAACCAACTCTGCAAAACACCTGTCTAGGTGAGACTTTCTGCAAGTCGTAGCTACCAGGTGGTTAACTGGGCGGCCTAGAGCTGACTGCCCTGGAGGGAATCTGGAGCTAACAGGGACCTCACTGCCTGCTGGCTTTGGGGCCTTGGGCAAGTTGCTTACCCTCTCTGGACCTTGATTTGCCCATCCATACAATGGAAGCAGTAACAGTACCTGCCTCATGGCTGAGGATGAATCAAGTTACTAGGTGGAAAGTGCTCAGAGCAGTTCTTGGCACACAGCAAGGGCCGCAGTAAGCACTAGCTTGCCTCCTGACCGAATCACAGCTAATTCAGTAATTAATTAAACCATATTAAATCCTCGCTGTTAGGAGGATAAAATGAGATAGTGTAAGAAAGGTGCTTGGAATATGAGATAATACACACGGTGCTTGGTACACTGCGAGTGCTCAATAGATAACTGCTTATTTTTTAAGCTCCTGAACAGAGAGGTGAGCCAAGAGTTGGGGTGGAGAAGCAGCAGAGGGTGGAGGGGGCAGGGGTGCCCTTAGGGCTGTGCAGGGGCAGCTTGGGCCACTCTCTAACCCACTTCTGCTGAGTGGGAGGCCTCCCCTCCTGCAGGTGTCTGGAGTCGGGCGCCTCCCCAGCGCTTTGCACCAGCACACTCTGCAAGAGCTTATTGATTTCAAGCCAGAAACAATCTGGACGAAGCAACCAGGTTTAGGGGGGGCTGGGAAAGAAAAAAGAAAAACAAAACTCAAAAAACAAAAATTCAGGTAAATTTCCTTTCCTTTCCTCCAGAGATGGAGGCCTGAAGGAGAAAGAAGAGTCGCTTCCAAGAATATGATGAAGGGCTTTCAAGGGCTGAAAATGAAGAGTGACGTGACTGTTGGGGGCCCTGTGATTGTTTTAGTCAGCTTTTGCGTAGCTGTGACCAAGAGACCTGACAAGAACAACTTGGAGGACAAGTTGTTTCAGAGGTTCAGTCTTTGGTAAGCCCATTCCAGGGCTCTGCGCCTGAGGAGAGGCAGAACATCATGGCAGAAGGGAATGGGGGAAGACAGCTGCCCAGTCCATGCCAGCCAGGAAGCAGAGAGAGAACGAGGTGCCAGGGACAAAATATAACCCCAAGGGCATGTCACTAGTGACCTACTTCCTCCAGCCACACACCACCTGCCTATAGTTACCACCCAATTAATCCATTCAAGTGGATTAACCCACTGATTAGGTTCCAACTCTCATAATTTAATCATTTCACCTCTGAACATTCTTGCATTGTCTCACACAAGAGCTTTTGGGGGGACCCTTCATATCCAAGCCATAGCAGTGATCCTGGTCAGAATCAAGGAATAGCTTTCTAGTCCAAGTCTTGGAACCCTCAGCAGGATGCTGGACATGGGACCTCACTGTCCCCATCCATTTGTGTTCACCCCCCACGGTAATCTTAACTGAGACTCCAACTAACAACTAGAGACAGCACTGTGACCTGGCCACCAGAACCCACGGGGAGTTGACAGCTCTGCATCAAGTGGCATCTGAAGGGTCAGCTGACTGACACTGAGAGCAGGGTGTGACATCAGCAGCATCATAAGTCACAGTGGAAACAGCCTTTCCTCCAGAATTCACTATGCAAAGGTTTACTACAGAATTTACACAAATGGAATCGGCAACAGAAATTTTTGAGACAGAAGAGCCCTTTATTTGAAAGAGTTAGGATTTTTGGTGCAACGAAGCATGCTTAAACTTGCCATGGGGAGATTTCCCATTAAAAAAAAAAATAGAAAGAAAGCATCTTCTGTCTAAATTTCATAAGATTCATATTTTAAGAAACCTTGACCAGTCTGGCTCAGGCAGAAAAATCCTCCCTCGGGAACATCTCATAAACACAGTACTTTCTATGAAGGACCCAGCTTTACATATGTGATAAAAGTTTGTAAGGGCATATATCCAGGTTTTATTTTTTTCTTCACTTACTTTTGTGGTCAGTTTTTGACACTTTCATTGTCGGAGATGGATTTCTAGGGATGGAAACCCAATGTGTAAACTGTAACTTACAAGCAAGACAGACTCAATTACTAATGGCTCTCCGAGGCTTTGATCCAGGGATCAATTTGGTTATAAGTCAGGGGTGTCCAGTAATAAAACCCTGGCAGCAGGTCCTGGGCATGGAGCCTGGATGCATTTAAGAATAAAGAGATCAAACACCGTTGGTGACAAAGGGACACAAGCATCCATCCATCTGCCTGGAGATGGGGGTCCGGTGTTCTTTTCATTTAAACATCAGGTTTATATTTTTGGCCCCCTCAGCATAATAGAACATTTGAGAAAGACGGAAGGAGATAAAATAAATCACTCCTAGTTCACATGGCTACCGTGTTAACATTTTGGTGAATTTCCTTTCAATATTTTTTTCCCAGCCTAATAAAACAGCCATTGCCACAGTCACATCTATTTCGTACCCGATGATCTTTAAAGGCTCCACATCTGTGGGTTTTTAGACTCACTCAATTTGCTATTTAATAGAATTCTCTCTATGTTTAATAACCCTCCTAATCATCGCCGAGTTAAAATGATACATTTTTATCTAGGAAATGCTTCAAGAACTTTCAAAAGATTGCCTTGCACAGGAAGCAGGAGAGGACTTGCGTGCGTGACTCAAATATGGCCGACTAGAAAGGAAAAGGGGAGAAAGTCATTAGAAATACAAGTGAGGAGGAAAGAAGAGAGAGGAGACAAGAAAGGGAGGAGGTGCTGGGGAATGGGAGAAAAAATTTGATGCTTATAAAAAGGGGACCCAGAGACTGGCCAGGTAGCTGTGTGACGGAGCTATGGAAGTGGCTGCCATCCACAGAGGAACCTCAGGGTCACAGGCTATGGGCCACAGGTGACCACCGAGGTGGGAAAAGGGGGACCCTCCAAACGGTTAAACCAATGGGGTCTCTCAGCTCCACCAGGCATCTGGCCTTGACTCAGTGCAGGAATCTGTGGGCAGAAAGACAACAAAAGCCATTTTTCATGCAAGAGGAGTCGGACATCAGGAAAAATCAGAGCCCCTTTGTATGACATGCCAAACTGCTGAAGCGAGAAAATGTCTCGGGCGAGGGCTCAGATGCGAGTGGGGGACAGTGTGCTCGCCCTGGGGAACCTGGGCCGTCAATGTGCACTTGTAATCGGGGCTTTTCAGAGCGAGGGCCGGAAGCAAGTGCGGGGCAGCCTCCCCCCCCCGCCACCGCATGCTAATGATGAGCTGGTGACATGGCCTTGGCCGGGCTATCCCTCCCCTGGAAGGGAGCCTCAGTGTCCTGAGATGTCCTCGGGGAGTCTTGGGGGATCTGAGTTCTTTCCTTGCCCACAGTTTTTGTGTGGGTGAGGGGTGAGGTGGGCGGCCCGGGAGCTAAGAGCTCAAGATCTCCTTCCTGGGTCCTTCCCTGTCACCTGATGAGGGGCAGTGCATCCTTTGAGTTAGCAAATGAGAGAACAAATGGTGCTTGGACGCTTTATTTCAGCCCAAGCCAAGCTCTGGCTTATCTTGACTCCCACCTGCAGATCTGCACATTAAGTATTGCTAACGACCCCTTCTGCAGACAAAGCAACTGAGGCTCAGAGAAGGCACGAGGACTGGCTCAGGGCTCAGAAGCCAGGAGGTGGCAGAGCCTGGATTCCAACCCGGACTCCCTCTCGGTCCTGACTGCCGTGAAGACGCCAAGCACGTGTGCTGGTGTTTATCTCAGGTTCGTTGCGAGGCACATACGCAGGGCCCTGCCAGTATTTTCTACTGGATCCTTCTAACGACGCCATGGGACAGGTCACCAGGAGCAGCCCTAATTTCCAGGTGTGTTCCAATGCTCTGGCCACAGCCACACGGTGATGTCTTTCCTGCTGCTGGAGAGGAAGTCCCTGCAGGCTTTCTGTACCCACGATGCCCAGCCCAAAGCTAGGCACTCAGCAGGTGCCATGTCAGGGCTTGATGACCATAGAGTTTGCAAGTAACATGCTCTGGCTCTTGGAAAATGCAGGAGAGAAGTGGGGTCTGGCTCCTGCCCCCCGCCCTGCCCCCAACCCCAGCGGCTATCTCTGTGTAGCCCCTCCAGGGCCAGGTCCCCACCTATCCTTCTCCTTCTCCTTCTCCTTTTGTGGTGCTGGGGATTGAACCCAGGGCCTTGTGCATGCGAGGCAAGCACTCGACCAACTGAGCTATATCCCCAGCCCCCACCCATTCTTCTGACCAAAGTCTTCTCAGGGTAGAACAGGACACCCAGGGCCAGTGACATAATTGGCCGGGTCCAATAAAAATGAAAATAAATGCAGGCCGTCTTGTTAGAAAATGATTTTAAGAATTTCAAGATGGCGACCGCAAAACAGGAAACAGAACAGCGGCTCCTCTGGGTGCAGAGTCCTGAGTGACTGCGCCCGTCTCAGGCCTGTGGCGCCAACCCTGGTGACATCAGCCATCTTACACGCTTTGTGCATGACCCGCGAACAGAGTCTGGATTTTTCCAGGGTGGTTTTTGATTTCTAATTTCTGGATATCCCTCCCTCCCTCCCCTCCCCCTCAAAAGTCTGAACGCCAACATTCCAGGGTCCCAACGGCACCTCCTGTATTGCCACTTACACCCACAACCGCATCTAGTCTCTATCCAAAGTTTTAGCTCAGAAAACAAGGCTGCTACGGGGCCATGTGTCCCATAGGGGGACCTGAAGCACTGGGGTGCACGTTCACAAACTGGCATCTCATCAGGAGCAGGAGCTGCTTCCATTTACCCAGCAGGTGACTCCCACATCCACATCCCAGGGCCAGCGTTGCCTTAGTCGCACACAGAGGGGAGGTCCCCTAGCCCTGCACGCCCAGTCCGCCCACGTGCTGGACCAGTGCCCCCTGCTTCCTGTCTTGGAAATGGCTCCACCGCCCATTTCCCAGGCTGAGTTCCAGACTCTTTCCTGGACCCCAGCGTTCTTCTTGCCCCATGCAGCTAGTCAGCTGAGCTTCCTCAAGTCTCTGCAATCCATCAGTTCTTCTTGGACATCCAACAGCTACTGGCCTCCCCCAGGCCATCTTGGCTCACTATTGCTCTATGGGGATAACCACAGTATCCTGCGGGAGGATCTCTTGGATCCGACCCATCTGCTCCGTGGGAGGAATCTCAGCATAAAACCCTCGATGGCTGCCGGCTGCTGTTAGGATCAAGCCACCTCGAAGCTTGGCAGGGCAGGTCTTTTGGGACCCAATCCAGCTCTTTCCCCCAGCTTCCTCTTCTGCTGATCCCTGGCTCTCTGGCCTTGCCAAACTAATAACTGCCCCCTCAGCACAGCGGGCTGTCCAAGTGACAGCTCTGCCATGAGCCAGGCACCATCTGCAGGGCTTTCCAGGCACAATCTCATTCAATTTTCGTGACAACTCTCTGTGGTGGTGTGTGTGTGTGTATGTGATTATACCCCCATTTTGCAGATAAGAAAACTAAGGTTCAGAGCAGCTAAGGAAACCATCCAAGGTCACAGAACTAACACAGGATAGAGCGGGATCCAACCCAGGTCTCTCTGACCGCCCTGCTCGCTCTGGTCCCGTTAGTCATCACACAGACATGATTCAGACATCACCTGCTATGTTGCCCTTCCTCACGGCGAAGCCCCTGGTGGGAGAGGCCGGGGGTCTGAGCAGGACTCATAGAGTCAAGGGTGCTTGGGAGATCGGGGACTGTACTGAGTCTGACTCTTTTCACACTTGGGGTGCGGTCTCCTTGAAGGGTGTTGAGCTGGGGAATGACGTGGTCCCGCTGGTGTTGTGACAAGGTCGTGTGGCTGTGTGTGGAGAGAGCAGGGAGGTGGGTCGGGGCACACTGCACAACCAGGCAGAGATGCCAGAGCAGGAGCAAGGGGAAGACTGGCACAGAGAAGCTGTGGGCATGTTCTGCCGGGGAGCCCCCAGGATGGGGGTGACTGCGGGAAAGGGACCTTGTCTCTGCAGTGGCCAGCACCGTGCTGGACACAAGGCGGACAGACCCCTAGCGCTTGCGGGATGGCGGGCTAGAGATAGAGCCGCTGGGAGAGGGAAGGGGGTGACGCCACCTAAAGGAGACCCCCACCAGCTGGCAGCTTGTGCCACCTGCAGGCCTTCTCCTTGCCAAGGGGTCAGCGAAAAGCCAGGCCAAGAGGGTTCCAAGAAACCCTTTTGAAGTCACTGTCCCCTGTGCTGTGCCTCTGCGGGAGCAAAGCCACTTTGCTTTTCACAGCGAGTTCTCCTCGCTTAGTCACACAACTGTGGCCCCTGGGGGCGGGCAGTGGGGAGGGGTTGGGACCAGGGACAGAGGAAGGGAGGAGGGGGAGGAGGGAGGGCTAGAGGAAGGAGAGAGGAGCGAATGGCGGTTAGAGGGAGGTCAGAGGTAGGAAGGAGGAAAGAAAAAGGTGGGGGGTGTGGAGGAAGGACGGAGGAAAGGGTGGGTATTGCTTCCCAATGAGGGAGCCAGCTGAGAAAGTCTAGAGGCCACAGGAGATTAAGGGACGATGGTCCAGATGGCTGGCGGCAGACTTGAGACCAGGCCAGATCTCCCCGCCTCCCTCGCACCCTGTCCCCCTTTATCTGCCCCCATCCCTGGCACTGGGGAGTTCGCAGCTGGAGCCTCAGTGGCTGGGCAGGTGCTGGTGGGTGAATGGGTGGGGCCAGTACCCTCACAGCGCCTTCTGTTGCTGGGTATCAGTGTGCCACCCAGCCCCTGCCCCCAAGGTTCCTGGGGCTTCCCAGCTCTTCCTCCTCCAGAGCAGGGCACTTGGCAAACCACCTCAACAGCAAAAGTGACCAGAGAACGTGCCTGGGCACTACTGTGGTATTAGACCCTTTCAGCTCCTGATCGAAGGCCTCCGTCACTGATTTCATGGTTTATTCAGGGTGGCTCTGCCTCTTCAAGGGGATGAGACAGTGTCCTGGTCCCCCCTGGGGGCTGGCCCAGCTTCCTCTATCCACAGACCCTGGAGGCCAGCAAGGTGACGAGGGGCCCAGCTCAGGTGGCAGGGAAGTTGAAGTCTGCACACCTTATTTCTTCAGAGAAAACTTCCAAGGAAGGGCTGGGGCGATAGCTCAGTTGGTAGAGTGCTTGCCTTGCGTGCACAAGGCCCTGGGTTCGACCCTCAGCACCAAAAAAAAAAAAAAAAAGAGAGAAAACTTCCAAGGAATCATGGAAATATCTACGAGGCGCCAGGCAAGAGGAGGGGTGTTCAGACGTTTTCTCGCCTACCTTCACAGTGATCTTGGGGCCGGATTCTTCATGGCCCCTATTTTACACTAAAGGAATGGGAGTTCAGAGAGGCTAGGCAATTTGTCTGGAGACACACCACTGACAGAGGGCAGTCGGGACTCAAACCCAGGTCCCTGTGACTTCGGTGCTGCTTCCACAGGGACTTATGGGGGCAGGAAAAGGTGAGCCCCTGTCCCCAAGGCCAGGAGGTGACAGAGGCTGGCGGCAGGTGAGCCAGGGAGACTGACCATATTTAAAAAAAAAAAAAATTTTTTTTTTTTAGTTGTAGATGAATACAATATCTTTACTTAATTTGTTTATTTTTATGCAGAACTGAGGATCGAACCCAGTGCCTCACACAAAAGAACCCAGGGCCTCACACACGCCAGGCAAGTGCTCTGCCACTGAGCTATAGCCCCAGCCCGAGACTGACCATTTTTAGTCTTTCAGTTTTTTTTTTAATATTTATTTATTTGCTTTAGTTGTACACAATGGGTTTATTTGTACGTGGTGCTGAGGATCGAACCCGGGCCGCGCACGTGCTAGGCGAGCGCGCTACCGCTGAGCCACAACCCCAGCCCCAGTCTTTCCGTTTTCTAAGCTCTGAAGCTCAGTTGAGTCAAGAAATCCCCCTCGGTCTTTCCACGCTTTTTCAGAGGTGAGGCGGGGGGCGGGCGTTGGAGCAGGGACCAAGCGACAGCATTTTCTAAGTGTGTCCCCTGAGGGACTGGAGGTGGCAACCGTACAGAGCTTGCGGTGGGTCTGCAGCCCCGGGAGGTGCCTGAGCACAACCCTGCACGTGTGTGACATGCGTGGGGGAGGGGCACCAGCTGCTGCAGGTAAGGTCCAAAGCCCTTAGGAGCCCACGCACAGCGAAGCCATCTGGGGCTGGGTGACACACAGGTGCATGCTGGAGAAGCCCAAGGAAAGAGCAGGGTTGGTTTTACAGAGGACACCAGCTTGGAGGATGGAGAAGCCTGGGCCGGGGTTGGACATGAGGACACAGTGGTCCTGATGCTTTAGGGGAGGCTCTTTGGACCCAAGCACACCTCTGCCTCCCAGATCCCAGTGTGGCGGCTCCCCTGCCCCCAACCGGGCTCCAGGAAGTGGGGGCACCAGTGCCCAGCATGGCTAAGCATGAGGTCATCTCGTGCTGTCTGGGAGCCGGCAGAGAGCCTGGGGTCTTTATGGGCACTGCGGGGGTCCCCGGTGCGTGCTGGAGGGTGGCAGTCCTCTCACCTGGCTCCATTCCGTCAGACACATACGGCTCACACCCAGAAGCCTCACTGAATGCAGGGGCCGGGGACAGTTTCATCTCCACCCAGACGCGTCCTAACAAGCGCTGCGTTCGGGGAGCACCTCTGTAGGTGTGCGCTGGCGGCTTTCCCAGTCTCCGCTCGTTATCCCATTTTCCAGACGTGTGAACAACTCAGGGAGGTGAGCCAACCCCCAAAGGGACACGGCGACCTGGCACAACTGGGATTTGAACTCCAGGCATCTGACCCCAAAACCTGACCTCTTCCCTCCACCAGAGTCCCCCGTAATGTGACAGAAAGCCCCGGTGTAAAGAGACATGGAGTAGATTTCTTCTAAGCCTCCGGATCAGAAAAGGCTGGGCTTCTCTTGTAAAATACTTCCCCTTATTGTATGCACGCTGTAAAACTTCTGTGTGGTTACATTCTTCTCTTTGTCCTGGCCCCCAGGAAGCTCAAAGGCAAACCTCCAGCAGCCCCCACCACCAGGGGCAGGCATCACATGTGCCAACTGAACTCAGCCATTATGTGATTTTCCTCCTTTCAATTTACATCCATCCCAGTCCCTCACCTCTTTTATTATTTATCTCGTCCTTTCTTTATTGGTTGGAGGAGGAAGAACTCAACAGAGTAAAATCGTGTGAAGTAATTTTTGCAGCTTTGACAAGTTTTTCATAGGAAGAAATTGACATGCCAGTGGGGGAAAAATGTCTTTTGCCTGGTACCATGTCCTGACTTTGCAGTTGAGAAGACAGGGTCTCTAGCTGGGCACAGGGGTGCAGACCTGTGATCCCAGCGACTCAGGAGGCTGAGGCAGGAAGATCAGAAGTTCAGCCTCGGCAACTTAGTGAGGCCCTCAGCAACTTAGCGAAACCTTTGTCTCAAAATAAAGAAAAAAAAAATGATTCCCAGCACTTGGGAGGCTGAGGCAGGAGGATCGCGAGTTCAAAGCCAGCCTCAGCAATGGCGAGGCACTTAGCAACTCAGTGAGACCCTGTCTCTAATAAAATACAAAAAGGGCTGGGGATGTGGCCCAGTGGTCGAGTGCCCCTGAGTTCAATCCCCGGTACCAAAAAACAAAAAAAAAAAAAAAAAAAAAAGAAAGAAAGAAAGAAAGAAAGATGTGGCTCAGTGGTACAGTGTCTCTGGGTTCTTGATCCCTGTACTAAAAGAGTCTCCTATGCCAGGGGGACAAAAAAAGCAAGAATTGTGGGGATTTGGGGACAAATCTAGGCAGGCCCTACCTGACCCTGCTCTGGGGGATAGAAATAATTTGTTCCCTTTTTGAAGCTGTCCTCAGGAGAGCCAGCCCTGCCTAGGAGATGGTGCTTGCTGGGGGCCCCCAGCCTGCTGTGTGGAGAGAACAAAGGTCACTTGTGATGGAAGGGACTGAGGATCCACAGCAGGGACCCAGCAGAAGGGGCTTCCTGGATCCTTCTGAACTTGGGGCTGCTGCCCCATGTCAGCACGGCTGCTTCTTGGCCAACTTTTTGCTTAGTACCAGCCACAGCGGAGGCTGTGTTGGGGACAGAGCCTCAGCAGCCCCCACACCCACTTCAGTTCTGTTGCTAATGACCTTCAGGACTGCTGTGTGACCTTGGGCAAGTCATTCGGCCTCACCAGTCTTGAGTTCCTGAGCGGGCAGTGTGAGGACTGGGCACACCAGCTGTTCTCAGCTGAGGTGGACTTCAGTGGGGAGTCACCGGCGGGGAGCATCATCACCAATAAAGGAATGGAGCCGGGCACCTAGGGCAGGCACCAGGTCATCCGCTAGCAGGTGCTTCCTTGAAGGAAAGAAAGGGGTCAAGGGTCCACAGCTATCCGCAGTCAGGCTGCCCCCTCTGCCCCTGCCCCTGCCCACCAATATGCTTCCCCTAGACCAGTGGGCTCTATAGGAACAGCTCTGCCTCTCAGGGCTGTGCAGCAACATCAGAAAACCTGTTTGGTGGTCGCAGCTGGAGAGAGTACTGGGCGCTCCTGCAACCCACGGGACAGCCCCCCACCCAGCAAAGGACAGGGAGGCCCCAGAAAGAGCAGTGCCCAGGTTGAGAAAGCCTGCCCTGCAGAGAGGGGCAGCTGATGGAGAACTCTAGGGGTGTTGAGAATTCTCACGGGGCTCCTGAGTTACGCTTGATGGAACTTTCTGGCACTACCTTTGGCTGTGTGGGTGCAGGCTGGTTCTGTCAAACTCTGGGAGCGAGCCCCTGGGCGTGCCCTTGACTTTCTTCCCTACGACTACTCTTCCATCGTCTCCATTTGAATGTGGGGGTGCCCAGCCAGCCAGCTGCGGGAGCCCCAGATCTGGGTCGTCACCTCTTCTCCCTACCCGCCCTCCACACCTCCCATCTCTGCTACTGCCATTTGGCCCCAGGTCTCTATGCTGGTCACCTGCCACAAAGTCCAGACGGGTCTCTTGCCGGTCCCCTGCCTTGTGGAGTCTCCCTTCTCCACACGCAGCCGGAAGGAGTTTCTGAAAACATAAACCAGATCCCTCTACTCCCCTGCCCCTGCCTCCAGTAGCCGTGGCCCCTTGGGAAATAAGGCAGGTGCCTGACCTTGGCCTCAGAGCCCCTGCAGCCTGCCCCTCCCTCCTCTCTCCCTCTCCTCCACCCTTAGCAGGCCGTCCTGCCTTGGGGACTCTGCTGTCTCTTCCTTTCCCTGAAAGGTTGTCTTCCAGGTCCTTAGTGTGGCTCAGGTTGGGGCTTCAACAGGCCTCAGCCCTCCGCAGCCTCCCAAGAACACCCCTGCTCTGCTCTCACCGGAGCGCCAACAGCTCCACCAGACGCTCTCGGGCTGACGCAGAGCAGGTGCTCAGGGAGCGTGTGCTGAAGGAGTGAATGAGTGGATGAATGGAAGCACCCCTTACACCAGCCCTTGGAGTGGCCCCCACATGGAACTAGGCTTAACCTGAGGGCTAGGGTGCAGCTCTCTGGGCCTTGCGTGGCAGGAAGTCAGAGGTGGGAGGAACGTTCCAGATGCGCCTAACTCCCTTTTCAGATGAGGAGACTGAGCCCACCAGGTTCTCTCCCCAACACTTCACCACGTAGCTTTGTCCCTTGCCCACCTCGGGTCTGACACTCTGGGCCCGGCGCCTGAGGCACCTCCCGACTCTGTGTGACTGTGTGACTACGCTCTACAAGTCCTCAGTGTCTGGGGTGTCTGGGGAGACTGACACAGAGGATTTATTTTCAAGCCCTGCTGGTTTTCCTATCGAGCCTCTCTGAAACTCTCTTTTCCAAGGCCAGCTCTGTGACAGAACCATTCAGCCAGTCCTCAGTCTGGGTTCCACCAAGACCCCCAGCTCCTCACAAAATCAGCTAGCTCCGGTGAACAAGAGCTGGGGTTCCCTCATAAGAAGAAAGGAGTAAAGAACAGAGGAGGGTAAACAGAGCAAGAATTAACAGAAGACAGATGTGACAAGGGACCTCCAGGGTCCAGTGATGTAGCAGGGACCGAAAGGAAGACCGGTTATGGTCTAGCTGTTGTGTGCCTTCTGAATTCATAGACTGAAGCCCCGATCCTCAGTGAGAACAAGGATCTGCAAGGGACGGGGACTTTGGGAGGTGATCAGGTTTAGATGGGGATGTGACAACAGGGTCCTCACACTGGAATCAGTGCTCTTAGAAATAGAGACGGAGGCACCTGCTCCCTCTCGGTTTTGTGAGCCGCTGGCCACCTGCAGGCCTCCTCACCAGGAGTCCAACAGCTGGCTCCTCCACCTTGGTTGCTCAGCCTCCAGACCTGTGAGAAGGCAATGCCTGTCCTCGAGTGGGCCCATCTATCACGTTCCGTGGTCAGCCTTCCGGACTGGGGCTGTGGCTCAGTGGTAGAGCACATGCCTATCACGCTTCAGGCGCTGGGTTCGAAACTCAGCACCGCATAAAAAAAAATAAAAGGCATTGTGTCCATCTACAACATCAAAAAACAAAAAACAAAAACCCAAGCCCCTTCCCTGCTCCTTCCCTAACCTGAGTGGTCACAGGAAGATGGCCCCTGGCCAGGGACAGCCAGCTCATCCCTTCATCCTTAGCGGTGGTCTATCCTCAGCCGCGATCGGGGTGGAGGGCATGCCTGGTACTCAGGAGCTGTGCCGTCCTGAGCCACATCTACTCCACCTCTGAAAGGCAGATGACAAATCCCGACCTGGAAGTGCTGCTGTTGGCAACCACACGCCACAATGTGAGTCACGTGAAGGTCTTTGATAAGTGATGGCCACGGTGTGAACCCAGGTTGGGGACAATGGTGTGAGAGATGCGGCCCAGGTGGGGAAGGCAAACATGACCAGGTTCCAGACCCTTCTTCCACTAGTGCCCAGCACAGGGCTGGCACAAAGGAGGCACAGGGGCCACCCCTGGAGTCCAAGGTGTCTTGCGAAGGCTCTGACAGCGTGCTGGAGGCAGCTTCAGCAGGGGGGACCTGGAGGATGTGGAGGGGAAGGCTCAGCTCTGCCAGGACTGTGTGCTCTGGGCTCAGAGTTCCCCCGGCAGCACAGTGACTGGGCTCCTCACAGGCCCTGGCCTCGCAGCTCCAGTGAAGGATTGGGAGTTCAAGGTGCATCTGGTGGCCTTGGCAGGAGCTGCTGTCCCTGGGCAGAGTCTCCTCCCCGCTCCATGATTACACAGGGTCCCCTGTCCCTGCACACACTTCGTCGTGTCTGTTCACATTCTATACCCCGCCCCATTCCAAAATGTATTTGAGGGTGAATAAATGTTGGCTGATGTCACCTTTGATTGAAAGAAGATTTAGTCCTCCTTCCCTACGTCCCCGGCCTTGGCTGGGTGTCACCAAAGATACAAAGAATGAGGTGAGGGGCTCAGGGAGGATGTGATCGGATGACCGACTGTGGTGGGGACAGGCTAGCTCAGAACACAGTGGAAAGAGAGAGAGAGGGAGAGAGACAGAGACACCAAGAGACTGAGAGAGACAGACAGAGAGAGAGAGAGAGAGAGAGAGTGAGGGAAGGAGAAGGAAGGAAAGGGAAGGTTGAATTATGCAATTTGTGCATCAGTTGTTCTTCTTGCTTCCAAATGCCTCTTGCTGCTGGCAGCCCAGCCTCAGACCTGGCTCCACTGGGTAGTCAAGTACTTAGTTCTATTTTTAATGGCAACCCAGAAGCTGTTTGTGAAAGGGCAGGATGACATGGTAGGAAGAGCTTTGTAGTGAGACAGAGGCTCAAATCTGGCCTGGCTGCCTCTGGACAAGTCCTGGAACCTCCCTGGGCCTTGTTCCCTGGTCTGCAGGTGTGGGTGAAGACAGCAACCTGTTTCCTCTGGGCTGTGGTGTGCCTGTTGGGTGGGACAATGCACAAGCTCTGCACACTTAGTATTCTAACACGGGTCCGTCGGAGAGGCACGCTGGGAGGAGATGCTGCTTTGGGGTCAGAGCGAGGCTGGGACAAGGGCAGCCCTGGTGACGCTTAGTGTAGCAATTATCCTTGCCAGATTGCGTGGACACCTTTAGCACATGGAGGGCTGGGCTCTCTTAATCCAGCAACATCTTTTATGAGAAACAACTAGGAAACTGAGCTGGCTCTTCTGAGAGTTTCCAGCAAACCCATCAGAGTTCTGCGGCTGCACCCAGAGCTTCATTAGCTGCTTGCTGCAGTATTTCTTCAGTTTCAGCTCAGAGTTTTGATCTTTCCTCCCTGCCCCCACCCTTTTGGTTTGGATGTAATGCTTTGGGGGTCCTCTGCTAGAGAACAGGTGGAAATAATGCGTTTCACACACAAAAAAGTAACGCGGAGGTACCTCCCTCTAAGCCCCCAGCTAGTGGCCTGTGGTTAACGTGCTGTCTAGGTTTCAGCCCTGGCCACTTACTGGCAGGCATCATAGGAGGTGTCAGTGGCTCTGGGAGCTGTCGGCTTCCACGTTGTGTTCTTATGAGATAAGCTGGCAGTTCCCACCCACTTACAGGACTGTCATGATGATTCGAGCCACATCAAGGAATCCTGAACTGGCTCTCCCAGCCCTGGGTCCCAAGAGGATGTTCTGGCCCTCAGCCGTATAGCCTGATTGGCCCTCAGAGCCCTGAGCTTTGGGGAATGACAGAGGCAGCCCAGTTCTTCCCATGAAGTCCCCCAGATGGCTCCCTCTGCCAGTGGAGCCAGCTGCCCAGATCAGCTCGGGGCTGTCTTGATGAACAGCGAGTGCAAACGGCTCGAGGCAGCTGGCAAGATGCTAAGTGCAGCATCAATCCTAATTAGGATGAGGAATTAATAAAGGAGGCATTGGAGTCCCTGTGCAGGCCAGGCGGGCCAGGGTGGAAGAGTGAATTCTGATTTCCGCTGGGAAACTAGAAGGTCCCCAAGTCCACCCATTTCTTGGGAGGGGGGTGACAGGCCACATGACTTACTGTACCACGCAGATTGCACCCAGTGGAGCCTACCAGATAGAACACCGGGGCACTGCAGCCCCTGCTCTGTATCTAACTCAGGTGCTGTGGCAGGTAGTGACGTGGGTACATTCTCCAGATGAGAGGAGTAGGTGTTCGTGATCTGAACAACTGCACACCCAAAATGATGTTTTTCGAAAGAAAAGAGGAGGGTGTGATCATGGGCCCACCGGTTCCTTTGTGTGGCTGTTTCCGAACTGTTACCGGAACACTTCTGCTACTTGAAGCCCTGGCATTAAGCTTCAAACTGCAAAAGGCAGAGCAGCCCAGTTTTTTAGATGAGGGGGGCAGAGGTGGACAGAATTGCAGATTAGAACAGGCATGGTCTGCAGGGGACAAAAGGGGGCAAGTTCCACTTCTCCAAGCAGTGACAGCTTTACAGAGCCTCCTTTTAGATGACTCCAAATGCAGCCGGGAAAATGCTATCTGCCAACCTCCGCCAGATCCCCACACACTGAACTAGTGGCAGGGGTTGTAGCTGCAGGAAGGGTGGTGAAGAGGAGGGCAGAACTTCCAAAAAACCCGAGGGGCGGACTGAACACACGGGAAAAGGTGACAAAAAAAAAAAAAAAAAAAAAAAAAAAAAAAAAAAACCAACAACACCACCACTTCAGTCCAATCTTTCTTTGAAAAATCAAAGCAGTGCTCCATCAACTTCCCCAACCCATCTCCAATCTGAGAGCCAAGATGAAGCGGCCGACCTGTCCACAACCTGGCTGGACAAGACAGCCCCTCCACGGCCGGCCACCTGTTAGTTCAAGTTCCACAATTGGCTTTAAGGATGCCTGGTACACGCTGAAGCAGAGCTCTCCCGCATCGCATCGGAGGTACCCAGTCAGCCCCTCCCTGGAAGCAACTGTCCCCACAGTCCCGGGAGGACCAATCCCGGACCCCGGATGCGTTCCAACCTTACCATACCTACTATTCCACTGCGTGGAGCATTTGGGGGTCGCAGCGCCCAGCCCCAACCGGGCGACCACGCCCCTCCCAGGTCCGCGGATAGCCCTGCTCACGCCAGTGTCCCTCCAATGGAGGTCTCCCGCAGTCTCTCTGCCTAGGGGCCGCCACCAGGGCTCGCTGCCTCAGTTGACAGAGACTCGGTATGGGCTCGCCCCACCTCCCCACCGTGCCGGGAGGGACGAGCAGGTGGCCTCGTGTAAGAGGAAGAGGGCGTCAGCCATGGTCAACTCGGCTCCCCAAGACCGCTCGGGGCCCAGCCCCCACCCCACCCCACCCAACCCCTCCGCAGGGGCCAAGAGCGAACGCCTGGCGGCCCCAGCGCTCCCCGCCCCCGGCCGGCCCCGCCCCAGGATGGCCAGTTCCCATAGCAATCGCACAGACACCGGTTGCCAAGCAACCTATCCCCCTCCTCCTGCGTCCGCTCCCCCCAACCCCAGCCTCCTCCCGCCCCCACGCCAGCCTCCACCTCCCCGGGGGCGCTGGCGCGGCCCCTGGGGATCGCTCGGGTCTTGGGTTGTGCGCGCGTGCGCGCGCGTGAGTTTCGGTGTGTTTCATTGTGTCTGTGTGCGAGGGGGGTGTGCGCGTGCGAGTGGAGAGTTTGTGGGATCGGTGTGTTGGGGAGGTCCCCAACCGGGAAGGACCTGAGCTGGTACACAGCTGGCCGCGAGGGGACCCAGGGACCCACCCACCCGCTCCGGTTCCTTTGTGTCTCGCTCGGAGCGGGCGCCGCGCCCACCCCCTCCCTCGGCCCGTGCCCCAGGCAGTGTGTGTGTGTGTGTCCGCTCGTGTGTGTGCGCACTGGGGGGAGGGGTCCTTACCTTCGATGCAACACACCCGCCACAGTCCCGAGTGGGTGAGGTCGCCGCGAGCGCGGCGGGGGGGGGGGCCCGTCGTCCATGGTCAGGTTGGTGCCGTTGCAGATGTGCGCGCTGGAGTAGAGCCAGTAGTCGGTGCCGATGGCGATGGCCATGAGTGAGAAGGCGGCGAAGGCTCCGGCCGTGGTCAGCAGCATCTGCAGCCCGCGGTCGCATCGCACCATGGTGGGCGCCTCATAGTCCGCCGCCCGCCGGCCCGGCCCGCCGCGCCCGCCCGCCCTCCTCCCTCCGCGCGCCGCTCCGGGGGGCGCCCGGGCTGGGGGGCCGAGGGCCGGGGGGCGGCGCCGCGCTGCACGCTCCGACCCCGCGCCCCGGGCGTGCCTGCGCTCCGGCCGCGCGGGGCTCAAACTCCGAGGCGCCGCGGCGAGTGCGGGCTGCGCGGGCCGCCGGGCGGGCTGGCGGCGGCGGCGGCGGACGGGGGCTCCTCCCTCTCGGCCCGCCCTCCCCGCTCGGCCCGCGCCTCCGCCCCGCGCCCTCCGCGCCTCCGCCCGCCGCCGCTCTCCCGGCCCGCGCCCCGCGCCCCTCGGCGCCGCCCCTCGCGTCCCGGCCCCGCCCGGTTCGGCGCTCCTCTGCGCTCGGTCTCCCCCGGCCCGGCTTTTCCCTCCCTCCGCTCCAGTCCCGGCGCCCCTCTCCCTTCCCCGCCCTCGCGCGCACTCTTCCTCTCCCAGGGTTCATTCACATTATTAGAGCGCAGGAAGCCAAGGCAAGGGTTCCCCAGGAGGAGAGAAGGGAAGCCGCGTCTCCAGCCACTGCTTTTGCCCAACCCAGGACAACCTGCCTCGCCTTAGGGACTCTGTAATATGTGGAGTCTCCTCACCTCTCCTTTTTCTCTTCTCTTGCCTTGTCTTGTCTTTTCTCCGTTGTCACTCCTTTCTCCGTGTGCATGAGCGTGGCAGTCAGTATTCATGTCAGATTTCCAGAAACCCCAGATGTGCTCACAGCTGGGAGACACATTCATAGCCAGGCTCTGGCCACCCCACTTCCCAACCGAGATGGCTTCTACTCTTGCCAGTTCCTCCAGATCCCCTTGCAGGGGCTAAGAGGCCTGGTCTCTTCGGGTGGGACTGAGGATGGGTCCTCCTCTATGGTCGCATTTCTGATGGCTTATTATTGGCTAAAGCCGGGAGCATCCAGCTGTATTAGAGTCACGTATTCCAGCCCCCAGCTGTTTTCCTCTTCTTCCCCAACTCTTTCTTAATACCTTTTTTCCCCCTGCCTTTTGCTCTACTCGAGCTTAACTGGCTTCCCCTTACCTTCTCTTTATTGGCAGGCTTACACCAAGCCCTGCTGGTTTCACTTAATTGCCTTTGCTGCTGGCCTGGTCCCAACCTGGACACTCTCCCTTCTCTCCAGAGCTATTTCATGCTCCTTCTCCAGCACCCTGCTCCAAACTCTTCCCTCCAGAGGCTTCAGAGATGAACACCAGGATGTCGAGTGCTTCGTCACACACACCTGCCTATGCTCCTGCCTGATGCTGCTCGGGACCCCAGGAAATTGACATAGGGGAGCTGCTCTTCTTGCAAAATGAAGCCTAAATTTCACTTCATTTATGGTACTTTCTGGCAGTGCCCCAGAGAAGATTAATTACCCCATGCTGGAACCACTGTTCTCACTCCCACAAGATTGTGAGTCTTTCCCATGTCTGGACTATATGGCGAGTGCTTAAGGAAGGTTTGCTGAGAGGTAATTATCCCCTGTTTGGAGAGAGGGGGATATGAATAAAAGGGGAAAAGCATTACAAAGTAATATAGTCCTAGGACTGGAGTGGCTGCATTAATTAGCATTTGTTGGCCTCTTCTTCTGCCTTTGGGGTGTCTGTTCTGCCTTCCAAATTTTCAAAGGACAAGGGTCATCCCCTCTATTTTACTTTTTATTTTATTGCCACCTGGTCTGGGGTTCTGGACACAAGTGACCAATTTGTGTCTCAATGGATCAGAAGGTAGGAGGTAGCTGCATCTGTCCCTAATATTTTCAAAGATGAATTCAAGGTTCTGTGTTCTTAGAAACTCTGGGAAAGGTGAATCTTGAGCTTTTTTTTTTTAATTTTTTTTTCTTTTGGAAACAAATCCTTGTTTCCAAGTAAATCTTAAACAGAAGCCCAACATAATTAGTCCTGGTCTCCACCACTAGCCCTATAGGTCAGAACTGGCACTGCTCTGAGTGAATGAGGAGCTCAGAGTCCCTGTGTCTGTCCACAAACACCTGCACCCGCCCCCCCCCCCCATGTACCTAGGGTTCCATGAAACATGGTGAGATACCCTGCCTGTCCTGCTTACAGTCTTTCTCAGGGACTTTGACAGAAACAAATAGAACTGTCATGAATGAATCTGCTCTGCAGGGATGGGGAAGAATTGCTTCTCCCAAACTTCTGTTAGTTAGGGCAGGTGACACCTGGGTTGTGGGACCGTCTGCCCAGCAAGTGTTTATCAATCACTGAGACAGGAGATGGGACAGAACTCTTCTTCAGAACCATATTCGACCATCTCTAACCCTCCACTGGCAGAGGAGGGTGTGGAGAGTTCAGAGAGCACTGGACCAGAGGTCAGGATCATCACCATGTCAGTCTGGCTCCAGACTACCTGGTAGGGTGATCAGGACATGCCAAACCCACCTAGGAGAGACACTGCTCTGGTCCATCTTTGGATTTGCTTTTGGTGTCACACTGCATCCTTTTAGCAGCAGTGAATGCTGCCTTTTCTACCTTTTTTGGAGACAGAGAGCCTAATGCTGTCTGGGATGTATATTACAGCCTCTGTTAATTCTCACTATCAGGTGGCTCACGACACCTGGGAATCTGAGGTGTAGCAGTGTTGAATAACTTGCTGAAGTTCTCACACCTGGGAACTGGTGGGTGGCTCAGGTCTGAGTGACTTCAAAGCGGGGATTTTCAAGGATATTGAACAACCTCTTTGCCATTCTCAAATACTACTTGGCCATGTTGTTATTACCTGTTAATGACAGGGGACTCTCTGGTGGGAATTCAGCTGTTTACCTTTCTGTCGGTGGACACCGGACTCGCAGCCGTATTCGGTCCTGAAGTTGTGAGGGTGTACACTGTGGAGTCAAATAAGGACTTGACTGCCCGTGAAGGGAGCTGGGGCAAACTCAAGACTGTCTGAGACCATTCATCATGCCTGAGTGAGCTCAATTTAAATCTGGAAATTTCTGCTCAGCCGGATTAGAGAACTCTAAATGGCAGAATTTCTTGGCTGCCTGAGGACCCTGGAGCTTCCAGCGTCCCATGGGCAACTTCTAGATCAGCAAGAGGGTTGTGTCCTCCCCTTGTTTAGGAAAAGGCTCTGGACTGGTCTTGTTCCAGAGAGACTGGACACGGCACCTTTCCCCAGGGAGCCACCCTGTATATGTTGGACTGTTGGGGAGGGAATGCGCACTCACACACAATCTTCCCTCTCTGGACAGCTGAGAAGCTGAGGCGCCTCACAGTCATTTGTTCCTGTCCTCCCAAACCACCTTCTTCAACACAAGGTGGCCTTTTCCCCCTTACTGGATCATTCCTGCAATTATCTCAATTCTTTGCTTTAACTAGGCTGTGAAGACAGAGCCGTAATGAGCTCAGAACCTTCAGCAATTCCAGGTTCAGGGTGAAGCAGGCAAGCGGGCGGCGGCTGAGGGAGAGGAATGCAGTATTAGGCTGCTCACGCTGCATAACGTGCACGTCAAAACCACCCAAGCTGGCTGCATCTGTGGTCGGGGAGCAGGGAGCGGCCAGGGGGACGCAGCCTCTGTGTGCTGCAGCTCTGAAAACCTTTATTAAAGCCTTTGTATTCCCCCCTTTGTCCTCCAGAAATGACCTTTGTGTGGCAACTTTTTATAATATCTCATTTCTATGCCCAAAGCAGATGGTTCCTGTGATTTCAGGAGGCTTAGCTGGGGGGGGATTGGAGGAGCCTGGGAGATATCTTGAGTGAATAGAAAGAGTGATTTCGGGCTTCTATAGCCTAGGGTTGGGGATGAGTCTCAGAAGGTTCCGCGGCTTGGCTCACGGGGGAGGCTTATCTGCAACCCATCCAGCCTGCTCAGAATCCAAGAAGAATGCTTTGCGATCCTGGTACTGAAAGCCTTTTCCTCCATCAGATTATGCACATTGCAAGAATGACTTTTTATTTTTCCCCTTCATGATTTCAGTAGGTTCCTTTGAGGGAGAGCACAGATCAGAAAATGCTCCTTGGCTTTCTGTGTTCAGGTTTACTCCATTTCATTTGCTCATCACTGATAGCCCTTTCGAGCTGGATACACAGTGTTCTTGCTCAGCTCTGCCACAATAAAAGGGTGGCACGCCCCTAGAAGTACCAGGACCAGCCCCTGGAAGTGCAGACAGAGGGGAAGCAGCAGCATTTAGTGAGTGTCCCCTGGCTGACGGTCACTTTGTGGCCTCACTTCAGTTCGTCATGACAGCTCTCCTAGGAGGTAGACACCTTTGCCCACATTTAAAAAAAAAAAAAAAAACAAACTTTTTTTTTTAGATGTTCATGGATCTTTATTTTATTCATTTGTGGTGCTGAGAATCGAACCCAGTGCCTTGCACATGCTAGGCAAGTGCTCTACCACTGAGCCACAACCCCAGCCCTGCCCACATTTTGTAAATGGTGAGTTCGCAGCTAAGCAGAATAAACCCCGAGCTGGGATTTGAACCCAGCTCTGCCTGGATTACAGCCAGGTTCTGTCAGCTACTATCCCCTGCCCCACTCCCCACTCCTTGGAGGTTGCCAAGGCCCCTCTGCCTGCTCTGCTTCCTCCCCCCACTCCTCCACCTCAAATTTATCCAGATGAAATCAAGTTCAAATGACTATCAAAGTCACATGGGGGTGGAGAGGCTAGGAAAAGCTGCATCTTACACGCGAGGCTGCTCGTTTATTTCCTGAGCAAGTAGGGGCTGGCTGATGGCAAGTGCTAGAAGCCACTGGTTTTAGGAGCTTGCCCTTCTCCCCTCCCCTCTAGGCTTCTACCCCAAGTGCTGCCCTGGTGCCCAGCCCCTAACCCAGGTGCCACAGGGCCCCTCTGTGTCAGCTGTGGCCTTGGAGTCTCCTGGGCATTTTCTGTTTACTGTCCAAGAGAAGAAAGCCTGACACCCTGCTGTCAGTGTTAAGTAGCGAACAAAACGGCGGACCTAGGTGAAGTCTGCGTGGGCTTATTCAAGACCTGTGTGTTTTCAAACCAGCTCACTTGAGGGGCTGTGCTGGGTGGCTGTGCGGGTGGCTGTGCTGGGCGGGCTCCCAGCTACAAGTTGCTTGGGAACCAGCTCCGTTGATGAGCATATTGATATTAACAGCCTGGCTTGACCAAAGCTCTCTGCCCAGCACGCTTGAGAGTTAGCTGGTTATTCTGAGAACATTCTTTTCAAAACACTCTACAGGACAAACAGGCCGAGAGGTTTCTTTGTCCTCAGCCAGCCTCTGAAACTGAGCCGACTCTCAAACGGTTGAGGACTCCAAGGAAGAAATGGTCAGCACTAGGAGGCTGAAACCTTTTGAAAACCAGGGGTGGGGAAGATGGTCACTGACAGCACAGTCTTTAACCAACATGTGCCATTTGTGCTTTTTACCAAAGCAGAGCTTTTCATTCCTAAAATATACCGGCCTTGTGAGGCAGCCGGAAGAGAGGGCAAGTGTTTTCGTGGGCAACTTGACTGCCAAGTGCCTGGCTGAAGAATGAGAGGTTTGGTTCAGGGAAGGTCTGGGGTACCACACCTTCCTTTTCATCCCCTGCCTCCCATGGCTCTCAGCTGCCTGCGGGGGGCTGAAGGTGGGTTGCTCTTAGCCCTCTTGGCGCTGTGCTTGCTGGGGGGGGTGGGAGTGCTTGCTTTATACTGTAGGTGTCTTTCTGAATCACCGATATCAGTCGAACATTTGCTCTCTGCTTCCTCTGTGGGCTATTCCTGCTCGCGTTGTCACTGAAGAGCTCTGGGTCTTCGCTGCTTTTCTCTCCTAAGGCCTTTTGAAGAGGTGGGAAGGGAAGGTCATCAGATTCAGGCTGACCTGCATTTCTAGTCCTGCTTTGTCACCTCCCGCTGTTTGGCCTTCGACTAGTAACTGAACCACTCAGGGCCCTGGTAACACGGGAAACCAAGCACCTGCCTCATGGGTTGTTGGACAGAATAAAGAAGCCCAGGGAAAGTGTCGCCACAAAAAATGCTAATAGTTAGTCTTTATAGAGCATGTCCAAGTTCCAGACTTCATTCTACAGGTTTTGCCATACATTAACTCATTTGATTTTTTCCCCCCAAATTCTTTGAGATAGGTATAATTATTGGTCGCATTTTACCAAAGAGGTGAGGAAGGCAAAGGGTTTCATGGTGTTGAGACTCAGCAGCCTGGCTCTAGTACCTATACTTATCATTTTATTTAAGTATATATGCCGGGCGCGGTGGCGCACACCTTTAATCCCAGCACTTGGGAGGCTGAGGCAGGAGGATCGTGAGTTCAAAGCCAGCCTCAGCAATGGCCAGGCACTTAGCAACTCTCTAATAAAATACAAAAAAAGGGCTGGGGATGTGGCCCAGTGGTTGAGTGCCTCTGAGTTCAATCCCTGGTACCAAGAAAAGGAAAAAAAAGTATATACTAAATAAGTATAGCTTTTGTTGTCTTGTTTGCTAATGCTCCCTAACAGTTAGGTTTTAAGTTATTTGGTATTCATCTACCAATGACTACCAATGTCGCCACACTCAAGCCCCTTTGTATACAAACCCATCAGTAGATATCACCAGTGGATGCATATGACATAAGAAATAGTGTTTATCGTATGAGTGCTGAGCCACGCACTGAGGGTATGTCTGGGTCAAGGTGCGTCTGTCCAGAAGCACCTGCTCCCTGGCCCGATGATCCCTGTGCATCTCAGGTGTTCTTCACCCGACCCTGACCCAAGGCACCAGGAAGAGTGAATCCCCAGATCCATCAGCTGATATGGACCCATTTCCAGGTAAACAGGGGTGGGAGACAAATTGGCTGCTTAGAGTTGATATTTTAATCGCTCTAGGTCCTCTGAAATTCCAGGAGAAATATTCTCTGGTGCTGTATCTGTGGGGAGTTGTCATCCGGTCGAGATACTTGCCCAGAGACTGCACTGCCCTCCGGCAGCCTCTGCACCCAGACGTGAGGCCCGGAGACTGTTCTGCAGTATGGGAGGCAACAGGTCCACAGTGACAGTTCCACGCTCCCCTGGAACCAGGTGTGGCTGTTCCCAGCAGCTTCCCTGGCTGCCTTCCTGGATGCTGCGCAAGCCCACCATCAACAATCTCTTGTCCCAGAAAATGGGATTGTGATGGAATATGATTAATTTGTCGTAGGGCTCTATGTGCTGGGCATCTTATAACAAGAAAGGTGTGGTTAGCCCCACTTTATAGATGATGCAGTTAAGGCTTCCGGAAGGTGAGTTACTTATTCCAGGTCATGGCTTATAAATGAAAGAGCTAGGATTCTGGCCTAGGACTGTCTGTCTTCAGGGAATGTATTCTTTCTGTAGTTCAATAGTTTTCCACCCTGTATGCCTTTGACGATGGCTTGGGAAATTTTGAAATATCTGCTCCACTCCAGATATCCTGAGCATCTCGGGTAGACGACAATATTTTTTATAGCTGTCAAACAATTCCTAATGGGCAGCCCAGGTTAAGAACCAGAGCACAAGGCCATGATGCCTTTGGCCCCAAGTTCTCCCGGAAAGTGTTCGATTTTCAGTTGAATCTTTACCAGCAGATACTGCCTGGCTTAGTGTCTGGGTAACTAAAAGGGACTGGGGGCTCCAGGTATCACCTTGGTTGGCTGTGCCCCCAGATGAGCATGGGAGGTGGCTGTTAGGCTGAGGTGATCTGAGAGATTTTGCAAGGATGTCCTTGTCACCTCTAGCTCTGTCACCCAGCCTGTTGTCTCTATGGGTCATGCCATTCCACCATTTTTCTGCCTTCCCACCCTGCCTGTGGGAAATTCCCATCTGGGAGAGCAGGGAGGGCTCAGCCTGGGGACTCAGGGGACTGAACTAGCATTTTCTTCACCAGTCTTCGTCACTGGGAATTATCACCAAAGAAGACCCTTGGGTGGGCCATGGGGAACTGGTCACCGCCCAGCGGGGAGAATGGGGGAGCTTTGGCATCAAAACAGAGGGCCTGAAGGACAGCAGAAGTCACACGGGCAGCTCACAAGGGTCCTGGGTCCTGGGTCGCACAGGGCCCTTGGGCTGTGGGATGTCAAGGCGCAGACCTGACTCTCTGGGGACATCCCGGCTCCATCCACTGAGGCGTCCCGAAGCCAGAGAGCCAGGGTTGGGGGTTGGGGCTGCGTGGCTGCCAGTCTGCAGCTCCTACCCCCCACTCCGCTCTGGCCAAGTCCCTGCGAAGGGCCTGCTTCACTTGCCAACGGAACCAGATGCTGCTTTGGGGAAAATACCTTCTGGAGTTTGTTGTGTGAGCCCTCCCAGCTGACACCCACGGTGGAGAAGACGTGCCAGGATAAATGGGAAATCTCTTCATAAATATTTGAAAAAAGGCAAAAAGAAAAAGAGAAGGGCTAGCCCCCAACTCCCCGCGTTCTGGAGCCTCTTAGCCACGGCTGCTGACAGATGGAGGAAGCGGTAGTTTCCGCGTGTCAGTTCCTAGAGGGATTCCAGCCAGAGGGCCTTTCTGTGGCTGCAGCCAGGAGCCCCGGGGCTCGGTGCCAGGGCTGCAGGGGGCGACTGGGTTTGCCCTGTGGGCCCTGGGCAGAGGACAGGCCTGCTGGGGCCTGTTGGCGGAGCCACGGAGCAGGCGTAGGTGTCGCGCTGACCGGTGGGGGAGGGCGGCCTGCCCTTTATTCATAATGCATAACTGAAACCCAGCTGCCTTGGGACTTCATGGGGGCACAGGCTAAAGTGGCTTTTAGGGGAGTCTCTGGGAGGCGAGGAAAGAGGCCTCAGGAGTCGAGCCGCTAACAGGACGGTGCTGGTGCGTGTGCAATGAGGAGAGTGGCATCCCCAGGCTGGACAGTCCACAGAGTGGGACGCCTCCCTCCTGGAGGATTCGGCTCAGGCGAGACAGGACACTCTGACGCTGGGGCAGCCGCAGTGAAAGCAGGCCTGGTTATCAAACTCATTGCCCAGGGAGCCGCCTTGGCCGTACTCATGGTATCGCCAGAGCTACTGCCCACCCGCCACCCATGAGGATCCACCTTTGGGTCCCTCACATGCCTTCCTGCTGTCTCCCTGTGGTGTCACCTGCTTCACTGGGGGCCTGGTCCCTGCTGGTTGTGGGTCTGGGGATACAGACTGAAGGGCAAAAACCACACCAGTGATAACTGTGCAGCCAAGAGATTTATTCCCCAGCCTTTATGGCTGGTTGGAGGTCGAAGAGGTGCTGGGAGAGAGGAGTCAGGGAGAGGGAAGTGTGCATGCTCTGGTGGGAGAGAGGAGTCAGGGAAAGGGGAGTGTGCGAGCTCTGAACGGAAGGTGGGTGCCTGGTTGTGCCGGCTGTGGTCTCTGGAGCTGTCGGCTAAGGCAGCTGCTGCTGGGTTGGAAGCTGGAGCCGTCGTCTGGGGCAGTTGCCGTCAGGCTGGAGACGGTGGGTCTGGAGCTGGTGCAGCGGCTGCCTCCTCTCAGCAGGGACGAGCTGCTGTGTGTGAGCTCCGGGCAGGCAGGAGCTTAAGTAGGGATTTCTGGTGGGGGGTGTACCAGAGTGACCTTTAACGCTATTGTCTCTTTGCCTGTGGAACAGGGCAACCTTTAAACCCATTGGCTCTTCCCTGGGGAAGAAACAAGGTTGCTTTTCTTAGGGAAACTTCGGGGGGGGGGGGAGGGGGAGGGTGGTAGCCCATCTACCACAGACCCTTTTTGTTGAAGCAAGGGTGGCGGAGGTAGGGCGGGACAGGCTTTCTAGAAGGCAGAACCCTGGGGAGGACTGTCTCAGGTGAGGAGGGGTTGGGTTTCTGAATCTAAGAATAACTTGGAAAGACCAGATTGTACCCCAAGAAGGTCCCCTCTGCTCAGGGGCCTCTCTGCCCCAAATTGGGCTCCCAGGCCCACCTCCCACTCCACAACAGCTCGTGTACATTCCTTTTCAGAATCGGTGGCCTCATGATGGAAGGGGACCTGCAGCACAGGTGGACTTTGTAGAGAGGAGGCTGCCCAGGAACTAAGGTATGTGTGTGGGACTTTCTGTCCCCATCGCAGGGTGGGAGGTCACAGGGACCTTGATGGAGACATTTCAAGCAGCATTTCTTGTGTACCTGCTGCTCCCCAGCTGGAAATTGGAGGAGGGAGGGCCAGGCAGGAGGCCTGAGGGAAGAGAGGGCCTGGAGGCCGTGCTGTGAGGCTTTGGCTCAGAGATGGTACCCTTCCCCTTTTCCATCTTGGCAGAAAGAGGCAAAAATTGGGCTCCCACCATGAGGGTACCAAGTTCACCTTTGGAATGTTAGACCTTCTTTTAACTGTGACTCAAATTCTCTCCAGTTTGTTGACTGTGAATCAGCCCTACCTGAGAGGCTGTGCTCTGGACACATTTCTAAATAACCAACCTAAAGAAACTGATGAGGCACACGAAAAAACTCCCAAAGAAGGTCGGTTGAAAAGCTGAGGGTTTGCTTTCGAAAAGCGTTTGAGTCATGCTTATTTCTTTTGTTGACCAGTAATGTCAGCTAGAGTGTACAGGTGCCTGGCCCTGGCTAGTCTTGTCCTTCTGAAAGTGATTATGAAGTAGATGTGATTCACCTATCTTCTTGATTGATGGGTTGAATTGCAGTCCCCCCAAACATGTGCCTTGCATCTTAACCCCCAGAACTTGCAAATGTGAACTCACTTGGGAAAAAGGTCTTTGCAGAATGTGATGAAGTTTAGGATTATAGAGAGATCATCCTGAATTAGGGGAGGCCTGAGGTCCAATGACTGGAGATCTTTCAAGAGGAGGGGAGGCAGTGGGAAGGCAGAGGCATCGCCAAGCTAAAGATAGCCAAGGAGCACCACCATCACCAGAGCTAGGGGACCAATGTGGAAAGATACCTCCCAGAGGTTCCAGGAGGAGCCAGCCCCATCTACACCTTCATGTCAGGGGTTCAGTTGTTGTTCTAAGCCATCCCAGGTCATTTGTCATGGCAGACCTAGGAAACTAACGTAGGAGACCTTTGAGCACCCTTGGGTGCTGGACACTGGCTTCACCAGTCAGAAGACGGCAGTGAACCGAGTAGGTATGACCCCTGTGCTCCTGGAACTTCTGGTTTAGAGGGCGAGACTTGAAAAGAGGGATAGAGTGATGAGGCTCGAAGGAGAAGGCAGGTGCCTGTTTTCTCCTCCTAAACCTACTCCATCTCCAGCCTCTCCATCTCAGTACTGCACTGCCATTGGTCCACAGGCCTGTCAATCACCTGTCATATGCCCGGCACAGCCAGCTCCCACTGAATTCTGCTAGTCTCCTGTCCAAGGTGCATTTTGACCAGCCTATGTCTCCGGGTCTGCTGCCTTCTGCTGGGCCCTGGCCAGCATTGTCTCTCCTCCTGATGACTGAAAACCCCCCTCTAGCTAATCTATCTTTTGGTTTATGCTTGCCACCTACATTCTCTCTAATACATTCTCTCCCCAAGGCAGCCAGAAGGATCTGTGCAAATGTCAGTTACTTGACTGCTCTGCGAAGAACCATGTCAGGGCTTTCCATCCAATACCAATGCCCGTCCTGGCTGCCCCAGGTGGTCCAGCCCCGCTCCCCCCTGCCTGCCACACAACTTCACAGGTTCCTGCCGCCCCCAAAACCACCTTCCCACCAATACTGGCCGTCCTCCCTTCCTCCGACCTACCAAGCTCTTTTAGAGCTCAGAGAAGTCACAATGTGGTCTGGCTCTTTCTAGAAAGTTCTTCCTTCTACTTTTGTTCTCAAATGTCAACTTCTCAGAGAGGTCTTTTCAGACTTCCTAGACTGGATGGTGTGCCTCTTTCTGCCTTCCTATCACCTTTTCTTTCATTTTTCTTAATCCCACAGGTAACATGGAGATTAGAGATTACAGTGTTGTTGTGTTTATATATTTGTGTATTTTCAGTGCTGGGGGTGAAACACAGGGTCTCTTGCATTATTAGGCAAACTCTCTGTCACTGAGCTATACCCCAGTCCATCACGGACATTTGACGTCTGTCCCAAGCATGGTAGACCCCAGGAAGGTTGTGGCCATGTTGGTTTTGTTCCATTCTGACTCTCCCCCACCTAACACATAGGGCCTGGTATGTAGAAATGCTCAATAAAGGTTTGATGAGTGAGAAAATAAATGAATTTGGTTCCTGAGCCATATGGGGGAATAAGAGAGTAGAGTAGAAGAAAACCAACTGATATCGCCGGTTGCTGATGACCAGTTCTGCTCCCCCAAATGTTGAAGTCTGAACATTAGAGAAGCACGCTGAGGCAAGCATATAAAGCAGAGTTTATTTAAAAGGGTAACATAGACTTCTCCCTGGAGGGAGAAGGGGGCCATTGTTGGTATCCTGGTATCTCAAAAAGCAAAACAGTTCTGCCTTTTTAATATGTCCTTTGTTCTCCTGTCCTCTTCCCCTTATCTTTCTCCTTCCAGTGTAGTGACCAGGCCCAGAAATGCGCTGTGGGCTGGCCAAAAGGTGAGAAGTAGTTGGCCGAAGGGGGAAGGGCAGGATGGAGCAGCTCAGGGCACATTAATTAACATCTTTATAGCTCCCTGTAGGGAGGGGCAGTTCCTGGGACAGGTTACCTTAGCAAAAGGTTGGAGCAGAGGCAGGTTCTTGATAGGGGTGGAGAAAGGGCTCTGAAGGAATTAACATTTCAATCCCTTAGGGGACAGTCTCCAACTTCCCATGACTTGCTCAAAATTGGCTTCCTTGATCCGACCTGACTCGATTTACCTATCTATACTGACTGCTTGTCTAATTCTGGCTTCACAACCATTGCGTGGAAACTTCTCAGTCCCATGGATCCTACAAGTCTAATATCTCAAGGCAGCAGGTTTAACAATGTAATTACTTTGTTTTTCTCCCTCTTCCCAAGGCCTTGTTTCTAAAGTGTGTTTTTCCCCATTGAGTAAATGTGTGTAGTGACCCTTAAGGGCTGAAGCCGGGGAAGGGGTCACAGGCTTCCTAAGAGCGTGCCTAGGAAAGCCAGCCCCCAGGAGGGAGAAGTTCCTGTCAGACGGAACATCTGAGAGAGTTAAAATGCGCTTGCAGAAATGAATCCGTTGCCGTAGCAACCAGTCCTCATTTTCCCCCAGAAGAAAAACATAGAGGAAGGGGAGGGAAAGTCAGTTAACACTGGTCGAAGTGTGTGAGAAGGAGCCGCCCAAATAGAAGAACGGGACAACGTTGGGAAGTGTCGTATCACCAGCACAAAATGACGTTTTGCTTTGCTTCTTGCCTGGGTTTGGGCAATGGACGGCCGCCAGCCCAATTCACCATCTCCATGGACTTCCTGGCTGGCTCCCACAGTGGGCAGGGGGTTCAAGCCCTGCCAGACAACACCTCCTGTCACTCCCCACGTTCTTCCCCAGTTCCCAGAAGATTGTTCTTTAGAGAGACCCCAGGGTGGATCCTTTGCAAAGAGGAATCGACTTCTAATAGACTCTCATTGCCAATGCAGATTTTATCTGCCTATGGTTTTCGAGAGTGGAAGCCACCCACCTGTGCCAGGGAGTTCAGCAAAGGTGTCAGGGCGGGGAGGGACCTGTCAGAGGAGGTCCTCGTTGTGTTCGGGTTCGTGAGGAATGGTGGCCCACTTGTGGGGAAGAAGGGCCGCAGCGGGGTGCTGGGTGCTGGGCTGAGGCAGGAAGGGTGTGGATCCTGCTGCCTGGCCTGGGGTGGAGTGTGGGGATCCTACCTTAGCTGGTTCTCTCCGGGCGCTGACCTGCTGAGCCCAGGATTCCAAAGAAGTGCTTTTAAGGCATTCCATGACTTTGCATGGTAGCCAGAAGGCACGTGGAATTGGTGCTCCGTCGAGTTTTCACTTTCATTTCACTCCTTCACTGTTGTTCAAAATGCACTTATGGAGTCTTTCTGTAGTAGGCCAAGATGTTCGCGCCTAGTCCCTAGGAGCTGGGAGTATGGCACACTACATGATAAAGGATGGCAGGAAGGTTGCTGATGATCTGGCTGTAAGAGGAGTGAGAGGGTTGATTTTGGGCATCAACTTGCCTGGATTCAGGAGTACCCGGGAACCGTAAAGCCTGGTCCATGGGGGTGTTTACAGAGGATGCTGGTGTGGCAGCACACCCAGTTGTCTGGGGACCAGGACAGAGCGCAGTCAGCAGAGGAGAAAGGGCACCTCTGTGTCTGTCTGTCTGTCTGTCTCTCTCTCCCCCTCCCCCTTGGAATTGGAGCACTTCTCTCCTGCCCTTGGACTTGAGAACTCCAGCCTTGGACTCCAGGACTTCAGCCTTGGGCTGAGAGTTACACCATTGGCTGGTTCTGACGCTTTGGACTACCAGCTTCCTAGATGGGCTGCAGTGGGCTCCCATGGACAAGCTAATTCCCCTAATAAGACCCTTCGTGTGTACCTGTCTATATATCTTGTTGGTTCTGTCTCTCTAGAGAAGACTATCCGGTTATCCTGGACTATCTGGTTTGGCCTACATATGATCACAAGGGGCCTTTAAATGTGGAAGAGGGAGGCAGAAGAGGGAGTCACGTGTGTGAGGACTCTACCCACCACAGTTGGCTTTGAAGATGGAGAAAGAGGCTGTGATCTGTGGGATGCAGGCTGCCTCTGGAAGCTGGAAAGAGCAAGGAAATGGAGTCTCCTGAGAGCTTCCAGAAGGAACTCAGCTCGGCCCACACTTGATTTTTAGTTTGGTGAGATCTAGACTCCTGAATCATACAACTACTAGATAAATCTCTGTTGCTTCAAGCCACCATGTCTGTAGCCATTTGCTACAGCAGCCTCAGGATGCTGATTAACCCTCTAAGTGCTAGGCCCTGTAACCAGGAAATGAAGCATGGTCTCCACCCTGGCCAGACTCCCAGGCCAGAGAGGGAGGCAGAGCCCCTGAGGCAGGTGACATGGTCGTGAGTGCTCTGGGTGGCTGTGGGGTAGCGGAGGGCTCTGCTTGGGGAAGGCTTCTCAGAGCCAACTTTGGAAGCAAGCCGGTGTGACATTTTGAAATGTAGATCTGCCTTTCATCCCGTGTTCTGACACAAACTGCTAAGATCCTTGAAATTGCCAAAGTGCTAAGAGTCTTTCTGTATGCCGAGTTGACTGGTGGCTGGGGCTCCCTAGACAGTTTCAGGACGCTGTCTGGTCACCAGAAAGATCAAGGTGTTATTAGAGGGTTGGGATTTTTCAGCCTTCCTCTGGTCCCTGGGAAGGGAGAGTCAGTCCATTGCCAGTGGCCTGTGTCGTGGTCACTTGGGCCTATGGATGAAGCCTCCATAGGAAACCAAAAGCCTTGGCCTGGGGGAGCTTTCAAACAGCTAAATATGTGGAGGTTGTGGGAAGGTGGGCCCCAGAGAGGGCATGGAAGCTCCCCTCTTTTACCCTCTCTTGTGTGTCTCTTCATCTGTTTCCTTTGAAATCTCCTTTACAATAGACTAGAAAGCATTGGAGCTATCCTGAGTTCAGTGAGCAGCTCTAGGAAATTCATGGAATCCAAGGAGGAGGTCGTGAGCCCCCTGATTTATAGCCAGTTGGTCAGAGGCACAGGCAACACAGCCCAGGGCTTGTGATTGGCATCAGAGGTGGGGGCAGTCTTGTGGGAATGAACTCCCACCCTGAGGGGGTCTGACACCCCCTCCAGGTATATAGCGTCAGAATTGAATGGAATTAGAGGTCACCCTGCTGGTGTCCATCGCAGCGCTGCTTGGAAGCTGGTGGGGAGATGTCCCCCGACACTTCTTGGCGACTGGAGGTGACAGAGGTATTTTGTGTTGTGAGAATATAAGAGAAACAATGTATTATTCCTCATCTTCAGAGTGGTAGGTGAAAGACTAGCTAGTGAAAGAGGGTCTTGCGGGGAGAAGGGCGAGGTGCGACCAGCCCTGGGGTGAAACCAACAAGGGTGGCTGGTGCAGGGCCCTGGGGTGGACCGGCAGGGAGCTGAGCTAAGCCGCTGCGCCCTCACCCTGAGCCTCAGGGGAGCCTCGGAGGGTTTCTAGAGGAGGGCTGACATGTTTTGATCAACCCGACCAGAGGGACCCTGGGCTGCCGGGGTCAAGCGGCCTGGAGGAGGGCGCCGTGAGCCGCACCCTCCGCCCTCTCTCCTGCCGGTTCTCCCTTCCCCTCCACTCTGCCCCCATCTGAGTCTGGCTCCGGGGGTCCTGCCTGACTGCTTCTCGGAGATGGCCAGAGCCCTGCAGGCTGGCCCTGCCCCCTCGCCTCCCGAGGGCACCCAGGAGAAAAGGCCACGGGAACCTCAAGTCATGGTCGCAGGCGGAGGGCCTGGCCTGTCATCCTTTCATAAATTAACTGTTAACTGTAAAAATTGATTATTTAAGGGATAATTGCCATTATTTTCTAATGTAGAAAAGCAAGGACGAATGCCGTGATGGATTACCAAGGCAGAGTGAAGAGAGGCATTTAATTAATTTCACGAGCCTGCTGAAGAAGCAATCGCTGTGAAATTGCGGGCTGCCTTTGGCCACGCCAGGCTGCAGCTAGCTCCTGAGACCGTCCTGGGCAGGGAGCCCTTTCCTGAAGGCGGAGGCCTGGGCCACCTGCAGGATGGCAGGGCACAGGGACAAGGCTGGAGCTGAGCTGGGCTCTCAGCACCCCCTGGCTTCGTGTCTGCTGACTGGGCAGGTGGAAAGGCAGGATCTGAGCTCTGGAAGGTTGAGGTCAAGTTCAGACCCTCAGCTAAGCCCCCTGCCTTCAGCCCAAGCCAAGGACACTCCCACTCGCAAACACACACACTTGGCTCTGTTCCAGGGCAGACCAGGGTAGGTGGGCTTTGGAGAGGAGGCCAAGTTCACTCCTCCTGTGACGGAGCACAGGAGCCCCGATGATCCAGTCCTGTGAGCAAGCCTTCCTGCCCCTGTCCTCTTTATCTCTGGATCTGCCCCCTCCCTGCTCTTTCCCAGTATGTCCGTGTTCCTGGGTGGTCAGGGTGATAATAACATTCCCCTTAAACCCCACATGTCCCTGGCTGCTATAGTACATGCTCTGAGACACTCTCATTGAATCCCCTCAATGGTCCTACTTTGTACCCATTTTACAGATGTGAAGCCCGAGACTCGAGTGGTTAAGCAGTTTCCCACTACCTTGTGGTTAATTTGGCAGGGTCTGTCAAGCCAATCTCTTTGCTCTGTTGCCTCTGGCTACTATGACATGTTCTCCTTCAGCTTCCCCCAGTCCCCAGGAGTCCTCATTAGACTCCTGATGTGGGGTTATGATAACTGAGAGGGGAGCTTTCTGGCTTGGCGTGGTCACTGTCAGAGGCAATGTTTCCTGGCTCCCTTCAGAGCTGCATTGTCTTCTACCCACACCAGATTGCGCAGCAGCACGCGGCTACCCCATCGAACAGCAAAATGCAGATGAAGGACTGGCCTTCTAGCTCCTGGACCCCCTACCCACCCACCCCAGTCTTTCCCTCCTGTCTCTATCTGGCATATAGGCCTCTTGCCTGCACCCTCAATACCAGGCCCAGAAATACAAATATTCTTTACCAGAATCCCATTCCTTCATTCGTCCCTTCTGCAAACCACTGAGTAAGCAGGTACCATTCAGGGGGCCTGGGGCTCCACGTACAGAGTCGAGGGCCCACATATGCCTCCCGGAGCACCAAGCAAACAGGTGACAGTTCTATGCAACAAGTACGCAGAGGCCGAGGGATTCCAGAGAAGGGCAGGCTGCGTGTGCTTTCACAGTCAGACTGGCGCTCAGAAGCCGACGTGGCTTCTGTGGCCGCTGGCGTCTAATTGATTTAATACATCAGCTAAGGAGCTGCTGTTTCCTGAATGAAACCTGAAATTGCACAGACTCTGCAGCTGTCCCCAAGAGGGACCTCACTCCAACGGTCCTAAGGTACAAGCAGAGGCAGCCCTGGGATCACAGGACGGTGCTGGAGTTGACAACTGTGCCTTCGATCCAGGTCCTCCAAATCTCCCCCAAGGGGAGGTAGGAACACAGCCACTTGTAAGAGAACAGGTTTCCCCTCCACCCCAGCCCACCCTCCCTCTCACACACAGTGGGTCCAGTATAATGGATGTCCTGTGAGCAGCTCTCCTCTGAAGGGAACTAACTGATTTCAATTTTCATTTCACTGGGTCTCATAATTCTTTCTTACGCCTGCCTTTATGACCTGGAGGCTTTGGCGCCCAGGAGCTGCTGTATCACAGGAGGGCTGCATAATCCACACGGTAGTCATTTATTCACCAGCGGGACAAAGGGCGCCTCGCGTCATCCTCTTTTCTCACCTGAGACGGGTGCATCAGTGTCACAACTGCTGGAAAGCTCATCTCCCCTCCCCGAGAGGCAAGAAGGGAACAAGAGGCCTCAAAGGAACTTCAGAGGTGGGTCCAGAGTCGCAGTCACCTCTTTCTGGCATTCCAGGACAAATGGGATGTTTCTGGGAAAACTGCACCTCGGGATAATTCCCGGGTGGCAGCTGGCTCAGAACAACATTTATTTCAGGATAAGGAACACAGCTATGGCTGCTCATAGGCAGGAGGTCCTCCTCCCAAAGCAGGCTGGGCAGGGTTCCAGAAAGCCAGGGTGTCGGGCATCTTTTCAAAGACTTGGGTCATTGCCGTTTCGCTCCTCCCTGCAAAAATACAAAAAGTGAGCGTCTCCCGGCAGCTGACCTCACAGGTTCCGGAACGCATGGCCTCATTCATTCACTCACTCATTCACTCCCTTACTCCACACGCATTTATCAAGTCCCCGCAGTGTGGCAGGCGCTGGGGACAGAGAGATGAATAACACTCACGGCCCTGTTGTCAAGGAACTGACTTGCTGGTAGGGGAGGAAGAAAAACGCAGGCAAATAAAAGAGCAAGAGACCTTCCTGCAGCCAAGACGGAGAGGAGCAGGTGGAGAGGAGGGCGGGATGGGCGGGACCCGAGCGCCGAGCTCATTTGGCAAGTGTGGGGGGGCTTGGAGACTGCAGAGGCTTGTGGGAACTATTAGCCGTCCCACCGGAGTGGGGAGTTCAAGGGCAGGGACAGCTGAGGCTAGGTGAGCCGGATCACGAGGGCAGTGCCTGCCTCGCTGCTGAACAGTCTAGGTTTTATTCTGAGGGCAATGGGGAGCCTGAGCAAGTATGTGTGTGTGTGTGTGTGTGTGTGTTTTCATCCCAGTGGCTCCCGAGGCTGAGGCAGGTGGATAGCAAGTTCAAAGCCAGCCTCAGCAAATAAGCGAGGCCCTAAGCAACTCAGCGGGACCCTGTCTTTAAATAAAATACAAAAAAAGGGCTGGGGATGTGGTTCACTGTTTAAGTGCCCCTGGGTCTGGTCCCCAGAAAAGGAAGCAAGGAAGGAAAGAAGGAAGGAAGGAAAGGAGGAAGAAAGGAAGGAAGGAAGGAAGGGAGGGAGGGAGGCAGGCAATAACCCTGTCCAACATATATGTGCTTGTAATATGTGCTTTTAGAAAGTTCCCTCCAGCTGCACTGGGGAGGGGCTTTGGAGGGGGAGATTGGACAGGCATGCGTTGGAGTCTGATCTATGATGTGCACAATGGTTGCTTCGAGGACAGGAGGAAGGGAGACACCAAAATCTCCAGCACCCAATGACATACTAGACAAGGCCAGCGAGAGGGAAAGGGGAGTGAACTTTACCGCTGGGATCCTGGCTTGCAGAGCTGGATTTAGGAAGGTTTCCAGCTGCCAGAGAGAAACCTGTAACTTAAGCAGTAAAGGCATGTAGTTATTTTGCATGTTGAAAAGGCTGGAGGTTTCTAGAGGTGACTTAGCATCTCAATAAGTGTCATTATTGCTGCAGATCCAGTCATTTTCGTGGCATTTAAGGCTAGAAAAAGGGGGAAGAGGTGGCCACAGTCATGTCTATTCCTTTTAATAAACAAACAGGGCTGGGGTTGTGGCTCAGCAGCAGAGTGCTTGCCTAGCACGTGCACGGCCCTGGGTTCGATACTCAGCACCACGTAAAAATAAATAAATAATAAAAAAAAAAGTATTGTGTCCAACTACAACTAAAAAATAAATATTAAAAAATTATATTAAAAAACCCCCAGACACTGGCTATCTCTAGTTACAGGGAAATTGGGAAAGCCAGTTTTTAATTTTTTATCTTTTCTAGAACCTATAATGGAGGTAAGTAAGGTAGAAAGGGATTGAGCATGGGAAAAGAGTCAGCAGGGTCACCAGCAGAATGGAGAAGTTAAGAGGAAAAGTCAGCAGTAGCCTGTTGCCCTGGGGTGAGTGGAATGTGGGAGCAGAAGCAGTCCCCCTACTATGTAGCCAATTCCCTAGATTCAATTTTGTCTAAAGACTCAGAAAGGTTTGCTTTCCTGGCTGGAACGTTACAGACCCATCTGTCTTTGAAGAGGCTCAGGGGCTATAAGGGAGTTCGTTTCCTGAAATAATGGTCCTAGGAGCCTCAATAAACAGAGATGGGGGAGAGAGGGCAGCAATTGGGTGCTGGGTCGAGGGAGAAGCTGAGTGGAAGGCAGGGGCGGAAGAGGGAGGGGGGCTCATGGGTGTCCTGAGGTTGCCTGATGTAGGGAGAGTCATGGTGGGAGGGCAGGGAGATACTGGACACAGGTCCAGCTGCCCAGGCTGTGTGGGACCTGCTACAGCCACTGCTGACACAGAGTGAATCTGAGGTGTCATGTGTACCCATCCACTGGGCTCCGTGGCAGAATGAGCAGCAAGGCAGTCTCCCTGCAGTCACATTCTCTGCTGGTTGCTTCCAGATCTACTAGGACATAACTCCCTATGGGAGTATGGGAGGCTCTGATGCAGCTCACACTGGTAGGGCGGGGGTTCAGTTTTATCCGTCAGTAGATGCTCTGTTATGCTGCAATAACAAGCAACTCTCAAATCCCAGTGGTTAAATGCCATGAACGTCTATTTCTTCCTCATACTGCAAGTCTACATGGGGGCTTTGCATGTCTCAGCCACCCAGGAACCTATCTGGTCACAGGTGTCCCTGAGTACTGCAGCGGTGGGAGGAAACACGGTAGGCTGTGCACTAGCTCTGGAAGCTTGCCCCTTGGATCACGATGTCCCTTCTGCTTCTGCTGCAAATCAAAGCACACATTTGGCCACATCAAAGCCACATTTACCCCTAACTTCATTACCCAGAAAGAGGAGAACTGAAATCTGTGAACGGACCTCATGAATACATCCCAGCCGCAGTGGTCTGGGGCTGCTGGCCAAATGCTGCTGACTGCCGCGCAGCTGCTTGAAGAGGAAAGTTAATCACGTGCTAGTGATGATTAGAGTCGCCTATCTAGTGTGTTACGGTTGGGATATGATGCGTGCCCTGAAAGCTCTCATTAATACAGGGATATTCAGAGGTGAAGTGATTGGATCGTGCGAGCTGTAACCTAATAGTTCCATCTTAGTTTGGATGGATTAACTGGGTAGTTAACAAATGAGATGTGGCTGGAGGAGGCGGGTCACTGGGGGCGTGCCCTGGAAGGGTGCATCTTCCCTGTGACCCCTCCCCCTGTATCTCTCTCTGCTTCCTGACCCTGTCATGAGCTTTCCCCCTCTGTGCCCTTCCTTCATGACGTATCGCTGCACCTTGGGCCCAGAACAATGGAGTCAGCTGTCTGCGGACTGAGACCTCTGAAATGGTGAGCCCCAAATACACTCTTCCTCCTTTAAGCTGGTGTTGTTGGGTCACAGGGAAGAAAAAGCTGACTAAGATGACATGGGAGTCTATTTCCATGCATTCACTGTGACCTAAGCTCCTCTGTGTTGTGATGACCTGTGTAGCTCAAGCACCTAGAACTGTGACCAGCTTGTTACTTGCTTGACAAATATTTGTGGAATAAATCATTAATCATCAAGCCTCACAATGAATGACCTTAGTGAAGCAAGGATTGTGACCGTCTCTCTCTTACAAACGAGAAAACTGAGAAAAGTCAAGTAAGTGGCCCAGAGTCGCACACCTCATTCAGACTCAGACCTCAGCCGTGGGTCGGGCCCCCGTAGACCCAGCTCAAAGCTCTCGGTGGACCCCCTTGTCTGTGTCTTTCCCTTTTAGCTGCTGCCTTGTCACCTTGGGAGGCAGGAGTGTGGCTTCCCCTGCCCTTGCTCTGCATTTTCTCCCTGGCAATGTGATTGTCCCACCATTCCTCGCCCTGACTGGTGGCAGGTGACCTGATCGCTCAGATCTGCTTGGAGGCCTGTGGCAGGTGCACCCTGGCCTTACAAGCATCAGAGCACTTGTGACACACTGGGACAGAGAGGACTGACCTCTGTGCGCACAGGGTCACTCCCTCCTGGCTTCTGTGGACAGTTCATCCGCAGGGGGATCACCTGACCTTCCCCATTCGGTTGGCATCTTTCGGGCCTGCTGGGTGCTGGACCTGGTGCTTGGTGCTGGCTGTGACCCTCAAGGAACCCACAGCCACGTGGAATCCTCCAGGACAGAGAATTTTTGGCGACGAGGGAAACTCAGCAAGCACGGGCCGTGATGATGGAGAGAGAGGCCACCTCAAAGCTCTGGACACTGCGGGGTGCGGTAGGTCTTCTTCCTTGTCAGCAGGCTCCCAGTCCGTAGGACTCCAGCCATCCCACCCGGGGCGCTGGTTTCTGCTGATCTTGCCCCTGTGACATTGGTTCCACATTTGCAGCAGTGTCCCCACGGAGGACCTGCTGTCCCCTGCCCACATGTGGTGGGACTCGAGATCCAGGGGCTCTTCCTGCCACCGTCCAAGAAGTGGGGGCTCCAGAGGACAACCTGAGTCCCTCCAGGTGCCGATTCCCTGGAGAAGGTGCTCAGTGGTGTCCGCTGCCCTGAGCTCGGCCCCTCTCGGTCTGTCCCTGGCTTCCCCAGGTGGGTGAGCCCCTCTCCCCAGCTCCTTCCTAAATCTCCACGTAGCTTCGTGAGCCTGCCTCACGGGACCCAGAGGTCCTGACTGATGTACGAAGGGCTCTGACTCCAGGGCTGGGGGACAGCTTAGAGACCATGTGATCTGACTCTTTATCCTAAGCTGAACAAATTGAGGTCCAGGAGTAAATTGAAGCCTGGAGAATAGATGGAATGGCAGGCAGTAGGCAAGCGCTTCCTGGGTCAGCTGTTTTCTAAACATTGTGGCTACCTGATGATCTCATGTGAGGGCTAGTGTTCCCATTGGGGAGGCAGGGGCCCAGGCGCTGAGGTTCAGAGTAATTCATGCAATTTCCAGGGCCAGGGCTGGTCTCTGAGCCCAGGCCATCTGGTTTTGGAGCTCGAGCTGTCACCCAATGGCTCCTTTTCCTCCAGTGGCTTGCCAGGTGCTGTGGTTTAGATATGAGGTATACACCAGAAGCTCATGTATGAGACAATGCAATAATATTAGATTAGGAGAGTTGTAATTCTCGTCAGTGGATTAATCCACTGATGTGGATTAACTAGGTGATAATTGTAGGCAGGTGGGGTGTGGCAGGAAGAAGTATGTCACTGGGGGTGTGTTCTTGGTGTCCTATTTTGCTCCTGGTGAGTGAAGATCTCTCTGCTTCCTGGCTGCTATATCCTGAGAGGCCTTCTTCTGCCACTCCCTTCTTCCACGATCTTCTGCCTCACCTCGGGCCCAGAGCTGTGCAGTCGGCCAACCACGGACTGAACCTCTGAAATCGTGAGCCCAAATCAACTTTTCCTCCTCCGTGTTCTTCTTATCAGGTATATTGGTCCCAGTGACGCAAAAGTTGACTAAAACACCAGGGGCAAATCTAGAACCCAGTGCCCACGAGTGCTGCCTAGGGACTGACCGCACAGAGCTCATCACCAACTCTGTAGCCACCCGGCGGGCCTCAGGCTCAGGCGGTTTTGCCCTCCCTTCCGTCCTCTGCTCTCTGGGTCAGGCAGCCTCCCTACCTCCCTGTTTTTGTGGTGCTTGGGATGGAACACAGTGCCTTGTGAGTCCCAGGCAAGTGCCCCACCCCTGAGCCACATCCCCAGCCCTTTAGTTTTCTCTTTTGAAGGCTGTCCCTGTGGGGCAATCAGGGACTGCCAGTGTCTAGTTCCTGTCACTCGATTTCCTCTGTACCATGGTCAAGGCATCTTAGCCATTATCAGGGAGGCCTGGCCTGGGAGCTCGGAGGGCCGAAATGGTCAGGGAGGTTTGGCCAAAGCAGTAGTCAGGATGCTCCCCTCTGGGGCACCCTGCACCCCCATTTTGCTCTCCAACTGACATGGCCCAGAGTAGGAATGTCTGTGGGTAGGCCTCCCCCAAGACTTTCATGAATGGAGGTGCACTGGCCGCTTGTCCCAACCTTGCTGTGCATGAGAGGAGAGTCTCCCCCCACCATGGTGGCCCCTCTCAGGCCTGCTCTCTCTCGCTGCTCACTGCCCTTTTCTTTCCAGGTTTCCTCTCCACCAGGCCCTCGGCCTCGACTCAGCCTCCTCACCCGGTAGAAGGAGACCCCTCACTCCTCTTCTGCACCTGGCTCTCCCCTCCTCTTTGCCCGTTCCAGGAGAGGGATGGATACTTCTCCATGTGTGGCCTCGCATGGCGATTCAGTTCCATTTGGTGTCACCAGCGTGACAGCAGAGTCCCCGGGTCCCTGCCTGAACCAAGAAGCAGGCACCCCCTACCAGAGCAAGTCCTCTTCTTTCTGAGGGCCAGCCTCGCAGCCTCGCATGGGGAGAGGACATGCCCTGGTAGCAGGGCTTTGATCTTGCCCTGGTGAGGAACAGAGCCCTGCATTTCCCACCAAGGGGCATTGCGCTGTCCTCCAAGTGCCATTGCCAATCTGCATGCGGCTTGTTTAGGGCCTTTCAGGATAGGGGAGCGGAGTCAGTGACGTATGTGCTGTTTCCTCCTCTGGGGGGGCGGTGGCAGGACTTTCCGGTCATCGCCCCACATAGTCATCACTCTGCTGATATTTAGGGAGGGCTGACAGGGTGCGTGATACCGCACAGGGCGAGGATCACCTTTATTGGTGCTTAGCGGGGCAGACAGGCATTAAACAGGCAGTGACAGGTAGGCACAGTGAGCATCCTCATCCAACACAGCAGGCAGCTGGGCAGATCTCGGGCCAGGGCAGGCTGCCCTGGGGAGGAAACCTTCCAACTGACATCTGGGGGGGGGGGTCACTGTGGCATAGGTCAAGGCAGCGAGGCAGAGGGAACAACCCAGGGAGGGCATTGATCACCTGATCGGCTGAACCAATCAGAATGGCTGGAATGGGAGTTCAAGAGGAAGAGGGGCAAGGACATTTGCAAATGTCCCTTGGTATCCCCAAGGAGACTGGTTCCAGGAGCTGCCACAGATGCCCAAATCCACAGTTGCTAAAATCCCTTATGTAAAATGAGGCAGTATTTGCATATAACCTTTGCACATTCTCCCATATATACTTTAAGTCATTTCTAGATTACTTATAATACCTAACACAATGCACATGCCGTGTCTATAGGTGCTATACTAAATTGTTTTAGGGAATAATGGCAAGAAAAATGTCTGTGTATGTTCATTACAGAACTAATGATCTTTTCTCCAATATTTTCCATCTGAGGTTGGTTGAATCCATCTATTCAGGGCCTGCAGATGCAGAGGACTAACAGTAATTTGACAATTCATTGGCACCTACTGTGTTCTATGTGCTGAGAAAAGAGGAGATGAAGGCTGGCAAGACTGGGGAGGATTTGCAAATCAAGCTGAGAGATTCCAATTTGATGCTGGAGCTGTTTACTCCTTTCCTTAAGCAAAAGAGCAAAAAAGTACATTTTCACCCGAGGAGAATAATCCAGGATCGTGTGTGGAGCTGTGGCTGGCAGGGGCAAGGCTAGAGGCAGGGAGGAGAGGATCTATCTGGAAGCTGTTGTCACAACTCAGATAAGACATGAAGACGGTTTGGGTTAAGGTAGTGTCAAAAAAATGGAGAGAAAGTCAGGTGAACTGGCACACGTCTGTAATTTCAGCAACTCGGGAGGCTGAGGCAGGAACTGTAAGTTTGAAGCCAGCCTCAGCAACTTGGTGAGACCTTAAGCAACCCAGAGAGACCCTGTCTCAAAATGAAAAATAAAAGGGGCTGGGAATGAGGCTCAGAGGTTGTGTCCCTGGCTTCAATCCCCAATACCACTCCCATCCCCATAATAAAATATGTGCTTTTCTTAGGCCCATCCTGGCCTTGGGATCAGAAACCTCCTGATCAGTTTGGGAGATGCATGAACGACCTTCCCTAGTGAAAGGCAGCAGTAATTAAGGACCCCAGGTCCCTAGATTCAGCAGCCCAAGAGCCCCAGCCCCTGACCCCTTACTGTTCTCAGGGCTCCCAGCCCTCATCAGTGCTCCCCCCCCCCAGGAGTCCCCAGTGTCCCTTCCAGAATCAGATCACACAAGATCACAGCTGGTGGCTGAGCCCAGTGTCCCTTAGGGATGTCCTTGGTCCTGTGCTTTCCCTGGGGGCAGCTCAATAATGCAACAGGATGATTTGACCATAAAAAAGCCATAGAGACTCACCTCACACCCACTAAGGTGGCTACTATGAAAAAAAAAAAAAATAACACATCGTATGGTCCAGTAAGTCCACTTCTGAGTATGGACTGAGAATGGAAGGCTGGGACTCACACACTTTGGACCCATGCACACCATGGCCAGAGATAGAGGCAACTGGAGTGTCCACTGACGAATGGTGGATAAACAAGAAATCTTAGAACTTACTCCACTTCAATATACAGACAGCTTCCCAGTTATTTTAAAATGTGCATACACAGTCATGCATTGCTTAATGACAGGGATACGTCCAGAGAAAGGTGCCATTAGGCGATTCCTTGTTTCGTGAACACTGTGGAGTGCCCACCCAAACCAGATGGTGTAGGTCAATGACTCTATGTGGCCTCTTGATGCAATTGATAGACTTGGTACCCAGGATGAATGAAGCTGATCTGGACATAACACACCACCTATTTAACAGCAAACTTTTTTTTTTTTTAAATAAGTAAAAGGAGTATACTCTACAATAGTGAGGAAAAAGTTATATAGTAAAAATATAACAAGGACATTTATCATTGTCAAGTTTTATGCACTGTACATAAGGCTATGTGCTGTGTTTTTCTACAATTGACAGTGAAGTAGGTTTGTGTTCTTACATCAACATCACCACCAAACATGTGAGTGACGAGTTGTGCTACAACAATGGCTATGATATCACTAAGCAGTGGGAATATTTTAGTTCCATTATAATCTCATGGGATCATGGCTGTACCTGTGGCCCATTGTTGACTGAAATGTCATGGTCTGGATGTCCTGTAATCGATTTAACCAGTCCTCTTTGGATGGACACCTAGGTTACTATGCTATTCCAAACAGCTCTGCAACATATGCCCTTGTGCAGATGCCATTTTTTTCCTTCCCAGAAGTGTAGTCACCAGGTCTTTTGCTCACTTGTCTCATCTCATGATTGACAGGTGCTCCTTGGGGAGGCTGTTTGCTGCCGCAGATGGAGGACCTGAGTTTGAATCCCCACTCTGCTACTTACTAGCTGTGTGACTTGGGGCAAGGTCCTTCATCTCTCTGGGCCTTCTAGGGTTGCTGAGTAGTAGAGTGTCTGGTGTGGAAGGAATTTATTGATGTCAGTGTAAACAGGAGATCAGGCCCTTCCTGCCTCAGCTTCCACAGCAGGTACAAAATCAGCAAAGGCTGATTTTCAAAGGAAATCTTTCAGGGCCTGCTCCACCTACCTGCTAGAAGACTCTCGTGCAACCAGGTAATAAAACACCAGTGGAGGGCTGGGGTTGTGGCTCAGTGGTCGAGCACTTGTCTCACATGTGTGAGGCACAGGGTTCAATTCTCAGCACCTCATCTAAATAAATGAATAATATAAAGGTCCATCAACAACTTGAAAAATAGAAAAGCAATGGAGAGACAGTAGCGGGCCAGTCTCTGCCTCACCCACCTTGCCAGCGTCGTCCCTTGCCAAGGGCTTCCCAGGAGCCTCCTGATTCCAAAGGTGGGTTCCCTCGCTGCAGCATTGGTTGGAAGATGTGTTCAAAGCTCTCTTAGCACAGGACATTCAAACCCGCCCTGGAGGGAGGGGCACTGGCTACTCAGGTCATAGGACCTGAGACCCCAGCTGTTTCTGGAGACTTTCTGGTTTCCGAGAAGGTTGAGGATGGCACAGTGTGAGATTGAGACAACAGGACTTGTCAGCCCTGGAGGTAGATGTTTTGGGGCCCACCAATGGAGTACATGTTGGCAGGTCACTTGACCTCTGTGAGCGTCCAGGCTGTCATCTGTAAGGTGGGGATTCCACCGCCCAGCTCCCAGATTTCCATGCACCATCTCAGTGGATCCTCATAACACCCTCAAGGGGTTGGTGTCCTCAGCAACTTCGTTTTGCAGATTGAAGGAGCCCTAATTAAGGAGATAGCTAAGATTGCGGCTAGCTGAGAGCCATAAAAGATGTTCAAGTTTCACCTGATATTCATACATTCATCTAAGAATCTTTTTATGCCCGTGAACACTGTGTGATGCACCTGTAAGCCTGAGCTGTAAGCACTTGTCCTTGTTAAAGCAAAATGTATTTAACCCGGTGAGGGTTAGTGGCTGTGTGGGTTAGAGTTAGAGTGTGATAGTAGTTGGAGTTGTGGTTGGAGTTCGAGAGGTTGCTGGAGCTGGAGAGAGAAGTTAGAAGAGAGAAGAATAAAAGAACTTTTTCATTTCCATCCTGCCTCCGAATTTTCTCCCGCAGCGTTGTTGTTCCAAGTGGCAATTGCTTCAGGCAGCAACAGCAGATGATAAAACTGAGGCTAAGAAGTCTCATGACTGGAGAATGGCAGATGTTGGAATTCATCCCAGATCTTTCTGACTCCAGACCCTCTGGTTCTCTCATCACGGCCTCTTCCACCAACACAAGAGGAGCCCACTTGGCCAGCAGTTGGATGGTTGGCCTGTGGGTAGAGAGAAGGTCCTATGCCACTGGGTTCAGGATTGCCGACCATCTCTGAGGTGCCAGCCCCAAACAGCCAGCGCCCCTCCCCAACTCCAGGCCAGCTGAGAGTGAGCTGGGGAGAGATACAGTTGGCAAAACACATTATCATCTTCCTATCTGCTAATTAGTTTTGTGAAAAAAAAATTTATTTATATATTTATTTTCACCAGAGAGCTATTGGGGTTTCGGAAATGTAGTGACATGTTTTACATAAAAAGGAAAGAAAAGGAAATGGCTCTCGCTGCAAGCTTCAGATCATCTCCCGTGTGGAAAACAAGCAGGAAGCTGGGAGGCCCCAATCCAAGGAACATGCTTGGGGGAAACAGCAAGAATCTCTGGGTGTTACTAGGTCCCCAGCTTTGGTGCACCAGGTCCTGCGCAAAAGCCTCCAAAATATGAACAAGAATATGATTGGGCTCTTACATTCTAGAAAAAAAATGCCCATAGTCCAGGACAGTGTCTGCTTCAAGGTCATGTGACTGGGGTGGGATTAAAGGCCATTTCCACCTCTGAGCCCTTGCTCGCTGTACCTCTTCCTCTGTTCAACTAGAAAATACCTATCCAGCTCTCCAGTGCCACCTGCAACAGCATCTCCTTTGGGAAGAGTTTTTGGACCATCTAGGTTAGAATGCAGCTCTCCCTCCAATGCCCCTTTTTGGGCCACCATCAAAACTGTAAACGTGTTAAGCATCTCCATGGTGTCTAGGTTTGGCTAATGACTAAGCACCCTGGTGCTTGGTGATCGTTGGCTGAAGGAGGGATGACTCATTTGGAGCAGGTGCTGCAGGCTGAGCTGCAGAGGGAAGGCTCCCTGGAGGAGGGGGCTTTGTGCTGTGTCAGAGATTACAGATACAGCCAGGTGGCGGGGAGAGTGCCACTCAGGCTCAGCACACTGCACTGGTCGGCTCACCTAGTTTCCCGAAGGTAGGCGTGAAGTCTTGTTTGACAGTGTGTCCCAGTCCTAGGACCATGTCTGGCCTCGCATGGGTGTGCATGAAGTACTTGCTGAGAGGATGAACAGAGACATTAGCGATGAAACCCAAAGTCACTGACCTAGAAGTTGGCCAAGGTGAAGATGCTGGCTGTGACCTCAATTCTCCTCTCTGGGCATCAATTCCTCCTCTGTTGATTGAAAGTGTCAGGCCAAGTGTGGTCTTGTGCACTCCTGCTGCTTGTTGCGTTCAAGACTGCCTTTTTTTTTTTTTTTTTTTTTTTTGAGAGCTTTCCACATTATGGGTACCTCTCCCACTACCCCCAGGGTAGAAACCAGAACTCACTTTCCCAGCGTCCCTTGAGGTTATGGTACTGTCATGTGACCTGGACTCCACCAATCAGAGGCACCGCCTGCGCCTTCCCCTGGCTGGGCGGTGTGAGGCAATGGGGAGGCACTGCTTGCAGGTCGTGGGTGGTGGAGAGGGACCTGATCCTCAAGGGCGGCAGTGGGGAAGTCCTGAGGTATCACCTGTGCAGGGCGCGCTCGCGCATTGCCTGCTCGGAGCCCGACTCTTTGACCTCCTGCAGAAGCTGTGGTCTGCTCTGTAGTCCTTTAAACGAGTCCCATTTCGGCTGAGATCAGCTAGAGTGATCCTGGTGCTTGCACCTAAGGACTGTGATGGATACACCTTCTGACACGAAGATCCTGTCCCTCTGAATGGGACCTGATAGTCTAAGATTAGCTTTTTAAGTGGAGCTGCAGAGGGGCTGTTGCACAGAATGAATTTGCGGGCTGTTAGCCACCTCTCATTACCTGTTGCACATGGTTCCTGGTAATTTGCCGAAGCCTGGAAAGCCTTATTTTTGAAAGACCTCGCTACTTCAAAGCTCTAATTTGGAGAAAATGTCACAGGCACTGGTGCCAACTCACACATCTACGGAGGGCCAAGGCCAATGCTGTTTACTTTCTGCCAAAAGGTTTCAGTGTCACACGAGACCAGAGACAGACATGAATTGCCTCCCTTGGAAACTTTGCCTCTTAATACACACATGCCTCAAAGTTGACTCTGCTGGGAGTGGGCCGAAACAAAGGCTTTGGAGCTTGACAGCCCTAAGTTCAAATCCCAAGTTGGCCACATATGAGCTGGGTGGCCCTGGTCATGTGACTTGAGTTCCCTGTGTCTTGGTTCCTTTGTCTACAAAATTGGGAAAGTAATGCCCACTTTGGTGGTTGTGTGAGGATTAAATAAAATAATATTTGCATAGCAAGATAACACTTTAGCTGTATTCTCCTGAATTCGTTTTCTTTCATCTTTCTTTCCTACCTTCCTCCTTCCATCCCTCCCTCCTTTCTTCCTTTCTTTCCTGGCAGTGGGATTTGAACCCGGAGGTGCTTGACAACTGAGCCAATCCTCAGTCCTTTTAAAAAAAAATTTATTTTTAGTTGTTGATGGACCTTTACTTTATTCATTTATTTATATGCTGTACTGAGGCTTGAACCTAGAGCCTCAGTCATCTGAGGCAAGCAATCTACCACTGAGCCACAACCCCAGCCCAATCCCCAGTCCTTTTTATTGTTTTATTTTGAGACAGGGTCTTGATAAGTTGCTTAGGGCTTTGCTAAGTTGCTGAGGGCTTTGCTAAGTTACTGAGGCTGGCCTCATACTTGCAATCCTCCTGCCTCAGCCTATTGAAGCACTGGGACTACAGGCGTGCATCACCACACCCAGCCAAATCCATTTTCTATTTCCATGTAAAAGTCACTTTAGAACTTAGTAACTTGAAACAGCAGTCATTTATTTGCTCCTGATTCAGCAAGTGGGCAGGGCTTCAGTGGGTACAGCTCCACTCTACTGGATGCAACAGTGGTCCTACTAACAGGTCCACTTACCTAGCACGGCTGGCTGGGCCTCCTCCCTCCTGCCTCTCTCTCCTTTTGATCTTTCATCCTGTGGGGCTTCTCTGTTCCTATGGCGTCCGCTTGGACACTACAAGGCAGCTCAGGGCAACAGAACAAGTTGCAAAGGCAATTCCTGAAACTCGCAGAACCTCCGTGGGTCATTTCTACTGCCTTCCATTGGTCCCAGCAAGTTGAGGCCAGCCAAGATTCAATCCAAGGGCTATGACTTCAGAGAGGCAGGATTCGTTGGGGCCATTGGATATATTCCACAACAGAGGTCATGTTTCTTTTTTGTTTTCTCCCCTGTTGTGCCTCACCGAAGCATCTGGACTTTTGTTTATCATCATAGAGAAGAGATGTAAAGGAACAGAAAATAAAGAGAGGGGAAAAAAAATAAAGGCTCTTTCTGGCTTTGGTTTTCAAAAGCCCTTCAAGGTAAGCATCACATTTCTCTCCCGCTCCCCAGCAAAGATGGGGGGGTCTGAAGCTGACTTTGCTCTAAATTTAAAAGGTGCAAACAAACATGTAGAGATGAGAAGTCCCCTTCTGCCTCCTGGCCCCAGCCACCCAGGTGTCTTCCCTGGACGGGCCTGCTGGTCCACCTTGCTCAATTTTTCTTTCAGAGTGAGTCTCAAAAAACAAACCAATAGGTATTTCTCTCTTTCTCTCTCTCTTTTTTTTTTCCATCAAAGTAACAGTACATTATAAATGATATTCTATATCTTGCTTTTAAAAAGCAATCTTGGGGACAATTTCATTCCTGTATTCCTTATCATATGGCTTCATATTTTTCTATATCATGTAGATGCATCATAATTTCTTTAACAAGTCCGTATTGATTGGTTGTTTCTAATCTTTGGCTAACACAAATAATGCCCCGCAGTAATCTCACATATATGTCATTTCACACGTGTATAATACTGACACTGCTGGTAAAGGGGAAATGCATTTGTAATTTTGATAGATACTGTTAAATTAATCTATTTGCAGTTCTGCCATTTTTTAAAAATTAAAAATATAGCTCAGTTGGTAGAGTGCTTGCCTTGCATGCACAAGGCCCTGGGTTTGATCCCCAGCATCCCCCCCCAAAATATTTTTTTTTTTTAGTTACAGATGGACATAATACCTTTAATTAATTAATTAATTAATTAATTAATTAATTTTTATGTGGTGCTGAGGATCCAACTAGTGCCTCCCATGTGCTAGGCAAGCACTCGACTACTGAGCTACAACCGAGACCTAGTTTCTGCCATTGAACATCTCCATCATCAATGAGAATCCTTGGTCTTCTGGGCTCCCTGCCACTTCCTCCACACCGGGTATTAGCAAACTTCATTTCTTTGCCCATCGAACAGGTAAAATACAGTGTCTCAAGGTAGTTTCTTTTCATATTAGGAGAGACATTGATCATCTGTCTGTTTCTTTAAGGCTACTGGTGTTCCTTTTCACAGTGATCTCCCCAGCCACACCCTCCGTCTGCTTTTCTCCTGGCCTGTAAACTGTACCCTTCTGGATGTGAAGGAGTTGTGTGAACAGCAGGAATCCACACTCCTGCCTTTTCATCCTGTCTGGTCCCATGTCGGAATCCGGAACCACCGGGTCTGGAGACTGTTTTTCTGTCCCCCTCTGTGTTTCAGTGTTGCCCTCTCAGTGTTAGGACATCAAATCATCTGAGCAGATAGAATAGTGGAATCAGGTAATCATGGGAACTTCTAAAAATCACAGAGGAAACGATCATATCAATGTGCCACCCCCCAAATGTGGAGCTGAGACACCAGTCTCTTTGCTGGGCATGGCCTTGGGGACAATCCTATGCAGCTTGGGATGGTTTGTAATGACTTTTTCCCCTAGAGACCAGTTGGTGTCACAGGCTCTGTCCTTGTCCATACAGAAAAGCTGTAACATTCATATGCTTTGCCCACCTCTGCCAAGTCGATTTTCTCTTCTCCGTCTGCTTTGAGGTTGGTTGACTGTTGCAGAGAAGAAAGATTAAGAAATCGAGAGTCTGAGCACTGGAATTAAACAGTGATACGTGGAGCACTTTCTTTTGAATGTATTATCGCACTGAAGCCGCTTAGTAATCCTATTCTTATTTTTCAGATATGGAAACTGAGGAACAGAGATAAAAAAAATAAATTTGATCTCTGTTCCTCCAGGTTCCTACAGTTAGCACGTGGGAGAAGAAACCAGGATCTGTCCTTAGGAAGCCTGCCTCTGGGATGAGCTCTCTTTCTCGCTCTGTGGTTCATCTTCCCTGGAGCCAGCGGAATATTTTTGTCAGTCGTCCTCAGGAGAGAGATGACTATCCCAGCAGTGGCACATACAGTTCATCATGGACACAAACTTGATTGCATTGTGGCTGCTGCCTGGAGCACTGGGTTGAAAAATGCCCAGATTTCTCAAGAGCTGGTTGATTCAGAGCAAAATAGCAGAGGTGGACCTGCTCTTGGCTGTCTCTGGACTATGCCATTGAAATGTCTAGATGCTGGGTTATCTAGTCATCCCCACCCTTCCTGGGTAGTCCGATCCCCCTGCCCTAACATGAATGCCTTGTTCTTCTTCCCAGCACCCACTTGTTGCTTCTGCTGCCCCTCCTCCCTGGGTCCGACTGTATTATGTCTACCCACTGGGTGAAAAGTCTATGGACACCACCGACCTCGCTCATCTTCATTTTAGTGGAATCTCTTTGTGTGGTACTGTGTGATCCAACACTTATGAAATAGTCAGAGATAGACATCAAGACCACCAGCAGACCCAAAGTCGGGTGCAGGCAAGGGGGTGGGGTCCATTCTGGGTCTCTGTCCCTCCTTAGAGCCTGGCTCAGAGTCTGGTGCAGTTTGGATGCTCAACACAATATTCATGGCAGACAGAAATGAAGGAATGAATGGACGGATTCTTTAGATGTTTCACCCTTGTACATCCTGCCAACTCTTTGAGAATAGGAATGTGTTATCTAATTCCTTTGGGCTCTCCACAGCACAATTGTGGTATACAGTAATTTCTTTGAATCCATGGGGACAGAAACTGAGCTAATCAAACCTCCTTCACAGAGTGGTATTGAACATTCTGAATGAGATGGAGAATAATAAAAGCTTAGAGCATGAACTCAATAAATATTTGATTTACAAATGATAATAATTAAAATCATGGCACTTACTGGTTTAACTGTCTTAACCATCGAGAAGCTACTATTTTTTCTACACATTATTTAATGCTTCTGGTTTTCTCTCAATATTAATATATAATTCACACACGTTAGCTTTAGCTGTGTAACAAGCAACCCAGAAATTTAGTAGCTTAAAACAATAATGGTTTATATATTTCAAATGGGTGATCTTTATGATATATAATTCATAGCTTCATAAAGTTTGCTGAAGAATAAACAACCAGCATCAAAGAAATCCTACTGTTTCCTTAACAAATTAGTAAAATTTTTATTTTTTTCTTAGAAAAAGCGTTCTGCTGGGTGCAGTGGTGCACGCCTGTAATCGCAGCAGCTTTGGAGGCTGAGCCAGGAGGTTGTGAGCTCAAAGTCAGCCTCAGCAAATTGCCTTTGCAACCTGTTCTCACTCTCTTGTTGCCCTGAGCTGCTTTGTAGAGTCCAAGCCCCACGGGATGAAAGATCAAGAGGAGAGAGAGGCAGGAGGGAGCAGGCCCAGCCAGCCGTGCTAGGTAAGTGGACCTGTTAGTGGGACCCCTGCTGCATCCGGTAGAGTGGAGCCGTACCCACTGAAGCCCTGCCCACTTGCTGAATCAGGAGCAAATATATGACTGCTACTTCAAGTTACTAAGTTCTAGGGTGACTTTTACATGGGAATGGAAAATGGATTTGGCTGGGTGTGGTGGTGCACGCCTGTAATCCCAGTGCTTCAATAGGCTAAGGCAGGAGGATTGCAACTTTGAGGCTAGCCTGGGCAATTTATCAAGAGCCTGTCTCAAAATAAAAATTAAGAAGAATTGGGGATGTGGCTCAGTGGTTAAGCTCCCCTGGGTTCAATCCCTGGTACAAAAAAAACCAAAACAAAACAAAAAAACCAACCAACAACAACAACAACAAAAAACCATTCCTTGGACTTCTAGGTTCATTATAACTTTTGTGGTTATGAAAACTATTTTCATAATAGTATGGAGATGCTATTTACCCTTTTCACTCATTCTCTCACTAGTGTATGATGGAGTTTTCCACAGGCCCTGTGATGCATAACATTGAAACATATTGATGCAGAATTGCTCCTGTAAAGCAGAGTGACAATATAATCTAAAGCCTTGAAAATAGAGCTTTTCATTAACCCAGCATTTCCATTTTAAAGCAATTTGTCCTAAGGAAAGAATCAGAGATGGATCTTGAGACATTTCTGTAAGTATATTCAGCACACGTTATTCAAGACAGCAAAATATGAAAACAATGTAAACGTTCGTCCACAGGGGAGTGTTTACAACACCGCAACGGAGCACGTGGGTCGAATAAAAAAATAATACTGCAAAATCGCCCTTTGTTGTAACCAAAATGTTCACAGTTCATTAAGTTAAAAAATTAGAATACAATTTCAGTGATCCTTTTTTTGATTACACTATATACTAAAATTTCATTTTATTTTTTTAACCTAATGAATGTGGGAGATTAGAATATGCCACCCCCAAAGTATGAAGGATTGTTGAGATTACAGCAGTTAGAAAACCCCAGGAGAACCCTCTGCCCTTTCTCCCTCCGTTTGCCTGAAAGCAGGATATAGATTTACAAAGACAGAGGCGTTCTGCCCCGTCTCTACCCAAGAGAACAAAAGATAACTATCGCAGACAGCTTGAGACCCTCACTGGCCCTGAGATGATGCCACAGGAATTTATATTAGCAAACCTTTCTAACTAGCCTTTATTTGCTTTCCCTCCCCCAAGTAGCTGCCCATGGAGACTCAAAGACATTTTCCTTTGTCTTGGTCACTTTAATTTTTTTTCTTTGTTTTTTTTTTTGGTGCTGTTGAAGTTGCTGTATAAGCTAGACTTTGAAGTCACCTGTTCGAGAACTGTCCATCGTCAGGTGCCTCTCACGTATATGAAATGTATGTGTTGATGAACTTCTGCTTGTCTTTCTCTTGTCAATCTGTTTTGGTAATAGGGACCCATAGCAACTGAGAATCTATTGTGGGTTATTATTATTCCCTGATATCAATATCTAAGTGATCTGGTGAAAAATACATTTGGTTTTCATCTCTATTTCCTGGCATACAGCTCTAAACTCCCCCGGAATATCTGGAGGGATAGAGTGTTTTTTGAATGCTAATGAGGTACATGGTGGCTGGTCCCTAGGTGGTTTCGGGGTGGGGGCTGGTCTCTGGAAAGACAAGTCTCGATTAGAGGGTTGGAACTTTCAGCTCCACCTCCAGGGAAGGGAAAGGGTTACAGATGAAGTCGATCACCAGTGGCCAATGATGTCATCAATCGCGCCCCCGTGGAATGAAGCTTCCATAAAACCCAAAGGGTCTGGGTTGGGGGAACTTCCTAATAGCTGAACACATAGAGGTTCTTGGAGAAGGCGTGGAGGCTCCATACCCAGTCCCCACACTAAACCCTGGGCATCTCTCCCACCTGGCTTTATCCTTTGTGATATCCTTCATAATAAGTGGGAAAATGCCAATCAAGCATGTTCCTGAGTTCTGTGAGCTGCTCCAGCAAACTAATCAAACCTGAGGAGGGGGTCCTGGTGACACCCAAGCACTCAGGACTGGCATTGGACGTGGGAGGGGCAGTCCACACGACTGAGCTGTCACACAGGTAGGACAGGAGAAATGAAAGCCTAGGAAGAAAGACGACAAAAGGAAGGACAAGGAAATCCAACTTTAGTCTGACGTTGCTCATACTTTCCAGGCTTGTCACTCCCAAGGGAGTTCTTCTCCCAGACCTATCACTGCCAAATTTCTGGGAAACCCATAAATCTTAAGAGTTACTAGATATTTACCCACTTATGAAAATTACCATGTGCACTGTTAATTAGCCTATCTAACAAATAGATTAAGCAAAGAGAGAGACTGTATTTTAAGAAATATAGTCAAAGGCGCTTTCCAGTGTTGTCTTACTGATCAGATAATGGAGACCACGTTAGCCTGAGGATCTTGGGAATGACCCAGCACCATAAGCCGTCTGGTGCTGACCAACCAACCTGTGGCTATTCTCATGTCCACACCTCACCAGGTTTATTTTAAAAGAGGAGCCTGAGAACCCCAAGGTATCTCTCACTCTGGAGATGGCCCGCATTCTTCCTTGAGTGTGTCTCTGCTTTCTTAAATAAATCTCTTTTGTCTGTGTTGGCAACTAAAGGATCCTTGAGTCCTTTCCTGAGATGTTGTCAGGAACCCCACCTGTCCTGAATTGAGGTCCCCCTCTCTGGGAACTCCTCAGCCCTCCTCTGCGTACAGACCTCTGGGATCTGACACTATGTCCAGCTAGTGTCAGAACTGAATGGAACCAGAGGTCACTCAGCCGACCTCTGCTGGGGAGTCGGTTGGTGTGTGTGGAAACAAACCCCTCACATCTGGGGCAAGAAGCGTGTTGAGCAGAGAATAGAAAAAGCACTTTGATTTTTACAATATGTTAGAGTAGAAATCTTTTTTTTTTTCCTCCATCAGACTCTGATATCTACATGTACATAAGACAAACAATATAGAATGTTAAGAGTAGTATCCCATAAAAATGTATATTATTTTTTTATTAATCGAAAAACTGGGCAAAAATGTTATTAATCATTACAAAACAGTCATGAGTTCTTTAGTCCACAAGTTCGTGAGCTGGCATTTTGGATGGGGCTTGATGAAGCCGGCGTGGGCCTGGCTGACCTTGGCTGACCTTGGCTGGGCTAAGGAACGTGTGTGCTCAGTGGCCAGTGGATGAGGATGGGTGCCATCGTCCAGCCGGCTGCTCTGGGCTCCTTCCCAGGATGGCCCGGTCGGAGAAGGGCGGATGTGGAAGTTACAAATCCTCTTGAGGCTTGAGCTTGGGAATCACGGGACACTTTGGTCGCGTTCTATTGGTCCAAGCAAGACGAGGCCGGTCCAGATTCTGTGGGTGGAGAAATCAGTGCCTTCTTCTCTTCATCTGCAGAGCTGCAAGAAGCAGGGTGCTGAATGCATCTCCCCCATAGTCATCCTGAAGATCCACTTGCTTGATGAATATTTCCTGTCTGTGGTGCGCTGCGCTGGATACATGGGCTTTGCTCTCAGTGGTGGTGGGGTGGGGGGAATGCACCCGGGTCTCACCCATTCAGAGCGCCATGTGCATAGCAGGTGCTCAGGAAATACCGGGGAGGGAGGGACGGGGCTGACACGTCTCTGTCCCCCTGCCATGCCCCGCCCTCCTCCTGCCGGCACGTTAATGGGCTTCATTGTCATTGCCCCTGGCATGATATGCCACCAGGCGGAGGAGAATCATGCGGACACGACTCCCATGCAAGCCAGGGAGCTTTCTTGTAATATGCCGCATTGTCACGGGGCAACAGTCTGATCCGGTACAAGCAAACTGCTCACCGCTCCTCTTTAGATGAGCATGAGAGAAAAAAGTGAGGATCTATTCATTTAGGAGAAAAGCATTCTTTTGGGTTTAGACACAAGCAGACAAGCGTATGAAAAGAAGACGTTTCTTTGATGTTGCCACTGATAGCGAGTCTAGATGCTCCAGGAGAGAGCCTTGACTGGCTGAGCTTCACAAATAAGCTTCAGAGAGGGGAGGCCAGCCCACGAGGAGGCTGAAGAAGGTGTGTGTGTGTGTGTGTGTGTGTGTGTGTGTGAGAGAGAGAGAGAGAGAGAGAGAGAGAGAGAGAGATCTTTTCATCTCTGAGAACAGAACACAGGATGCCTGTGAAGACGCTGAGTTTTGCATTTATTAAATCAAGGTCTTAGTCCCTGGAGCCTCCCTCCTCCAGGGAGAAGCAGCTTCGAGCAGAATCTGCTGCCTGCGGCTGTCACCCTGCCCTGCACCCAGCCACTCATTGAGGCAGAAATGTGGCCACAATCTGTCCCGTGCAGAGAGCAGGCTTCCCTCCGGCTGGCAGCTCTCAGAACCTCATGCAATGCAGAGAGAGAGATGCCCAGGGATGACCCCATCTTGTCCTGGTCCTCTGTGGGCAGCGGACACAGAATGTACTGAGTTTCTTACAAGGTGAAGAGGACGAGGCTGGTGAGGAGGAACGGAGGGACGGGGGCCTTCCAGGACTCTGGACCTGGAAGCACCATAGGTGGGCCTGTGGGGGCGGTTTGAGAGCGTGGGCTTTGGACTCTAACAACCGAACTGCCCCAGGGTGAACTTTGGGTAAGCTGCTAAATTTTGACATCCTCTTTTTCCTCATCTGTAAAATGGGGCTAATGATTGTGTCTATTTCACAGGCTGCTATGAGACTGTGTATGATAACAGGTAAACTGTTCATTGTATGATAGTTGTTCAATAAACAGTAGCCACAGTGTCCCAGGACATCGGCAGGTGTTAGGGTATAGAGTGGAACCTCAACATTCAGGTATCTAAGAAGCACCTTAGCTTTGGGTTCTGCCTCCTAGACGTCCATCTAGGCTCTCCATCCTCTAACCCACCCCCTCCTCAGGGGTTAGAAGGTTCCAACTCCCAAGGGCAGAGTGAGATTAGAAATGGTGGTGCATTTTATGTTATCTTTGAGCAACACAAAAACTCTCCACAGCAGAAAATTACTCCCTTGGGTGGTAATGAGTGTCCGGTCCCTGGTGATATTCAAGCAGGGGTTGAACGACCAGTTGGCAAGGATGTTTAGAGAGAATTCAGGATGGTGGATGGGTAGATGCCATCTGAGAAGTTCTCTAGGTTCAGAACGAGGTCTGTGGTGCTCAAGGTTTAGGCCACTGTTGCATAACTCATTCACACATTTGACTTGCTCTTCCCTGTCCTCATCTGAATTTCTCCCCCTCTACAAGCTCCCTCACCCTGTCTCCCCCACATGAGTTAGCTACAGTGGACAACATTGTGGTCAAAGTTGTCCGTCCTAATCATGACCCTGGAGAAGTAACAGTCCTTGTTTGTTTTTAAATCGCAATCAGCACTATGCGCCAGGTGTGGTGGTGCATGCCCGTGATCCCAGCACTTGGGAGGCTGAGGCAGGAGGATCGCGAGTTCAAAGCTAGCCTCAGCAATGGCGAGGCACTCAGCAACTCAGTGAGACCCTGTCTCTAATAAAATACACAAAAGGGCTGGGGATGTGGCCCAGTGGTTGAGTGCCCCCGAGTTCAATCCCTGTTACCAAAAGAAAAAAAAAATATCAATCAGCACTATGCTTTCCTTTATGGAAAAGGTATTTTGAATGGTGGCCAGGATCTACAGAACAATTAGCCCTGTGGTCCAGACCACTGAAGGTAACTACAGTTTTGTAGCCTGGACGGGGAATCTAGGAGTTCTCCATAGGACCACTTCTGCAGGATGTTTCTAAGCACAACTCTTTATTTTTATTTTTTAATATATTTTTTAGTTGTTCATGGACCTTTATTTTATTCATTTATTCATATGTGGTGCTGAGAATCAAACCCAGTACCTCACACATGCTAGGCAAGTGCTCTACTACTAGGCCACAACCCCAGCCCATCTAAGCACAACTCTTGCTAACAAATCATCAGATCATAGTATGTTGGAAAGTAGGATCTGTCTGTACATAGAGTTAGGTACATATTTCAAGTCAAGGTCATGGGCTCAGTCCTTGAATGGCCCAGTTAACTTTCCTCTTGCCCAAAGCCATAGAAAGTACCTCTAATCCAGAGTGCCATCTTCCCAGATCTGGATGTCCAGGTAAATAAGTCCAAGCGGTTTAGCCTGAGCTCAAGTGCATCCATCATGTCCTGTCCCAGCCTGGCTTGTCTCAGCTCCTTCTGTAGAAGTCATGTGGAGTAACTGCCCCCCTAGGAGACAGTCAGTCCTGTGGACTACCAGGTATCAACTGTGCTCACCAGCTCTTTAGAATCCAGATGAAGCCGGGCGCGGTGGCGCACGTCTGTAATCCCAGCACTTGGGAGGCTGAGGCAGGAGGATTGCAAGTTCAATGCCAGCCTCAGCAATGGTGAGGCACCTAGCAACTCAGTGAGACCCTGTCTCTAATAAAATACAAAAAAAGTGCTGGGGATGTGGCCCAGTGGTTGAGTGCCCCTGAGTTCAATCCCCAGTACCGAAAAAAAAAAAAAAAAAAAAAGAATCCAGATGAAACCTTGCACCTCCACCCGGCCTCCCCCTGCCTTCACCAGGTTTCAGCTCCTGTCTCCACTTGTTATCTCATAGAATGTTCTGCAGCTACTGCCTGGCGTCGATGCCAACGTGGGATAATGCCTGCAGAAGGAAGTGCCGCCCTCCACAAGGAACCGCATGGAGGCCAGCCTGTATTTTGAGGGTATGGCAAAAGGAAGGCACACCACGGCTCTGTAATAAAGTGATGACTTGAAGCCACTTTGCCCTTGCAAACAATCCTTGGTCATTTTCTCTCTCTTGGACTCCGTCATCCTCGCTGCGGTCTCACATCGCAGTCCTCCACACCTCTCTCCTCGTGCATACCCTTCCCCACACTTCTGTTCTTCTTTGGTTTTGTTTTTCCCCTCTTATCCACCCCCCCCCCCGCCCCAGGCTTCTCCCTCCATCTAGAGCAGTTGATCCGAGTATTTTCCTCATGGAAGGTTGCAGGAGCCCTGTTTGGGGATTGACTTGAATTGCAGTTGACTATGAGCCGTGGAGATTTGGCCATTGTCGCCACCCGTAGTCTCACGGGATTTGTTGCGGGATCTCGAGTGACTTGGCCGAAATTGCTGATCGGGTCAGCGCCATTTTAGTGGTGTGTTTGGCGTGTGTTAGTTGTTGTTAGAACCAGAGAGAAAAGTTATCAGAATAAAAAGCTGTTTGTCTCCAGTTTGCTTCTGAAGTTCTTCCCGCGGCTCCGTTGCTCCAAGCGCTTCAGGCGGCTACAGGTGGCAGCCTGTACGGGGAACTTCGGAGCGGACAGGTAAGAACTGAAAGGTCTCTAAAGATGGGTTCGAATATAACTGAATCCCAAGTGATAGAGGCTATGCAAAGACTCCTTGATATACCTGACTCTGTTCTCAGTGAGGAATATATAGACAAAAGTGAAAGTGATCAAAAAAGTGTAGATTCCACTGGGCCAACTGAGACCAGTAAAGAGAGTATTAGAAGAGACCCCAAAATGACAAAAATCCAAGCTATTAAAGCTATTCGGGAGTTATTGGCGAAAGCTGAAGGATACTTGCTCTCACTGGAACCTGGGCCTCAGGATATTGCTGTCAGTGAAATTAGCAGTGGTGAGGAATCTAGTAAAAGTGATCCTGAGAAAATGAGGAAAAAGAAACTAAAAAAGACCGAGAAAAAGGACGGTCAGGTAGAGGAGTCACTTGTGTCCTCTACTCCCCCATGGGTGGAATCCATTACAGAAAATATGAAGGGTATTACTAGGCATTTGCATACCCTAGAAACAGAAATAAAAAGTCTTTCTGATCGCTTATGCGCTCTCGAGGACAACTCACAGATACATTGGGAACTGCCAGCATTTGAAAAGAAAAATGGACAGAGTATCCATCAGTCAGTAGATTTCAAAACAATAAAAAATCTCAAAGAGGCAGTAATGACTTATGGGCCCCAAGCTCCTTTCACGTTGAGTATGCTGGAGTCCCTTAACACCTTTAGCTTAACCCCCTCAGACTGGAAAAGTCTATGTAAAGCAACATTAAGCGGGGGGCAATTCTTGGTTTGGCGATCGCAATTCCAAGAACTTTGTATAGAAACGGCTAAAAGAAACGCGGCTGCAGGGTTTGAAAACTATAATATAGACATGCTCACAGGAGAAGGGCAATTCGCAGACTTACAGGCTCAAACAGATTATGACCCAGATGTATATGCTCAGATAAATGCAGCTGCCTTAGAGGCATGGAAAACTGTACAAGGACCTGGGGATCTACAAGGTAGCTTGTCAAAAGTGATTCAAGGACCTAATGAGCCGTATGCCGACTTTGCTGATCGACTTTTGAGAACTGCAGGTAGTGTGTTTGCAGATGTTGACCAAGCTATGCCATTAGTTGTTCAATTAGCTTATGAAAATGCAAATAAATGGTGCCAAGCAGCCATCAGGCCATGGAGAACTAAAAAGGATCTTTCCGTATATATACAACTATGTAAAGATATAAATGACGCCTTTGTCACAGGAAATGTGATTGCAGCCTCAATGAGAGGTGCTTCCTCTCGAAATTTCACAAAGGCTAAACGTAGATATTATAATCAATCAGGATATTCCAGGCAAAATTATCATAATCAGTCAGGCAATTCTAGGCAAAACCCCAAAAGAGAAATAAGACCAAGCTCATATCGTGCCCCAGGCCGCTGCCCCAGGTGTAAAAAGGGAAATCATTGGACCAATAAATGCCATTCAAAATTTGACACCCATGGAAATCCTTTGTTCAGGAATTCAAAAAACGGGGCACGGGGCCCAATACCCCGGGGCCCACAAATGTACGGGGCATTGCAGAAGGAGTATCCTCAAGCATCCACTCAGATGCTTCCCCGACACAATCCCTACTACCCATCCACTCCCTCGCCAGAGGAACAAGAGGAAATGCAGGATTAGACCTCTGTTCCACCACCGCCCGAATAGTGTTAACACCTGAAATGGGGGTTCAACTGATTCCCACAGGAGTCAGGGGACCTCTTCCCTCAGGGACTGTAGGACTTATTATCGGGCGTAGTCCTAAAAGCTTATTAGGTTTGCAAGTGACCCCAGGTGTAATAAACTCAGACTACAAAGGGGAAATAAAAATAATGCTTAGCTCACCCCAAAGTATAACTTCTGTTAATCAAGGAGATAGAATTGCTCAGTTGCTTCTCCTTCCCAATTTACATAATTCATTTAAAATGGGTATGCCTCAAGAAGGGAACAATAGAGGATTTTGTTCCACTGACTCAAGTCCCATGGCTTGCTGGGTTCGAGACTGTTCAAGGAGGCCTATGTGTAAAATAAAAATCCAAGGAATAGAAATGGAGGGATTAATAGATACTGGAGCTGACTCTTCCATTATTAATTTACGCCAATGGCCCAAGCACTGGCCTCTGCAAAAAGCTTCAACCAGTTTAAGAGGCTTGGGATATAATAACCTCCCAGATAAATTCTAAAATGGGAGGATGATGAAGGCCATAAAGGAACATTTCAGCCTTATGTTTTACCTAATCTACTGGTTACTTTATGGGGAAGAGATATTTTGCAACAAATGGGAGTACACCTTGCAACCAAGCCTGCAGATGTTAAATGTGAAAACCTACAGGGTAATCTTAACCATAAAAGAACTCATTATCAAAAAGTACAGAGTAATCTTAACCCTAAAAGTAATCATTGTCATAAAGGAAAAAGATATTTTTTTTCGGGGCCACTGAGAAAATAATTTTGAAAATACCATGGCTTTCTGATAAGCCAGTGTGGGTCCCTCAGTGGCCCCTATCTAAAGAGAAATTACAAGCGGCCCACCAATTAGTTCAGGAACAATTAGAAGCAGGTCATATAGAACCTTCCACCTCTCCCTGGAATTCCCCCATATTTGTGATCAAGAAAAAGTCAGGAAAATGGCGATTGTTACATGATCTTAGACAAATCAATAAAACCATGCAAGTTATGGGGCCTACTCAACCTGGACTTCCTAGTCCCGTAGCTATTCCAAAAAATTTCCATCTTATTACTCTTGATATAAAGGATTGCTTCTTTTCTATTCCCCTACATCCTCTGGATGCCCCCAGGTTTGCTTTTTTCCGTTCCTTCTATGAACAATAATGGCCCTGATCAGAGATATCAATGGAAGGTTTTACCACAGGGAATGGCTAATAGCCCCACCATATGCCAAATATATGTGGACAAGGCTATCCAACCCATTAAAAATAAATATCCAAACCTCATGTGTCTACATTACATGGATGATATTTTATTGGCCCACCCTAATCAAAAAATCTTATTTAATATATTCAGTGATGTGGTAGAAAATTTAAAAAAATATGGATTATATATAGCAGAAGAAAAAGTTCAAACCAGATCTCCCATATTATATTTAGGATTTAAAATCATGGATACTTTTGTTAGACCCCAAAAAATTTTAATAAATAAAGAACATTTGACCACCCTCAATGATTTCCAAAAACTACTGGGAGACATTAATTGGCTTCGCCCTACACTAAATCTCACTACTGGCCAACTAAAACCTTTATTTGACATCCTTCATGGAGATCCTGATCCATCTTCACCACGAACATTGACTCCTGATGCTAGGAAAGCTTTAAAGTTAGTAGAAAAAGCCATCGAAGGAGCTCATTGTGATAGATTTGATTTAACTCAACCGCTGATGTTGATTATTATTTCTTCACAATATACACCCACAGGAGTATTTTGGCAACAAGGGCCTTTATTATGGATACATTTGCCCGTCTCTCCTAAAAGTATAATTGAATCTTATACCTCCATGGTGGCTAAACTTATTCTTCAAGGACTTAAGACTTCTACTAAAATATTTGGCATTCACCCTGCTACTATTATCACTCCCTATTCATCATCACAGATTGAATACTTATGCTTCAATGATAATGATTGGGCTATAGTTAAATGTTCTACTTCTGCAAATTTTGATAATCATCTTCCTAAGTCCCCTATATTATCTTTTTGTATTAATCATCCTATTATATTTCCACAGGTAATAAAAAATCAACCTATTCCTAAGGCATTTAATGTATTTACAGATGGGTCCTCAAATGGTACTGCTACAGTAGTCACTAAAAAAGAAAATATGACTTACATAACTGCACACAAATCAGCTCAACTAGTGGAACTGGAAGCTGTGGTAAGAGCTCTGGAAAATTTTAGGGACCAGCCCGTAAACATTTTTTCAGATAGCCACTATATTGTACAAGCCGTCCCAAAATTAGAGTTAGCAGGACCAATAGCACCTCATACTCCAGCCTTTAAACTGTTTTATCAAATACAAAAACTTTTGTGGGCAAGAAAAGAACCTCTATTCGTAGGCCATATTAGAGCACATACTAATTTGCCTGGTCCCCTCCATGAAGGTAATCAAAAGGCTGATGAACTTACAAAAACAGTATTTATACTTTCAGCGCTACAACAAGCTACTTTATTTCATTCCCAGTTTCATGTCAACAGCACCACCTTGCAACGTAGGTTTAAAATCACAAAGGAGCAAGCCAGAACAATTGTAAAAGATTGTAAATCTTGTATGACACATTTGCCCAATCCTCATTTCAGAGTTAACCCTAGAGGATTAATGCCCAATCATTTGTGGCAGATGGATGTTACTCATGAGCCAAGTTTTGGAAAATTGCAATTTATTCATGTGACCATAGATACATGCTCAGGCATGATTTTTGCTTCCTTACATTCTGGAGAAAAAGTTAAAGATGTTACATCTCATTGTTTGCAAGCTTTTGCTGCATTGGGCATCCCCAAAATGCTTAAAACAGATAATGGCCCCGCATATACGTCCTCATCTTTCAAACAGTTTTGCGCAAAATTCAATATATCCCATAAAACAGGCATCCCATACAATCCTCAGGGTCAGGGCATTATTGAAAGAGCAAACCGAACACTGAAAATTATGTTATTAAAACAAAAAGAAGGAAATTGGAAAAGTCCTAAGGACAGATTGGCAGTTGCCCTGTTTACCTTAAATTTTTTAAACTTTAGACTCTAATGGTTATTCTGCTGGAGACAGACATTGGAATCCACACCAACAACATAAACCTTTGGTTTACTGGAAGGATGTTCTTTCAGGTACATGGAAGGGTCCAGATCCAGTATTAATTTGGGGAAGAGGATCTGTTTGTGTTTTTCCAAAAGACGAATCCTCTCCAATATGGATACCATCTAGATTAATAAAACAGGTACCACATCAAAATGATCAAGATGAAGTTATTGAAGAATCAAGATTAATAAAAAAGGTACAAAATCAAGAGGACCAAGATGAAGGTATAGAATGATTCCCTCAAAAGAGTCCTTCAAAATATTTTACAACTTAAGTGTCATTCCTCCCGGCCGGGACGAGGAGATCTCTCTTTAGTGTGCACACAATTGTATTTTTTTTTTTCTTTTCTTTTTATACATGTCTTTATGTCTGTACATTTGTCTATATTTCATGTTAATGTGACGTCACAAATATATGTTTGTATGTTTGTTCGTCTGTCCAGTGTGACGTCACAAAGAACAAAGCGCTTATGAAAAAGAAAATATACATATATATATGGATCCAAATAACTTTAATTCATTTTAGGTTAAGAGTATTCAATTTAGGTAAATAATTTTATAAATGAAGGTACTTTCAATTTTGATTTATAGGTGTCCCTGGGACTTCTCTTTAGCAAACAATATGACTAGTGCTATATAACCTGATATTTTGGTGTTTTGACTTAAGATTGTTTATTTGTTATTAACTTCATTTGTTTAATAGCTCATTAATTTCAATTATCTCAACAGGTAAAAAATTGCTCTGTATACAGAGACTCAAGGGTTCCAGCTAACAAATTATTTCTCTCAAGTGCCTTTACCTTTTCTTTAATCTATCTTTAATGCAGTAATTACCCTCAGTCTTTCTTTGTTTTGTTCTAAATATGACATTTTTCCAACTTATGTTTGTAGAAGCTCAACCAGCGATGTATGTGAACAAAAATCAACTTTAATTTTCTAATCTAATTATTCTATTTTGTAGTTTGACAACTCGCCTCTTGACTCAGTGCTGCAATAGCACTGCCTTTCCTTTAATAATTGATGCTTGAGTTTCTAGGTAGCGGGCCCTGAAGATTTGCCGGTGGCATTGTCTAAACATAAAAAAGACGTCTGCTGCTCAAACATCAAACAACCTCACCAACAGTGTGGCCTCTGCTCTACATGCATGGGGCCTCCTACATCAACATGTTATAACAAATGGACATTTTGATCTTTCATTGTTTGGGACTTTACGGGACAATGCCTTGCGGGTATTTGTCTAGAGAATTCAGTGTGTTACTTGATGGAACTTAGGGCAGCTGATTTGTTTAAACAATTTGATATGCTATGCAATTTGGCTCATCACCAAAAGGCTTGTTGCCTTGAAGCTGCAACATCTCCTCACAATTGGACGGCTGTTAGTCATCATATAGAGTCGATCCTAAAGGGCTCCATTGGATGGCTGGTTAGCCAATGACGTGTAAGATCCCCAGAGGGGGACAACCTAAGACAGGCACAGTCGCACGGGACAGTCTCATGTGGCCGACATATCAACCTAAGACAGGAGTCAAGGGCACAGCCTTGATTATCCGATGACGGGTAAGAATGTTTGTTGCACATAGACGTCCTAGAGCATTACCTCTTTTAAAAACAAAAAGGGGGAAATGCAGGAGCTCTGTTTGGGGATTGACTTGAATTGCAGTTGACTATGAGCCGTGGAGATTTGGCCATTGTCACCACCCGTAGTCTCACGGGATTTGTTGCGGGATCTCGAGTGACTTGGCCGAAATTGCTGATCGGGTCAGCGCCATTTTAGTGGTGTGTTTGGCGTGTGTTAGTTGTTGTTAGAACCAGAGAGAAAAGTTATCAGAATAAAAAGCTGTTTGTCTCCAGTTTGCTTCTGAAGTTCTTCCCGCGGCTCTGTTGCTCCAAGCGCTTCAGGCGGCTACAGAAGGTGGTTCTTCCTGGTTGGGGAAATCCATGGCCATCTTTGCTTGTGGAGAACAGCATCTGAAAAACAGGTGTTTATTGGCGCCTTCCTGGATTCTGAGACACTAAATAAAAGTTGTTCACAGCCTCAGAAACATTCCATCACATTCCACCCGGCGACCACCAAGGAACTAAAGGATCTGCGAGTCCACAGGGCCCTTTCATCATGTCAGCTGAGACGCAACATCCCCAAATGAGGAACCAGTACTGAAAATCTATTCCCTTGGGGTGTGGCTGCAACTTTCTAAGTATTCATTCCAGAAATACAAAAACACTCAATTAAGATGCCACCATTACAGAATATGAGGACCAAATGGATCATGTGATTTCCTTTCTTAGTGACCTAACAAACTTTTAGTTTTGTCTCAACAAGGAAACATGACTTCTAGAAACCCCAGGAGGGAGTCCTCGCTCAGCTCCCTCAGTGATTGGCTGCACCCTCTGGCCATTCTATCATCTTTTAGGTCCAAGGTTCCAGAGCCACCCGTGTGCCTTCCTGTTTCTCCCTGATAGACCTGTGAGGGAGTTATCTGAATGTCCCTTGCTCCCAGGCTCTGTGTCCAGGCTCACCATCTTTGACAATTTCTCTTTTAAATGCCAGGGCTGGGCAGCAGGCACGGAGGAGGAATTAAGCTGGTTTCCTCCAAGTCGAGACCACGGGTGGCCAATTATTTCTTGAGATAAACCACGCTGGTGCCCAAATGAGACAAATTCAGGTAATTGGTGCTGGGGAACAGAATTTTTTAGCCACAAAGTCTTGACATTACAGTTATGCAGCATGCTGCAAATAACGAGCTAACAGCTCAGTCTCTGGAGCAGGAACGGTGGTTCAGATTCTCCCTCTACCAGTCCTGTGACTTGGGCAGGCTACTTGTCCTGCTCCTCACTTTTTCAGTCTGTATCCTACACAGAGCAAATGCCAGTGATTAGGAGGCTGTTAGCTATTAGCAAAGAAGCAGAGATTATGATTATTTTATGAGTTAGAGAGGATTTAGGTTTATCCCGACACAGCATTCCACTCACTCCTCTGCATTCCAATGTGCTTCCTTCAGAGAGAGGGTGCAGCGATGCACGTAACTGGGGACACCCCAGGGAGTGTGTCACTCAGGTGAGTGGATTTAGTCAGAATTCTTTGGGTTGTAAGTGACAGATGCACTCAATCAAGCTTAAGCTAAAGGGATTTATTAGTTTGTGGGGTGAATTGAGAAGAAAACTGTGGATGGTGCCCTGATGAAGATGGAACTTCAGGGGCGACTGGATCCTGAGACCCAAAATGCCCTGGGCACGGTCTCTGGCCACCATTGCTGCCCCGCCCATGGTTTACTTCCTTATGTCAGCTGCTCCGTGCACACACAGCCTGGGGAGATGCTCTTCTTGCTGGCTGCTTGTGGAAGGGAAGCCCCAGCGTAGTCTCTGGATGTACCCTGCGGTGACTTGTCCATTAAGGTGCTTCAGGCTGCTGGGCAAAAACTGCTCAGTGCCAGCCTAGTGGGCACCCCACAAAGCCCCTTCTAACTATGCCCACCCTGCCCCAGAGGTACCCTCAGAGCCCAGGCTTGGCTTTTCTGAGCCTTTGTTTTCCTCCCCATCGTACCCACCTACCCATCCACTCAGGCCCAAGGCTCCTTTTGGTGGCCTCCTGGGGCAGACATTGGGAAATGTAGGATCCACACCCTTCCTCCACCAGCAGCAGAGCATCTGGTGGTGGGATTCACTGCACTGGCCTCCCAAGGTGAGCTTGCCGGTCTTCAAAACTATCCAGGGCAAATGCTAATGCCCCAGGGAAAAGCAACAGGAATAGCAAGGTCCAAATTTCCATCCTCTGTTGGGATTGCATGGGGTTCAGGGAACTGGAGCTACACCAAGCCTTGGGGTTTGCAGTAATGGGGAAGCTTACAAACATCAAATCCAGTGCCCCAGACGTTTGCAGGGGGATAGAGGGGAACAAAGGCAAAAGGGCAAGAAGGGCAAGCGACCAGCCAGAGTAGGACCGGAAGGGCCCACCAGGAGGGGGCGCAGGAGGCTTTGCGGGGAGCGGGGCTGCCTGGTAGGAGGTGCCTGCAGCTTTGCCTTGGGGACAGAGCTTCTGGAGGAGGGAGAGGAGCCATGAGAACCGGGAGGAGACAGCACAAGAGCGTAGAGCCTGTGACTCGCTGTGGCTCACGTCCTGTTGGGATCCCGGTGGCCTTTCCTACAGGGCACACGGTGGGATTTTCAGAAGGCGAGGAAGGTGCGTGACGCGTTTATTTATTTCGGAGATAAGGCCGGGTGCTAACAGGGCGGTCTGTGCACAGGGCCCTGCTCGGGGCTCCTCTCTGGCCGGCGAGGTCTGTCGCCACGCCCGGCAGGTGCAGGGCGGCGGCAAGAAGAGGCTGCGCAGTCCCCGCCTGGGGCCACCGGCGCAGCGCGTCTCCCTAGGCACAAAGCCGTGGGAATCTGCGGGGACAGGGCGACTCTAACTCCGGTCCTCTCTCAGGGAACCCCAGCCCCACCCCCCCACCCCCGGCCTCCCCAGAGTCTCACGCAGCCCTAGAAGTTGTGAGATATTGCACAGCAAGCAGCGCCACCCACACCAGGAGCTCGGAAATGCGGAGTCCGCCTCCTTCAGCGCGAGGCTGCCCGGGGTGGGTGGGGTCCAGCCGTCTGGTCAGCACTGACGGGGGCAACTTGGACACCTGCTTCGGATCATGAAGCGCTGTTCTAGACGCCTAAGGAAGCACAGTGGGGTGCGACAACTCGCCCATGGTTACATTCACTGACATTGGTCACAGATTTATTACCTGGTATCACCTGGCTAGTGCCTGGCACTACTTTTGGCACTATTGATACACGGGTGAGCAAAATCCAACACAGATCCCTGCCCTGGTGAGCTTGTATTCCAGCCAGGGGAGCGGGCAATAGAGCACATTGGCATGCAAAGGATGTGGTGTGTGAAAAGAGGGAGGAGAGGTGGGGGGGCCTGGCTGGAGTTGCACATTTTCTAGGCCAGTAGGGGAAGGCCTGGCCAAGGAGGTGAGAGGACACTGAAGAAGGTGACAGGTTAAGCCGGGCAGATATGGGCCAGAGGGGAATGCCCAGAGAGGAAAGATCTGGTGCAAAGGCCCTGGCACGGGAAGATTGAGGATAGCACAAGGGAGAGGAATGGGTGGAGAGGAAGGAGGTAGGGAATGAGAGCCTGGTGATCATGGAGGTATAAACACAAACCTAGGACCTTGGCTCTGACCTTTTCTTTGCCTCTGTGTCCCATCCAGACCTTGGACTTAGATGTTTTGAGACAAACCTGGGGGCGGGGGGTGCGGGGCTGAGCCTGGGGGGCTGTGAGCATTGGTAGCAGTATGGTTGAACTTTAGGTTCACCAAGATCCCTCTGATTTCTGGTGGAGACTGGGCGGAGGTGAGGCAGGAGGCTCCATCAGCCGTCCCAGCAGGAGATGATGGCAGCTTGGACGGGGTGGTAGCCATATAGGAGTGATCAAGTTCAAGGTGATTTTTAAAATTTAACTCTGGTAGAATACATAAGACATAAACTTTATTATCATAATCATACGCAAGCGTACAGTTCAGTGACGTCAAATACTTTCATGGAGTCATGCAACCATCACGGACGTTCACGCAAAGCTGTCATTTTTTTTTTTTTTTTTTTTTTTTTTTTTTTGTGGTACCGGGGATTGAACTCAGGGGCACTCGACCACTGGGCCACATCCCCAGCCCTTTTTTGTATTTTATTTAGAGACAGGGTCTCACTGAGTTGCTGAGTGCCTCGCCATTGCTGAGGCTGGCTTCGAACTCGCGATCCTCCTGCCTCAGCCTCCCAAAGTGCTGGGATTACAGGCATGCGCCACCACGCCCGGCTGCAAAGCTGTCTTTTCACCTTACAAAACTTAAACTAGATCCCCACTAAACACCAACACCCCATTCGTCCCTTCCCCAGCCCCGGCAACTGCCATTCTACTTTCTGTCTCTGTTAATTTAACTACTCCCAAGTATCTCATCTAAGTAGAATCCTACAGTATTAGTCCTGTTGTGACTGTCTTATTTCACTTGATGTCCTCAAGTTCATCCATCTCTTAGTATGGAACAGAATTTCCTTCCTTTTTGTGGCTGAATAACGTTTCAATGTAGAGATAGACTACTATTCTGTTTCTTCGTCCCCCATCAAAGGGGTACAGATTCTGGATGTATTTTTGAAAAGAGAACCGAGAAGACCGTGCAGATTACTGTGCTTCAAAATTGTGTAGATGCTGTTAAGTTGGAAAATTACAACTTTTATTCTGTAGCATTATGAATAACTTTAGTTGGATTGGTGTGTTCTCTTTGCTATGATAGGGGTCTTCACCTACCCGCCCCCGTACTGCAGAACTAGCCTTTTCTCAAGGGCCAGGATCTAAACGTTAACACCTTAGGAGAAAAGACAGTTTAATAAGATTTACCCTTGAAAATAATTGAACGTGTCTAATAAGTGCAAAATCTCTCTTTTGCACATGCAAACCTCTACCCCGAGATGATGCTCAGCATGCCTTGTCAAGTGTAGGATGCAATTAAACACTACCATGTAAAACAGGAGTCACAGTATTTTGGATACAATAAAAGGACAGAGAGTTGGAATCACGTCAACCCTCAAATCAGACAGCTTCCTTGTGTATTTACAAGGCCAACTTCTCCAATATGCAGGAGAAGCCACTGTTTCTCTCTGCCCAACTTGACCTGAGACCCACTTACCTCAACCATCTGCTCAGTTGGGGCAGAAGTAGTGGTGGGGAGGTGGACACCTAACCCCAGGACCACTGCAGGGGAGCTCTGTAGGTCCCATGAATCCCAAGCAACTGCTTAACCTAAAATGCTGCATTTAAAAAAGACTATCTGTCTATCTATCTATCTATCTATCTATCTATCTATCTATCTATCTATCTTTTCTATATTTTGGTACTGGGGATTGAGCCCAGGGGCGCTGAACCACTGAGCCACATATCTAGCCCTTTTTGTTTTTTATTTTGAGACAGGGTCTCACTAAGTTGCTTAGGGATTCACTAAGTTGCTGAGGCTGGCCTTGAACTTGAGATCCTCCTGCCTCAGCCTCCTGTTTAATAAGATTTACCCTTGAAAATAATTGAATCCCTGCTGGGATTACAGGCGTGCGTCACCACGCTCAGCTAAAAAATACCATTTATCAACCTCCAAAATAAACATCTGCTGCATTCAGGGCGTGGAGTCTGTTCCTAGGCCCCTCTGGAACACAGGTGTGATTTTTACGACTCATCTAAAGCAGAGGCTCCTGGGGAAGAAAAGATCTCACTGCCGAGGCACAGTGACTGTCAGGGTCTCAAAGTGCAGGTGCAAAGCAGCTCTGCCCATAGACAGAGTGAGTACCACGTCGCAAGTGCCGCACCCCCATCCTTGGGTTCCATGACTGCAGATGGAAAATACTCAGAAAGAAATTGAATTTGCATTGAATTTGCATTACAGATTTTTCTCATCATTATTCCCTAAGCAATGTAGTAGAACAACGATTTTCATAGCATGTGCATCCTGTTAGGTATCCTACGTAATCTGGAGATGATTTAAAGTGCACAGGAGGATGTGCAGGGGATATTTGGGAACGCTATGCTGTTTTATGCAAGGGACTTGAACATCCTTGGATTTTGGATTCGAAGAAGGTTCTGAAACCCATCCCCCATGCATGCTGGGAAGAACTGTACAGATGACTCTTCTTCAAAATCATGTAGGTGCTGTTGTGATGAAGAAAGTGCAGATTTATTCTGCAGCACGTGGAGTGACAGGTAAGCCCCTGTGCAGTTGGTGTGTTGGGTCAGCACATGCCCGTTAGGAGATGTGCATCCCGAGGGTGAGGTCTGCACCTTCCAAGGCTGAGGAACTCTGGTCCAGAAGCTGTAGCAAACTCTTAAATTGGCCTCTCTGGTCCTCCTCCCCACCAAGAAGTCAAGGCCACTGTCCCTTCAGATTCTGTGTTTTCAGGTGAGAGCTTTGGGCAGACAGGAGAGCAGATGGGGTCAGGGAGATGTGGAAATCTCATTATCTGGGCTGCCAACACGCTCCGTTCCGGTGTCTCCATGGAAGAGGGCCAGGGAAGGCAGGAGAGAGCCATTCCTGGCCTGGATGGTGTCCCTGTGCCCAGAAGAGCAACCTGTGGTGCACAGCTGGGCTTTCTTCCATCTTGGGAACCCCAGATTGAGCTTCTCAATTTCTTATGTCTATTTTTCTTGCTCTTCTTCCCAATTAGATTTTATAAGCATCTCCTTTGGTTTCTGAGCCAAGAATGGCAACCAGCGAGTGATGGATGAGGGACATCTGGCATTGGCAGCATGTCGCAGAGTCACAGCTGCCTGCTGTGCAATCCCACCCACGTTGCTGTCTAGGTAGCCCCCCCCCCCACTCCTGTTCCAAGTCCTCACATCAATCAGAAAAATACCTGTCTCTACAGACTGATCAGAAACTAGGATGTGAAATGAATTTTGGAGAACAACTGTCCATGGCCACTTTTCTAAAAATTCTATTTGAAGAAATTATGTTTGGGTAATGATTTTTCCCTTCTTCCCCACACCCTCCCCACCGACTATTAATGCATAAAGCACAAACTTGAAAAAAAAGCATTTGAAGGATCACACATAGAATTCATATTCCATCAACTTTCCATCAAAGGAGGATTTTTGTGGTACTGAACAGATGACCTTGGCCTCCCCTGGTGCAGAGAAAGAACTCTGGAGAGGGACTCAGGAGACCTGGTTTCAGTTCAAGTTCTCCATCCCTTGTGTGATTTTGCAAGAATCTATTCACCTCTCTGGGCTGGGGGTTGGAATTTGTTTCATGGTCACCAGGACCATTTTCAGTGTTCTTGAAGATTCCAAGTCTGGATGAGCAAATATAGTCATTTGTGTTTGGAGTCTCCAGGGCATTGTACCTCAGAACTTTAGGGGACAAGGCATGACCTTAAATAATATCCAATCTCCCAATGACAAAATCATTGTCCTCTCAGTGTTTTTCCTTGATCTTCCTCCTGTAACAAAGACAGAGCAAGGCCCAGTGCCCCGAGGAAGTCAAACATTGTGATTTGGCCTTCCATCTTGATGGCTAGCTTCTAGCTTTTTTATGCATGATACTGAATTTCCACTTACTACAGGAGATGTCAAAGGATCTTATCTTTTAAGTGAAATTTATTGAAGCAAACAAGTTGGTTTAGAGGAAAAATGTTAAATTCAGAAATGGTAACTAGGTGTTGTAAAAAATATGGCATTTGTGAGTAGACACATACGGCCTGCTCCTTGTATCCATGTGCTTAGCATCCATGGGTTCAACCACTCTGGGATCAAAAATAGAAAAATTAATCGCCTCTGTACTGAACATTTTCTTGTCACTATTCCCTAAGCAATACTCCAAGAGTTGTTGTTATACTCTTTATAGAGCATTTACATTATATTAAATATGATAAGTAATCTAAAGATGATTTAAAGCATATGAAAAGACATGTGTAGGTTGTGTGTAAGTACCATCCATTTCAGAAGCAAACTTAAGCATCTACAGATGTTGGTGTCTGCAGGAACCCTGGTACCAATTGCTTGTGGAGACCAACGGACGGCTATAAGTGAATTTTGATTTTTATTTATTAATTTAGGGGTAATTTATTTATTTATGGCTTAAGAACACTCGTGAGGTTGCCTCTGAACTACAGGGTGATTTTTTTTTGTTTTGTTTTTGGTACTGGGGATTGAACTCAGGGGCACTTGACCACAGAGCTATATCCCCAGCCCTACTTGGTATTTTATGTAGAGACAGGGTCTCACTGAGTTGCTTTACAGGGTGGTTTTAAAAGGAGTTGCCTATCTCTCTGTGTTCTGAGTTTCTGTGGGCTCAACCCATGCAGTTTTAGAATCTGGCCACTAGATGGGGCTTCTCCCTTTGAGACCGAGCAGGCCTCCTTGATAATGGCTCTGCCCATGTTTCTTGATCAAAGCTGTGCCACTCTTTCCTGGACTTAAGCAAAACCTTTATTAACAGTGTCTACAAATGGTCCCTACCCAAATGTCACCTCCCCCGGTTCTCTTCTACCTATTTATTTTTTGGTACCAAGCATTGAACCCACGGGTGCTTAACCACTGAGCCACATCCCCAGCCCTTTTGAATATCTTATTTAGAGACAGGGTGTTGCTGAATGGCTTAGAGCACCACTAAGTTGCTGAGGCCGGATTTGAACTCACGATCCTCCTGCCTCAGCCTCCCAAGCCGCTGGGATTACAGGCATGTGCCACTGTGCCTGGCTCCCACCTAGTCTTATTTTGTCTTCTCATTGCACTTGACCTATCTTAGGCATGCTTTTGTGGGTATTGCACCCCTATTTCCCCACACAGGAAGATCAGTTCGTCCAGGAAGGGGCTCTCTGTAGAACAGCCTCTGGCACGCAAATAAGCACTCAAGAAATATCCTTTAATGACTGAGCACGTGATCCTCTATGAAAACCCGAGATGAAGGCAGCAGGCGGTTCTGGAAGGAGGGCAGGTGTGAGGTGGGACTAACCCGATTCCAATGTCAGGCTCCTCCACTTGCTAGCTGGGTGTTTTGGAGCAAGATATTTGGAGTTTCCAAGTCTCCATTTTCTCATGTTTGAAGTGGGGAAAAGAGTCACCACTCTATCTGGTCATCTGAAGATTTGGTGTGAGACAACCTGTGTCCGGTGGCCAGTCTAGTGCGTGGCACGTGAGTGGCATTTAACCAGCGTGAGTGGCTTCCCACTCTTTTCTAGGGGATAATTTGAGATAAACGTGAAATGCACACTAAAAACTTGACCTAACGTTTTTCTCTGTCGAGGGCTCTGCTGTGTGTGTTCAGAAGCAGAAAATCAATGCCCAACCTTCTGACAGAAAGCAGCACAGACCCTTGTGGACTGGTCCTATCTGGCTTGGGAAGAAGTTTTTTTTTTTTTTTTTAATATTTATTTATTTACTTTAGTTGTACACAATGCAATGCATTTATGTTTACGTGGTGCTGAGGATCGAACCCGGGCCGCGCACGTGCGAGGCGAGCGCTCTGCCGCTGAGCCCCAGCCCCAGCCCCTGGGAAGAAGTTTTGACTTGACAACTTTTATGGAAATTGGTCCTCTAAGTCCCCACCCCTGAAACACCAAGTAATGTGCACAACTGGTTATTTTTTGGATATTCACCTCAACCCCAGAACCTTTGCACATGCCAGTCTCCTGAAAACCTCTGCCTGAGGACTTTCCTGGGTGACTCATTCATCAGGCTGGGTTTAAATGACACTTCCTGTGGGAATCCTTACTGGATTACAGAGGCCCTTGGGTCAGATGTCCCTTTAAGCTCCCCTGTTTCAGTTTGTATTTTCTTAATGTCTAGTACCCCCTCCCTTCCTCCCCCCATTATTTGTTGTCTGAGAACTTGTTAGTAGACAATGTCTGAGAACCAAAGTCATTTGGCCTTTTAGTCACAGACAGAGTATCCAGAGGACCAAGATGGTTGCTCAGAACAGTGGGGTAGATGTGCTCTTCCCAGAACATGCCAGCACCTGCGAGACTAGCATCTGTAGACTAGATGTTTCCATGCCAACCAGTGGGGTCCTGGCGAGAGGCACTTGCTTCCCTAAATGGCCCCCAGGTCAATTATAGATGTGTCTCTATTAAATCAGGAAACTTAAGTCATGGGTCCTCAATTCACAAGTTGAATTTTGCTGTTTTAGAAATTCATTTTCAAAGACAGAGAAACTATTGGAAATGAGTGGTGCACTCACAGACCAGGTGTCCAGAGCTGAAAAGAGGCCCTTACCCACCCTCAGCCTCTTCTCCTGCAGGCTCAGGGACCCAGCTCACCCAAGGGACCTGGCTATCCCTTCCTGGCCTGTCCTCCTAACAAGACCTTTGGCAGTGAAATCTTTCAGAGGTAATTGCTAGATTCCCTACATTTTCCTTCTCCTTGGCTAGAGATGATGGGATTTCGGAACAATCTGCAATGTTCTCTGGCCAAAGAAGCAGCTCTGTGCATGTTTGCAGCTTGATTATCAGCTAGAGCCTCCTGATGGCAGCATCCTCCCAGCGGGACACACCTGCTCTGCATTCTGAAGCTTGGCGTGTGTGTGTGTGTGTGTGTGTGTGTGTGTGTGTGTGTCTGTATGTGTGTGTTACAGCTATCTTTCTTTCTCTCTCTCTCCTTTCCTGTTCTAGTAAATGTGATTTAACCACAGTGGGTTTTTTGGTGCTGCTTCTTACAAGACAAAACAAAACAAACTATTTTCATCATCTTTGGGCTTGCCTTAGTCTGGTTGGTGAAGGCGCCATTGGGCAGGGGGTGTAGCTCAGTGGTAAAGCTCTTATCTACCATGCACAAGGCCCTGGGTTTGATTCCCAACACTGCAAAAAACAAAAACCCCAAAATGTACCATAGCCTGGATGGTTTATAAACACAGACCTCTGTTTCCCACAGTCCTGGAGCCTGGAAGTCTGGGGTCAGGTGCTTTTGGTATCCTCATGTGGCAGAAGGAGGATGGGGGGATCTCTCAGGAGCCCTTTCATAACTCCCCTCATGGGCTCGCACTTTCATGACCTCATCACCTCCCAGAGCCCCACCCCCATACCCTCACAGTGGGGGTCAGGACCTCAGCATGTGAATTCCACGCTCAGTGCTTTGCAGGCCGCTACCCCAAAGGAAGCCCCTTCCCTCCTAGTAGAGTGTGGTCCAAAGATTGCAGCTGAGAAATGGCGCAGGAGCGCCCCCTGCCTGCTGGGCTGCGTCTCTGTGTCTGCTCACAGGGGCACCCGGCTGCCCTCCTGCCTGCCCCGGGGCTTGAGTGAGATTGTCCTGGAGGGTGTTTCATTCTCTCCCCAGATGCCACAGTCTGCCCTCACGGACCTGGACCCCAGGCCAGGAATCCTCTGGTTCCCTCCCTGTGCCCGCGAGGGCATCCTGGCTTCTGGTTTGGCATGGAAGAAGGCAGGGACTCTGCTGTCCCCTTTTCCTCCTGCCCTTTGTCCTGCCAGCTCTGGAACTGCTCCCAGTGTCCCCACACCATCTGTCCCGGGTGGCACTCCTGGTCCGTGCTTTGGCCTCTGTTTGGTCTCGCTGCTCCCCTAACCCTTTGAGTCAAAGTATCTCTTAACTAATCTGCTGGATCCTCCATAGACACCGACCTCCCTTCTGGAAGCTTCTTTCCTCCTCACTTTCCCATTCTGCAGTCTGGGAACACACTCTACCCCATCTGCATCCCCAGTTCCCAGAGCCACGCCCTCAAATCCACCAACATCTCCTTCTGAAGAATTCAGTTACAGAAACTGCTGACCCTAGGCTCGGTCTACGAGGACCTGTATTCTTTACCGGGATACAGGTCTCTCAAGAAGTGTAACAACATATATATTTGATACTGGGGATTGAACTCAGGGGCACGTTATCACTGAGCTACATCTCTAGTCCTTATTATTTTTTTTTTTATTTTGAGACTGGATCTTGCTAAGTTGCCCAGGCTGGCCTTGAACTTGCAATCCTCCCGTCTCGGCCTCCTGAGTCACTGGGATTGCCTGTGTGTGCAACTGTGCCAGGCAGCCAGGATTTATTTTATTTACCCTTTGGGTTAATTAGCTTTTTGTCACTGTGGCCAAAATACCCTGACAATAACTTGAGGGAAGATTTACTTCGTCCCCTGGTTTCAGAGGATTCAGTGTGCAGTCGGCTGGCTTCAAGGCAGAGCAGCGTGATGGAAGAGTGTGGCCGCTCATGGCGGCTGAGGATGGGATGTGGGGGAGAAAGAAAAGGACTGGATAGAAGAAAAACCCTTCCAGGGCACAGCCTCCCTTCCCTCGGCCGTGACCTACTCTCTCCAACGAGGTTCCACTTCCCAGTAGTCCTGTAGCTACGAGTGAAGTAATTCCCTGATGATGAGCACAGCAAGGCCCAGAGACGGAGCCTTTAGGTAACACTGAAGAGGCCCCGTGATTCAACCATGGCCTGGAAGCCCCACCTCTGAACCTGCTACCCTGGGAACCATGCTTTCAACACCAGAGCTTTGGGCGAACGGTCCAGGTCCCAATCATAACACCCTTACTCTGTCCCAGGCGCTGGCTAAGAACTTTATGTGGGTGTCATCATTCACTCCCCGTGGCAACCACAGAGTGCTTCTTGCTACGTATATTTTTTTCCCGAGGAAGAGAGAGTTTGGTAAGTAGCCACATGGTGGAGCCTGGAAATGGACCTGAATCCGGAGCTTCCAGAATTAACGGAGAGGTCGAGCTGCGTCCCGAGAGCTCATCTCCCCTACGTAGCTGCAGCCAGCTCCTCCGCTGCACGTTGGGATGGTCTGCGTTGAGATGGAGATAGGTGGGTTCTCAGGGACACTCGGTGGAGACCTGGATCTATGAGCATGACCAGCCGTGGTGTCTCTTTAGTTAGACAAACAGAACTTCCAGGGTATGTTTGCACCAGGTCAACTAGAACAAAAGCATGACCAATTTAAACGTCGCCACAGTCGAAGACCTACACAACGTGGCCGCAACTGGTTTATGGCTAGAGTGCTTGCCTAGGAAGAAACATTCTGAACCCCGAATATCGAATGATTGACGTGGTGTTTGAGTCCCACAAAAGCTGGCCTGAGAACCTGCACTTTTCTTTCCAGAAAAATCCTCTCCATGGTCAGAAACCTCCACCACGTGTGAGCTCTCCTCTCCTCTGAGAGACAGGGGTGCACACACTCTGGGGTCCATTTACCTTTGTTTTGCTGTCCTTTCATAAATCTTTGCTTGTACCTTGCTTCATTGTGTCCTGAAATTCTTTGCAGTGGCACAAGTCAAGAATCAGCCTGGGAGCCGGGCGCAGTGGCGCACGCCTGTAATCCCAGCACTTGGGAGGCTGAGGCAGGAGGATTGCGAGGCACTTAGCAACTGAGTGAGACCCTGTCTCTAATAAAATACAAAAAAAAAAAAAAAAAAAAAAAAAAAAAAAAAAAAAAAAAAAGGGCTGGGGATGTGGCCCAGTGACCAAAAGGAAGAGAGAGAAAAAAAAAAGAATCAGCCTGGGGCCAAATTGAGATCCCACTACCCACTTGGAAGGAACCTTTCTGGTGACAAGATCATTAAATGTGTGTGAAGTGCTTTTTGCTGTGGGGCCAGTTGTGGGGCTGGTGCAGGTGGAGCAGAGGCTAGTCTCCTTGTTTGGGATCTGCTGTGGGAAGAGGAGTCAGCAGGACCTGGCTCTTGTGGGGGTCACCCCTCTTCCCCCAGCCCTGCCTGGGCTCCACCCGTGAACAGTCTCCAGTTCCTCTCCCTGTCTGGCTTCTCTCTGGCTCCTCTCCACTCTTTGTGCTGCTGCCCAGGAGACTTTTATAAGTGAACCAGCTTGTCTGACCTCTGCTGACCAGCTCATCTGAAACCTCTCTTGGCTCCCCATTGCCTCCAAAATAGAGTCCAAAATATGGAGTTCAAGGGTCTTTCGTCTCTGGCCTCATTATGGTTTGGATATGAGGCGAATGCAGGAATGTTTGGAGGTGGAATGATTGGATCGTGAGAGCTGTAACCTAACTGGTCCATCCTAGTTTGAATGGACTGACTGGGCGGTAACTGTAGCAGGTGGGGTGTGGCTGGAGGAGGGGGGTCACTGGGGGGTGTGCCCTGGAAGGGTGCATCTTCCCTGTGGCCCCTTACCCCTTCTATCTCTCTCTGCTTCCTGACCCTGCCGTGAGCTGAGCTGCTTTCCTCCTCTGCGAGGCCCTTCCCCCACGATGTGCCGCCTCACCTTGGGCCCAGAGCAATGGAGTCTGCCATCTACAGACCGAGACCTCTGAAACTGTGAGCCCCCAACAAACTTTTCCTCCGCTGAGTTGTCCTTGTTGGGTATTTTAGTCACAGCACTGCAAAAGCTGATGAGAACAGTCCCCAACCTATGTTTCCAGTGTCCAGGCTCCTATCTCAGGTAGGCCCTGGGCTCAGCCTCAGCAAACAGCATTGCCAAACATGCCCAAAGCCCTGTGGTGGGCCTAGAGCGTGCCCTTCCACCCGGGAAGCTCCCATTCATCCTTGAACTTTGCAAAGGGTCACATTGGTTGCCCTGGTCACTCCCTCCTTTAGCCTACCGTGGGCCTTCGTACAGCCCTTTAGCATTGCCCTTCATGGTGGAGATGCCTCACTGTGGATCCTGATGGCGGTGACCCTGTGGGCTGTGCAGAAGTCTGCCGTTCCTGTGGATGATACAAGCTAAAGAAGTCCAAGATGATGGGACATCAAGTGGACGACCTCCTAGCCTAGGGCCATGGTTCCCAAACTGTGCTCCTAGGTGCCCCCGAGTGCTACAGTGCCCTCCCAGGGATGCCAGGGATGTTTGAGGGAAACATGGCAGCATCTGTCAGACCCCTACTACTAGGCCTGCCTAGGAATGGCTCTAGCCTTTCTCCGGGCCTCTCCAACACCTGGCAAGGAAGTGGCCATTCTTGAGCTATTGAATCAGGCAGACGTCTGAGAGTCTCATGGTATGTTTGTTCAATGCCCTTGGAACAGAGGGAATGCAAAAAGACCCAGAATGAACAAGAATGTTCATGACTTGGAGATTTGTGTCAGAGATGAAGTCAAGATCAAAGAGTGGCTTCTAGGGAAAGGGCTGGCGAACTGTTACTTGTGGCTATTGTGGCTGGAAACAACCTAGCTGTCCATCCACTGGGGACTGGGAATGTCCATTCAACAGGACTTCTGCAGCTACAGAACAGAATGAGATGGAGGCCTGCAGACGTGGCTACTTAATAAATAGAAGGAGAAGGTGTTTCTTTTGGCCTAGGAGCACTGTGAAAAAAATTACCGAGGGTGCCATTTATGCTAAAAGTTTGGGAGCTTCTAGTTCAGAAAAGAGTTGTTTGTTTGGTACTTCCAACTTTTCTCCAAGTTTTGAATTAAAACCTGAAGCACTGGGGTTGGTTTAGAGTCCTTTCAGAAGCTCTTCACAGATAGAGCTTTCTCTGCCACCATGGCTGGGACTGAAAAGCCAGGCTCCTGAAAGTGCCATCTCCAGCCACCTTAGGTTCCTCTGCATCTCCCCGAGCAAGTGAGCCTCATTCCAAAGAAAGTGCGTGTGATACAAGGTCAAAACAGTGAGGGGAATCCATCTGTCCAACCCTATTCTAAGGAAACACACGAAAGAAGAGGAAACCAAGTTAGCCATCAGAGGGCAGAGTTCGCTTTTTTCCTTATAAAACTGGAGATGCATTTGAATTAAAAAAAAAAAAAAAAAGATTCTTTGAAGGTGCGAGTTCTGTGTTGAACAGACAAGTGTGTAACTCGATAAAGAGGTAAGTGTAAAGTACTGACTTTGAACTCCAAAGAGCCAATTTTCAAAGCACCTCTGCATGTTAGGTTACAAGTTTATGTCATTTTCTTTCTTTCTTTTTTTTTTTTTTTTTTTTTGTGTGTGTGTGTGTGGTTCTGGGGATTGAACCCAGAACCTTATGCATGGGAGGCAGGCACTCTGCCAACAGAGCTATATCCCTAGCCCCTATGTCATTTTCCTAACAACAACAACAACAACAAATTGAACAAATGCACAATGCTCAAGTAAAGGAAAGTCACTAATCCCCAGGATTTGAACCAATTCTGGAAACTACATTTTAAAAACAGACTTTGCAGTCTAGAGTTTCCACAGAGGGCAGTGGCTAGGGTGTCTCAAACGATGGCACCTACAGAAGTGTGCAGAGAGAGGCGGATGTCATTGACCTCGCTGTCAATGAGCTTGGGTCCCCACTCTCAGATGCAAAGCTGGTTTATTTGGTGCCATTCCTCAGGGCAGAGCAAAACCAGAAGATAGAAAAGACTTGAGGCAGAGAAACAAAGTTTAGTTACTTGAACTGCCTGACTCCAGCCACCCCTGTGCATAAAAGTCACTGAGACTTTGGGGACATCAAGCACAGGTTGCCTGAGATGATGGCCCTGGGGGCATTGCCTAATGGGTGAAATGGGTACAGGTTGACCTACCACCATTGAAGTGGGGTGGGGACAGGGGAATGCCACCCACTAGCCTCTCTTTCACCCTCTCCTCCCCTGTGGATCCTTAGAGATGCCCCAGGGGCCCTCAAAGCCCAGTGTGAGAAACACTGAGCTGGTCACTTATCCCAGGTCCACCACTTCTTAGCTGTGTGCCCTTGGACAAGTCACCCCTTTGAGCCCTCTGTGAGACAGTGAATAGTTTATATAGTTAGGTGCAATAATGTACACCAAGGGTCTGGCCCGTGCCTGGCCCAGCATGTGCAGCCGGGGTGAGGGCGGTGATCAACCCAGCCTGTGTCCCTTGCCCATTCCTTGGTCAGTCGACAGGGAGCAGGGCCACTGTGCAGATGAAGCTAAAGATGTTGCTCCATGGTCCACTTCTACGGCTGCCTGCAATTCCTGTCGCCTGTGTGAGCAACCCCGATAATCTCATTAGCAATTACGTAATTACAGTGATAAAGCGTTGGTTGTAGATTGGATTCCTCAGGAAACGGACAATGGGAACGAGTTGGTGTGCTGGTAGGAGGTGGGAGGGTGTCCTGGAGCCGGGTCCCTTGGGAATGGCGGGTGGAAGGAGGAGCTGGCTAGGAAGGAGCCCAGCTGTTGTACAGGCTCAGCCCCTGGGTGGCTCTCTGCAGCTGAGGCAATTCCCAGAGAAAGGGGCTGATGGAGGAGGGTCTTCCCTTTGGTGGGTGGGTGGGGGATAGGACAGGAAGGGGGACTTTTTTCAGGGGAAGCCAGGTGGTGCTTCACACGTGGTGCTAACTGTCCTTATCATCATCACCGCTTTTCTGCTTGACTGTGATCTTCTTGGGGACAACGGGGCCAGATCTGGGTTTGCCCACTGTTGTCTCCATGCCCAGCCCCATGCTAGGCCACGGCTCCTGGGCAGGCCCTCAGTGTCCACGTGCCCTGTAGACTCAAGGCCACCTTTTATGTGCACCGTTTGTGTAAGTGTTCTGTCTGCAGCCTCTGACACAGAGCAGGCGTCAGGAGGAGATGGAGGGTCGGGGGAGGGGGGATCTGAGGGGCAGGCGAGGAGCAGGCTGCTGCTGCGAGCACAGGGCCCTGCAGGCTGCAGTGTGCGGGGTCCCCAGCTTGGCCAGCCTGGTTGGCACAGGTGACCAGATCTGTGCTTGGGCCACCCTTTCCAGGACCTCTCACTTCCTTGCTGCGACCTGGTGTCCTGGCACCGACTTGCCAGGCAGCCAGCCTCTGCCTGAGCCCCGCCCTCCCCCAGCCCTGCTCTGCTGTCCTGTGCAGTTCCCTGCCCAAACCTGGCCCTGGGGACAGGACATAATGTGCAGGGAGACACGGAGCTCACTGGAATAGAGCCAACCTGAACAACCACCGTGTCGTGGGCGGGTATACCCGGACATCTCTAATCCGTAAATCCAAATCCAAACTGTTCCCAAATCCATTTGGCTTTTGAGCACTGACATGATGCCACAGGTGGACAATTCCACATCTGACCTTATGGGGCAAACAGAGGTGCATAACACACAGTATTTCAGCATCCTGGGGGCTGGGGGGGGGTCCCCCAGTTCCCTTCAGCTGCAATGTAACTTTTTCTTCACATGCCCAGATTATTATTATATCACCACAAAGCTACTAAAATGACACCTGTGCAGGCCAGATGCTCAACCAGGTCCCTCCTGATGCTCAACGTGGGCCAAGACCTCCATGCATTACCCACAATTTTCTTTTTTCTTATTCTCTGTTCTACTGTGTAAAAGCCTAGCAGATACCCCTATGGGTAACAGCAATAAGAAAAAGAGGAAGGATTTATGTCTATCATGTAGCCCAGAAAGCCACACTGTGGGAGAAATTGGACTGGGAGTGGGGGTGAGGAATGTTTCACAGAAGGTGTGATGTGTGGCTGACTGCCATCCAGGGCCCGAAGAAACAGAAGGACACATTTGACATTCCAGGCTGAATGTGATGAGCAGAAGTTAATGAAAAACAGAAAAACACCACATAAAGCTAAAATTACCTTTAGGGCTATGTGTCTAAGGTGCATATAAAACATAAATGAATATCATGTTTAGACTTGGAGACTATTCCTCCCATATCTCTTTATATGCATGTGAAAATTCCAAAACCTGAAACCTCTCCACCCCCAATTCATAACACTTCTGCTCCAAGTACTTTCTATAGGAGGGATGTTGATCTGAGGAACATTAACTGAGGGCCAAGGGCAAAGGCACAGGTTGATCAAACACAGGCCTTCAAACCAGCAACTGTAAGTCAAGTTAAATAACCTCTCCTGAGCCGGGCGTGGTGGCGCACGCCTGTAATCCCAGCACTTTGGGAGGCTGAGGCAGGAGGATCGCGAGTTCAAAGCCAGCCTCAGTAATGGCGAGGCACTTAGCAACTCAGTGAGACCCTGTCTCTAAATAAAAATACAAAAAAGGGCTGGGGATGTGACCCAGTGGACGAGTGCCCCTGAGTTCAATCCCTGGTACCACACACACACAAAAAAAATAATAACCTCTCCTGGACTCAGTTTGCTAATCTGTCCAGTGGGAATAACAGCATTTTCTTCATTAGATTGTTCTAAATATTAAATCAAGTTCCATTTGCAAAGGGTCTGGTACTTAGTCGGTGTTGAAGAAATCTTAGCTCCCATCATTTTTTTCTCCCCCAAGGAAACAAAGAGGTGCTGGGAGGTTGCTTGGGACCTCCTTTCTCAGCAATGTCTTGGAAGGAAGAAAGGAGGAAGGGCCAATGGAGCAGCAGCAAAGACAGCCCTGTGTTTAGGGGGAACAAAAACGCACTAAAAGCTCCAGATAGAGCTACTGTATGGGAATAATTATGGCTGCTATTTTTGTGCATTTGTTTAATAATGTTAATTTGGCGACAGCCTGATATTATAACATCCTCTCCCACACAGAGGTGGCTTTAGTTCCCTAGTCACCAGAATCCATTTGCATTTTTCCTGTGGGGTTTGAAGCTGGGAAGCTGGTGACTCACAGCTGGAGGGTGGGGAAGCTCTAGGAAAGGCCCTTCGGCCTGTGGGGGCAGAGAAGGGGGCATTCGTTAGCTCCTGGCAATGTTGCCCTGTGGCGGGGAGAACTTGAAACCTGCCCAGTCTCCCTGGGAATGACCTTCTCTGAGCCTCTTCCACCCTGGCAAAGAATGGTCATTCTTGAACCATTTAATCGGACAGACTTCTCGGAGAAGAACTTGCAGTGTGGTTGTGGAACAGCCTTGGAGCAGAGAGGAAGCACAGGGCCAGAAAGACCAACGTGATAGTCACAACTTGGAAATTTGTGTCAGAATGTGAAAACAAGATCCAAGAATGTCTTCTGGGGGAGGGCCGGCAAAATGTTGCTAGTGGATGTTGCTGGAAACAACCCAAATATCCATCCACTGGTGACTGGGTGTGTCCATCCCACAGGGCACGTGCAGCTACAGAATAGAATACTGAGGTGCAGAAGCCAGAGACTTATTTCTTGTGGATATACAGTGAAATGTTTACCAAAGAAATGATATGCTTTTTGAGATTTGCTTCTAAATAATCCAACGGTAGAACATGGGTTGGTCCTTGTGGAAGCTGAGTTATGGGTATAGAGGGGGTTCCCTGGACCTTCTTTTCTACTTTTGAATAAGGAGGACTACTATGTCATAATCCTCTTTTTACACAGTGGACCTGCTGCAGACCTCAGGTTTTGGTGTCAGATCCATTCAGCCTCCAGTACTTGGGCTCTGAGGACTAGCTCAACGTTACTCAGCTCTCTGCTGTCCCTGCGACCCTTGGCAGAATTAACCCTCTTGCCTTCCTGCTCCCAAATCACGTGGTCAGTGTGTCCATCAGCTCAAATTTTCAGATTGGATTGCCCATCTTCCTTGGTGAACGGCGAGCTCTCTACAGCCCTGACCTGTCCCGTTTGCTTCTTGGGAGTCAAGGCAAATCACTTCCTGAGTTTCCTCTGCTGTAAAGTAGGTTATAGAACTTCTGAGATCGAATTTCAGTAAGTATAGAATGGAATCTACTAGACTGACAAAAAGTAAATCTAGGTGGTCCTAAAGTGGGGACAATTTCTCCCAGGGATGTTTGACAATATCTGGACATTTGGGGGTGCCACAAGGGAAGACGGGTATGTGTGCTACTGACATCCAGGGGGGTAGAGACCAAGGACACAGCTGAACAACCTGCCCTATTAGGGAGGACAGCGCCCCCACACCCCAAAGGATTTTCTGGTTTCAAGTGCCAATAGTGCTTGCAGAAGTCTGGCCTCAGCAGGGGGAGGGTGTCTCAATGGGGCTGGTGAAGGCAGTGGCGGAGGCAGTGGCGGAGGAACAGCACACAGACACGAGAGTCAGCCTGCTAAATTCTCTACTTTACTTTTCTCAGCATGGTTTTTATGTATTCCAGCAAACACAGCAATTCACATTACAGCTTTTGAAGGTTACATTAAAGAATTTCAAGGAATTTCAGGGTCATATAATCAGGGGAAAACAAAATATTTATCCTAAGTACATACTATTGATTAATCTTATCTATAGACAGAAGAAAACATTCTAAAATTTGTATTTATCTAAACCTATACCAAAGATTCCTCAAGTCTGGGCATGCTTACTCATAAGGTTTTTACAGCTAAATTGACCTAATATTTTTTCTTTAAACTTCAACTGGGCCTAGACTTCTTGGCTTCTTCTGTGTCCCTATAATGACTTTGTTTTGAGCTCAGGAAGAAAGAAGTATGGTTGTCTATATCCTAAATTTACTTAAAAGTTAAAGAGGAGTCCTTATCAAACACAAGAAAACATTTAAAGCTTTTCTATGGAATGTATGATTACAACAAGGAGAAGATTAAACAATGGATATTTGCTGTGCTCAATGATTACAGCAGGGAGGAGTTAAGCAGTGAGCATTTGCAAAAGCTAATTTCTAACTAAAAACCTGTTATACTAGTTCAACTTAAGAATTTGTTCTTGAGCTCCTGACTTAGATTCCACAGAGTAATAATCTATTGTGGTCAGTTTCATGCTAATGCATTATGCCTAGTGGTCATATAGAGGACGACAAGACAGTAAGAATATACACAGCACCATGTTTGTGTTTCCTTATAAAGGAAGAATGCCTTGCTTCTTCCCTTTATGATGATGATATCATATGATGATATCATAAGGAAGATATCACAAGTGCTGAGGTCGAGGAATTGTGGGCTATTTCCGTGGAAAGGGGGGGATACAGTGTGTTTAGCCCTGCCTCTGGGCATGGGAGCCGGAGCCTCCATTCTGCAGAGCCAGGGCAGCTGTGGCTTGTGTTGAGCGCACACCGTGCAATGGTCACCAGGTCAGTACGGGAGGCTGAGGGCTGTATCTCAGCACTGTGTGTGGGTGATGAGGAGCTGAAGGAAACCCAAACTGTCAGAGGAACTGGGGTCAGCTCCTGGACCCCAACTCCTGGTCAGCTCCGCACCTCAGATTACAGCCTCCAGATCTCACTCTCCTGCTGTCTGTGGCTGGGATTTGTTCTGGAATTTAGGCCACAGGAAGTGAGGACCCCTGTGGCGCACTTGGCAGGGGACTCTGTGTTCACACAGCAAAGCAGAACATCATAAAAGCAGAGCTGGGTGAAAGTGAGAAACAGACCACACACAGAAGGTGTTATTGTTTAGTTCAATTAAAAATATACATGCAAAAATATGCATTTTTAGGAGTGCATGTAAACCAAAAGGATGGTTGCTAATGGAGTCGGGAAGGGAAAAAAAGAAAGAAAGAAGGAAAGAAAGGCCAAGAACAAGTGCTGCTAGGCACTGTGAACTGAAGAGTATGATTAACTCAGGTTTTATACTGGGATTTGGAACAAATAAATAAAGTGAACTCAGAGAGGATGGAAGCTGGCATAGAAGGTGTTGAATAAATGGCAGCAATAACCAAAATAATATATTAGTATTGATTTAACTGTTATGGTTAGAGTAACAGGGAAAATTGTTAAAAATACTGCAGATCATTTTTTCCATCTCTTTCCTTTTCCCTCAATCCCACAAAGAGTCCACCACGGAGTTTCTAAGGACTCCCTGGGGGAACATGGAGCACGATTCCAAGGGGACAGGTGGAAGGAGTCCTTGGAAGAGACCAGGGAGATCAACAAACCCGTGGAGACCATGCCTGGGGTGGAAGTGAGTGAGAGAGAGACCCCAGAGGTGTGGTCTCTGGCATTCCTGAGGACACTGGACATCAAGTGTCAAGGTCCTGCCAGTGTGAGGCCCCTGGCACCTCACTGTGTTGGACTGTGGGTGTCCAGCCACCTAACTGCTGCTGTCCCTCCCATCCCATTGGATTCCTGGGCAACCCCTGGGAACCTGAATTTCTCACCTCCCATCTGAGCTCCAAGTCAGATTTTATTCGACTTAGCAAAGCAAGGTGGCACTTTCACATTTCAGTATGGTAGAGCAACGTTTATTCTCACCACAGTTGTTTTTCTTTGTACCCCTCATGAGGCAATCAAGCTCTCCTACTAGCCATTTGCTTCATGGTGCCCTGGGATGGATCTGGGAAAATGGAACGTGAACTCCAGAATCAGACAAAAGCTTGTATCCAGGATTTGAGCCTGATTTTTCCAGCACTTTGCTTGGAGTCAGCTTGTTGGGATGTACCAGATGACCCTTGGTCACACACCACTAACCAGTCCTTGCTTGGGGACCCTTTTCCAGTTATTAGCAAGTGAGAGTGTGGTGAGTTTATCTGATTGTTGAAGAGACGAATTTGCCACGTTGGGATTTAGAACTGTTGGTACCAAGTTCTTGGGGATGCACTTGAAATAAAACTTGTAGAGCACTACACATGTGACTGGTTGTGTGACCTTGAGTGAGTCCCTAAACCTCTTTAGGTCTCAGGATCCTTTGGTGTACCAGATTAAGAGAGTTAAATGAAATAATGCTTATAAAACACTTACAAGGTGCCAAGCACTCTGATAAAGGCTGTGCCTGTGTGCTGGTGATGATGATATTTGGTGAGACCCTTCTGTGGGAGTTGAACCTGAAGTCTGGTGTCTAAACCGACATTCACAGGAGGCTGTGCCTGGATTCAAGATGGCGGATCTGTTCTTGGATGAGTCCTAAGTCTACGAGCTGCCATTTGGGAGCCTCTCCATCCTTGATCACTTAAGGCACCAAGAATGGCTTTCATAGATGACACCCACCTGGAGTCTCCTGTGGGGCTTATTGAAATTGAATCTCTTCATAATTTTGTTAATAAAAACAACAATCTGAGGAGACTTTGCAGTGTACATAGTGTTTGGAATTAAATAAAAAATAGACTTCATAGTGTTTCCACACAGATTGTACCGTGTCTGCAAAGGGGAAGTGCATGAGTGGAGGCGAATTTAAAACAGAAATTGACCTGAGTTCAGTCTGCTGTGAACATGCGGTATGTGGTCTTTTTATTGCCTGATCTGAAAACTCCAAAGCCCTCAAGCTTTGTTCTTTTCGTGATTGCAGATTGCGAAATGAATTATTCAAAGGCTAGAGACGAAGATGGGCCTACACTTTATCGCTGGAGCCCTGACACTGCACCATCATTTCTGAAGATTCATTGGTCCTGCTCAGAGGATCCAGAAGTCCACCCTTGACCCTGATGGTGGGAGGGAACCCCCTGGCTCCAGAAACCGGAGCGCGGCCATCCTGGTTCACCAGCTCGTGGGCTAAAGAGCTCAGGAGCAGAGAGGCCGGCATGGACTTGAGCCCACGGTACTTGGAAGGTGGGGCTGTACAGGTTGGGAGGGAGCATAGAGGATGTGGGGGCTTCAGGCTCCTTGACTGCCCACCCAGCACCATTTTCTTCCTTTTCTACATTTTGTTTGGGAAGCTGCTACTCCCCAAACAGACTCAGGAGAAGATGGCTTTGGTTTCAGCTCCAGTGATAGATCCCAGTAAGTCCAAGCTGGTGGTTCTTAACCCTGGCTTCACGTTAGAATCATCTGGGGACCTTTGAAAACATCCAGGTGTCTGGAATTCATGGCTTAGAGCATGCCATGCCTTGACACCACCTGGTGATGACCCAAGGACAATATCAGAATCCCTGGGCTGGGAGAACGATGGCCAAAGCCAGATCAGTGGGTCCTGGGGTGTCAGCTATCCCCCCAAACTGCTCCTCCTGAGAGTGAGGAGGGGTGTGGGATGTGGAAAGAAAGCTCCTCCTAGATCATGAGCAGGGTGAGGGGTTAGAAGAGCAGGGCTGAGACGTGACAGGCCAGCAGAGCTTGGCTCAGTCAGGGAGACTCTGAGCCCACCCAGCCACGAGGCAACCTGTCTTCTCCACGGGGTACCACAAGAATCCCCCTCTAACTTTTCATTTTGGCTACTACTACTTCTTCCTCCCAGGGAAGAGAGCCTGAGGGTGCTGCCCATCTTGTGGATGGAGAAACTGAGGCTCAAAGCATAACTAGCAGTTTGCTCAGAGGGAGTGGCGGGAGCACTTGCTCTGCGGTTGAGCACCGTCACCGGGGAACAGCACCCAGGGAGCATCTTTCTGCCCTTCACTTAGCGTGAGAGTGGGACCTCTCGATTTTGAACTTCAGGAGTTGGCTGACCCAGGGCCCCATCCCCGGAGCATTACCCAGGAGAGAGCAGATGCTGGGCTGGAGGCTCCCCGTCTGCCCTTCCCCTGTGGCTGGGAGGAAGAACAGGACAGTGAATTCTGCTTCTTCTCCTCGCTCTGTCCTTCCTCCTGCGGTGGCCGGACATGTGCATCCCATGACCACAATCTTGTTCTTCTCTGGGGCTCCCCAAGTATCTGATATCTTAGCTAAATTTCATACTATTGGGGGTATCATCTGGGTGCTTCTGGTTGGGGGCCGGGGCTGGGGGCTCATTGCTTGAGTTTGAGTTTTGCCAGAGCTGGGAGCAGAGCCTAGAGATGACTTTATCCACCGATCCTCATTATAGGGATGAAAACGCTGAGGTCCCCAGGAAATTAGGCCTCTGTATAAGGACCACTGCTTCCCTGGAGCTAGCAGAGAAAGAGTCCCTTGTGTGAAAATCTTTAGGGTGGGCCACCCAGACAGAGAATCGGTCCTTGAGCAGGTGCACAGGGCATCCTCACACAGCACTTACACATCAGAAAGCCGAGGCAGGCCAGGGAGGGTGTGATCTGTCCAAGGTCACAGAGCACAGGTGTAGAGTCCCAGGGCAGGGATGTGAGAATCCAGAGACCTTAGCTCTGAGGGAACCAATGATTGTGGCCCCAGCCCCTGTCCTGGGACACATGGGTCCTGGGTACCTGTCTGATTGCCATCAATCACTGCACACCTGGTACCCAACTGCAAAAGCAGTCACCTCTGGGGGTGCACAGTTCCGGGGTGGTGGTGGTGCTGGGCTGTAGCCTGGCTATGGGTCACCACCTCCACTACCAAGGGGACTGCTGGATCTGCATGGTGCTACTGAGCCTCACTCTTCCTATGCCCGGGGGGACAGCAGCCATCAATCTGGGCCCACAGGCGCCACCAGCAGGGTCCTGGCCTTTGCTTGCAGGAGAAAAGGCATGTTCTGCAGAGGGCACAAGTTCATCCACCCCTGTGCCCACTCCCTGCTCACAGTGCTGTGTCCTGAAGGCTAATCAACTTCCCATGTGTCACATCAGTATGTAAGAGTGCATTTGCCAGGTGTGGGTAACAAACCTGCCCTTGCCCATCTGGTGGCCCATGTGCCAATTTGCTAGGACCTTCAGGTGGAATACTGCTTTCCCTCTGTCCTCTGCCCTTTCCCCACTTACAATGGTTAATTTTATATGCCTGAGTCACAGGGCTCAGATATTTGGTCCAACATTTTTCTGGATGTTTCTGTGAAGGTGTTTTTTTGGATGAATGCAATTAACATCTAAATCAGCTAAATGTTGACATTGAGAAGAGCAAGTAATTCTCTATAATGTGGGTCGGCCTCATCCAATCAGTCGAAGGCCTGAATAGAACAAAGACAGGGTACTCCTGGGCAATGGAGGTTTCTGCACAGGCTGCCTCTGGACTTGAACAACAGCTACAGCTTGTCAGCTTCGCCTGTCAGAAGTGGGTTGCATTTACCAAACCTCCACAATTGCATGAGCCAATTCCTTAAAATAAATCTTTCTCCCTACATAGACATCCTGTTGGTTCTGTTTCCCAGAGAACCCCACTAGATCACCTTTATCTGGGGACAAGGGACAATGACTCAAACATTAAGGGGGCTCTTCTTACGTACAGTCCTCTGGGGACATCTCTGAAAGTTTGTGACATCTGGGGATTTGCCTCTGATTCCTCCTCTTCAGGTCTGTGTTGCCCTGAAACTACCCCTTCATTTGGTGATGTCAGGTAGGGGAACGTTGTGATTCACCCACCCATGGGACAAGAAGGAGGGCCATGAGCTTCAGGTGGCAGGGACCCAAAGTCAGCACGGTTCCCTCTTGATGGCTGGGAATGATATTTATTCCACAATTCACAGTACTTTGGCATAACATAGGACTTCTGAGTTGAGTTTATACACTTGTATGTTTGATAAAACTCTTTTGATCATGGAGAAACTTACAAAATAGGCTCTGGTTCTGACATTGATTTATAGATGGTAAATGGGACAGTCCTGGTGGCCCCAACCCCCAGGAGAGAAGAAAATGGCCTGTCCCTAAGAAACCTGCAGACAGCCTGTTCCCAGGGCAAGCACGCCTTGATGTGGCGACTCATCCTCCAGGCTGGTAAAGTTCCATCCTAATCATGCCACAGTCAAAAAGCAGCTTATATTTAGGAGTGGATTCTATTTTTTTTCCGTGTGCACAAAAACAAGCCTGGCATGGTGACAGAATGTTTTAGAGAGAGAAAAGGACATCTTGGGAGCTAATTACAATGACAAGAATTGGAGTAGACAGCATCTAAACCATTGTCCAGCTTGGAAGTGCTTCCTGTTGCCTCCAAGCATGTGACTGACTCCTTTGCTCTGGGTGGCACAGTGACTTGGGCGTTGTTCTGCCCACAGTAACCAGAGAACATGAGGATCATTGCAGGGTGCCGATGGCGTGGGAGCTGGGCCTTGTAGTTGCTATCAGTTGATAGACAAGGGTTGAAAAGTCACACACAGAGCAAAATGAACCAAATCATTAGAGTCGTGGGCGGGTACGTGGGGAATGGGCTTGGAAGCAATTTCCACCAAGCTCCTCAGAGCAGGAGGTATTGCCCCAGGGTCCCTGGTGAGTCACTAGTTGGCTTCTCTTCTTTGCCCTCTACCATGCTGAAACAAAAGGCATAATCCAGCTATGAACCAACCTGCCTGCTAAGGGCCGAGTCATGCCCTCTCCCAAATTCTTACACTGAAGCCCTAATCCCCAAGACCTCAGAATGTGACTCTGTTTGGAGACAGGACCTTTAAGGAGGTGATTAAATTAAAATTGATCATCTAGTTAATTGCGGTGGGCCCTAATCCAATTGGTTGGTGTATTTATAACAGGGAATCTGGACACACCAAGAGATCTCAGGGGCACATGGGCAAGAAGACTGTGGGAGTCACAGCAAGAAGGAGGCCGTCTGCAAGCCCGGCAGGAGGCCTCAGGAGAAACCAATCCGGCCGACAACTTGACCTTTGACTTCCAGCCTCAGGAACCATGAGAAAGCAAACTTCCGTTGTTTGAGCCTCTCGGTCTTGGTGGTTTCTGGCAGCCTGAGTTGACTAAAATGCTGTCTTTCCCCAGGTGCCTGCTGGGTACCCCCGTGCCTCACCCTTCCACTGTGGCTCTGTGCTTAATGGCATCTCCAAGAGAAAAGCAGACACAGCAAAAAATACACAGCGAAGAGAGCATGATATTGTTTTTCTATCTAAAACCTGAAAATCAAAAACGTACAAGATGAGCCAACTCCTGGAGAATGGAGTGGGTCGTGGCTGGCAGAGGCTCCTCTGCCATTTTCCTCCTGCGAACTTCACAGAAGGTGTTCCCAAACTCCTAGCTAGGGTTTCCCCCCAGGACAACAGGCATCAACCGGCCTGGTCTTCTGGAGGCATCTGACTTGCCTACTTATGCCAGATGGTTACCTATGTTAGGGTTCTAGGGTTATGTGCCCAGGCACCCTTCTGGGGGGGGAGCAGCTGAAGTAGTCTGAGCCTGGCTTATTTAGGCTCCACATGCACCAGGTATCACCAAATCCAGCTCCAAATCCCAGGCAGCTCCTTTGAAAGCTGCCTTGTACTTAGGTGGTATAGACACCTGGTTATGTGATTAGATTGTAGGGCCTTCAGTGGGAAATATGGCCCTTGCCCATAGGACAGTAACCCCAGGACCACACGTAGTGCCTGGTACTACTGACTCAGAACAACCAAATTCTCATTGCCAGAGTCACCTCTTTGGGTTAAGGCATCAAAGGCCCCTGTTGAATATGTTATTAAGGGGCCGTGCTATTAAGCCATCCGTCAACACCTCTTTGTGAGTTCATCAGCGTGGCCTCAGACCCAGCCTTAGTGCCTGGCTTCAGGGCTGCTGGGCTCTGGAGGACAGGAGGAGGAAAGGTCCCTAGCCTGGGTGGTGGGGGTCCGCAGGAAGGTGTGTTTTGTGGAGGGAGGTGTGTGACAAAAAAAGGAGAAAGTATTTCAGGGGGAATGGCTTGCTACACATTTCAGAGCCAGCCAGACCTCCCTATCAGAGTCATTTTTTGTCTCAGTGGCCCAGGTCATGAACGTGAGGCCAGGCCAGTTGACAAGCACTCTAGTCCTGTTGCTCTGTCAGGAACTTGGCATCTCAGAAGAACTGGCCTTGGCTGGGGCGTGAAGTTGGGAGTGTGGATCAATACACCTCTAGAATACCAGCCTCTCCTGGGCGAGGGGGGCGCTGTTGAGCCACTGCTGTGATTGGCACCCCAGAGGCGGGGCTTCACCCGTGCTCTCAGCCAATCAGTGTGCTCCCTGGCTCCAGGGTCCTGACATCCACGTGGGGTGTGAGAGCTACTCTGGGAGAAGCAGGGAGAGGATGTGGTCAGATAACAAGGCTAAGCAGGGGGTGGCCTGGGCTTGCCAACCACAGGCTTGGGGGCTCAAGGGCCAGCAGGGGAGGAAGGCCGGGGATGTCTGGCTGTCCACAGTCCAGGCAGGGAGGTGGCGGGGGTTCAGCAGGGAGATGATGACATCTGGTCATAGTCGGGACACTTGAGCAAGGCTGGGTAGTTGCTGTTCATCTGCAGGGAGGCGTCGCTGGAGATGTCGGAGGGGCTGCGGCCCCGGATCCAGGCATCTGGGTGCAGGAACTGGCCCGAGTAATCGGAGCAGTTACTCAGACGCGGGCGGTAGAAGCCGGGGTGAGGCCTGTACATGTCCTCCGCGGTGTACCTCTTCATGAACAGGTACACGGACATCACCCCCGCACTCTACAGTGAGGAGGAAGCAGAGGAGAGCTCACTGCTGAGGCCTGGCTGGGATCCCCCTGCTGGGGTCTCTCCAGGACACAGCCATGGAGGAGCTCAGTGGGGTGGTCAGTAGATGTGGGGACAGAAGTGGGCCCTGGAGACATCCCAGATAGAGGCGCCCTGGGAAGGCCAGAGAGTGGCACTTGCTAGGCATGAAAAAGGGCACGAAGTGGGTGGTCCAGGATGCTTATGGAATGCCTTGCTTCTCCCAGCCCAGCAGGGCAGTGCCCAGCCCCACCCAGCCCATTCCGACACAGGGCACAGTGGGCAGGTTACCTCTGTTAAAAGGAAGGAGATGGCAGCAAAGGCAAATGACCATCCATATTTGTAGTTGAAATAGGTCTCTGCGTCCTTGGTCCTGTTGAGAATCTCGTCATTGATGCTGGAGATGTAGAGCACCAGGCCCACCACCAGAGAGAGGCCTGGGAGAAGACAGGGAGGGAAGGGGACCCTCAGCACAGAGGCCCAGGAGCTTGCTCATGTGGCACCCACCGGCAACAGAGCTGCTGGCCTTCTGGTCACAGCACATTCATTTTGGAGTTCAAGGGCAAACAGGAGCTTGCTTACTGAGGATTCTGTCTAGACCAGCACCTTCTAGGTAGTGGTGGATAGCTGCAGCTAAGAAAGGTGCACCCGCCCGGGCCAGGGACCAAGCCCAGGGCTCCTCCCCCAGCTGCTCCCATCTGCCACACACACCTGCCTGAGCCCCATCCCTGGACATTCTTATTCACTGGGCCCGGGCTGGGACCCTGGCACTGTATTGTCCTAAAAGCTCCCCAGGTGACACTAATGTGAGCCAACATGGAGGTGCACATCCTGAGCTAGCAAGTGGCTTCTACAAAACTGAGAATAAGATAGGTTCCCTGAGCAGGATGCCAGGCCTCCTGTCCCTCTCTCCAGCAGCAGGTGCACATCACTGTGGCATCTACTGATGTGGCCAGGGGTCTCTGCAGCCCACCTGAGCACAGGGCGTGGCCTATCTGAGATCTTTAGGCAAAAGACTAAAGAGAGTATGGCCAGATTCTGGCCAGCATTTAACTGGGAGGCCACAGGAGCCCAAACTCCTACTGCCGTTGTGTAAATGACTGCCTCAGGCATCAGTCCCCTCAGTTAGTAGCTGTAATTGAATCAAGACATAATTAATTACTCTGCATTGAGCTGTTCAGTTTTAATTCTATTCACATTATTATATGAAACTCGGGCATCTCAAAGGATGAATATTAAAGTGAAATAGATGTGATTCAAACCTTTCTAAATACCTAACTCATGTTTGGATCATTAATGTCCCACAAATGCCATTCTCTTTTATTTATTTATTTATTTTTGTTTAGTTGTAGATGGACACAATACCTTTATTTATTTATATGTGGTGTTGAGGATTGAACCCAGGGCCTCACATGTGCAAGGCAAAGCGCTCTACCACAGAGCCACAACCCCAACCACAAATGCCATTCTCTATTGCTATCAAAACAACTTCATGCGGCCTAGCCCAATCCTAGATTTCAAGTTGAAATCTCAGGAATCCCGAAGCGACTGTATAGCCTTGGCGATCTGAAGTTCAAGAAGGAAAGGTAAAGAGCTGAAACCTGCATCTATCTGTATGTCAATGAGTAGGTAGAAATATCACCCTGTGGAGGCTGGGCTGGTGATACTGCAGGTGCTCCATAAATATTTGTTGGATTGATAGAGAGAAGGGCAGAAGACTGGATTAACAGATGGAAAAATGGCAGATGGGTTGGTGGGTAGATTGAAGAATGGATGGACAAATTGACAGAGGAAAGAATGGTTGGATATGTGCATGGGTGGATGGATGGATCGAAAGAGAAAGAATGTTTTTTGGTTACTAGGTAATCTGACTGCCACCTGGCTACCAAGCTATATTGACAAAGAAAATATTGAAAAAAGGGATCCTAAAGTGACTTGGGAGTCAGGTGGCAGTCATAATGCCTGGTACACAAGAACTCCTTCCTTCTTTCCTGTCCACCTGTCCATCCACACCTCATTCAACCACCCACCCATCTTCCCCCTGATCATCTTCCCAGCTTCCTCTCTCCAATCAACCAGTTCAAGGCACCTAAAATGCATGCCCTGAGAGTCACTTTAAAAATGTTTTTTTGTGTAGTTGTAGATGGACAACATGCCTTCATTTTGTTTATTTTTATGTGGTGCTGAGGATTGAACCCACTGTCTCACACATGCAAGGCAAGCACTCCACCACTGAGCTACAGCCCCTGCCCAAGAGTCACTTTTTTTTTTTGGGGGGGGGGGGCAAGTCATTATCTTCAAAAGAAAAGGTCTCCATGAAAGTGCACAAGTCACCTTGAAGGGGAGAAAGAGTGTACCTCTCTCCACACACTCCCTGGGAGTAACCTCATTCATTTCCATCTCTAACAGCCTTCTAGATGTCACCTGAACATCTCAAACTCAGCATTTCCCACACAAAATTCATGAACTTCACCTAAATCTTTCTCCCATGATCCCTGGATCACTGATGTGATATTCCATCTACTCAATGCCCAAGCAAGAAATTGGCACTCACCCCTGACTCTGCCCTTGAAAGTCTGTCCCTCGTCCTGTTGAGTTTACCTCCCAAATGTCACTTGGCTCTCCCTATTCTCTCTGCTGCACCGTCCATCTCCCCTGCGCCCACCACGAGGAGTAATGATTCTTCTCCATTCCCCGCACACTTTGTCTTTTCTCTTCCCTCCAGGCCTTCTTCTCCTCCCACCCCAGCCTCACTTCTTTGCCTAACTCCTGCTCAGTCCCAGCTCATCCTCCCTCTACCGGCAGCTCTCCCGCGCCATCTTCCCCGACCAACCCTTGGCCTGGGTTGTGGCTGCTGCTCTTGGTTCTGCAGCAGTCCTTGCTGGCTCTGATCATGGCCCTTCCTACGCTGGGTTCCGGTTCCCATCTACTTGTTTTATCTCCACTCTGCAGTCCTTTCTGTAGGCCGCGATGCCAGCACCCAGAATAAGGCCTGGTCGGTACCATGAATGACTAAAGAGCAACCTGGCGCCAGTCCAGGAAGACAGGTCCATGGTGAAGGGCCCCTAGTGGGCCCAGGGTATGGGGTGTGGTGGGCAAGTAAAGAGGACAGCAAGAGTCTCCTGAGGACAGCTGAGGACTAGGGAGTGAATGGACATAAATACAGAAGCAGATAGCATTTATTTTTCAGGCCACAACATGACAACGTCAGCTGCTTCCAGAACAGGGGTCCCCCTCATCAGCGGGAGCTAGAGAGGTAATACCCTGGATTCTCAGCCCAGGTCGGCCCCAGGGAGAGCCTGTCAGGTCACCCCCACTCCAAAGCCTCTTTGCTCTTCTGCAAGGTCATGGATGGGCCTGGGCTCATCAGAGGCTTCCTCCAACCCTGACTCAATTCTGTCTGGCTCACTGACTTGTCCAGTTTCCAGTGCTAGGAGCTGACCCACGGCCATGACCAGGACTTCCTGAAGCAGAACCATCCAGGAGTTAAATATCAAAAGTCCAGTGTGTACAAAAAGGAAAAAAAAAAAAAGTACCACTTACCTGAGAGGATAAAGAAGATGCCAGAGACAAAGGCCAGTATTGTCCGGTGGGGACGGATGTGTCCGATGTTGCTCAGGATAAATCCGATGAACATGAAGAAGAGGCTGACCAGAGGGAATGGTGTGGCCGAGCGAATCATTTCTAATTAAAGGGACGAAGGGACAGCCTGTCAGCCTCTAGTGGTCTCACCCACTCCTCCTTGTCATCCCAAGTGCTGGTTCTGGCAGTATCTAACTTGGGTCCTCAAAGCTGCACCCCTGCATGTGTTCTGAGGCCCATGACCCATGGGGTGGGCTGGGGGACCTCCCAGTGCTGGTAGGGCTTTTGTCCCTGAGGCAGAGCCAGAAGGTCTGGCTTCAAGTGCCAACATATTCAGGACCTCTGTCTTCCCTGGGCACAAACTACTTCCTCCTAGGAGTCTACCCTGCCTGCCGTATGGTAGCTGTGGAAGGACCTGCTCATGACATCTTGTTTCTTCTCTCAGGGACAGTCACCATTTCCAATGGCAGGGGGCTGCCCTGAATGGTACAGGGGAACGTCACTGGCCTCTGTCTTCTTCAACCTATAATTACTTGGGGAGCATTTCTATTGTATAGTAAAGACTTGGATCTTTTTCCCACTTCCCTGAGAGGTAGCATCTAAATTCTTAGAATTTCCCAAGTGACAGGAGTGTCTTTGTTTGTCATGATGGGCCCGGGGGTACACCTGAGTTTATGCTAACAGGTAACTCAGGATGAGGCCTGGAAAGAGCAGCCACATGATCAGAGGGTTGGGTTTTGAGCCACGGTTGGGGGAGGGGAAGGGCTGGATATTGAGTTCAATCATTCAATCAACGGCGTCTACTTAATAAAACCCGACAAGAACTCTGGACCCAGAGCCTGGTTGAACTTCCCTGGTGGCGAACACACCCGTGTGTCAGGACAGGGACGCATTCTGATTTCAGGAGGAGAGGACACTGAAGCTCCTCATTCAGGACCCTGCCAGACCTTGTCCTGAAGGTCTCTCTGTGTGACGGATCCTGATTTACATCTTTTATAATAAAAGTGTGATGTCGAGTATAGCACTTGCCTGAGTTCTGTGAGCCATGTTAGCAAAATGGTGAACACGGGAACCCCCAAATTTGTAGCCAATTGGCCAGAAGTGCAGGTTGCCTAGGGACCTTTGATCAGGTATCTGGCATCTGAAGTGAGGGCGGTCTTGTTGGAGACTGAGGTCTTAAACCTGTGGAGTCCGTGGTGATCAGCACCACGGTCCTTCCATGGACTTTCATGAATTTGAACAACTGGAGATTCAAGGTGCTGATTCAAAGAGATGATTTAAAGTCTGAGGAGGGAATGCGTGTAAGTTATATGCTGTACTACTCCATTTTATATATGAGACTGAGTGTTCCCAGATTTTTGTATCTGTGAGGGACCCTGGAACCTAGCTCTGTCACACAGGAGAGACGACTGTTCTCAAACTTGTTTTGCAACATTGCAAGCTCCCTCTGGGGATCAGAAGTAACTCCGGTGAGCCCAAGGTCATGAAGTCAGTCCCCTGCAGTCCAGGGACATGGGTTCAGTTTCCTGGGTAGGAATGCACTCTCAGTTGCTGGGGTCACAAGACTTGGAGACTCAAGTGACCTGTCTCCACCGCTGGAAAATTCATCTGCAGAGCAAGTGTTAGTGAACTCAACAAGCTGAGGTTAAGCACCTTAGCTCTTGAGAATATGCCGGTCGCCCTGACTGCCTTTTGCCCTGCTTTTCTCGGTCCAGCCAGTGGCCCAGGTTAGAAAGTTCAAGACACCTACTTAGAACATTGACGGTGGACTCGGACGTCAGCTGGGAGTTCATGGGCATCACATATTCTATGGTGAAGCAGCGTCCCCGTTCCTCACCTGTGGAGACAAGAATTATTTGTATTTCTAGGTTCTTCATGAACAACGATTTGAGGTGAGTATATTCAAATGGTGTTTTCAAATGTGTCTAAGATCTTTGACTTGTTGTGTCTTTGCACCTGGGCTGAATACAAACCCTAGGGTCCCTCACTGGTGACTCACAGCAGGGGTGGGGACATGTCCTGACATCACATCCTTCCTGGAGGATGGTCCTGAGCACCACGAGTTGCATGATAAGAGGTCAGTACTGTGAGCTCCACGCTGAGCTAGCGCCCCACGGTCTCATTACTTCTGATGGCGGGGGCTGCTGGGGGTGCACTGCTGGCTTAGATTCATGAGTGTGGGTGTCACAGAACAGGTCCTGGTGACTTCACACTCTGCTTCAGATTTAAGTAGAGCCTGATGCCACACGGTCTGGGGCAGTGGAAGATGAGGTCAGAGTGGGAGGCTCACAAGAGACCAGGAAGCCAGGCCTGCTAAATCCCACCCAACCACCGTCCGACCTCCCACCCAGAGGTTACAGGGCTCCACTTGGACAAGTCCAGGGACCACTCTGTGGCTGTTCTAGCCAGCCCAGGTTTGCAGCCATTCTTGCAGGGTATGGGAGTGCTTTTCTTGTGCAGGCTGGAGCTGGGCCGTGATAAGGGGGTGAAGAACAGAGCTCTTGGAGTAGCAAGTCCAAGGGGCCAGGGAAACCCTGGTGAACTGAGGAAGGCCAAGGTAGTTAGGTAGGTAGGTACAATCAAAACCTTCACCATGGGCTGGGGATATAGCTCAGTTGGTAGAGTGCTTGTGTTCATGTACAAGGCCCTGGGTTCAATCCCTAGCACCACAAACAAACAAACAAAACACACACACACACACACACACACACACACACACACACACACAAAACACCTGCACCATCCTGCATGGCCGGAAGGACCTGCTTTGTGTTTTTTTTCTGTGTCACAGAGGAACAGAGAAACTGTTTAGTATTTCCTGTCCTGCAAACTAGGGGAGACTGACTTAAGCTCCCGAGTCATTTGCAAAGTGGAAGCTATAACAAGTTTGGCTTGCAGTGTTGGAGGGTACCATAGGTCTGCAGCTCAAGGAGCTGGGACATGCAAGAACCCTTGGGACCTGCTCATCATCCTCAGTCAGCCCTGGGCAGCGGCTCATGGGAGGGCGGAGCTTCAGGACGGGACCCAGGAGCCCGGAGGGTTAGCTCCACCCGATATCCACATGGAGAATCCGCTCCCCTGCTGGGAACCCTGTCCTGGTCTCTGCAGCCAGCAGGGTCCAGAGCTTGTGGGGATTCTCTGTGACAACTGTCTCCTTCCAGCATCTCTTCCCCGGGGTGGGGGTGGGGGACCTCTTGGGGCCGGTTTTCCCAGGGGCGGGGCTGGTGCCCTACCTGCCAGGAAGCAGACCCGCCAGAGGCCCGAGTGCAGGGACATCTTGACCTCGGCGCTCTGGTTCTGCGGCAGGACCACGCCTTCCTCCAGGTACAGCCAGTAGTCGGTGCTGACGGCAATGCCCAGGAGGCCCAGGCCGCAGACGGCGAAGACGCTGCTCAGCAGGGTCAGGGCCTTCCTCCCGCAGGCGCTCATCTTCCTGGGCGCTGGCTGGACGCCGGCCAGCACGGTGTGGGCTCCGGGGCAGGCCGGGAGGGTGAGGAGGCCAAGATGAGGAGCAGTAACTGTGCATAAGACCACCAGGTAACTCTCTGAGTAACCTCATTCACTTCCATCTCTAACAGGAATTCAGTTTTCTCAAGGGGCTCAGAGTTCCCCTCCTGACAACTACCATCCATTCATTCAGCCCCCCACAGCACCAGACACAGAGACGCAAAGATGAACGGGACTCCACCTTGCCCTTGGAGGGTTTCCCATCTAGAAGAACAAAGGCACCCCCACAAGCAATTAAATGCAGCCGCCCAGGGCTGTGGCAGAGACAGCAGGCAGCAAACAGGGAGGAGAGAGCTCTGCCCGGTGGGCTTCTCTGTGTGGAGAAGGACGCTGAGGCTCAAATGCTCTGTGACAGCCGCAGGTTCCAGAAGGAGTAGCAGCAGCCTCAGAAAGAGGCAAAGGGGCAGAGAAGGCTCCTTGGGGGAAAGCGTCTTTCTCGTAGGACTCTAATCAGTTGTAGGAACTGGATCAACGTAAGTAAAGAAGCCACACCATAGGCCAAGTTCAGTGGGCCTCTGAAGTCCACCCTTGTTAGAAATGGCCTGACTCTTACCTGCATGGGGCATCACAGTGGTGGGAGCCAGCTCTGAGCCATGAAGCAACAAGCTGAAGAGTCTGTGAGGTGAACACTGAGCACACCTACCATTGCCTGCCAAGGTCACGGCCGCGCTCAGAGCAGGGAAATGGTGGGGAGTAAGGGCCTGAGGCCCTGCTCAGGCTTCTGTACTCTGGCTACAATCTGGAATCATTGAGGGGATGTCTAAAGATCCCCAAGCCCACTGGGCTTCACTGGGGTCTGAGCAACAGAATTGTTTTGTTCGTTTGTTTGTTTGTTTGGTACCAGGGATTGAACTCAGGGGTACTCCACTACTGAGCCACATCCCCAGCTCTATTTTGTAGTTTATTTAGAGACAGGGTCTCACTGAGTTGCTTAGTGTCTCACCTTTGCCAAGGCTGGCTTTGAATTTGCTATCCTCCTGCCTCAGCCTCCCAAGCTGCTGGGATTACAGGCATGCACCACCACGCCTGGCTAGTTTTTTTTTTTTTTTTTTTTTTTTTTTTATTTGTAAAAGCTTGCAAAGCATTGCATTATAGTTCTTGAAGAATCACATTGCATACTATGTAAAAGGCTGGAAAGCCTGTTTGGCTCTGTGAATTCTAGAATTTTCCAAACTTATTTGACCACAGAATGGCATCTTCATCGTGTTCTGGGAAACCCACTCTAGGAACCATGTTGACCCCATGAAGAATAAAAAGATCTGCTGTGTCCACACCACAGAATTGCCAGGGGGTTGACAGCAGCGGCAGAAGTCACTGTTTTGAAAAGTCAGAAGCACAGTCCTGGTGCAGGGTTTTATTATTAGGCCACAATGGACTAAGCCCCTGCTTCTTGCAGAGCAGACAGATCAGAGCTCTTGAAATACGACAGCTCCTGCCTGGCAGAAGCTGAGCAGCCAATTTTAATGTTAAGCTTGGCAGAGAGCTGAGAAAGATTCTGGTCTTGGAGATTTGGAAGGATGGAAGGAGAGAGGAGATTGGATCTGAATCTAGAAACGCAAGACATAAAAGAAGAGGTTGAAGGTGACCTTGCCTGCTAATCTCTGCAGCAGCAGACCCCAAAGCCTGGAATGTGCTGAGGAAAACCCCCAAAGTCCTAACCCTTCCCAGGGAACTTCATGTGCGCTGAAAATAAGAACCTTACTCATTATACAGTCATATTTTATGCTTCTATTGTGTCACCATATTTATTTGTAAATAAATAATATCATCGGTCCAGTGCCAGTCTACTGTGCAAAGTCCTCTATATACAGTGTCTCATCAGGACCTCACAGCAATCTTGGAAGTAGGGAGTAGCAGTCCCACTTTGTGGATGGAGAAACTGGGGCTTACAGATGTTAAGTAGCCTGCAGGACATCATGGGTGCATGGCAGACCATGGATTTAAACCCAGGTCTAATTCCACATTCTGTGCCCAAATGACACCATCCATTTTTTTTTTTTTTTTTTTTTTTTTTTTGGTACCAGGGATTGAACTCAGGGGCACTTGACCACTGGGCCACATCCCCAGCCCTTTTTTGTATTTTATTAGAGACAGGGTCTCACTGAGTTGCTAAGTGCCTCGCCATTGCTGAGGCTGGCTTTGAACTCACGATCCTCCTCCCTCAGCCTCCCAAGTGCTGGGATTATAGGCATGCGCCACCGCACCTGGCTGTCAGCATCATTTTTAAAAAAAAAAAATATATATATATATATATTTTAAAGTGTTTTTTTTTTTTTTTTTAGTTGTAGATGGACATAATACCTTTATTATTTATATGTGGTGCTGAGGATTGAACCCAGGGCCTCACACAGGCTAGGCAAGCGCTCTACCACTGAGCCACAACCCCAGCCCCCAGACAACCCCATCTTTTACTGAAGAAATCAATGGCTTCAGGGAGTATGGGGTGAAGGACAAACACCCAAAGTAGGTTGCTTGGGGAATCCGGAAATGTAGAAGACACAATACTTGGAAAAATTTCTTTTTGCGTGGCCCACAGTTACTTAAGGGCTATTGCTTGATACTTTGGGACTCTCAGTTGGATAATCTGGCATATCCCCTGGTCTCAGTGTCATGCCAGTGCACTGTGACTCAACATTTCTGATTCAGAAAACCACCGTGCAGGGAAGCAGGACTCACACCTCCCTCAACCCACACATAAGACATTCAATTCCATGGATGGGAGTGCCTGAGATCACCAGTGTGCAACTTGGAGGGACGAGGGTGCAAATGTGAATATTTGGAACACTGATCCAATGCTTCTTTCTCTGTAGTGCGTGGAGAATTAAAACACAGTAAACGAACCCTACCTGTATGTTCCCTGTCTGGAAACACCACCATCATAAATACCTTAGTTCATGGCCATGCAGTCTTTTTTTTTTTTTTTTTTTCCTCCTGTGTAATTGTGCATGCGTGTCTGCGCATACTCCCACCCAAGGCCTTCAGGAGGCCTCTTGGAGACACTCTGGTTGGAATGGATTCCTAGTTCTTACAGAATCAGGGGAACTCATTGCTTCTGCATGCCGTGAATGTCATCCCTGTTCTACTAGGTTCATTTGGTTTTTCTGCAGGGAGGAAGGCAGACATTGAAGGAGCCCTAATTAGGAAGGGCTGTTGCAGCTAGCTGGAAGCCATAAGTTCCACCTGATATGTATGTGACGCACCTGTAGGCACCCGAAAAGCTGAAGGTATATAACCGAATGAATTCGTTCTCCTAACTCGGACCGCTTTCACCCGGTTATATACCTTCAGCTTTTCGGGTACCTACAGGTGCGTCACATACATATCAGGTGGAACTTATGGCTTCCAGCTAGCTGCAACAGCCCTTCCTAATTAGGGCTCCTTCAAGACATTTTTTATTAGTTGCCACCCCAAGAAAAGATGTTTACCCTGTAATGTTCAATGAGCAAAGTTGACTGCAAAACCATACATTTAATATCAGCTCCGCTGTGTAAAACATTCGCAGATTGGGGAGAAATAAAACCAAAATATTGATGGTGGAAGCTTCCAGGTAATAAGGTTATGTATATTTTATGCTCTTTATATTTTTTCTGTGCTCAACAAAGATTGTAAAAGAACATGCATTATTTCTATAGCTAGAAAAGAAAACTAAATTAAGGTTTAGAGACATCAATTCTGCAACCACTGCCCTTGCAAACAATAAATGCAGGGCTCTGGCTAACTCCTGGGCTGGGGATGCCAAAATGCAGTGTCACCCTTTGAAAACTGAGGCTCAGAAGCTCAACAGCTTTGAGCCTTTTAAGATGATTACCTGGTGCCATTACCTCTAAATATTAGCTTGAAATTAACAGTTGCTAATTATCATCAATGGCTGGCAATTAGGGAGAAATGTCTTGTGGAGATTAAATCACTAATGGCACATTTTCTCTCCCAAGCCAATAGTAAAAGGGTTTCAAAGGTGCTTAAGGGCTCCAAGGCAGATGAGGTTAAGAGTGCCCATGAAAGCCAAGCTATGGGACCACTGGGGAGGATGCATGGGCTTTAATTGCCAAAAAGGGTAAAGAAAACAGAAGGACGCACTCACATGCCCTGATCCCCGTCTCCTACTGGCCCCAGAAAGACCCCATAGTGTTTTGATGATGGGTTTGGGGATTCTTGACAAAGCTCTGCAGCCAGTGACAGCAGCTGTTCCTGTGATCTGGTTCAGTGACTCAGTGTTGGCCTGGCCAGTGGCCATCAGGGTGAGCTGGTGATCACGGCACAGTCTCCAGTGGTCCTATGACCCTGCTGCTTCTCACCAGGCTGCCCCTGCTATCTTCTATAGCAGTGAGAAAATGACGACCAACTTGTTGACACTCCTCCATTAAGAAGTGGGATCTGTGTGTCTCCCCTTTAGTGAGGCAGGTTTGTGACTGCACTGATGGCTCAAGCACACAGTAGCAAGGCTGTGGGCTGTCTGGGTCATAAAGGCTGGGTCATAAAAAGAGATGCGGCTTCCACCTGACGCTTGGGTGCTCACCAAGGGGAAGCCAGCCTGCAGGTAAGAAGCCACGCTCCCCTGAGGTCCCCACACTTTAGGACAGTGCTTCTTGACTTCAGCCCTATGGACACTTGGGGCCGGATGATTCTTTTCTGCAGAGGGCTGTCACGTGTGTTGCAGGAGGTTTAGCAGTATCCTTGCCCTCTCCCCACCTAAGGCCAACAGTGACAGACAAAAATGTCCCTTTGGGGGAAAAATGTTCCTAGTTGGGAAACTGCTTTCGAGGCTAGGTGCAGATGCCCTGGTGGACAGTCCAGCGGAGCTTCCAGCCCACAGCCAGCACCGGCTGTCAGTTGTGGGATTCGGCCTTCCTAGATGGACATCTAGCCCAGGAGAGCGTGGCCCCAGATAACATCCGACAGCATGTACGTGAAAAAGCATGAGTAAGAGCAGCCCAGCTGAGCACTCCCCAAATTCCTGACCCATAAATCACTGGCAAAACAAAACAGTTGTTGTTTTATGCTGTTATGTTTCAAGATAATTTGATACACAGCAGAAGTTACTAAAATAGCTTCTTTACTCACTCAATTAGCATATTCTTCTCATGGCCTAGATAGACTGTAAATCCAAGGTGTGGCTTTGGCCTGGAATGTAACTTAGTGATGGAGAGCCTGCAGCTCATAGTCTATTCCCTGGAATTCACAGCCATGTGAGGTGTGAGGGGCATATGGGGTCAGGCAAATTCAAGTTGAGGTGCCGGCTCTCCTGTGTACCATCCTGGGCAAGTCATATCTCCACTCCGAACCTCAGTCTCTTCCTCTGTAAATCAGGGATAACCTCATAAGAATTCTTGTGAGGATTTATGAAAGTGTACTAGAACAAGGCTGGGCTACCTCTTGACCTCTCAGTACAATGCTAAGGTACGAGAGTAACACAACTTGATATGGGCAGAGTAATAAATACCAGGGCCGATTGGAGAAGGTGAATTTGCCCCTGCAAAGGAACAAAATGGCCTTAACGTTTTACCTCCACTCAACAACCTTCCTCTTACCAGGGCAGTTGCTCTGCAGAATTCTTTTTTTCATTGCTACCCCTGGCAAATTTCAACTCTCCTATCTCCTCTCTCACCTCCATATCAACCAGTTGGAGACACTTTAGGTTTGCTCATATTGAGGACTGCCTTCCTGGTGGGCAGCGTGACGTCTCTGTAGACACATCACAAATACAGTATTAGCAAACGTGGGTGGAGTGCTCACTGTGCGTTGAGCATAGCAGGGGTGCAGTGTCAGAAGGACCTTGCCACTTGGAGCTCCGAGACCTCAGGGTCATGACTGTCTCGCTGTCCTAATGTGGCCCCTCTCAGAGACACTGCCTTTCACCAAGTGGTCGTGAAGCTGCCTGTTCTCTCTCTGACCCCCGAGCTCTCTCTGCCACATTGCTGATGCTCTTGGAGTTTGAGCCTCGCTGGGCAGGGATTCATTGTCCTTTGACAAGTCTGGGGAGTATGCCTCCTGCATTCCAAGCCCTCTGCCCCACGATGAAGAGCAGGACACAGCAGCCTGTCTGCCAGGAGCTCAGGCTATAGCGCTGAGGAAACAGAGCTCTGGCACAGTCCTGTCACAACGTGTCCCCAAACCTCCTGGAGTGGAGGTCAGGGTCAGCGAAAACTCCTCCTACCCTTGACTTGGCAGGAGATTGCTCATGAACTGGTTTCCATGGGGACCAAGTAGCATCCTGGGAAACCAGCAAGGGTCACTGCTCTTGCCAACAAAAGTCCAGCTGGAGAGAGATGGCCATGACTGTTGAAGGTTCAGCAAGATGCCTAGAAAAGCATCTATAGTGTTTTTCCGAAGGTATGGACATGAACAGCCTGGCTAAGTGGGGGTAGCACTAACCAAGTAGTGATGATAGTGATTCCATTATTAGGATTATTATTATTTTTTTTTGCAGAATTTTTCTATGCAAATTAAATTTTTTGCTATGCATCAAAAATGAAACTACACTACACATACCATGTGAGACTGATTTTATTTTACTTTATTTAACATCACCATTCTTTTCTTTATTTCTTGGGGGAAGGGTACCAGGGATTAAGCTCAGGGGCACTCAACCACTGAGCCACATTCCCAGCCCTATTTTGTATTTTTATTTAGAGACAGGGTCTCACTGAGTTGCTTAGTACCTCGCCTTTGCTGAGGCTCACTTTGAACTCACGATCCTCCTGCCTCAGCCTCCCAAACTGCTGGGATTATAGGTGTGTACCACTGCGCCCAGCACACCATTATTTCCTACTATTTTTAGTAGCTTTGGAATGTGTGCTCTCTAATTTGCCTATACCAAAACTGATATAACCATTTGCCTACTGTGGAATGGTTACGTTGTTTCCAAAAAATTTCCTAGTGTAAACAACAATGAATAAACATATTAATTACTAAATAACTATGGGCATCTGCAAAAATTTTTTTTTCTGAACAAAATCCTGCAAGTGGAATATCTAAAGGACGTGGATTTAGCACTCTTAGAAGTATCCTCAGACCTGGTTTGAAAGATTTCAAAGGCATTTCTATCCCTGCTGCCTATGGCACTGTAAAAGTCCCACTTCAGAATTTCACACTCCCTCAAGTCAGAAGAGTTCCTCCCCTGTCTCCACTGAGAAATTGGCACCTGGACTCTGTTTTGCTTGCTGCATCGGTGGGATTTGCTTGATTAAGATTTCCATGCTAAGCCGGGCGCGGTGGCGCACGCCTGTAATCCCAGCACTTTGGGAGGCTGAGGCAGGAGGATTGCGAGTTCAAAGCCAGCCTCAGCAATGGTGAGGCACTTAGCAACTCAGTGAGACCCTGTCTCTAATAAAATACAAAAAAGGTCTGGGGATGTGACCCAGTGGTCGAGGGCCCCTGAGTTCAATCCCCGGTAACACACACACACACACACACACACACACACAAAAAAAAAAGATTTCCATGCTAGCCGGGTGCGGTGGCACACACCTGTAATCCCAGCACTTGGGAGGCTGAGGCAGGAGGATCGTGAGTTCAAAGCCAGCCTCAGCAATGGTGAGGCACTTAGCAACTCAGTGAGACCCTGTCTCTAATAAAATACAAAAGAGGGCTGGGGATGTGGCCCAGTGGTCAAGTGCCCCTGAGTTCAATCCCTGGTACCAAAAAAAAAAAAAAAAAAAAAAAAAAAAAAAAAGATTTCCATGCTAGAGACAATTCTCCTGGAAATTCCAGGGCCTCCAGTGTAAAGCAAAATGTCTTACACCAGTGCTCTGGTTTTAATCTCAAATGTCCCTCAAAGGTCTGTGTGTTAAGGGCTTAGTCCTCAAGGTGGTGCTATTGGGAGAAGGTGGAAGCTTTAAGAGGTGGGGCCTAGTGGGAGGTCTTTAGGTCATTGGTATGCCTGTGAAGGGAATTATGGGATGCCATTCTCTTTCTCTTCCTCCTCTTTTGCTTCCCAGCAATGAGGTGAGCAGTTTTGTTTTCCCACAGGCTCCTGCGATGATGTGCTGCCTTGCCACAGGCCCAAAGCAACAGGGCAAACCAGTCATGGACTGAGACCTCCAGAACTGTGAGCCAAAATAATCTTTTCCCTTTATAATTTGATAATCTCAGGTGTTTGTTATAGTGATACAAAGCTGACTAGCATAACCAGTGATTTGAAACCTTCTGAGGTGCATGATATCACCTGTGCAAGATGTATACATGTGGATGCTCAGGTCAAGGTCGGATGGAAAAATAATCACCACTAAAAATCATCCAAGTACTGAGGTAAATGGCTAAACATACAAATATATATAAAAGAACAGATATACATCAACAGCAGCCAGTTGAAAATGTAATGCATGAAAAAAATCCTGTCCGTTAAGCAGCAAAATGGTAAACTATTAGATGATCTTATAAATTTTGTGCTAATGCTACATAAAGAAAGCCTTTAAACTATTGACAAACATAAAATGAGACTGACAAACATACAACAAGATTGACAAATAATGTCACATTTTTAGATTGGCAATGTCATAAAAATGTCATCTCTCCCCTAAATTAATCTATGAATTCAATATGATGAGTTCTCTGGCACATGATTCTAGGGTTAGTCTAGAAGAAGAAACATTGAAAAATAGCCATAAAATTATTTTAAAGGTGAAGATAAACAAGTAGGGGCTACCAGATATTTATGTTTATGATGCAGCCTCAACAATTAGAACAGTTTGATGCTGATGAAAAAAGTCAATATATCAATAGAAGTTTTTAAAAAGCCATTTCTGGCTGTGATTAACTAGCTTGTTAAAAATAAAAGTTTCTGACTATGATCAACTAGCTTATATTAGACTAATTCTCCTACTGAGAATAACTGGAACAGTTGGATAAAGTGTAAAAATCTGTTTGATGACATTGGACAGCAATCAAGAAAACCATGATTCTAGAGGTCAAGAGCTGAATAGCAACCTAGAAAATCACAATTCTAGAGGTCAAGAGCAATTGACATTTTGTACAAATTTTCCACTTGAAGTAAAGTGTGTGCTAGTTCATACAGAGTGCGAGTATGAGAGGCTGAGCAAAAGTCTGTGCAGATCTTACAGTAGTTGTGGTGCTATGGAATCAAAATGAGAGTTTATGGCTTGCCAAGGAGGAGAGTTGTGGTAAAGAGAAAAAAATTTCAAATGGGGGATGTGGGGATACTCATACTCTATATAAAGATGTAAAACTCCATATAGAGAAATAATCCAGCTTTTACAAGATAGAAATCCATCTTCGGATCAGCTCAATGTAGGCAATCTTCTTCTAGGTAACAGACTGACAAAAATCAAAACTAAATCCCATCTTGGGGAATATAATAGCACAAACAGCATTTCTACTTTTCCATATGAATGTCTAGTGCTCAATTAAAAAAATGCCAGACATATCAAGAAGCAGGACTAAGACTAAAAAAGAAACATTAGACACAGACATGATGACAATCAGAACATAATATGGCAACACTGTTACATGCTTAAAAAATAATCATCAACTCAAATTTTCACACCCAGCTAAAATATCCCTCAACATTGGAGGCAAAATAGAAATATTTTCAGACTAACAAAAATGAGGAAATTTTGTTTCAGTAGACCTGCATCAAAAGAAATGCTAAAGCCTGGTGCGGTGGCACACGCCTGCAATCCCAGCAGCTTGGGAGGCTGAGGCAGGGGGTCACTAGTTCAAAGCCAGCCTCAGTAAAAGCGAGGCACTAAGCCACTCAGTGAGACCCTGTCTCTAAATAAAATACAAAGTAGGGCTCGGGGTGTGTTGATGCCCCTGAGTTCAATCACACTTATCCCCCCACCCCCCAAAAAAGGAAATGCTAAATGTATTCATGACACAGAATGAATTAGTGCTGAAGTGCAGGAAGGCAGGACAGAAGAAGAAGCAAGAAAAAGGCAATTACATGGGTTAGTGTAAATAGGTAGTGAGCATAAAAAGGATTCATAATACTGTCTTCTGGGTTGAAAACACATGTAGAATTACTTTGAAGCCAATGTGCCCTTTTCCTGTGACTTAATATTTTATCTGTTGAACTGAATAATAAGGAAAACATAATTCACCACAACTTGTTGGGTAAAGCAAAGTTAACTCAGAAGAAAACCAGAAAACCATAGCCTCAAGTGTGTGTGTGTTTGTGTGTGTGTGTGTGTGTGTGTGTGTGTGTGTATTTAAACAAAATATTTAACTACTTAGCCGGGTGTGGTGGCACACTCCTGTAATCCCAGCACCTGGGAGGCTGAGGCAGAAGGATTGCGAGTTCAAAGCCAGCCTCAGCAATGGCAAGGCACTTAGCAACTCAGTGAGACCCTGTCTCTAATAAAATACAAAAAAGGGCTGGGGATGTGGCCCAGTGGACGAGCGCCCCTGGGTTCAATCCCCAGTACTAAAGAAAAAGAAAAAATAAATAAATAAATAAAAGATGGAAATCAGCCCTGGCTTTCATTTAATCCATAAGTTTAGAAGATCCTGCCGCCCCTCTTCATTCAGAGGTGAGCTCTTGGACATGCCTGTACCTGGGAGCTGTCTGCCCCTCCCACCCAGCATCCCAGCCCCCCCCCACCCCCCAGCCAGGAGCCTCAGGAACAACCATTCCCTCTGTCCTGCTAAGTCACACTCACCCTGGCAGCAGAAGCGACCCATCAGCCCACCAAACACCGCCCTGATCTCCACCACCACAGAAATGGATTTTTATTTTACGGTATTTTCTAAAGCCAAAGTAACTGCCATTTGGCCAAGGCAGGACTGCACACTCTCTTCTTCCTTTTAACACAGTGGCAAAAGCATTGCAAACTACAAAGAAGTCCAGGGCGTGGAGTCTTGGTTGCTGGCAATGAGAAGCCTGCTGGAATCACCACATCCTGCTCACACCTCCCACAGCCCTGGGTGAGCATCCAACACTCACTTCCCCCATGGCCACCCAGAGAGAAATAAAAAACAATTTTGTACCCTGTGTCCTAATCTATGTAGACAGGAAAAATGTTCAGGCTTGATCTAATTCCAGTGACACTGGTCACCCATCAGATCAGGCTGCAGCCTGCAGAGACAGTGGCCGGGCTGTCACCCTTCCTCAGCATCCTGGTTGTGTGTCTGCGCTTCTCTCACCTGCGCACATCTCTGCCTCCTGCAGCCTGGCATTTATTGGACCAGGACACATGCCAAACACCGTTCTAAGCAATTTACACATGTTAATTCACCTCATCCTCATAACAACTCTTCACAGCATAATTAAAATAGCAACTCCTTCCTTTAGTTTTCAGAATTAAATGAACACACCTAACAAGCTTATAATAAAGACTCCGGCCTGACATATAGTAAGTGCACACAGTCTGTCTTTCTTTTGAATTTGTTATACCGACCTTTTAATTTATTCTTTCTGGCTCTTTTCTGTTCTTCCTGTGGATTTGAGTTAAGCCATTTCCTTTCTCCGGTATAGCTTTATTCTCCCTCCTGCCTCTTTTATTCTGTTTTTGTCAAATAGATTACAATTCTAAGAAAGCCCAGCGATACAATTATACACATATTGTCTTACACAGAGCCTTTTTATACCTATCAGGAAAAGAAATACGCAATGGCTGGCTTTTGTAATTACCTGCATAATTACCTTTATTGGTGTTCTTTGTTTATGAAAATTCAAGCTAATGTCCGGTGTCAGTTGCTTTTAGCCTGAAGAACTTCGTTTAGCATTTCTTGTCAGGGGGATCTTTCAGCAACAATTCTCTCAGTTTGTGTTGATCCGGGGTGTTTTTATCCCATCTTCATTTTTTACAGGATAGTTTTGCTGGTTATAAGAGTCTTGGTGGATGGTATTTTTCTTTTCTCTCCTGCAGTCCTTTAAACAGGGGCCTCCCTGCCTTCTTTGGCTCCGGGGTGTTTGATGAGGTGTCAGCTTCAAATCTTTCTGGGGTTCCCTTGTATGTGATGAGTCGCCTTTTTCTTGTTTGCCTTTAAGATTTTGTCTTTGACATTTTGACAATGATGTGTCCGGGTGTGGCATAGTTCCTGTTGACCATGGTTATTAGCCCCACTTTATTGACAAGGGGGGTAGTCACACATTAGGAAAGCCAGGGTCTCCCAACTATAAAGGAGGGGAGCTGGGATTTGAAGGGAGAAATCTGGCCCCACGATCTGTGTATGCTCAGCTGCTTCTTGTTATCTCTCAGCCTGGCTCTCGTGGGGCTGCAGGTCACTTCTGCCAGAGCGCTCAGCCACCTTGGGGATACTCCCTTCCGGAAAGCAGAGATTCCAGACTGACAAATGGAAACATTGACCTACTTTTTTTCAACATCACCAGCCTCTTGCTTAAGATAAGAGAGATGAAGATTTCAGGTCCCTTTTCCTTGGCTTTTGCGTTTTCTACATGGATGGGAAAACCAGATTTTGGAGGAGTTTCAGGAGGAGAAGAAGCAGGTAGAGGAAGAAGAGGAGGAAGGAGAGGAGAGGAGGAGGAGATAGAGGAGTGTTATGGTTTGGATTTGAGACGTCCCCAAAAGCTCCTGGGTTAATGCGGGAATGTTCAGAGGTGAAATGATTGTAACCTAATCAGTCCCTCCTAGTTTGAATGGACTAACTGGGTGGTAGCTATAGGCAGGTGAGGTGTGGCTGAAGAAAGAGGGTCACTTGTGACATGCCCTGAAAGGGTTCACTCTCAGTGTGGCCCCTCCCTCCTGCTCTGTCTGCTTGGGCTGCCACGTGGTGAATGGTGCTCCCAGCCGACACCCTTCCGCCATGATGTTCTACTTCACCCTGGGCCCATAGCCATGGAGATGGCCCACCATGGACTAAATCTCTGAAACCATGAACTCCAAAGAAACTTTTCCCCTTCTAAGTTGTTCAGGTATTTTGGTCACAGCAGTGAAAAGCTGACTAACCCAAGGAGGCAGCAGGTGGGGAGGAGAAAAAGAAAGGGGAGGAGGAAGAGCAGGAAGCAACCAAGCATAGGTCGCTGGACACTGAGAGATTCTTGGTCATGCCCAGCCTCCCAACCCCATGATCAAAGTCCATGTTTATGTTTTAGGAGAGAAATCTCTTTTTCCGCTGATTATTTCTTCTGGGGAGAGGGGAAGAAAGAGGGATGAGGGAATCAGGGGAGGAAACCCTTGTTTCCCTTAGCTGCAGAGCCCAGCCAGGTGCCCTGCAGAAGCCAGGCCCTCCAAAGAGAGGCCGCGTGCACTGCAGAATGAGGGCTCTTGTGAGACACTCAAATGTGGCCCTGCCCCATCACAAAGCCTGGGGGTGTGCTGCTATAAATACCTCCTCCCGGCATTGTTTTCCTGCCTCTGGGATTCTAGCGGTATGTAGGACACACACCGAAGCCTCCCCCACTCTCCACCATCCTGGATCCCTGCCCTTCTCCTGTATGCCCCAGCCCTGCCCCATTGGGGCCTCACGATCAAACAGAGAAGCTAGCCAGATTCCCCAGGGGTCCAAGAACAACCCTCGAGCCTGACTCCCAACCCCTGCCCCCGTATGCGGGTGCAAAAAGGAAAATGACGGACAGCCACTTCAGGATGTGAACCTTAAACCCGATGCCAAAGGAGCGGAGCAGCTGAAGAGGGGATGCCGTGTTTCCCTGGAGAGTTACTTCTCAACCCCCTGTTTACCCCCTCCTTCTACCCTGGTGATTTCAGATGAAGCGATGTCTGAGCAAACCTGAGGCCCCAAGCACCTGGTTCTGAGCATGTCCCTACAAGTGAGGAAGCCCAAGGCCACGTGGAAGGCAGAGTAAGTCCACTGGCCCTTCTGGCCCTGGAAGGTGGCCCCGTGGCCCTCGGAGGGTCTTGCCCTTGGCCCATGAGTCCGTGCTCTGGCGGATGTGATGCCTCGTGACTCTTGAGATGAAACCAGGTGTTTACACGGCTTTAAAGGGATCCTAATGTCTCCTGACTGGATGGCAGAATTGAAGGCCTGCAGAGGGAACTCAGGCCAAGATGGGGGATGTCGCTCCCCACTGGGCCCCTGGGGGGTGGCCAATCACAAGGTAGGGGAAGGCTGGGGGCTCTGCTGCCCCTCTTTCTCAGTCAGCAACACCACCTCACAGGCTGCAGAGCTGTTGTGACATTTTCTATAAAGCCCTCTCCTTTTTCATGAAAGATATCATGGTGTTGAAAGAGTTAACTTTGACTTCTTCGACTTGCTGTTTAGTTCTTTATTCACATATATGGCCACCAGGTATCACTATTTCAATTATTTAGATCCAGACTGACTCTGTACATTAATCTTTTCTTAAAGAGAGTAACACAAATCTTTTACTATAAGTACTTAATTTCTAGTTAATAAGTTTTAAGAGTTTTTTGTGATTAAAAATAAATTTCTCTTACTTTTAAAGTAGATATAAATCCCTTAGAACAAAAAGCCTTTGATGAGCTAACATTCAGCCTTGTCTCCCTCTTTTCCCTGCTTCTAGAGGTTTTATAAACAACTGCTATAAAGAAAAACAATAGTGCTTTGAAATCCCAGATAGAGAGAGTTGACTTTTATCAGACAGCTTAGTGTGCAGAAAGAATGACTAAGAGATATGGTGTAAAAATTACAACATGCAGATAGTTTACGTACAGTTCATGTAACTCTCCATCTGTACAAACCTCAATATGTATGTTTGACATGTAATCGGTAAATGATTCAGCCTCTTTCCTAAGTTTTGTGATGTAAAAAAATGTGTAATGCCAAGAAATGTTGCTTATATACTTGTACAAACTGAAAATAAACCAGCAGAAGATTCCACAGCCTGACCCGTATGTTATTTTCCCCATCGCTGCTTCTCTGCCTCTGTACTTCCCTGAGCACTCACGTTGTACCCCCTGACTGGGGTTGGCCCCCAGCACAGAGCCTCTGGGCACCCAAGAGCTTTGGGCTGGAAAAAGCAGCACAAGGTAGGACGAGCGAGAGCTTCGCCCGGCTGCGCTGCCCTGCCACTCTCCTGCTGCTCAGTTCATAATCCCATCAGGACCCTCTGATGGAGCAGGCCCGACGTGCAGCCGGGAGGTCTGGGCAGCTTGTCTGGCTGCGCCTGCTGCCTCCGTCCTCCCTCCGAGGAGCTGGAACCTGGGGCAAACTCACTCAGCCTCAGTCTTATCAATAATCCAGGAGCAAGTGAGTCTCTTTTCAGAGTTGCCATGAGAATGACATGACATCATGTAGGCCACAGGCTCTCCGCAAATGGCAGCCTTTACTCCCAGATTGGTGGCAATGTCGGCCACCAAAGTGGCTGAGTCCAGCGTGGAGAAGTTGGCATCCGTGGGCTGGGCGCAGCCGGTGAGGAACCCTGTTGGCTTCCTTTCAGCCTTGCTGACTGGCTCCGTGGAACGAGGCAGAGGTTGGGATGGGAACAGGGAGGCCCAGGACTCGGCAGGGCTGAGAATCCCAGAAACCTCCAGAAAACTTCCAGATAGCAAAGTGTCTGCTTTCCTAGAGGTCAGGTCAAGAACTGAGAGGACAATGAGAATGGTGGGCCCTGGACCTCTCCCAGGAGCCCCTGGCCTGGCAGAACGGGACAGGATATGACCCCAAATCCTTATAGCAGTAGTCCTCAATCCTGCTGCCGGTTGGAATCACCTGAGAGTTTTATACATCCCAGTGCTGGATTGCTCCCAAGACCCCCAGTGCTGGATTGCTCCCCAAGTTAAATTAACCCATCACATCTGACCCTCAAGGGATGGACAGGGGGTCCCCAGTATTTTAAAAAGAGGAACCCCGGATATCATTTTCCTTAATGCGTGATTGAAGGGCTGGGTAAAAAGATACTTGTGGCTCAGTGGCAGAGAGCTCGCCTACCACGTGTGAGGCCCTGGGTTCAATCCTCAGCATCTCAGTTTGGGAACATCACGTTTCAGATGCTCAGAGCCACATAAAAATAAATAAATAAATAAATAAATAAATAAAATAAAGGTATTGTGTCCATCTACAACTAAAAAAAAAATTTTTTTTTTTAATGAAATAAAATTCCCAGGTGATTCTAATGCACAGCCAAGGTTAAGAACCAGTTGCTCATATGTGGATCCTCACAAGCCTAGAGGTATATAGACCCCGCACTCATGACCTGCTTTCAGTTTGGACCAGAACTGAGCTGTCCAACACGGCAGCCACCAGCCACATGTGGCTCTGAGCATCTGAAACGTGGTGTGCCCAAACTGAGATGTGTGGTAAATATGAAATACACAACAAATTCCTAGGTCTTAGTGTGACAAAAAATAGATAGAACATTAATGATTTTAAAACATCGATTACAAGTCGCAATGGCATATTGGGCTAGATACAATGTATTATTAAGACCAATTTTACTTGTGTCATTATAGCGTGGTCCTAGAAAATTTTAAATTACATCGTATGACTCATATTCCATTTTTTTTTTTTTTTTTTTTTTTTTTTTTTTTATTGTTGTCTTTTTTTGTTTTTTGCTTTTTTAATTGAAGGTCCCTTACTGGTCCTGCTTCCATGAATGGTCAAGACCAAGAAAAAAGGGAGGGGAACCAGCCGGCACAGGGAGGGATCATCTCCACAATATTCCATTTATACACAGAACTAAACAGACAAGCACAGAGTCACTATTGCGGTTAGAAGTTGGCAGCATGGGATGGGGAGGAACAGGTGGGAAATAGGGGTGTCGTTAAAAAAAATACAGGAACCCCCCCCCCCCCAACTGGGTGCCTGGGGGAAGACTTGGTCTGTTTCAACCCAAGAGGAATAGAAGATCAAAAGCAGTTTGGGAAGGCCAGAACCGTCAGGGATGGAGGGAGGAGGAAGGTCCAGGGTGTGGGGGGGCTGTTTTGGCAACTGGGGTGAAGGGAATGCCCTCCCCCTGCTGGGATCCCCCAGCCCCTCCGGTCTGGCAGGAAGGGGGCAGCCTGCAACCCCCTAGGGCAGGTATGGGGCTGCCAGATGCTCCAGGCAGGGGGCTGGAGGGGGCTCACAAAGGCTTGCCCTCCAGAGAGATGACGGCACTGCCCCCCCCAGTTTTTCAGCCAGGGTGCAGCGGTCCTTGACCTCCTCATAGCAGTTTGCTTGTAATTCGTGCTTGATCCCTGTCAGCTTCTTCTTGATGGCGTCCTTGGAACTGGCATAGATCATTTTGCTCTTAAGGGGTGCAGATTCAGGGGCCCAGAAGATAAACACCAGGTCCTCCTTCTTGCTCTCCTTGGTCTCGTAGGTTGCATCATACAGGGCATAGCGGCAGTCCTTGTCTGGCAGCATCTTGACAAAGGTGGCGTAGGGGTCATCCACAGTCTGGCCCACATCACCTACCAGGATCTCCTTGCCCTCCTCCAGGATGATGTTCTTCTTGTCCTCACTCAGGCAGAAGAGCACCGCCTTCTTGCGCTTCTTCACTTCCTCTGGCGTTGAAGACTTGCGCACCTTCATATCATTGAATACCTTGATGACGCCATCAGAGACAGCCACACCAGAAGCCATGTTTCCGGAAGCGAAAGGAAGACGGCAAGAAGAGCCTGCGAAGACAAGAGCCGCCGCAGCTGCTGCCGGGATCCGACTGCTCATATTCCATTTTTTATCGGATGGTGCTGGTTTAGAAATGAACCAATTAAAAACGTGTTTTCTATGGTTCTTCTACTTGTAAGTTTGTTTTATCTGGTTGTGACAAGAATTTACTTCATGATTCCATTTATATAACATTCTTGAAATATATTTAAAAAAAAAAAACAAAGAAATGGAGAAGAGGACAATGTTTACTAGGGTCAGGGATGAGGAAGGAAGATGGAAAGAGGCCAAGTGTGGCCAGAAAGGGCACCAGGAGGTCCTTATGGTGAGGGAAGTTTCTCTAACTGGACTGTATCAGTGTTGACATCCTGGGTGTCACATGGTGTGATAATTTTGCAAGATGGCACCATTGGTGGTAACCGGTAAAGGGCATCTGGAATCTCTGTATATTTGTTACAATGGCATGTGAAGCTACAATTATGTCAAATAAAATGTTTAATTAGAAAAAAATCACCTCTGAAACAGCAACCCTCATACTCTGCTGGCAGGAACATAAAGTAGTGCAACTGTTTTGGAAAGCAATTTGGTTGAACTTTAAACATTTTCATTTCTCTTGGTTCCAATAATTCTGCTCCTGGGAATTGCTGCCAAGGAAATAAATGTAAGTACGAAATACACAAAAATGTTTATTCACTGTTTGTAACAGCAAAAATGCTCCCAACCACCAAAAGGCCTTTCTGTGAGGGAAGGGTTAAATGGACCTCGGCTCTCCACTAGAGAGGCTGACAGCTGGTCAGTATGGAAAATGCTGGTGAGGTGAGCAACAGGAAGTGTAATACAGTGTATTGATAGCCTGTTTGATGATTTAAAAAAAAAAAGTCTTTTAAAATGTGTGATGATGAGTATAAAAGGATGAATAGTGGTTGTGTTGATTACAAATAAATTCATTCTTTCTACTTTACTGCGTATTTTCCCTGATTTTGTTTAATAAATATTCACTTTTTCTTCCAACGGCATGACCTTTCTCCTTTTAAAAATCAGTGGTCTCACTGGGCATGGTGGTGCACACCTGTAATCCCAGCACCTTGGGAGGCTGAGGCAGGAGGATGGTTGAGTTCAAAGCCAGCCTCAGCAAAAGCGAGGTGCTGAGCAACTCATTGAGACCCTATCTCTAAAAAAATAAAAAAAATAAAAAATAGGGCTGGGGATGTGGCTCAGTGGTCGAGTGCCCCTGAGTTCAGTCCCTGGTACCCCCTGTTCCCACCCCCCCCACCAAAAAAAAAAAAAAAAAAAAAAAAAAAAAATCAGTCGTCTCCTGTTGCTGCAGGACAATGCCCAACCAGGGAACAGGGCAGCCGACTCGCCCCCTGCTGGCTTACTGTGGCGGTGCAGCCTGGGTGCCGTTGCCTGGAGGAACAGCTGGGTTAGAATGCATGGGCAGGGCTGCAAAGGGGTGGGGTGGGGGCAACTGGGGACAGATTTAGGGCCCCCTTCCTGCTCCAAAGCCTCTCGGAGAATCATTGTCTATTGCAAGAGTAGAAAGTGTCTGAACCATAGTAGCTTGCGTGAACTCTGGAAAGATACTGAATTTTTTACAGCTACATTGGGTAAAGACAAAATAGTGACAATAAGGGGCTAGGGTTGTGGCTCAGCGGCAGAGCGCTTGCCTCGCACGTGCGCGGCCCAGGTTCAATCCTCAGCACCATGTAAACATAAACATAAATGCATTGCGTTGTGTACAACTGAAGCAAAAATAAATAAATATTTAAAAAATAGTGACAATAATGTAATGCGTGGTGGGTCATTGAGGGGGGAAATGGCATGGGGTCCTAGTGGTCAAAGAGATGTGCTTTATTTTACTAGCTAATGCCAAGTCCTTTTCCAAAGGAGCCACATCATCTGCAGTATATAGGAGTCCCCGATCCTTCGTGGCCTTCCCAGTATTAGGTATTGTTGGTTTTCTTCATTTTGGAATAAAATGGGATCATGCCGTCATCTTCATTTCCATGATTACTAGTGATGTAGAGTGTCTTTTTGTGTAGTTCAGATTCCTTTTCCCTTTTTTTTTTTTTTTTTTTTTTTTTTGTGGTACCGGGATTTAACTCAGGGGCACTTGACCACTGGGCCACATCCCCAGCCCTTTTTAGTGTTTTTATTAGAGACAGGGTCTCACTGAGTTGCTAAGTGCCTCACCATTGCTGAGGCTGGCTTTGAACTCGCGATCCTCCTGCCTCAGCCTCCCAAAGTGCTGGGATTACAGGCGTGCGCCACCGCGCCCGGCTTCCTTTTCCCTTTTTGGTGAAAACACCCTTTTGTGTCTTTCCCCCATTTTTTTCCTCTATGGAGTTCTTCATCTTTTTAATTATTAATATATAGGTGTTCTCAAATGAGTCCAGATACTAATCTTTTGTCTATTTATGTGTTGAAACAATCCATGGCTTTTCTTTTCACTTTATTTATGGACTCTTGAGAAGTTCTTAAATTTATTTGTATTGTACTAACTTTTGAATGTTGACCTATACCTAGCAACTTTGCTGAAAGAGTCTCTTGGATTTTCTATATAGATGATCATAAGTCAGTGCATAGATTCCTATACCTCTTTTTTGTCTTTTTTTTCTTGGCACACTGTTTAAAAAATGTGTGACATACGAGGGATGATAATGATATACTTGTCTGATTTGGAAAAGAATAATTCTAACATTTTAGCACTGAGTATAATATTTGTTGAAAATATGGCTGATTTGGGTTAGAAAGTTCTCTACTGTTGCTAGTTTGCTAACAGGTTTTGTGTTTTTGTTTTACAATTATACTGATAATGATTTTTCTGCATTTATTGAAATGACATTTGTTTCCCCTCCCTTAAAATATTAATGAGGTAAATTATATTAATAGACTTTTTAATGTTAAACCACCCTTTCAAGACTGGGATATATCTTGCTGTTCTTGTCACATATACGTTACAATTTACTATCTGTAACATTTGTATTTATAAATAAGTAAGGTCGATCTATAATTTTCCTACTGTTTTGTTTGGTATCATCAACAAAGTTTGAGAATTAACCTCAAAGGGAGATCATTATGCACACACTGGAATGGCTAAAAGTAAAAAGATTGGCAATACTTAAGTGTTGGTGAAGATCTGGAGAAATCGGAACTCTCATACATTGCTGGTAAGGATGCCAAATGCTACAACTACTTTAAAAAGTAGTTTTGAAGCAGCTTCTCCCCCTCCTCCTCCTCCTCATCATCATCCTCTTCCTCCTCTTCCTCCTCCTCCTCCTCTTGTTCTTCTTCTTCTTTTTTACCAGGGATTGAACTCAGGGGCACTCGACCACTGAGTCACATCCCCAGCCCTTTTTTGTATTTTATTTAGAGACAGGGTCTCACTGAGTTGCAAAGTGCCTTGCCATTTCTGAGACTGGCTTTGAACTCTCTCTCCATCCTCCTGCCTCACCCTCCAAGTCACTGGGATTACAGGCACGCACCACCGCAGCCGGCTTGAAGCTTCTTATAAAATTAAACATGCACTTGCCACACAGCCCAGCAATTTCACGGCTATATGGGACACAGAGGAATGAAAACTTGTGATTGCAAACAGCCCAAACTAGAAACAACCCCAAAGTCCCAACTGCTGAATGTGGCATATGGAATACTACTCAGCAATGAAACGAATAAATGATTGACACCTAAGACACTATGGGTGAATCTCAGAAGCATTACACTAACTGAGACAGTCCAGACCCAAAAGACCACATACTGTATGATTCTCTTTATTTGGAATCATCAAAAAGGCAAAAAACAGAGAGAGAGAGAGAGAGAGAGAGAGAGAGAGAGAGAGAGAAATCAGTGACTTTTGCCAGGGGTAGAAAGTAGCTCAGGACTGGGCAGGAAATTGGCTTGCAAAGGGACATGAGAACTTTTTGAAGTGGGGAGAATGTTCTATTATCATATTTAAAATTCATTAAATTGCATGCTTAAAATTGATGAATTTTATTATATTTGAATTACACTTATTTAATTATCAGTATTGAGGATTTAACACAGTGGTGCTCTACCACTGAGCTGCATCCCAAGATTTTTAAAATTATTTATTTTTTTCTTTTGAGATAGGGTCTCACTAAGTTGCTGAGACTGGCCTTGAACTTGCCATCCTTCTGCCTCAGCCTCCTGAGTAGCTGGAATTACAAGCATGTGCCTATCTTTGTACCTACCTGAATTATACTTAAACAAAAGTTATATTAGCTTCCTAAAAAGAAGATTGTATAGGACAGCAACTATGGGCTCCTTAAAGGTTTGGTAAAACTTGCCAGTAAAACCATGTAGTGCTATTTCCTTTTGTGGATATATTTTAATTTTGTTTCAATTTCTTTAATGGCTGTATGTTCAGTTTTTCTATTTCTTCTTGAGTTACTTTCTAGAAAATCCCCTATATTAACATAAAGTCATGATATTCTCTTATGTGTTAAAAATTCTAACTGCATACAGTTTTGTCTTTTTGTTTGTTTTTAGTATTAGTTGTGTTTTATCTCTCTTTCACATAATGTTGCCACAGATCAGCTGTTTTATTCAGCTTTTAAAAGAACCAGCTCTGGATTTTGTTATTTCTTTTTATTCCATTGTTAATGATGAGAAATCATCTCTTCCATTTCAACTTCATTTATAGCCTTTCTTTTGTCTAATTATTTTAGACACATTGGACTTATTTCCTAGATTTTTCAGACTGTTCCGCAATCACATTCTTTTTTTTTTTTTTTTTTTTTTTGGTACCAGGGATTGAACCCAGGTGCACTCAACCACTGGGCCACATCCCCAGCCCTTTTTTGTATTTTATTAGAGACAGGGTCTCACTGAGTTGCTAACTGCCTCGCCATTGCTGAGGCTGGCTTTGAACTCGCGATCCTCCTGCCTCAGCCTCCCAAAGTGCTGGGATTACAGGCGTACGCCACAGCGCCCGGCTCACAATCACATTCTTGAGGTGCTAGTTTTCCTATTTGGGGTAAACCCAGCCCTCCCAGCCCTTGTGTGGTTTCTAATTTTTATTGTGATATCATCTTCAGCAGCAGCAACCCCCCACCACCCCCAGTGGGAATCTTGTGTCCTTTGCTATACATTCCCCGAATCCAACAGCTATTTTTTTTAAAAAATATTTTTATTTATTTGCTTTTAGTTGTACACAATGTGTTTTATCCAATGTGTTTTATTTGTACGTGGTGCTGAGGATCGAACCCGGGCCGCCCACGCGCTAGGCGAGCGCTCCACCGCTGAGCCACAATCCCAGCCCCTCCAACAGCTATTTTTACATTAAATCTTAGCTCAAGGTTTCTGCCCCTGACCCCTGCTGTAAACTTAGACTCTATGTCCGTGGGTAGTTTGGTTTTTGGAAGGAAACATTGTCTCTTTCCTCCCAAGAGTGAATGTCCTGAAAGCCTCCTGAGTTGGTGAGTTGGCAAGTTGCTAGTCTCCCCCACGTGGAGGGGTCTCAGGGCCAACTTCTGTCCTTGCTAAGTCCCAACAATACATTTTCCTGTCCTTGGGTTGGCATTAAAATTCCAGACTTGATCTACTGTGACCCATATCTGGATCTAATATCCATTGATCCTCCTGGATCTAATATCCACTGATCCAGTTCACAGGCTTGGGGCTCTGAGTTTGAGTTCCCTGGAGATCCCTTATTTCTTATATTTTAAGACCTTTTAGGAGCTGGTAGTTGGATGGATGGGGGTGTGTTAGCTGAGTTTACTCTGGTGCCCCAACTAGAAATCTCAGGTTCAGTACACAGGTTTTATCTCCTTCTCTTCCCTTGGGTTCTGCCAGGAAGCTCTCACACTTCCACCCTGCATGTGGGGATGAGGAGAGGAGGGAGGACTTCTCTCTCTTCTCCTGTGCATTTCTCAACGTGCTTCAATGAGCGCAAATTGATTCTGCAATTGGGGGTGTGTGTATAAACGTATATTTGTGTTCATATATTTAGATTCAAAAGCCAATGCATTTCTAATTTAATTTTCATTAACTTTAAACTTAAAAATCAAAAAAGATGACCTACATACTCAGAACTGTAGCTGCCCCTCCACATGCACGGTTTCCACACCTGTGGAATCAAATAACCACAAATCAAAAGTATTTGGGAGAAAAATCGCATTTGGACTGAACACGTACCGACTTTTTTTCTTATCATTCTTCCCTAAACAATATACTCTAACAACTACTTACATAGCATTTACATAGTATGAGGCATAGGCAGTGATCTGGAGGTGATTTAAAGAATGCAGGAGGAGCTGGGCGCGGTGGTGCATGCCTGTAATCCCAGCACTTGAGAGGCGGAGGCAGGAGGATCGCGAGTTCAAAGCCAGCCTCAGCAATGGCGAGGCACTTTAGCAACTCAGTGAGACCCTGTCTCTAATAAAATACAAGAAAGGGCTGGGGATGTGGCCCAGTGGTCCAGTGCCCCTGAGTTCAATCCCCGGTACCAAAAGAAAAAAAAAAAAAAAAAGAATACAGGAGGATGTGCATAGATTGCAGAGACTGACTCTGTTTTATCCAAGGGACTTGAGCATCCTTGGATTTTGGTATCTTTGAGGGTTCTGGAAACATTCCCCACCCTACCCCTGCTCCGGATACTGAGGGCTGTGTATGTGTGTTTGTAATATCTATATATATTTAAACCAGAGCAGCTCATGGCAGACGAGGCAGACAGCGAGCTTCCTCCCCTCTCCCTGGGGTGGCTCTTTCCCTAGTCCTTCCTGGGGCACAAGCCAGCCTGCCCCAGGCTTTGCAACATTCTATTTTTGTTTCTCTTATTTAACTGTGTCCCACATGCAATGAGGGGTGGCGTGCTCCATGCTGTAGTTAATGGACGACTGACCTCTGTCTGCAAATGCCCAGGTCACTTGGAGCTCTGCAGGCCATTCGTGGGGTCCTCAAGCCCTTTCCCCATTGACTCCAGTTCCAGGCAGAGAGGGCAGGGATATGGGACCAGGCTTCCAAGAGGGTGACAGGAGGGGGCGTGGCAGACCCCAGGAAGGAGGAGCAGGGGCCCAGATGCATGGCAGGTCTGATTGCCACTAGCCCCAGGGGCACAGCGGCGCCCTGACAGGGGCAGGATATAGATTCCCTTCCCACCTCTTCCGGCTCCTCAATGACCATGGAGCTCAGCTCCAGGCTGGACTGGCTGGGAGGGGTATTGGGACCCACCTCCTGGAGGAACATCATCTTAATTATTTAATTTCTAGACTTCGACCTTGACCTCAGCTGCATCTCTGACCACCTGACCCCACAAAGGTTACCCATCCTGGAGCCTGGAAAAGCAGGGGGTGCGGCATCAGGCCATTAGAGAAGAACCCACACGGCACAGAAGCCCTGGTGGTCAGACTGCTGACCTTGACCTTTGTTTGGTTTGCACGAGGCTCTGTTGACCAAGCCTAGGAAGATGACCTCATGGTGGCGTGATCCATCTTCCAAGGGAGAAACAGGCCGGGGAGCTGCACTGCCCTGGGAGGCCAGAGCAGGGCTTGAACTTGGGTCCTCGGCTGTGGTCCTCTGCCCGAGTCCTGCCCTTCAACCTGTAGCGGCAGGGGCTTTCCCAGGCAGCGCCCGAGGCCACTCAGCCTGGAAGCGCAGGACCCAGGAGGGGGTCAGGCCGTTGGCCCTTGCTGGTCCTGCCCTCCCTGGGGGGCTGCAGCCTGCGCTCCTTCCTGGCAGGCTCTGACTGGCCAGCCCTTGGCCACTCCATCCCTCCGTGCCCTGCGTGGCTCCCGGATGCCTCCACTGATGGGCGCCCTCGTCTTCCCCAGAAGAGCGCGTTCATCAGGAGGGAGACTCTCGGCTGTTCCCCTCCAGAGGGACAGGGAGCGGAGGAGATCGATGCTGGAGGATGACAGCTCTCTGCGGTGCCTTCCCTGCTTCTTCGTTTCCCTCCGCAGAGGCAGGGTGGGAAAAACGACGTAGGCTGTGGTTTTGATAATAATCGAACTTGAAGCAGGGTGACCCCAGCAATGCTCCCTTAATGGCCGGCCGTGGCCTGCTCCACGGGGTTGAGGAGAAGCTCTCCATCAACGTGAACGGCAGCCAGCGCGTCTGACTCCACAACCTGGCTCCTTCCTGCTCCCAGCCCTGGGGCCTGAGGGGATGGGGAGGGGGTCAGCGGGGAACAGAGCCACTACCACCGCCTCAAACACATCTCCCACCAGGTAAAAACTCCTACCTGCTTTGGGCTCAAATTCCTTCAAAGCTGAGCTGAAACCCAAGTGGTACCAATAGCATTATCAGCCAGTAACACTTTAGTCTGAATTTGCAGAGCCTCGTCGTCAATGAGGATAGTCACAGCACCTGTGTCTGGGACCTGGCGAGGAGTGTGTGAGGTGGGTCGTGCTCAGGGCCCAGGTCACATCTGGCACTGTCATTAGCTGCTCTTTAAGTCGAGTCTGGCTTTACTGAAGTGACTTACACAAGGTCTCTCAGTGGGTAAGTGGTGGACCTGGGATTGAAACCCTTTACGAAAAGGGCCTCCAACCACACCCTTTAGCTCCAACCACACTGGCTTTAGCCCTCCAGTCCCCAAACGGTTTGCCATCTGTTCACCAAGAAGTCACAAAGCCATTGTTCCTCGGTCGCATTCGCTCTGGGTTCAAATCCCAGGTCCACCACTCACCCATGCCGAGACCTTGGTAAGCCACTTCACGTCTCTGAGTCTCCGTTTCTGCGTCTCCACGAGGATGACAAGTACAGAACCCCCCTTGTGGAAGTGTGTGCAGATCGCATGAGGGAGGCGCCCAGGCCTGGGCCCCGCACGGTGATGCCCTAGCTGGGCTTGCTCTGTCTACACTTGCATTCAACTCTACGAACGCACCCCTGTGCTGGGACCAGGGTGGGACACCAGAAGGCCTCTGTGGACAGTCCTGTCTGAGGGTGGGTGGGATTCCCGCTACAAACACGCTCATCTGTTGGAGACAAAAAGGGGCTCCGACCACACGGCTCCTACCCGCGGAGCGGGGAAGGCTGCATGCTTTGACCTTGGGCCCCCGGCAGCAACCAGCCCAGGCGGGTGAGGCAAGAAGGAGAGTGGCATTGGTGCTGGGGCCCCCTCTGTCACGCGGCAGTCCCACAGGAAGCTTACGTGGGGAGTTGAGGGAGGCAGGAGGCAGCTGGGAGCAGCAGGTGGCCTGGGCAGGTGGTGTCCAGGGGCATCTCCACCATGTCCCCCAGCCGTCCCCTGACCCCAGAGTGCCTGCTCCACACTCCCCATCTCCAGATGTGGGAACCGGGCTCTGAGGTCACAGGGACAGCTCAGGGTGTGTGAGGCCTGAGGGCCACAGTGAGAGGTAGGTGGGTGCTGGCCTGGCTTCTGAGACCACCAAGCTCTCCACGACTCCTCAGCACCACCCGGACAGGAGTGGTTCTCTGGTCTCACACAGATGGACCCGGAGCACATTAAGGTGAATGAAGGACTTCAGCTACAAAAGGCCCCGATGGCACCTCCACGATTCCATTTATATGAAACACCCCCGAGAGGCGGAGCCTCAGGGACAGAAAGCAGAACAGTGGTGGGCGGGGCCTCAGGGCCAGAAAGCAGACCAGGGGTGGGCGGGGCCTCAGGGCCAGAAAGCAGACCAGGGGTGGGCGGGGCCTCAGGGCCAGAAAGCAGACCAGGGGTGGGCGGGGCCTCAGGGTGCCTTGGCTGATGGAGGTGAGCTGAGGATGCCACAGAAGCACAAATAAAGGCCCCCAAATGGGACACCTGGAGGAGGCCACACCTGAGCGGAGCCCATGACCTCACCTGGTTTCTGTCTGGAGAATAGTTTTAGTTTTAGGAAAAGGGAAGAAGAGGAGGAGTTTGGAAGAGTCAGACCCTGTGCTGGATCTTGTGGTTACATTTTCCTTTCACAAATTGCAAGGGTTCAGAAAGCACACGGGCTCCGTGGGTTCAAATCCTGCCTCTACCAGGTATGAGCTGGGTGACTTGGGTTCATGGTAGTGACGTCATGGACTTGCTGGACAGTTCGAGAGGCTCAGGCGGAGTAGCACCGGGGAGCCTAGAGTAGGACGTGGGCCGAGAGCTGCTATCCTCATTGTGTCTGCTTCATTGCAGATGGCAGCTGTGGGGCCAGGGGCACAGTGGTTTTTAAGGACCCATACATAGGCTTTGTTCCTTCCCAGCCACAAACTGCATCCCTGACATGACAAGATAGATGTCCAGAGGACTGGGTGACCGTGAGATTGCTAATGACTTTGCACACGATAATCACCCAATAATTATGAGCTCCTGTCTGCTACAGAACCAGCAGGGACCCGTGCTCCAAGGGGCATCTGTCCCTGGTAAGGATAGTACAGAGCTGTGGCCCAGCTCATCACCCTGAACCACGGAGGGTCTGGGCAACAGCCCAGCCCACCCAAGTCAGGCTTGTCCTCTGTCCTTCCTGCCCAGCTGTTTCCCCATGTCATCCTGCAGGGAGGCGTGTTCCCGGTGCCACTGGCCCTCTTTGGCTTGACCGCTCCCCATGGGACAGCGGGTCCCGCACTGCTTATTCCAGTGGCTTCGTGACCCCAGGCCAGGCTGACAGCTGGCTCCCTTCTAGGCAGGAGCAGTGGGTGCCCTCTGCCAGCCTGCACCCCTGTGCTGTCTCCCTCCATGAAGCTCACGGGGGTCCAGATGCCTGGACCAGCATGTCCCCGCAGTGCCCCTGCAGGGCTGTGACCCAGGCGGCCTGGGCTTGAGCACCAGGGAGCAGGAGGCGATCCTCACCAGTTAGCCCAGGAGAACGCCAGGTCTACCGCCTGGCAGCTGCTTTTTTCTGACGATTCAGATTTGCTCTTTGGAATTCCAGAGATGGGTCTCATTTCCTCCACGTTCTGCAATAAACAGAAACTGCTCTGATAACTGAGGGCCTCTAATCAGCTCCCCCATTTTGCTTGAGCAAAGAGCTCTCAGGCTTTGGCCCTGAAGAGATCTGGGTTCAAAACTTGACTTTGCTTCTTATAAACTGGGAAACCATTGGGAAGCTGCTCGGCCTCTCGGAGCCCCAACCAACTCGTCTGTTAAGTTCCCTTTCTTGGTAACAAGAATAAAATCCACACCCCCAAAACCCCACCCAGCGACCCTGTTCTTACTACCTCTGTTTCACACGTGGGAAAGTGGACTGAGAGCGAGAACTCAGTCAAGGTCCCTCAGCAGTGAGGGGAAGACCTCACTGAGAGGTCTTGCTCTGCTGGCAAGCCACTCCCCTGCCCTGGAGTCAGTTTTGGGTTCCCAGGCTCCTCTGTAGACCACCACCCACCCAGCTGTGCCGGTGGGGGGACTGGCGCCCTCTTCTGGACTTTGCTTTTTTGTGTGTGGGGGTACCTGGGATGAACTCGGGGGCACTCGACCACTGAGCCTCATCCCCGCCCTATTTTTTGTATTTTATTTAGAGACAGGGTCTACATTGAGTTGTTTAGTGCCTTGCTTTTTTGCTGAGGCTGGCTTTGAACTCGCGATCCTGCTGTCTCAGCCTCCCGAGCTGCTGGGATTACAGGCGTGCGAAACAGTCTGACTTCTCTGTCCACCTGCTCGTTGGTGCCTCAGGTCCAGGTTTATTTCCAAGGAATCATGGCCTGCTGAGCTCTGGAGCTGGGAGGCCTTCAGGGGTTGTGGACTGGAAGCCCCTCAGGGAGGGGCATTCCCTAAAGCACACCTGACCCTTGCTAGTCAGGGTTCTAGAAACAGGTGTGGAAAAAATGAATCCTCCCTCCCCTCCCCTTCCTCTAGGGACATGAAACAGTGGACCAGAGAGGAGTGGGGACTTGCCTGAGATTGCACACAGCGAGAGTACCTGGCTTGAACCCGGGTCTCCTGACATCCATCCCCAGGCCAGGGCTCCTCCTGCAGGGGCTCCCTGAGAAGAAGTGTCCCCACTCTTTCCATGGCTGTTCTTGTCTAGGACAGCTGGTGAGGGCTGGGCAGAGGCTCCTGGGCAGGTGCAGCCAGGCCTTCCTCCCATCGGGCATCCTCCTCAGGTGAGTGAAAGCAGCAAACGTCACAGTGGTGGGGTGTGGGGTGTTCTCCTGGATGAGGCCTGCCCAGCACAGTTAGAGGACCGGGGCTTCCCATCATCCCAGAAACCACAGGCCACCAGGACACAGCCACCTCTGACAGCAGCTTGCCCGGAATGAAACGGCCAGAGGCACAAAGACACGCCCACACACCTCTGGGCAGGCACCCTGAGTGCCCAGCAGGCCCAGAAACGTCCTTCCTGGGGGTCTCCCTGTCACTGCAACCCATCTGCAGGGAAGACACTCCCACATGGGACAGGGGGTCCGCAGTGAGAGACACCAGGGAGATGGTGGAGGTTACCACCAACTGCTCCTCTTTGATCAACGTCTGGGGTATTTTTAAACCTGTATTTGCAGTGAGGAGCGGTTTCTGACAGGCGCTTGCAAGAACCTGCTGGGTGGGTTGATTGAGGCTCTCAGAGGCAGGGGTGTAGGGGTGTGGAGCTGATGCTGGCTGCCCAGGCTCTGCTCCCGGGAGAAGCCAGAAACATCATTTGGCAAAGGCCGGCAGGCTGGCCCTGAAGGCCCCTGGGGACATTGACTCAGAAAGGGTGGCTCCTGCGGGACTCCCTGGGTTCGTGTTTAACTTGCCTCAACCTCACCAAATGGCAGGGTTGCTGCTCAGCAAATAGGTGTTCAGCCAAGCCCCCTGGCTTCTGGCTGGCCTGGGAGCACCAGGGCAGACAGGCCCCACCCCGCACTCCCCCTGCAGAGAGGAGCTTTTGACTCGGGTAAGGCCTCACAGGGCAAAGTGAGGGACTGAGCCAGGATTTGAACTCAGGGCTTCACAGTTCCAAAGTGCACATTTTTAGTGTGAGATGGTAGCACATGGGCTGTCCAAGTTCATGTCCCAACTGTACCCCCCAAGTTCCTTCACCCTTCCTGGCCTTGCTTTTCTCAATTGAAAGATTTAAGTTAGCTTCTAGGGCTATTGGGGGGGGGGTCCTGTGGGGGGGAAAGCATTTGATATGGTGCGTGCCCCTAGCAGGTTCTTAGCGCTCACCGACTCCCTTTTGACCCAGAGAGAAAGCTGATGCCCCTCATCCACTGGCCCAACAGAACCACCCACCTGCCCCCACAGTGCTGCCCCCCCCCCTTGGTCCTCCCCTGCTGCTTGGCAGGTCCTTCCCCGAATCTCCCTCCGTCCTGCTCAGTGAGGCCTTTCTCAGTCTCACTATTAAAAAAACGGCAGCCCCCACCCACCCAGCCCTCAGGCTCTGAACTCTGACCCTCTGTTTTCCCAGCATTCCCACCACACAGCCGAGTGCGTATTTGACTTCCTTAGCACATTGATTGTTCCCCTCTCTCTAGGACGCTGCTCCTAAGGGAACAGGATTGATTTTTATTAATAGCTCAAGTCCCAGTGGTTCTCAGCAGCGGACTCTCTGACTCCCCAGGAAATAGATGGCAATCTCTGGGGACAGTTTTGGTTGTTACAACCTGGTGTGTGGTACTGGTATCTAGTGGGTAGAGACCAGGGGCGTTGCTGAATATCCTGCAGTGCCCGGGACATCTGCCAACCCACCAAATGTGAGGATCAATGCCAACGGTACCACAGCTGTATCCCCATTGCTTACATCAGCAATTGTTATGTGCACAGTCGGTGCTCAATAAATGCTCGTTATGGAAGAATAGAGATGTTATCATCATTGTCATCATGATTATTTAAGAACAGATGTAGTCAAGAATAATCCTTAAGAATGGATGTCCTCCTTGAGTGTATGGCCAACAAGTCACACTGGTGGCATGTCACATCTTCTCTCTGGCCAGGGGGTCTGTCCTCTGGAGCACCCAGAATGGCTTGCAAACTGCTCATTGCTGGATCACCAAGAGCTAAGACCAGTCCATGTTGCCAGGCACCTGGGAGCCCAGGTGAGGCTGGCTCACCCCTCATCAACCAGCCTGGCCCATGGGCTGCCTCCGTGGGAACGCCCACTCCCGGCCCCCTCGAGGAAACGCTCAGGATCTTTTGCTCAGCCGGGCAAGGAGCCACCTGGACCCCAGCTGGAGCCCTGCCCTGCAGCCCAGGAGCCTCGCGGGTCTGGGTGAACTATGCTGCCTTTGCTTCTCTCCAGAAAGGGCGACATGACGGACACGGATGTTCAGGGAGACGGGGGTGTTGGACCCCCCTGGCCCGGCCCGGCCCGGCCCAGCCCAGCCCAGCCCAGCCCAGCCCAGCCAGGGGATATGTCCTTGTTCTGCTGACCTAACAAATTGCCACTGACAATGTGACAGACTGGGCTCACATACAAAGAACACCACCTATCGACTGCGCGGACCCTCGGGACTGTGCCGCTGTGCCCTGAAGGGCAGGGGGCACGGAGAGGAGCGCTGCTCCCGCCTTTGGCTGGGGCTTTTCTTCACTTCCCATAGGGCTGCCAACACCTAGGCCAGCACCATCCAGGCGCCCACCCTATTCCCACCAAGAATTCCACTGAGATCTAACACCTTCCCCGCCCGCTGCCCGCCCGTGTGGCATCTCTTCCCCAGGCGTCCTGGGCTCAGCAGCTGGGTCTTTCTCTATAGAATGGTGAGCTTGGAAAAGTCCCGTCTTCTCTCTCCTGCGCTCCCCTCTGTCCTTCTGCCCTGTCCCTCTCCTCCCAAACACCACGTCATTGGTGCTCGGGTCCAGTGGCTGACGTAAGCGACGCAAGGCCACGAGCCAGAGGGATGGGTCTCGTGCTGGAATACGAGGCACCTAATAGCTAGGTTTGGGAGGGAACGGATGAGGTTTGGTGGGCAGGGACTTTCCTGGTGCCCCTGAAGTCACATGGAACTGGCCTCATTCTGCCAGGGAGTAAGACTGGTCTAAAACCCATGACAGGATGACAGGGCAGGCATGTGTGCCAAGTGACTGCTTGGAAATGCTACATGGGGTAGCCCAGGATGTTGAGGGCTGGAAGCCTGAGGGCCGACGTACCAGCTCTCCCCAGAGAGGGGGCTTGGCAGAGATTCCTCACTGAATCTGTGAGCTGCCCTGCTACAAACATTCACACCACTCCCCCCCCCCCCCCCACCCGCTCTAAGGGGAGCATGAGGCATCCCAACTCATGTCCCACCCCCAAGTCCAGTGTCTGAGGGTCTGGCTGGATGCTGGGAGAAGCAGAGGCATAACATCCCGTCCTGGATACCTCCTGGGTGCTATCACCTGTGACCTTACTTTGTTCTCACAGTGCCCTGGTGGCTGGTTTACAGATGAGGAAACTGATTCTCCAAGCAGTGCAGCGACTTGGCCAATGTCGCCTGCTTAGTAGGTGCACCAGCTGGGGTTTGGAGCCTACTTTTCCCACCACAATCTAAGGCCAGCCTTTTCCAGTCAAGTGTGAACAATTCAGCCAACCCTCCCCCTGCGTCTCTTCCCTACCAAGTCACGAAACCTTGACTCAGAAGACTGAGAGCGCTGAGCCTTCAGGAGACAGCCATGGACTAGGGGGCCTGGGGTGCGGCCCCACCAGATGCCCGAGTTCTTACATCACCCACAGTCGACCATCTCCTGCCAGAGTAGACAGGGCAGACACAGTAGCCCTCACCACACACAGCCCCTCAGCGTAGCCACTGCTTCCACTTGATGGGAGGGAGGTGGAAGTTTGGGTGGGGACATGAGATCTCACCATTATTAGACTCCGTGGGGGTCCTGGCCCTGAGATGCCCTCAGCTACGTCCAGGTACCAAGTTAGCAGAGAAGGGACGCTGAGCTAGGGCTTCTCAGGCAGGAAGGAGGCACCAGCAGGAGGGTCTAGCTATGGGGTTAGCAAAGAGGGGCAGCCAACCTGTCACCAAGATGCTTGTGGTCTTGGGATGTCCTGAAATCAGGACATCAGATGCAGGCTAGAGTCCTCATCCCCATCTCCAGGGCAATCCAGGCTGTTAATTCATCAAGCCCAGGGGTTTGTGGAGAGAGGGGGGTGGGAATAGGTTTGAGGTGGCTGGGGCAGGGGTCTCCCACCTTGTGTTCCCCTGGACGGAGGTAAGCAAGAGCCAGCTCTGGTGACATCCGGAGTGTGATGTTTGTCAAATCGTCGTGACAGGCTCCCACTTGCAGACCCTGTCCCAGATCCTGCTTTCCCTGGGTCAGCGACAATCTAGCACAAAGTGGTGAATCTCTTCCCTTCTGGAAACAAGAGCTTCCTCATCCAGGAAAACGGCCATAGATGTGCCAGGCAAGGTCAGATGAGAGCATGTGGCTGTGCCTGGGCAGTCAGAATATAAGCCCCTTTGCTTCCCAGCCAGGTACCTGAGATTTCTCAAGTCCCTTTCAAACCAGGAAGGAGTAATTCGATTTCACTTTAAAAATTTCAACAAGCAGCATCTTCATCAATTGCCAAATTAGGGTTGGGGACATTTTTTGGCGGGCGACCGGGGGTTGATATCTCACACCCTGCCGCAGGGTCCCGGTGGCCTCCCCTCTTCTCCCCCGCGTGCCCATCTCCGATCGGTGGCAGCCAGCAGACACCTCCTCCTACCAACCTGCCTTAGGCTTCCTCGCTGTCCCGGGAAAGCAGACGTCCCTGGGCAGACTCCCTGGAGACTGGCCGGCTGGTCCCACCCTCTGGGTAAGTGAGGCCACCTGGTAGCTCAACAGGTGTTGGTGGGCTTTCCTTTTCTACCTGACCCGGAAAATTTCTGCCAGCCCCATGCAAGTCAGTCGAGGGAAAGTCTGGCCTCAGTTTTGGAGTGGGAAAACTGCCCAGCAGCGTCTGCAAAGAGGGGGCGTCATCACCTCCCCCCGCAGTCCTACACACACACACACACACACACACACACACGCACACACACACGCACACACACGCCCTGCTCCTTACAGGACGCGCGGCGCCGGCCCCTGGCTCGGCGGCGATGGGCAGCCCGGCGCAGTGGCAGAGGCACCGGCGGGAGATCGTCCCCTCCCCCGACCCCCAGGAGGGAAGAGCTGGTCTCCCGCTCTGCTGGCTCCTACCTCGTACGAGCAGCCGCGACCTCCGACCCGGGTCGAAGGTCCCTCGCCGTCTGGGCGGGCGGGCCGGGAGGTACCGTGCAGGCTGCCCCTGCGCCCGCCCCGTCCGGTCCGCGGGAGCTGCTCCTCGCCAGTGACGGTGGCTGCAGCAGCCGCCGCCGCTTTCGCTCGGGACCCGGAGAGGGAGGGGCAGGCAGGGGCGGGGCCTGGGCGGGGCCTCCCCGTCTGCACGCCCAGAGCTGCCACCCGGCACTGGGACCCGGCGGACGCTGCCTCCCGCCGGGAGAGGTGAGCGTCTGGGCTGCAGCACCCTCGTGGGGATTGCAGGTGGAGAGTTGGGGCTGGGAGCAGGGGGAGGCTTTGGAGGCTGCAGAGGGTTTGGCTGAGAAGTGTCTTGAATCAGATCTACCTTTCAATGCAGCTGAGGCTACTGTAGGGCTTTTTCATAACGACAACGACGACGATGAGGATGGTGACAATAACAACAGGACCACGTCGCCAGCTAATATTTATTGAGCACTTACTGTGTGCTAGGCACTGGTCGTGCCCTTTGCATGTCTCAAGCCATTTAACCTCACCACGCCTCCACTTTACAGATGAGAGAACCGGCACAGAGAGGCGACGGCAGGCGCCTGAGGACACACACACCTGGAAAATGGCAGAGCCTGATTGCAACTCAGGTCTGATGTCTCCAGGGTCGCAGATCACTTGCCCCTCTAAACTATTAAATGGAAATATAGACAATAAATGATGCCACCTAACATTTTCAAATTTCTTCCTTCTACACCTTCTCTGTCTCCTTTGTCCTCTGGGCCCTGGACATGCAATAGGTACTCAACAAATATTTGTCAGTCAGCCACTGATTTGAAAGCTACAGCTGGAGCCAGGGTGGCCTGCCCAGCCTGGTTGGCTGGGGCAACGCAAGGGTTCAAGTTTCCTGACTTGAATATTTGCCCATCTTCTTTTCTCTGTGAGGGCAGCCTGACCAACACCCTGGTCCAGCAGCTTGCACACAAACCACCAGCTCCTGCTCCTGCGGCCAGTGGGAAGGGGCGGCCTGCCGGGATGGGCTGCCAGGGTGCAAGCTCCGGGTCACGGAAGCTTCCAGTGGAAGGTCTATAAAGCCCCTACAGGTCACAGAGTGGCCAAAGGTGTGCAATGTATAGATTTGGGGGCCAAGGTAGGTTGCTAAGTAATGAGACATCCGTAGTGAACATATTGGCCAAGGACTCCTGACCCGGCTGTCATGGGAGGACATTGCTGCATATGATTGGGGTCATTTGCAACTGGGACAACTAAAGATTTTTGGAAAGAATGTGCCAGGTTTCCATTCACAGTGTTTTAGGCCCAGAAAATTCTCAACTTTTTTTTTTTTTTTTCTTTCTCTTCCCAACTACCTCAGGAGTGCAGGCAGCAGGCCTGACCCATAGTAGGTGCGCAGTTAATATTTGCTGTACGAATGAGTTGGAGAAGTTTTCCTTAGACTATGAAGGAGAAAACCTCCAACAATCAAAGCCACAGCTGGAGATGGATCAGCCATGTGAAAAAAAAAGGAAAATAGGTTGAGCAGCCAGGACATATGCCTTTAGGAAGATCCGCAATTACTATTCCCAGAGAAAACCAGAGGGGCTGGCTCGGGACCATGTCCTTCCGGGTCATCTCTTCTGGGCAGTGGCTGTGTCCTTGGGCAACTGAAGAGTGGGTCTGTGGAGGGATAGAGGTGACCAGACTCCTGGGGGGTGAGTATCCAGGAAGGGATGGCTTGGGGGGGGATGTCCTTTCTCAGGAGCTGATCGAGGGATGCTAGAATTCCCACTTGCTCCCTAGATAGGTCCCTCTCTGATCAACGTGACCCTGTGCTCTGGATCATCTTGCAATACCCGTGGTGAAATAGCCTTTGGAAGACTCGTTTTCCCTTTAGGAGGGAAGTGGGTTTGCAGAGGTGCTCCTGGCCTTCTCCCCAGTAGGTCTGCCTGAGGCAAGAGGGGGAGGCCTCAAGCCACCGGGCCTGAGCTGCATGGGTGGGTTAGTGAATGCGGCCTTCCACCTGGCTCTGCCCCGAACTAGCTGTGTGACCTCAGACAAGTTATTTAGCCTCTCTGAGCTTTAGTTTACTCTCCTATACTCAGGGTTGGCTTCATAGGTGTATGACTGGCCAGTCACACAGCCCTACTCTTAGGGAAGCTCTGTGCTTGGTTAAACAATGTACTTTCACCATCTTGAAATTCTTATTTTGTTCTTTATCAAGGGGCTGCATTTTAATTTTTTTGCATGAAGCCCATTTGACTGTGTACCTGGTGCTGGCAAGATTCCCAGCCTCGCTGGGTTATTGTGACACTCTGGTGAGATCCCATTTGAGGAAAGGCAATGTGTAGCGGACTCTCCACAGCAATGACTTTCCCCTCCTTGGATCTGGCCATGAAGGATAACTAGAAAGAGGTTCAGCAGGGAGACGGGGGGCTGGGAGGGGGTTTCAATCAGAGGGGGCGTGGGCCATGGTATGAGTGTGAAATCAAGTTCAAGTGAGGGGCAGAAGGGCTGGGGCAGAGTTTTAGTCAGCTTTTCATCACTGGGACAAAATACCCAACAAGAACAACTGAGAGGAGGAAACGTATATTTGGGGCTCACGGTTTCAGAGGTCTCAGTCCTCAGGTGGCTGATTGCATTGCATCGTGGGGGAAGGGCCACTCCCCTCATGGCAGCAAGGAAGGAGGCGGGGAGGGGCTGCAGGGAAGATGCACCCTTCCAGGGAACACCCCAGTGACCACCCACCTCCTCCAGCCATGCCCCGCCTGCCTACAGTTACTACCCAGTTAGTCCATTCAAACTAGGATGGAGCAATGAGGTTCCGACTCTTATAATCATTTTGCCTCTGAATATTTCTGAATTAACAGGAGCTTTTTTTTTTTGTGGGGGGAGGCACCTCATATCCAGCCCTTAACAGGTGGCAAGAGGAGGAGATAAGACTGAAGACATAGATCATGGGGACCCAAGTATGGAAGGCCTTCTGGCTCCTAAGGAGTTTGGACCTCAGGGCCAGAGGCCTGTGGGCAGCACCTGGGGAGGAAAGGTGAGGGAAGGTGAGCGGGCTGGCGTGCCACCGTCCTGGCCCCCACCCGTTCAGCTGCCGCCTGCTTCAGATAATGAGACAGGCAGTGGCTGGCGTGGGCGGGAGCCCTGCTCACAGGCTGCCAATACGGCTGTAGGAACCGTTTGTTGTAGACATAATGGGAAACTGCTGTAGGTGTAACAGCCAGCAGCTGTGCTTGGGGACTTGGGGACTCCGGGCCTGATGAATAATGGAGCAGCCCTTCCTCCCTGGGTCTCTTTTTCTCTCTTTTCAATAATTCATGCATTCCCCATTAGTTGAGGAGTTTCATAAAAATCCCAGCTTTCTCTGAATCCAGGGCCAATCTGAGCAAATCTGGTGGCTTCACACATGAGGTCTTAATTAGAAATATGCTCCCATGCACATCTGCCTCTCTAGGCTGGACCTTGTGTCTGTGTCAAGAAAAAATGCTCCGTTGTGTCCGGCAGGAGGAAAGCTCTCCCAGCCCCGCCCGGCTCCTTGCAGGTGGAGGGGGTGGCATGTGTCACTTCCAGTTGGAGGTGTTGCCTTTGGGATTGCAGAGGCAGGTGAGAAGATGTCTTCTGTAGCTCTGAGTTCCCCTGTGATAATGAGCAAGGAGGAAAACTTCCTTGCTGACCTCAGACAGATACATGTCACAGCAGGAAAAAGAATGTCTGTTGTTTGAGGCCACTGCCACTCAGAGAGCTGTTTGTCAACTCCATGATGTGATCTAACCCCATCTGTCTCCTTCCTCCTTGCCTTTCTTATGCCTTCTAGCACACACCGAATCCTTTATCTACAAGCAAACGGGCAGTGCTCTCAGTGTGACAATAAGAGAGGCTCGGGGCAGCTCCAGATCCCGGGGGGTCATCAGCGCTGGTGTGGAGCGGTCAGTACCAGACAGACAAAGGCATGTCGCACAGTACTGGGGCTGGAGGGGTCAGGGCCTCTCTGCAGATCCAGGTCAACTTTGCAATGGGTGTGACCTGAAGGCACGCAGGTATGAATCTGTGTGTTTTGGGGGCCTGGAGGTTGGGAGGAGGGAGAGGGGCGCCAGGCTCCACGTAGAGTCGTCCCTGTGGAGGGTTGATTAGTAGTAATGCCATTAATACCTATTACAACCAATGTCAATCACACGCTAGGTGCTTTCCGTGTGTGAGCGTGTTTGGTTCTCTTGACACTGTGAGCTAGGACGTTCCGACCTTTTTATTTCCAGATGAGGAAATGGTGGTTTAAAGAGCCGTTTGCCCTAGGAATGACCAGATTATAGCATTCAAAGGAGAATGGCAAGGTCAGGCTCCATCTGCCTGGGTGTCACCCGTGTCAAGAGTGGAACCACAGCCAGAATCTTCGGGCCACTGTCAGGTCCCAGGTCCCTGGGGCTATCTCAGCAGAGGGCCCAGAATTGTCCAGAGACACACAGTCCAGTGATTGGGCAAATGGGGAAGGCTGGGGTGACAGGCCAGGAGGGTCAGGGGATATTTCAAGAAGCAAGGGACTGATCACCATTCTTCCTCTGGAGGGGGCTGTGTCGCCACACAGCGCTTCCTGCCCAGGGGTACCCGGGAGGTGGGCTGAGGTTTCGCGTGGGCTTGGCCTCCAGGTGAGAAGCTTGCTCCCCCGCTCTCCCTGCCCATGGACTTGGCTTTGATGGGCGGGGCACTGGGTGAGTATGCAGGGACACTGGCTCTACCTGACCCTTCCCCATTCACACAGACCTGGCCGCACCCCTCCTTTCTCTGTCACCTCCCTCTGTTCAGCCTGAAGTTTCCCAGCCGGCACCCACTCCTCTCCCTGGTCCACTGAGTGCCTTGTCCAGGCTCTGAGCATGGCAGGCCAAGAACAATTTCCTTTCTTCAACAGGAAGTGCCGCCCCTTGTTCTCTGGGCAGCAAAGTGGGAAGCCTGGGGTGTCCGCACAGCTGCCCGCTCCTCTGCCAGGTGGCCGAGCAGCAGCTCATGTTCCTGTGTCCCCATGTCCCCAGCGGCTGTTCTCTATGCTGCCCTCCCTGCTCCGCCACGACCAGCTGTTCATCCTCTCCTCACACACTTTGTCCCCTTAGTAACTAGATCATTGCTTTGTAAATGGTTCCAAGGTCAGGGGAGCCCGTCCACCAAACAAAGACACCTCTATTTTGACTGCTGAGAAAGTTGTAGGAGATGGCGTCGGATCACGGCTCTGCCTGCTGCAGCGTACGTCAGGGGCAGGGACGAAAAGGCCTCGCAGGGAAGGTCTGAAGGTGCGAGCCGCCCCTGAACGGGTCAGCACTGGACAGCTCCCGGCAGTGCAGCCCGCCAGGTGGCTGGGGGAGATGTCTGCTAAAGGTGCTTACAGCCTCTAAGCCCCTCACTTTTCCTCGTTCTCCACTGAATCCTATAAAACATCTCTGGTGACTCGTGCCCTTGGGCCTCAGGGAGACACCTGTCACAATGATAAGATAATTTATGCCAGCGTCAGCATGGATGCATTAAGCTGAGGGGTTGAACAGGCCAGGAGCCAGGCGCACAGGTCCTTAGAGAACGCGGAGGTTTGGCACTGAGAACAGTGACTACAGTGGTCCCAGACTCAGCAAGCTGGGGGTGGCTGAGAGGGAAGGGAGGCAGCTCAGCCCAGCCGGGAGGGGGTCGAGGAGCAGCCACCTCCCCCCCAGAGCGGTGTGCACGGGGCGGACTTCTGTGGCAAGAGGGGAACGAGGGCTCCCAAAACACAGCCAGGAGCCCCACAAGAATGGGGACGGGGGAGAGGACAAAGGGAGGCCGGGGAATGGATGCATTTCCAGGTATTTCAGAACAAAGAAAGTAGGAACAGGCTCACGCTACCTCCCCAATTACCTGGCTCCTGGGATGACAGAAAATAGCATCTTAAATAGCCATTTCCTAGCTTTGAAGCTCATGTGAAAGGGTTTTGAATATGAGAGCAAAAGACAGAGTCTGCTAGACAGGGGGCATTGGGAAGGAAGCCGTGTGTGCTGCTGAGGAGCCAGCAGGACTGGGGTACAGATGTGCACCCCAAGCCATGACAGCATCTCCCAGCCCTAGTCTGCTTAGGGGATCTACCAGCTCCCATTCCAAGCTGGGTCAAGCCCCTACCCCCTCCATTGTACATGAGAGACTCCAGCATCAAGGGATTTATGTATTCCTGAGGGTCCTGGTTTTAGAGGTTCTGTCCATGGTCAGCCAACTCCATAGCTCTGGGTTGGAGGTGAGGCTGAACATCATGGTGGAGGGAAGCTTCTCAGAACTTGGCAACCAGGAAGTGGAGAGAGCTCTGCTCACCAAGGAAAAAATATAACCTGCCCCCCCAAAAAAAAAAAAAAAAAAAAAAAAAAAAAAGAAAAGAAAAAGAAAAAAAAATAAATAAATTCCAAAGACACACTCCTACCCCATGACTTACTTCCTCCATCCACACCCTACCTGCCTATAGTTACTGCCCAGTTAATCCAGATGGGTAGATTAATCCACTGATTAGGTCACATTTTATAATCTAATCATCTCATCCCTGAGCATTCTTGCTTTGTCCCACACATGAACTTTTGGAGGACACCTCATATCCAAACCCTAATCAATACCACCAATGGCTGTGGTGTAGGGATTCTAAGGGGAGAGTTACTGATGGTGAGAATGGGGTGCCATATTGCCAGCCATATTGCTTTGCCACTAGCTCTTGCTGACTTTCTGAGAAAGCAGATGTCTGCAGGGTTCGTCTGAATTTGCTTCTAGGAAGTGGGAGTCCCATTGGACATGGCAAACAGGCCTCTCAGAAAACGGGCCTTCCCTGAGTTATCTGGAAGCCTTTAGCTTCTTGATGAAGGAAGACAAATCCTTCAGCCTCACCTGTGGAGACCACGGTTCCCCTCCTACACCAGGAGAGGAAAGATCCGCGTTCTCTCCATTACTGCCATCTACTGGCGAATGCCTAAAATTTCCCTGTAGAGGTTCTGCCTTCTGGCAGGAGAGTTTAGTGCAGACTCTGCCCCTGCCCCTTTCCAAACAATGATAATCATAGATGGCTTGAGGTTAAAGGACCTTGGAGGCCCAGGAGCGAAGACCTCTGACTCCCTCCTGTGCTGAGACCTCCAACCTGCCCCACGGGAAAGAAGCAACAGTCCCTGTTCCTTGGCGAGTCAGATGAACCCTCGTGCTTCAGTCTCATCTGGGTTTCTCGAGAAACCCAGAGCTGACATCTTGCGGAGGGTGGGCTGCCCTGCACGGTAGGATGCTTAGCATTATCTCAGGTCCGACTGCCCCCAGACGCCCCTCCCCAGTTGTGACAGCCAAAACCATTTTCAGTCGTCACCAAATGTCCCCTGGGGGTGCAAAACCAATCCTGGTTTGAAACCACTGAGCTAAATGTTAAACAGACTTTTTTCCTGCCCACACTTCTATTGACCTCAGAGCGGACGGGAGGCAGGCTGTGGCCTTAACAGTGTGGCCCTGAATCCTGAGGACTTTCTCAGAAGTGAAAGAAACAGACCACTTTTTTTTTCTTTCTTTCTTTCTTTTTTCAGTTACAGAAAAGCCAAGCATCCCATTACAGCACACCCTGCTTGCCTTCCACAGACAACCCGGTCTGTTTTCACATGAGGATGGCCCTTGCTCCTCTAATCATGGCTGTGTCCTTGTGATACAGCTCTTTGGTCATGACCTGTTCATGGGGTGCTCATCTCCCTCCAGACCATGGTGTCCGTCTTCACAGAGAAGCTTCTGGATCTCCAGAGTGGCTTCTGGGAGGATGAGCGGAGGACCTCAGTTCTTCCTGAGCCCTGTGAGGCAGGTTGGCCACCTTTGATTACTCAGAGGAGCAAAATAAAGATCTGGGGCTCCGAGGCAGTTTGTGCACAGTCCCACGGGAAGTGTGAGACTGAACCGGGATTCCTTCATTCATTCGTGTATTCAACATGCCTGGGATGGGGTGACCCGACACATGCTCCCCACTGTAGGAGCAGCACTTTTTTTTTTTTTTCCAGCCAATGGGTTGCATCCCAGATTGGCTGTCCGGAATTTAAGAGGCCATGTTCGATGGGAGACTCAGATGTCTTTTCATGGGGGCACCAGCTCCCGGCTGTCACAGCAGAGGTTTCTAAAACAATGTTGGGAGGGAAGGAAGCAACAGGTGTCCCCTCCTCCCTGGGGTCCTCCCTGGGCCCACTCTGCTCACCCCTGTTAGCAGCTCCTGCCCTGTCCTGTGACGTGCAGTCGTGAGACCCTGAGGTTAGCAAAACCGTTAGCTGTCCGGATGAGCTTTAACCCAGCATATCCCTGGAGCCCAAAGTCCTTCAGGAAATGGTAAGGGGGCAGATTTTATTCCCCAGGGGACATCTGGCAATGTTTGAAGGCATTTTAGGAGGGGGTTGTCACCCGTCTGAAGTGGGTAGAGGCCAGGATGCTGTAAAACACCCCACAATGCGCAGAAGAATCACTCCCACCAACGAAGAGTAATGCCACCCGAAATGTCAAGGTCGACATTTTATGCTAAGACTGAGAAACCCTGAAATAGTTACCATATCAGAGTCACATGCTTAGAGTAAGGAAGGGGCAGCTCCCAAAAGGTGAGGTGGGGCTGGGGCAGCTTGTCGGGGAGGCCACAGCTGCTCTGGATGGGTTGGCTCATGTCCGCGGCCCTGGCGGAATGAACAGCTCTCTCCTTGACTTTCTTGTGTGTGCTGATTTGGACAATTAGTTGTGCAGACAGCCTTCCATTTGGCACAAACAGCACCTACCCCCTAGGAGGACAAAAGCCCCTGGACAAGGGGACAGCACTCTTCTTCTTTCAAACCACGGCAACACCTAGACAGGAACTTTCCAGACACAGACATCACACAGGGCCTTTGGGACCAAAAGATCCACCCGACTCACAAAACGATTATATTGCATTTTTCAGTCTCATAAAATTCCCCAGCATCTCTTTGCTGGCCTGTACTCTTTTTTTTCCCCCCATAGTTAGTTTACTGCTTTTTTGTTCTGTCTTGTTTTGCTATAAATTGTTCTTACTGCGGCCCTGGGTTTTGGTCCATGATCCGTGGGCAATAACTTCTGGAGAAATCACACGGAATGATGCTCTCTCACACCAAGGAAGCTCTCGTGAGCTCTCGGAGGTCGACCAGTTCTCCCCTGGACCTGCCCCAGCCCAGGCAATTCCCACAGGCCTTTTCAAGGCCAATAATGGATCATCGGAGTTCCCGCTTGGGGTCTCACTGTCTCACTGGCTCTTGCCTAATCTAGCCATTGGCAAGGAGTATGGAATCCCCATGGCTACTTACACCATAGCAGGTAGCCACGGACATTGAGGCCGTTTCCAGTGAGTGAGGTGGACACTCCAGTTACAGCTTCTGGCCGCCCCAGCTCTTTGTCAGAGAGGACCTCCCTTTTCTCATCTCCCTTATGATGGGGGTGGGCTGAGGTGGCCATGTTTTTTGGAAAAACAGCCTGCTCCCCTCCACCCCAGAGGTCTGGATGAGGGGCGGGAACCTGACCCAGCTGTCAATCCATGGACCTGACGGTGCTCAATGACATGGCTGGACCCCAAACACGCCAGGCTGTCAGATTCCCTCTCCCGGGAAGAAGTGCAAAGGGAGACCCACTGACCAGTGGACACGTTCACTAAAAGGATGAGCAGGGGCTCAGGAGGGGCCAGAGAAGGTGTGGTTGGGGGAAGATTTGAGAAAACAGGCCAGCTGAGGCAGGAGACACATGCTTGGCAGGCAGAAGCCTGAGCACCTGCCTCCCTTTGCACAGCACTCTCGAAATGACAGAGTTGTGCAGAACAGGTCAGGGGTCGCCCGAGGCTGTGGTGGGTGGCCGGCTGAGTAGAAAAGGCCAGCACAAGTAAGTTTCTTTCTGGATTGGAAAATTCCATAGCCTGGTGCTTACATGACTCTGTACATAACAACAGAATTTCACAATAACAGAGGAAGACAGCGAGTGTGCGTAAAAGCTGGTGAAGTCCAGGGAGGTCTGCAGGTTGGTTAATAGCATTGTTCTGTGGCAGTGCGCTGGTTCTGCTAGTGTTCTCCGGTTGTGTAAGACATCACTGATTCAAGAGTACACTGGAGCCACCTGCACCATTTTTCTTTTCAAATTCTTTTGAGTCTTCCATTATTTCCAAATGAAAAGTTTTAGAAAGAGAGAGTGGCTGAGAAGCTGAGATGAGTAACTGCAAAAATCCAACTTCCAGAGCTGCCCCTGATCCAGAGGTTTCCAGTGCCAGCCCCAGGCTGGGTCCACCTGTGTTTATTGCAACCCAAAGGGCCCAAGCAGAGCACACTCCTGATACCTAAGTATTGTGTGCAACTTTGGTTATTTCCTTTGAAAAAGAAAACAAACAAACAAAAAAAAAATCCCCAAAGCAGAATTGCTGCGTGTAAGCACATCTTAAAGACTGTTACACAGTGCCAAATTGCCCTCCAAAATTATTGCACCAATTTATATTCCCACCCACAGGGTATGAGAGGGCTGGCTCTCCAAACTCTTGCCAAAATTGGGTTTTAATCTTTAAAGAAAGCTTTTAACCTTTGCCAAGTTGACAGATAAAACATGGTGTCTCATTGTTCTTTTCCTCCAGGAATTCTAAGTTCCTTTCTTGGACTGAGTTGGCCCACATCTTTGGCTATGTCCCAGGACACTGCGTCCAAATTCTCCCTGGGTCACCTGCATGGAGTTGCATTTCAATATTATGCCCCTTAATCAGAGCTGATCACTAAAGAAAGGCAATGCAAAATTTGCTACTGTGTTTTTTAAAAAGCCCCACATGTTGAGGACATTGTTTCTTATATTGCCAGTATCTCTTTGATGTAATAAAATCAGACCTGAGAAATTTCCTTTGAACTTTTGTGTCAGGAAAGGTTTTCTTTCCCAGAGGAACACATGTGCTTCCTCAATTCCAGGAATGAGAACCATAGAACTGATCATCATTATTCCTATGCTTTTGGCTGCTAGGAAATCTAAGGCTATTTTTGAGGGTTAATATCAGCAATTTTGGGCTGGGGTTGTGGCTCAGCGGTAGAGCACTTGCCTAGCACATGCAAGGCCCTGGTTTCCATCCTCAGCACCACATAAAAATAAATAAATAAGCCGGGCGCGCGGGTGCGCACGCCTGTAATCCCAGCACTTTGGGAGGCCGAGGCAGGAGGATCGCGAGTTCAAAGCCAGCCTCAGCAATGGTGAGGCACTTAGCAACTCAGTGAGACCCTGTCTCTAAATAAAATACAAAAAAGGGCTGGGGATGTGGCCCAGTGGTCGAGTGCCCCTGAGTTCAATCCCTGGTACCACACACACACACACACACACACACACACACAAAAAAAAATTAAAAAAAATAAATAAATAAAATAAAGTTATCGTGTCCAACTACAATTAAAAAATAAAATATTAAAAAATATCAGCAATTTTATTGATTTTTATGAAAAATATGTTTTTATTGTCTTTGGTCCTGATGTTCTATTTCTATTTAATTATTTGACGTGTTTTTCTTGCAAACTGTTTCAAATCCTATAGAAAGAGGCAAAAATGTTCTTGTGAGTTCTGCTAACAATTGCATCCCTCCCACATAACCCTGTCCTGGTACATACAATAGTGCTCACATAAATGAATAAATGAATGAATGAATACACTTGCCAACAAACCATCCAAGAACAGCACAAAGAGGTTGAAAAGAAACCATAGTTACTAGTTGGTCTGAGGGCAAAAAAATGTTACCACTGAAAAATAAGATTTCAGGAAGCAAACCAGGAAATAAGTACCAAGAGTCTCTAAAAATGCTCAGCTGTCTTTCTGTGAATCCAACTGGGGAAATGAAGCAAAATTCATTCAAAATTTTAGGAGTAAAGGTGTCCATCACTGACTCAATGAGAACACTGGAAAAACCTAAAAGCAATTGATAAGGGAAGTTGTAAGAATATGCTGGCAATCTGTATAATGAATAGAATATTCAGGACAAAGAGTTCTTTATGACTTAAAGAAAAATGTATGTAATATCATGTATACATGACAAAGAATGACACAGAATTGTACGTTTTTTAGTACTTGGGAGTGCACCCAGGGGTGCTCACTGCTGAGCTACATCTCCAACCCTTTTTTTTTAAAACATTTTTTTTTAGTTGTAGATAGACACAATACCTTTTGTTTTTATTTATTTATTTTTTTATGTGGTGCTGAGGATCAACCCAGTGCCTCATGCATGTAAGGCAAGTGCTCAACCACTGAGCTACAACCCCAGCCCATCATCCCTAACCCTCTTTAATGAAAAATTCATTTTGAGAGAGGTTCTCACTTAAGTCACTGAGGCTGGCCTCCAACTCCTTTCTTGGCCTCCCAAGTCACCAGATTTAGAGGCATGTGCCACTGAACCCAGCCAGAAGTGGACATTCTTTATGTTCCCCCACAATGTAAGATAATTTGCATATGTCCAAAATGGAATATTATACAGCCCTTCAACATGATTGTGTATTTTGTGATGGAATTTTTTCCTAGTTGAGGTCTACTGAATGGTCTACAGGATTAACCAATATTCTTTCTTTTTGGGTAAACACTAAATAATTCCCATGACATTTTATTTCCTTCAAATTCCCATTTTCTCACATTTCCATCCAAGTTTTCTCCCACCGTATCCATTTAGTCCCCCAACTTTTGATGCCTGCTCTACTAGTACAAATGCTCTTCAACTAACAGTGGGGTCGCCTCCCAAAAACCCATTAAAAAGTGGAAATAGAAGTTGAAAAAGCTAATTGGAGACGGGTGTGGTGGCACATGCCTGTAATCCCAGCACTTGGGAGGCTGAGGCAGGAGGATCACGAGTTCAAAGCCAGCCTCAGCAATGGCAAGGGACTGAGCAACTCAGTGAGACCCTGTCTCTAAGAAAATAAAAAAAAAGGGCTGGGGATGTGGCCCAGTGGTCGAGTGCCCCTGAGTTCAATCCCTGGTACCAGGAAAAAAAAAAAAAAGTTGAAAGAGCATCAAACACACTGACCCCTGGCCATCCCTGATAGTGCTCTGTGGGGGCCTGAGTCTCACCCTGGTGACCTGGGGCTGACTGGGAGCTGCCGCCCAGCATTGCAAGGGGGTACTGTTACCGCCTGTCTAGCACTAGCCCGGGTGGAGGTCAAAATTGGAAGTAGGGTCTGTATTGGATGAGGGTCACTTTTGCAGCCTCGGAGACCATCTGACTGTGCTTTGTGGTTAAGTAGTTGAAGCACAAGCCACACACACTAGTGAGATATGAATGCCAAGGACAGAGCTGTGTCTGTGAACACGAAATAGGATGTTTAAGAAAGAGACTAGAGGTGAGTTTTTAAAAATGGCTCTAGAGCCTCTGTGAGGAAGGCAAGGATGAAAGCCTAGGGGACACTGGAAATATCTAGAAGGGCTCTGCATTCAGGTCCTTCTGGATCTTGCTTCTCTTCAAATAAATCAAATTGGAAATCTCAAGTCCAAACTTAGGAGTATAGTTTCTGCATGAAAAGAGACAACCCCTACCCTCAGAGGGAAGGCCTGGTGCTTTCTGAATGGCATGTACTTTAAGGCTTGGCAGATGCTTAACATAAGTGTACATCAATAACTGTGATTTCTCGGCGGGAGTGGTGGTGCACACCTATAATCCCAGCACTTGGGAGGCTGAGGCAGATGGATTGCGAGTTCAAAGCCAGCCTCAGCAATGGCGAGGAACTGAGCAACTCAGTGAGACCCTGTCTCTAATAAAATACAAAAAAGGACTGGGGGTGTGGCTCAGTGGGTGAGTGCCCCTGAGTTCAATCCCCGGTACCAAAAACAACAACAACAAAACAAACCTGTGATTTCTGCTTTAGGTGATCAGCTTTGAGTCTTAGTGGAGTTAGTACGAGGGGCTTCACTGACAGTCATGAAAACATAATGATTCAATGAAGCGAAGAAGTCATCAAATTAAGTAAGACAGTAAGTATCTTAGGCTAATGGGATTTTCTTTTCCTTATTTGTATTAGCTACAAGAATCAAAAATTATTTTTGTGAATTTTCTAAACAGTCAAAGCATTCCTGTAGTATTCTGCCCCACCCACGCCCCACCCCCGTCCCGGCCGTGGGATAGTCCACTCTGACAAGTCCCCACCACACTGGTGACGCTTCCCTCCATGGCTCTTGCTGCTTGGGGAAGGCACGTCGATTCCGGGGCTGTCCTGCCGTGGAGTGTGAGCCGCGGCCAGCCAGCCATGCACTGTCCCCTCCTCCCTGGGTCTCTGGTGGCGGGTCGCCAGTGGGGGCGGCTGCCAGGTACACGCGGGGTTCTGAGAACTGCGGTGCTATTTTTCTCTCTCTCCTCCCACACCCAGAGAATGGGAAAAAAAAAAAAAAAAAAGTCAGGAGGAAGGTGAAGGTGGGAGAGAGGCTTCCAGAAACAGTTCCAGAGGGCATCTAGTCTCAGGGCATTGAATCGACCAAGAGAAGCAAACTCCCCCTGGGGAGCAGCGCGGCCTTTGAAGAAAGCTACGAAGGGAGAGAAGGTCCCAGGAGGGCCCTAGTCCCGCACCCTCCCCCCATTGCTGTGTCTGTGATCTGCTGAGCAGGCTCAGGTCAGAAAGATCAGAGAGACCTGGTGCCCAGCCTTGCTGTGCCGCTTAGGAGTTATGTGTTCAGAAGCTGGTTCATTTCCTTGGACCTTGGTTTCCCCATTTGTGAGATGTGAATAATGATTTCTATCCCGTGGAGGTGCCACGAGGGTTAAAGGAGATGATCGTTTTGTACAGAGGTGCCGGGTGAGCGTTTGCTCTTCCTCTCTAGTTGTTCGCTGCTGACCTCCTCTTTCTAGCCTCTCCCCCATCAGACTGCAAGCCTCCCTGCCTCCCCTTCAGGAAGTGTCTGTATGGCTCACATTCTTTGTCTGGTGTTGGCTCACCTGGGGGGTTGTCATTTAACTTCTCCGGACTTCCCTTTCTTCTTCTGTAAAATGAACAAGGTAAATATGTTGGACCTGGGTGGCAGTCACTATGGGCTTTAAATAAATGCATGTAAAGTGACTGGAAGCGGGCCTCGCCCACCTCTGGGAACCACCAGTGCGGGTGTGCACACGGCTGCACACTTGAGTTTGTGATCTGCTTTTTGCTCCCCTCCCTATTCTCACCTGTGTCTGCTGAGTCCTCGAGCCGTGGCCAACCCTTTCATATCTCTGGAAATTCTATTTTCTCCTCTCAGGCCTAGAATAGTGCCGATATTGAATTAGCTTAAAAAAAAAAAAAAAAAGATCTCGGGGTGACATTCAGTTCTGCTTCCTTGGAGCCCAAAGCCTTTCTTGCTTACTCCCTGTGCATAGGGCCCTGTTCCGTATGATGCACGCTCTGGGGGAGGGACAGATGGCCTTTGCCTACGTGCCTTAACATTTTAGATAACCAGAGCACACGTGAGGCCAGAGAAAAAAGCTCAGGGGTTAATCACTGGAGGGACATGGCCTCTAGCTTCTGGGCTGGAGGACAGAGATCGAGGACTGGGGTTTCTTTGGCATAAGCCCACGGTGAGGTTTTGAGAGGCGATCTCTGAGCAGGTCTGTGTGGCCTCAGACTGTGAACCCCTCCCGGGCAAGGAGCGTGGCCTGGGCGTGGTTTCTGCTACACCTTGCTGGGTCACAGCGTTTGTGAGCTCCACTCATTTAGTCACGCCTCCAGCAAACGTTCTTTTGAAACGCTGCGCACGCTCGGTTCCAGGCGCTGGGCTCCAGCAGTGAGCGGGAGGGGCCGGCTGGCTCCTCTGGTAGGGCTCGTGTTCTGGTGCAAAGGGGACACACGCGTGCACAGCCTCCTACTTCCAGACCCGGAGTGCCAAGGACGGGGTGGGTGGGGTGGGCGGGGAGGCAGAGCCTGGCGGGCCTGTTTGTGATGGGCAGTCAGAGGGCTTTACCCAGGGCAGGGAGCGGCGGGGCAGGCAGGCAGGCATGGGAGCTCCGGCGTGGCCTCGGGGAGCCGGAGCCGCGGAGATGGAGTGGAGGCTGGGAGCTCGGAGTGCGGTTCAGAACAGGGCTTCCCAGGGCAGCCACCGAGGACGTGCCATGACGCTTTGTTGCAGGGACGGTCCTGCCCATCGTAGGCTGTTTGGTGGTCCCCCTCCCTGACCCCCTTGCTGTGTCGACCATAACTCTCTCCAGACATTGCCAAATGGGCCACAGGGCGCAGAAAGGCCCCAGTTGAGACCCTCGGCTTAAAGAGGAAGCTAACAGCACCTATGGCTGCACCTCGTGTCCACGGGCAGGGGTGGGCAAAAGGAGAGCACACTCCTGAGCCTTTGCTGTGGTGGTTCCATACACCTGAAAGGACACTGTCTGCCACCTGGTGCTCAGGTCGTCCCCTTGGCCTCTGTGGGGCTGGGCAGACCAGCCATACTTGACCTTGTTGGTGCCTCTGGACCGGGTCAGCAGGTGGTCCCTTCTGCACCGCAGGAAAAATGAAATAAAAGGGCTCACTTCCTTCCGTGGGCCACCCTTCTGGGTGATGTGGAGAAAGGCCACAATCTATACACACACGTCACATCAACCAGTCCAGAGTGAAGTTCAAGGCCAGCGTAGGAGTCAGAGACCCCACTGCTCCAAGGGCCTGCAAGCACCCTTTGCTTTTCCTCAAAAGATCCTGCTGCCCGGTGCCCTTGCATTGGCAGCTGGAAGACTCCCGACTTCAGAAGGTCAAGTGTGACTGTGGCATCTCAGGGATGGACATGAACCTCATGGGCACTAGCACCGGGGTCGACTCAGAGGGCTGGGAACAGGGCTTTGAGCGGCGGGAGCCCAGGGCAGGTGAGTCTGGATGCAGAGTGAGCCGGGAGGGGCGAGCCTGGGCTGCCGCTGCAGGACGAGGGGCTGTGGGCGGTGGGGCAAAGCCGTGAGCAGGACGGAAACGTGCCCAGAGGAGGGAGCGAGGGGTGAGCTAAGACACCTTGCTGACCCTCGGCTTTTAGAAACTGGGTTTTGTTGTTTTTCTAAATTCCTCTGAGGGTGATCCCTCATGAGTGTTAAGTTCTGCAATATGGGGAGATTTAGAATGCTCCACATTTGCAAATTTGCCCCGATTTTCACCCATGATTCCATACTGGAATGAGGGCTTCTGGCACTCAAAGTGGGGACACAGTCCTGAGTGGTCACTGGGATGTGTCAGACGTGGGTGTTTCTGGAGAAGAAGTCCCAAGAGTTGGGCTGAATTCTTTCTGGAGTCCTCCCTTCCCATAGAAGGGGACCATTTGTCCTTGGAGGGTGTCCTCATCAGTGGCTGTGTGTCACCTGCAGTTTGGAGGTGCAGGGATGTAGGCTCCATATAGACAGGGGCCGGGCAGGTGTCCCCAGGGTCTGGCCCCAAGCCTGGCCCAGAGCAGGTGTGTGAGGCATGGCTGATGCGTGCATGGATGGAGGGTCTGCCACCACTTTATCCCAGTCGCTGGGCTTTGGTGCACAGCATGCAGGATTTTAAAGGGAAAAAGGGTGACTTGAAGTGGAGAGTCACCCCTGAAACAGGTGGACAGATGAAAGTGCTCTGCTGATGGTGTCCAGTCGGGTGCTATCAGATGAACACTTGAAAAGCCACTGCGGGCCGCAGAGGGACGCTAATGAGACCAGGCACACTAAGGAATGATCATTACCTTTATTCATACACACTTGCTTCCAAACTACAATTAATGCATCTAACAAAGCATGTCATGCAAACAAAGATTAGAGGTTATACGAGTCGAGGAGAGCAATGCAGTAATTTACACATCCATTTCACCTGCGGTAGAACCAAACGCTAGCTGACAGCCCAACGGCCTCTGTATCTGTCAGAAGGTGCTTAACGCAGAAGGAAAACCCTCAACCTCCGTTTCTTCCTCCCTACAAACTTGGGGTCTCAGATGATGTTTTTTCAATTCATGATTTACACAGGGCATGGCCTTCACACACGCGCGCACACACACAAATCGTGTAGGAAAAGCAATTTCAAATGTTTCTGACCATCTATAAAAGATTCTGAAAGACCCTAGTAGTAAGAATATGAGGTTTTTTTTTTTTTTTTTTTAGAAAACCTTTAGCCTCAAAATAGTAACTGCCTTCACGTACAGTTTTGATTAGTCCAATAAACCCCTCAAGAAGAGAACCACATTCTTCCAGAAAGAAAATCAACAAGAAGCTACGATCACAGGCATTGATATTCCTAAAGTTAAGCAAAGACATGGTTGTTTAATCAGAAAATGCAAAGCCACCTTTTGTCTCATTTTAGAAAAAGAGATTCTTATAAAGTGGACTGGATACCTATTTTTTTGAAAAGTGGGGTCCTATCTATTCATAGATGTGATAACTGTGAAAATAGGCTAGTAGGCATGTTTGCTGCTGCCTCTAATTTCTTGGGATATAAAAGTTTTTCTGAATTGCCCAATGGGCAAATCTTTATAGGGAATCTCTGAGTTTTCACCAAACACAAGAGACCTGGGGACCAGAAGGGACTGGGGATAGAGCCGAGGAAGTGTCCCCCTGCTCCTGCTAGAAGATAGTCACTGAGCCTCAAAGAGCAAGCAAAGGGGTCCCAGAGACCCCAGGAATGACATCCCAGGGCTGCATCTGGATGGGGTCAATAAGACATCTTTCCTACAGTTCAAAAATATCTAAACCTTAGGCAGTTGTCCCCAGTATCTATTAAGAACAGCATCAGCCTGCCAACAAGTTCCACCTGAACTTGCAGACTTCATACCTACAGTGGGAATGTAGGTCAGGGGTGCTCTATCTGACCTGGCTTGAGTCCTCCTACAGACTCCAATTGGATTTTTTTTTAAATTGTTAGTATCTTTATTTTAAAAAGTCATTTTAAAAGAAGAACTGAGTTATTAAAATTCATTATAAAAAAGTACAAAGAGCCCAGTATATTCAGTTATCCTATTGGAATTAACAAATTCATTTCTTCCTTTAGGTTAAAAAAAGTCTTTGGAAATTGTGGGCTTTAGTGTAGGGTCATTGTAAGGCTGTCGATGACTATGTGCAACCTCCAGTTCTTAAATGACACCTGATCACACCAATGGCAGGCATAAGGGACAGAGTCCAGCACAATTTTTGTCCTTCCCCAACAGTCCTGACATTGCAGAATCAACAGGATTGGAGTTGGCTCCGTTTCTAGATGACTGCCTCATCCACGTACAACTCAGGTAACTGTTTTCCAATTTCCTAGCTTTTTCCTGCAGCAGAAATACACAGCATCCCCTAGATTTGCTGTATTGTCCCCAAGGGGACACGATGGGAATGGGGGCTGTCCCGTGAATTTCATAAACTCTAGCCCAAGTGGCTTGAGGAAAATGATTAAAAAAAAATCTTTCTGACCCTCCTTGTTGTATTTGTGCATAGCCACTAATAACCAGAGTGCCCTCTCCTCCCTCATCACCGCCATGCCTGTCACTGTCCCTTAAACTCTCCTGGTTATCTATCGTCCTCCCCGGCCCCTGGGTGGGTATCCATTTCAGGAGCCTGACTGGCGGGCCCCGGGAAAGGAAGCAGCCCCCTGCCCTTGTGGGGTGATGGAGGAACAGGCGTGATGCACACACACCAGGGAAAGACAGCGTCACGAGAGCAAAGTGAGAAAGTGACTGTCAGGTGGTGCTGCCTTCCTGAGGCTTTAAAAGCACAAGACTCTCACTTCCCCCCACTTCAGTATTGAGAAAACACCCCCCCCCCACCAAAAGAAAACAACAACAACAAAAAAAAGGAAGCCTCCTGTTTTTCCTGCTAAGTGGAAGCAGGTGGGACCAGTGGTGTCTCCATCCGGCCTCAGCTGCCATGAATTCTCAGTAGGAAGCCACAGAGGGTGTGGCTCTGCTCAGACAGCTGAGCTGGCTCAAGGTGGAGCGGGGAAAGGGGGCTCTCACGGCTGGTGAGGATGTCCTGGGCATTGGGGGGCTGTTTTCTGAGAAGGAAATGACTGAGTCCCTGGCAAAGAACACTCTCTGAGAGAGCAGCAGAGAGAGACTTCTGTGGGTACCGAGGCCTCGGCTGCAGCTCTTTCTCCTTCTAACGGCTCAAACCCTGCTCTTCCCTAACCCTCACCCTCACCGCCTCCAACTTCCAGCGCCCTCTCTGCTCTCTGCAGGCCACGTCAGTGGGTGGCTTTCTTGGGGTCAGCACTCTCACTCTGGCAAGTCACCGTACTCGGCTAAGGGCTCCAGCTCTGAGGTGACCGACCATCCTTGGCCAGGTCGTGTTAATCTTTGTCTACGATCATCTTTCAACCAACCGTCTCAGGCCAAGCTTCCAGAGAGCTCTCCGCCACCTGCGTTTCTACCAAAAACCCTAATAGAAAAGCCTAATGCATCCCATAAGGGAAGACAGACAGCGAGTCTGCACAGCTCAAACGAGGCCACAGGGACAACGGAGGAGGTAATGTGGCGAGGAACAATCATTTGGGTTCCTGGGGATTCCCATCTACCTTTTGAATTAGTTCCTGCCTGGGGGTGGGCCTCTCACTGACCTCCGCGGGCTGCGCCTGGCAGCATAGTCTAGCTCCTTCCATTCAAACCAAGCACTGGGTAAGTTCCGACGTGGTGCCAAAAGCAGGGCTGCTAGCCCACTGGCCTGCAGCTGCAGGAAAGTTCTGCCACTGAGCAGTGGCCACCTTCCAAGAGAAGAGAAACCAAAGCAATCTGAATGGCCTTTTGGGGTCTCAGCATGACGGTCCTGCAGAGACATCGTTTGTGCTAGATTCCCCTCTATAGGCCCTGGAAGTATGGCCAGTGCTAGAGGCAGGTTCTTCCTAAAGGTCCACAACAGTTATTAGTAGCTATCCACATGAGTTAGTCTTTCAGCAATAGCTGTCCTGGACTGCTCAGATCTTTAAAGCATTAGCCTTTATCCAGATTCAGCACATACAAAACACGCCACACCATGAGCTCTGCTTCAGCCCTGATTTTTACCATTTTCTGCCCCCAGGTCCTTCCCCAGTCTGCTGTCCCTTAGGCAGCATGCTGGATAATGCTTAGGGTCCTCTCTTTGAAAATGGCCACACATTCTTTAAGGACACAAGCCACCGAGAGTTTGATATGTTTCCTAGAGAAGTAGTGATTGCCAGAGTCACATGAGGGAAAGCCCTGGCTTGCTGCTTACTTACAACAAGCAGGCAGCTTGGCGCACTGGGTTGATGGTCCATGACCCCAGGTGCTCCTTGCCATGTCGTGGGTGGGGACCAACCCTGTACCTGCTCCACCTGGGGCAGGGGAGACCAGCCCTTTTGTCTCCTAGGACCCACCCCCACAACTTTTGGTACTGGGTATTGGACCCATGGGCGCTCTACCATTGAGCTACGTCCCCAGTTCTTTTTGAGATGGGGTCTTGCTAAGTTGCTCAGGTTGACCTCAAACTTGTGATCCTTCTGCCTCAGTCTTCCAAATCACTGGGATTAGATTACACTGTACCTATCTACTCCTAGGCTTTCTATAAACCAGTTCCTTTCCCACTGGACCAAGTGTGGTGCCTTGAGTAGGACATGTCCCGGAATGTGCACTGACTTGCAGAACTTCAGGGATTAGTGAGCTAGGACCCTTCTGAGTTTTGAAGTCTGTAGTTTATAAAAGATGGCAAAAGAAACTGCTATTTTATGGTCTGGCCCACTCCCTACTCCATCTCTCCCTCTGATCCAGGTTTCTAACACAGCTCAGGCCTCTCACCTCAAAGACCCTCAGTGGTTATATGTTGTGTGAACTTCAGGCAAACAGCCAGAGAGTAAAAATGAGGGAGCTCAGCTGAGAAATGCTTTGGGGAGGAAATATAGCAACTTTTTATAAAGACCAAAACCTACTTCCATTTGACCTGTTCTTTATGCTGCAGAAGGCTGGCTTTCCCGAGGACCGTGCATGAAGAGAGTGTCATGCCAGAGAGGTGCCCCTCACAAGATTGGAATGGCCAATTCTAGAAACAGCTGGAAGAAAATGTACAGCCTATGAAAAGTGTCTGCTGGCAGCTTCAGGGGATGGCTGTGCTAAGGGGCTGACACACGGTTTGTCTCATGAAGTTTTATATGTGCTGGAGCAAACAGTGGGTCAGCAAACGAGGGGAGAAGCTTTGCTGTGGCCAGATATGCAGCAAGAAGGGGGCCTCCCCTCCCTCCAGCCCAGAGTCTCCAACAATCACAGGCTGAGAGGAAGAACCACACACACACACATACACACACACAGACACACAGTCAGTCCAGGTGCTGTGACAATGCCATAATGCCACATGTACACAAACACACCAGACATCCTGGATTCAAACATTTTGTGCTGTCCCCAAGAGGAAGAGTGGTGGGAGTACCTGAACAGAAGATGACATTAGGAAGCTAAGACAGAGTCTCATCTCAAAAATAATCCCACAAACAAAACTTTGGTTTGCAGGTAGAATCAAATATATATATATATATCTATATATATAAATATATACACATACATAGTAAAAGCCTAATTAAACATGTAAAGTTAGCCATTCATTTTTGAAATTAGATCTATATTAAAAAATTAATATATCTGATACAGTGCCAATGTGCAGGGGTGGGAGAGGAAGAGGAAGCACAGCATCAAAGAATCCAGCTAAAACTTAATCATAAAATTAGCAGATTAGAAACATGACCCTTCACAAATATAGCACAATTGTGTCTTATAAAATTATTTATAATACTCTCTTTATAGTTGATACGATTATATCAATAATATAATTCACTTGTTATTAAGGTTTATTATAAACATGCAAATCCATTGCATGATGCATTTGCAAAACATATTAAAAACCTTCTAGCAAGAAAACATCTTTGAGCTGATAAGCATCCAAGTATCCTGATTCTATAGCTCCAGGCGTGTCGTTCAATAGGAAATGGGAACACAAACCATATTGGTTTTCATCCCTAAGTGAATGTCTAGGGCTAGAGAAGGCAGGAAAACCAACAAGTAGGGATTGATGCTAGAATTGAAACTTGATTAAGTTACTATACATCGTACTTTCTTAAATGACACAGCAGCCTGTTAAATAAATAAGTACAAAAGGGGATGGGGCATACACTTCAGCTTTTTAGGAAGGGTGACAACATAGGTAGCAAAATATTGGTGGAGGGGGATTGGCTAACAACACACACAAGTAGTGGCATGGTTATTGATGGCACCCTGGATCAAAGAATAATCTCCCAGAGATTAAAATGAACATACATACACACTGGTTTATCCTTGATCTGACATGATTTCACATGCTTGTTTAGTAAAGTCCTTAGATGATTTGGCCTCTTAAGAAGAATGCAAGTATCAAGGCAGTTATCAACCAACTGGGGTAATGGATGATAGATTCACCCAACACTCATCTGCAGTTGTCTTTCTTTTTTAAACAGCTGGACTATGATTGGGTTATGACATTTGGGAACAGTGATTAGGTTCATCCTGGCCTCTCAGATTCTAGGGACTGTTTCTATTGAGGCAGAGAACAAAAGTGGTGGGTGTATTGAAGCCTCTCCCACCCCCAATCCCTCTTTGTTCACTCTCTGGGCTCCCCATCCTTTTATTCCAAACACATCTTGGGAAAAGATGCTTCCAACACATTGGGCTGGGTAGTTCACGTTAACATCTCTGGTTGAGGGATCCAGATGGTAAAAATCCACAGATGGAGGGTATGGAGAATATATCAAGTCGTACCAAAAAAGGGGCAAGAGTCTGTTTGCTTTCTAGGAAGGGTTAACCTACATCCAGATGTGACATCTACATAATTAAACTGGATACTGTACATTATGTCATCTTTCTCTAAGATAATGTTCTTGGTTGTAAGAGAGACCCGAAAAGTTGACCCCATGTGGACTAATGACCCTACAATTTTCAGGCCTCTGTGTGGAATAAGACACAAGGCCATGGCCTTAAAATTTTAGGGTTAAGGATTGTTCCCCACTGCTGGGAGGGCTTGGGGCTGGGGAGGCATTTGCTATCATTGGTGAGTTTCATACCGCACTTTGCAAGATTGGGTGCACAAACTGGGGGTTGACGTATGAGAACCCTTCAAAATCAGACTGGTCTATGTTAGCAATGACCAGCTGATCTGGTGGCGTTAAGACAGGTTGCCCTCGTGTGAAGAACTTGTCAAAGTTTTCTGCTCCTTTGCCACACTGTGGAGAAAATAAAGAAAAAGGAAAGGTTAGGAAACAAAATAAAACAAAGTACAGGGGGCAGTTCTCTGAAAGCACTCTGTGGAGAGGAGCGTGGCCCAGGGAAATTGGGACTGTTAGGCAGGAAGAATCTCAGAGAACCTGCAGGCCTACTGTAATAGAAGCCAGGCACAGCAAACAAGTTACTCAACTGTAAATCTTTGCATACCCCCAGGAAGAATAACATAGGCAGAAATGCGCTTTTGGCAAAAGTAGCAATACAGGGACAGCATCTCTTATTTCAGTTCCACCTCTCTGAGCAAGCGGAGCTATGAGCATGAAACTTGCGCACGCAGGGCCCAGTTATGGCTCCATGAGGAAAAAGCCAGGATGTTGGCTGGGACTGCAGGCAGTTACTCCTGAACTGAGAGGGTTAGCTCACTGTGCCACATCTGGTTCTTTGTAATGATATTTGTAATAAAGCAAAGGTTGTGGTCTTGGGCTGGTGCTCACAGGGTTATGGGGGAGGCTATCTATCTTGAATACTGCTCTCCTCCAGGGTCCACCAGGGTACTCTGCAAATGGGGGCTGTAGGCAGAGGTGCCCCATGATGGTCTCTGGGAAATACAGTGCATATCTGTGTCTAAGGGCATTACTTGGGGGTCTGATTCAATTTTGGAGGAAGGGACATCCCCTCACTTTTCCAGCCACCAAGAAGGGTTGTGGCATGTCAAAGTTTTGGGGACCCCATCAAGACTCTGAAACAAATCTTGGAGTTTCAATGGTGTTACTAATAATGATTTTCAACATGTTGCAAATTATTGCCCTCAACCTGTTGTTCGTTCCACAGGGGCAACATGAGTTGATTTTGAGTTAACATGAGTTTTAATCTCATCAGGCACTCTTGGATCTTTGACAGAGGATAGTCTATATAAACTGTGAAGTGGGCTCCACCCAATTTCCTCATTGGTAAAGTGGGGAGAATAATTGCACCTCTCTCCCCAGGCTGCTTTGTGGCTCAATGTGTAGTTTCATACAGAATTGAGCACGTAGTCAGAATTCAGTACGTATTGCTGTTCTTTATTTAAAAAGTCAAGACCAGATTAATATCATGGCTGTACTTTCCCACCTTTTCTTTTCCCTTCCTTCTCTATCTTCTAGAAGGTTTTCTTGAAAATCAAGTTTTATTATACCTTTCCCACCCTCTTTTAATCAAACAAAACTTGCTCCAAAGTACCTGTTGAGGTGGAAAGCATGGCCTAAATTAAAAGTAAATCCTAAATAACTGCTTTCCATTCTGGGATTATTCATCTCAAGAGGCTACCCAAGAAAACACCTAGTGATGGAAGGTGGTGGCAGAGTTGTGTGTGGCAAAGTTGTTTGGGAGCTTTTGAGTTACCCTGTGGAGGCCATACGGACTGTGAGGCTCATTCCTCATAAAGACCTGCCTCCCACAGCCGGGCAGCAAAGCCTCCACTTTAACACGCCATGTTTCTGTGATGCTTTTCCCTGGAAGAACACAAAGCACTTCAAAGCCAAGGTCAGCAGAGGCACAGTCTGAGGTTCACATCACCCAACATGCACAGGCCATTCTGAATATTGAGAAAGGCTCTTCAAGAAGTCAACAGGGCACACTGTGTCTTCCCAAGACTTAATCAGGAATCTGTACTTGATTCACCAGTGAGGCAAACACACAGACACCAGCTTATACTGGGGTGTCACATTCAGACACTGCTGTGATGATGGAAACAGGTCAAGGAAGAACCTTTCTTTCAGTAAACCAGTGGTTCTCAATTAAGGAAGATTTTGCTCCACAGGGAAGCCATTTTTGATCATCATGGCTTAGGCAAGGGGCACTACTGGCATCTAGTGGGTACCATTCAGGGAGGCTGCTAAAAATTCTCAAATGCACAAGACATTTTAGGCTAAAAAATGTCAACAGTGCTGCTGTTGAGAAACTCTGGGATCCATCCAGGCTGCACTGTGAGACTGAGTAAGTCCTAAGTTCAGTGTGAAGGCAAATGTAGGGGCCCAATAAGGCAATTAGGCAGGAACAGTCATGTGTGAGAGCAGAAGATGGAGAAGCTGCAGGAGCCCCAGGCAAGAGCAGTGTAGGAGTGTCAGGACCCAGGGAGAGCAGGCTTTGAGGATCATGCCCTCTTGGAGCCCAGTGAGTCAATACCCATTGCCCAGAAGAACTCAAGTGAACCAGTGCTGGTGCTCCCAGAAACTGGGATGTGCTCTTCCTCAAAAGAATCATTTGTACTTCTTTTGCTACTCACTAACCATGCAAAGATGAACAAGAAGGAATTTCTGGAAAATAAATCAATAAAGAATGTGAGTCCCTAACAGGCAAAGCAAGGCTGGCCAGGGTGAAGTGTTCCCTCAGCCTGGCTGGACAGCTCTCTGTCTAGCTTTAGATTTATTGATTTGTTCTGTGAAAACGTTGTTCAAGTCTCACCCTTTCCTCTGAGTACTCTTTATAGTATTCACCAATAGGACGTTTCCCAAAGCCAGGGTTTTACTGCCAAAGAAAAATAAAATAAAGGAAAAGAGAGCTCTCACAATCTAAAGAGGTGACCATACAAACATCAACTTTGAGAAGGAGGGTGGTGGATGCCTGAGGATGTCAAATTCTATCTTGGGGGTCTTGGGAAGGGCTCTTTCTAAGGGCTTCCACTGCTTGTAAAGTGAGGATTTATAATAAATGGTGCAGATGCCCCCCCCCCCCCCCCAGCCTTCATGACTCTGCTGATAACTGCAGAGCTGAGAGGAAATCATGATCCCAGATTGGTCCAATTGCTGCTATGCAATCACACTGAATGGAAGCAAGCCTATTGGCCTCAACACTGCTCACCCCCAGAAATACCGTCCTCTCCTTTCTCACTCTGAATTTCTTTGGACTTTCCCCCTGACTCAAGAGAGAGAAATCACATGTTAGCAAATGAAAGCTTTTCTTAAACTAGTTCACTTAGGTGAAGAGATCAGAGGCAAGGACAGGCCAAGGGCAAAGAGGAAGAAATGAACCACTGATGTTTCACACACGTCACCACAGGACAAAAGGGAGCAGGACAGCATCTTGGAGGGCCATGGGGAAGCAAGCCCTGAAAAGCTGGAGGTTGAGTCTGAGGATCAGGTGAGGTCCTGGACTCAGAAGGATGCTTATCCTGAGGAAGATCATACTAGAAATCTCCTTCCCCCACTAAAGGGCCAGCAGGAAGTACAACTATTTTTACCACAAGTTTTAGTACTGTGAAAAATATGACTTATTTTTCTACTATGGAGGGTCTCTCGATACTTAAAAAAAAAAAAAAAAAAAAATAAGCCCTCCACACCTCTTAGCAAAAATAGGCCCAGAAATAGACAATATCCTTTAGGAGGTGTTTTCAAGATGTTCCGTAGATAACTGCCACTGTCCTCATATCACCTCCAGAACCTACTGCAAAGGATCATGGGAATAGCTATTACAAGCTATTGCATTCTCAAGGCAGAAAAGACTCTGCCTACTACCTATGAGCCAATCTTACTCAACTACCAGCTTGATGGGCCATGGGCCTTGGGTGCCATCTTGGAGTTGAACAGGGAGAAAGAAAAGGCAGAGAGATAAAACAGTTAAGGGGGAACCTCATGGTACCTGTGGATGAATAAGTGAATGAGTGACAAATAAAGCTGGGCTGATAGCAGACAGCCTCTAAGCATTCCTCCGATTGAAGCAGGAAGGTGGTTACCACAGTCATGTGAAGGGCAGCTTCCACGACAGTGTGTGACAACACTCAGTTTTGGATAGTCCGTGGCCTCAGGGCGCTAGACCACCTGACACAAACAGCAGCTAAAGTGACTTGTGAGCAGAACTCCTGGGTTGGTTGTGCCTGAGTCACCTCCAGTATCTCCCCCCCAACCACCAACTGAGGTTTTATGCTGGTTGAGATGTATCCATGACCCAACTGGGACAAAGATGGGAGGGAGGAAGCAGCAGGAGGCAGTCCACGCCTGAATGGGCTAGCGAGAGAGATAAGCTCCTCAGGGTTCCCTGGAATGGGGGGGTGTCTGTGTTCACTGGGGGTGCTAGCACCTGAGGGAAAAACAGGGGCATGGTGGAGTGGTCACAGGCCCCAGGGTACAGCTTTGGGGAATTCCTAAAGGTAACATGGGGATGAGGCCCTCACCTTCTAGGCTGTCGTGAGGATGGAGGGAGCTGGCGTGTAAGTGAGTACCTTCTTAAGCAATATGCCGGGACACGAGGTACAACATGGGGAGCCAGTGCCCGGCAGGTAAAGGGCATCTGATCAACTTTAGAGGGATGGATGAACACTATTAATGATCTACCTTCTCCTTCCTTAGTTCTGGATTAAGGAATTAACTCCTTCATCACTTCCTGCCCATTTGGTAAGTACATCAATGAATAAAATGAGCCAAGGAGAAGTCAGACCTGCTGAAGACCTTACAAGCACAGACCCTTCATAGAAGCGGGGGCTGCAAGGCTTTCCCACCCACGCCTGCTGCCAAGCCATGGAGTCCTGTGGAGGGGTGTGGGGGACAGCGGAGCTGTGAGCCTTCTGGGAGGCTTCTTCTCAGCTGTGAGCCTTACCTGGGAGGTCACTAGGTATGAGCAAGTAACCCACATGCTGGGCTCAACCCTGCCCTGGACCTCAGTGTCTCGGTCATGTGGAACATAACCCCACGGCTGTGGCATGGGAACACGAGTAGCTCAAAAACACAGCTGTTCAAAAGCAAAACCAAGGGGACCCAGGAGAGTGGGCAGAGGCAGAACAAACGAAGCGTGAAGGCATGTTGCAGAACTGGAGAAAAAGGAAACATGGAAAGGAGGAGAAGGTCTCCGCCGGGTGTCTTTGGGTGGGCGTAAGGAACCCTGCGTGTGCTTCCGGTCCCAGTGCTGCGCAGGACGCAGCAGGGAGCTGGACGGTGGGGGCACCAGAGAGACCGTCCCCACGGCCTCTGAGCAGCTTCCTCACGGGACAGGCTTCTTGGAGGTTAAATAACCAACAGCAGAAGTGAGCCGGCACAGTGGGCCCTGGGCTTCCCTGGAGGGACGGTCCACCCACCCAGCCCTCCAGTGGGCTCTTCGGCCCCTGCTCTGCCCTTCCTGGGTCGGCATGCATGGCCAACGCAAGCAGGAGCACGCGGTTAGGGGTTAGGAGGTGAGTTAGTTTGCTTGTTTAGTCACCCGAGTATCTAGACATGTGCTCACCGAAGGCCTGGATGCCCACTGAAGCCAGTGCATTTTGGTACAGAAAGTCTGGAGAATAAGAACGGATAGAGGACAGCATTTGGAGAACAGTCAGCTCCGGCCTCGGACCACCACGAGAACCGGAATGGCCACATGACGCTCGGCTCGAACCCTCGTGACCGACAAAGGGAACGCAGGCCATCTCGCATTGTGGCAGAGGTGGAAAACACGACACCACTCCCCTATGTCGATGTTCACACACACACACACACAAACTTTCTGGAGGTTACAGAAAAGATCCCAAGTAGCGGGACCAGCCACTGGGGAGGGGGCGAGCGGTCACCTTTCCTCTGTATCCTGCTCTATCCTGTGACCGTTTACTCCACCACACGGAGAGACTAGTTTAATAACTATGATTGTTTTAGAGGGATGACCTCCCCCACCTCCTGCCAGTGTCGCCTGTGGGAGGGATGGAGGTGGATTGATTTCTAAACGCACCACCTCAGCCTTGGTTGCCTGGGAGCCTTAGCTCCGAGGGCAGATGCTGCGGAGGAGGGAGCTGAGCCCGCAGAGTGTGCTGTGCTGATGGCCGCAGGCCATGGACACCAGGAGGGGACGCCTGCCTGTGTGAGAGCGTGGGTGCAGGAGGGCAAAGGTTCTGGCTTATTGCGAGCTGTTTTCTATGGAGATTCTGTGGCTGTTTGCTCGTGCACTCTCTTTGCCCTTTACGAAATGGCCAGCTTTTCAGGATGAAAGCTCCTTTTTGGAGAACTGTATAAAGGCCATCATTGTCGGGAACCTCACCTCGGACTATGGAAACCTGTGGAGCCACGCAACTTGCATGTGGTCTGTATTTATGCCACTCCTCACCACTGAAGCACCAGGCTTGCAAAACTGCTAGTTATTTATTTATTTTTAGGTACCAGGGATTGAACTCAGGGACACTCAACCACTGAGCCACATCCCCAGCCCTATTTTGTATTTTATTTAGAGACAAGTTCTCACCAGTTACTTAGCAGCTTGCTTTTGCTGAGGCTGGCTTTGAACTCGTGAGCCTCCTGCCTCAGCCTCCCTGGCCACTGGGATTACAGGCGCGCACCACCACACCCAGCCTTGCTACTTATTTGTATTGATTATTATTTATAATGTCTCATTTTTTCTTCCAATCACAGTGGTATTTGGTAGAGTGATTATCAAAGAATAGATAAAACTGTTTGCCTCTAATTAACCATGTAAAAGATGCTGTCTTAGATTGGTTTTAAAGGCTGAATCAAACCTATGTCTGTCATGATGGGATTTCTCCTAGTCTCCAAAGGCTGGTTAGTATTATATGCTGTCAGCAAAACTCCCTGAGCCTCGAGAATCTCAATTTTAATCAGCATCACCATTGCTGGCTTCATGGAAAGACGAAGAGAATGAATCTGTCTGTCACTCATGAGAACTGCTCAGATGCACTGTGATATTTTATGGGTTAGATGGTCACTGTGGGGCCCTATCTCTTTTCCTTGGACAGCTGCTGCTCTCTATAAAGACCTTTGTAGAGTAATTAGTAAAAGAACATTGTACCATGAGATGTCATTATTTTAAGGAAATACACAGGGAATTATTTAGGTGCAACTTACTTTCAATTTTTTTTCCCCCAGAAAAACTGTGTGTGTGTGTGTGTGTGTGTACACACAGGCTCAGAGAGAGTAGGAAGAGAATGATACAAATGTGATAAAAAGTTAACACTTGGGGAATCTAGGTAAAGGGAAAGCAGAAATTCTTTACAATATTTCCCCAACTTTTCTGCAAGTCTGAAATGAGAAATTATTTAAAAATTATTTTTAAACAATGAAAAGGATCACTGCATCAATTTTGATAATTAAACCATCTTTGAACCCTCTCTACAAGCTAATGCCATTGTGAAATGCAGCGGTTCGTGGTGGCAGGGGTACTTGGGACTGTGTCTTCTCACCACAGTGGTGCCTACGCTTCATCTCCATGTTTTTAAATTCTCTTAGGCTCTTGCTGCAAGGATGACAATGTCTTGATAAAAGTTATTCTAGTCCTTTCTGTCTCTTTTTGATAAAATAATTACAGTGATTTCCCAGGAAAAGTCACTTAGGAAAGACAGGCTCATTTCCAAAGTCCTCTGCCTACCTGTCGACTCTGGACTATTTCCTGGTGTTAAATTTATGGATTAATTCTTCTCTCTCTCCAATAACTATTAAAGTGCGCCGGCTGTTTCCGGCCTGCCTGTGAACTAGCTGTTCTACTCCTTGGTGCCAATGGACCAGATTCAAAAACAACAACAACAACAACAAAAAATCAATTGACTTTACATTTCTGGTATTTGTGTAAACTGCTATTTGTGACAGGCAGGAGGAAGAGAAATTTGCAGACTGGTCTCAGTCAGTTTCTCCACATGAATAACAAATCAGGATAAAAGCCTGCAAAGGTCAAAGTGACACTGATCAGAATGCTGGAGCTCTGTTGTTCAGGTGACGTCGTAGGAAAGGGCAAGTTTCAGGTGGGCCGAGCTGGCTGGTCACCTCCTTGCCTGCCTGCCTGATGGCAGGGGGAGACAGGGGACCACTTATTTCTCTCCTGGTAACTGAAGATTAAGCTTTTCAGAGGTGACATCACTTTTACACTTTAAAAAAGCATTTTCTTAGATGGTGTCTTCTGAACGGTGACAGGCCACTGCTCAGTGTGCTACCCAGAATGTCAGGCTGAGCTGACTCTTGGGTCTGTGCAGCAGGGTCCTCGACAGGTGTCCATGAGGTCACTGGGCCCAGCCTGCCTTGCACTGTCTGCTTCATCTCCAGGATGCCTTTTCTTTTGTTTTGTAAGATAAGCCAGCACATGAGGGCTCTGCCCTGCCACCTGATGGTCCTATCTTCCAGAAAATCATCTACCTTCACAGTGGCATGTGGTGGTGCTTTAGAGAGAGACAAGGCTCTGTCCAGGACTGGACTCTTGCCATCTTGGCTAGTGCAGTGGGTTCCTCCCTTACCTCTGAGCCTCTAGACTCAGGTGAGGTGGCCACAGTCCCCTATATCTGACGCCCATCACTCTCTCCTTTATGTGTGAACTTAGGTAGAGCCCAGGTCATGGCTGAGCTGTAGCCATGTCACCGGGAGATGGGAAGTCCTGTGAGGAGCCCACTGATGGATCACAGCACCATGAAGTGTCCTTTGTGGACACTATGACACTATGAAGTGACAAGACACTCCGGTCTAAAGGTTAACTTCACCAATGTCACTTTGGCCGTCAGAAAGATGATAAAAAGATCACACAGCATGGGAACCTGGATTCCTCCAGATAAGCCCTGTGGCTGACCAGTGATATAATCCTTCTACACTCCTTAGCGGAGCCCGGGATTCTGGAATAATCCTTCTTTGGTGGTGCCCACTTGTAATCATGGCTGCTCAGGAGGCTGGAGCCAGAAGAGCACAAGAGACCAGTCTGGGCAACTTAGTGAGACTCTGTCTCAAAACAAAAAATAGAGAAGGCTCAGTGGTAGAGCGCTCCTGGGTTCAATCCCCAGTACTTCCAGAATAAATAAATAAATACAAACAGAGATGGTAGACTCATGATTCTACAAGTATAAATTTGGTCTCCGGAAGCACCCAGCAAATAGCCATGAGTACTTCAAGTCCTGCAGCTAGTATTTTGCAACAGGCAAAGGCTCAATTCACGGGAGCCAGGAGCAGTATAGCATGGACAACAGCAAACCCGCCTTAATCCTGCAAATCTCAGGGAAAACAGGTTCACCAGTGCTTGCTAGAAACCCGCTGGTCAGGCTTTGCTGAGATGGACGGAGTGTGTCGGTGGGAGGGTCTGGAAGGCGCTTGGGCGCCTCTGGGGCCAGCTCAGTGGGCGGGCAGGCGAGAGGCCTGTTGGCTTCCTCAGCAGCTGGCTGGAGGCTTGGGCTGCTGCTGCCTCGCTCCTTGAGATAACAGAACCATCTATCAGAGAATGCTCCACTCTGCATTTCTTTCTGTAGTCTGGACTTTTCGGTTAGGCCTGGGCCAGGAAATTCTTCACCAGGAAGCTGGGAAACCACAAACCAGGGTCACTTTTGCCTGTGGCCAGCTCTCGCCTGAGCCAGAGCATCTGGAGCTTGGAACGAAGTTGCTTCCCTCTGGTCAAAGATGTCCTCTCCAACCACTGGAGCTGTCCTGGGCATGCGATCGCTCCAACATGGTCCCACGTGGACGGGGCCACGTGCCAATGAAATGCCCCTCACCTGGGATTAAGAGGTGGACTCTGCTGTGGGCATGTGGCTGGAGCGAGGGGCTGGGAGAAAGCCAGGAGTTCCACAGCTGCCTGCTGCCCTCCCAGGGACCAGAGCACCGCCACTTAGCTCTCTGCCCTGGGCGCTCTCTGGTGCTGCTGGCTTCAGTCTAGCCTGGGCGTCCGTGTGTCCCACTCCTGCCACCTGTGTTCTTCCTGGCTGTGTCCTCCAGTCCCTCCCTCTGGCAGAGCTCCCCACGCGAGGGCCTCTGCCCACAATTTCTGCTTCTGTTTGAGAGTTTGGGGGGGGGGGCTGTTTCTTTACAGCCAAAGGCCATTTGTTCTTTCTTTTTATTTTAACCAGCACTTGGTTAAACAAACAAAAACAAGAAAACCAACAGCAGCACTCCAGCCTCAGCTGCCTGCCATAGAAACCACTTTGCTTCCCGTGACCTTGGTGGCCCAAAGGGAGCAGCTCACATTGTTGGCCGCCTGAGCTAAGTCATTCCCCCCACGCACGACGTTAGGTCAGAATGCCCGTGAAAGGTGGGAGACTGAAAATGCCGTTTCTTCTGAAATCAAGGTGGGAATAAATAGAAGAAAGACAGTGTGTTTCACGGTTGGCTTTGCGGGGCCTCATCTCCTTCCAGAAAGTGATTGACAGGTAATTGCATTCTGCTGGACCCTGGGAGCAGGGTCCCTGGGTGTCTCTAGGCTGCTTCTGTAAAGAAATGAGCTGTGCTTAAGATGCAATTGCCTCCTTTTTGCATTTTGATTTAAGAAGAAAAATAAACATGAAAGGCACAGGGGAAAGAAGAAGTCCCCGGCAGAATTCTCTGCTGAGGCCATCTATGCCCAGCTCACCCCACTACCCAAGCCTTACACCAGGGTTTATACCCTGCAGAAGAGGATCTGCCAGAGTGCCTGGCGTTGGAGCAGGCTGCAGAGAAGGTGGCGGTGGCAGACACAGGAGGGCCTGTTTGAAACGATGATTCAGGAGGAAGTCGACTGACCTGATTAATTTGGGTTTTTCTTCAGCCTGTGCTAAAAATGTCTTAGAAAAAGAAAGTCCAGTGGGCTCTATTCTTGGAGCAGAGCACACGGAGGCACTTTTGTTGTGGAAGTTGCTGCTCTGAGAACAAAGATGTGTGCTACCCAGCCAGTCACCCTGCCACCCCAGGGGTCCCCTCGGCCTGCTCATGGGGCACCCACTGGAGGCAGATCTGGGCTGAGCCAGATGCTCCTGACGCTGACTGTGGGGTGCGGCAGCTCTCCCTGTAGTCCTGGGGGGAAAGCACCAGGGGCAGCAGCAGCCCAGCGCTGGCCAAGGCATGGCAGAGCCGGGCGGTGCAGATCCACCAGCCCTTAGAGAGGGGGTGGAGGGAAAAGTGGGCACTGCAAGGTGGCACGTGGGTGAGTGAGGAGGTTGGCATCGTAAAGACGCTCAGTTTCTCCCTAGAGTTTAAAAATTAAGAAAAGCAGCACCAGGGGCTGGGGTTGTGGCTCAGCGGTAGAGCACTTGCCTAGCACGTGCGCGGCCCGGGATCGATCCTCAGCACCAAGTAAACATAAATGCATTTCATTGTGTACAACTAAAGCAAATAAATAAATATTAAAAAAAAAAAAAAAAAAAAAAGAAAAGCAGCACCGGCTGCTATCAGCTGTTAGAACGGGCTGTAGGGCTGCCACTGAGCTGGAGGACTGCTGCAGCAGGAGAGGGCACACGCTCTGCCCTACCAGCTGTGTGTCCTCAGCAAGTTACACAGCCTCTCTGTGCTGCAGCTTTCTCAACTGCATCCTGGGGACGATATGTCCATCTCACAGGGCTGCTGGGAGGATTAAGTGAATTCATATTCGTAAAGCACGGAGAACAGAGTCTGCTCCGTGGCACTATTAAATGAATGGAAAGTGGGCACCACAGAGGAAGGACCTGAACGATGCTGGTCATGTCAGAACTGGCTGTTGCCGCGCACTCCATGTTGGGGACACAGTGGGTGACGTGGGAGCTGCACCCAGGCCCTGCCTAGGAGTCGATGGCGATTAGGAGACTTCAGGAGCCCACCTGGGCAAGACAGACCAGGAAAGCTGGAGACAGATCAAGGCCCGAGTCCTGCTGAGGACCCAGGGCAAGAAGTACAGCTCTGCTGGCCGTGGGTGTCCCCAGAGTCCAGTCCCTAGAAAACCCTGTCCTGGCCCTCCAAAGGTCGGGGTTCTGCAGCTGCCCTATTGAGGGTGAGGAGCACTAAGGCTCCCCTCGTCCGCCCTTCCTGTGCAAAGCCAGCAGGACTCCTGGCTGCTCGGACCACAGGAAGCACGGGTGGTAGCTGGCCATTTTCCTCCTGCCGCCGAGGCCAGGGGACACCCATCGGCTCTCTGGGGTGGGTCACGCCCTGATTTGGGGAGACGGAGCCCAGACACGGCTGCTGCTTTCCTGGACTCACCACTTTGGGCTTGAAGGGCGGCTGGATCTCCCTGTTCTCCAGCTTCTCCCAGTCGATCCTGCGGAAGAAGGCGTGCTCTCTCACGTCCCGCTCCCCCTCGGGCCCGCAGCCCAGCCGCTTGGCTGGGTGCTTGGTCATCAGCTGAGGAGAGAAAGAGAAGGTGGCTGACGGTGGCTTCCCAGAGACGCAGGTCCCTTTGCCTGGCGCTGCCTCCAGCCCTGTGGTGTAGATGCCTGGGCAGCCCCAGGAGGCTTACCGAGGAGCACAAAGCTGGCGTTGGCCCAGTGTGGCCTTCCTAGAGCGACGGTCACAGTGAGGACAAGGGGAGGCAGTCTGGAGCGTGGGAAGGGAATGAGATTCTTGCGGCATCTGTTCTAGGCTTGCTATTCTACTTGGTAAAAAGGGATGCCATCGCAAAACTGGTGTATGCAAAAAGCCAGCCGAGCATCACGCAGGATGCTGTGGCAAGCTTCAGAGGCCCCTTCATGGCCCGGACCAAACCGGGATCCCAGACTCCTGGGTTAGGAAAATACAGACCTGGCAAGGAAGGCGGCCAGTGCACTCCAGCGCGCCTGTGGCAGAATGTAGGGCAACATTGACCAAAGCTCCTTGGGCAGGAGCCAGTTGGACCTGACCTGGCATCTCTGCCACCCGCCCTGCCCTGGGAAGACGCGCAGGATAGACACTCTGTAAGGGAGTGGATGAACCAGAGACGTTAGGAGTGTGTTGCTTTCCTTCTCACTGAAGCTGAAAATGACGTTGTGGCCTAAACATTGACCATTAGGAACAAGCTGAGTCGTGACCGACCATTCCAGCCCTGGGCACTTCCTGATCCATTCCAGCCCTGGGCACTTCCTGATTGGAACGTGCTCACGTGTTCATCAGGGAGGTTCGTAGCCAAGTGCCCACCACGTGTGGGAAGGGTGAATAAACTGCAGTGTGCCCACACAAAGACCAGGACACGGCAACAGGGAAGGAGGATCACAGCCGCACAGCAGTGTGGCCGCATCTACAAGCCAATGCCGAGCCAGAGCAGCCGGCCCCCTGCACACGCTGCGAGATCCCATCTGCGCCAAGTTCCAAACCCACGAGATGAAGCCGCGTGGTCAGGAGAGGGGATACTGGTCCCCTCAGGGGTGGGGAGCACCTGAAGGTGGGACAGGAATGGCTTCCAGTGTTCCCTTTCTCAGCCTGGGTACGCTGACATGGTGTATTCATTGTGACAGTTCACTGATCTGTAGGCTGATGATTCATGCCTGTTTCTATAAGTTTGTCACGTCTCAAAAAAGAGAGAAGAAAGAAAAAGAGAGAGAGAGAGAGAGAGAGAGAGAGAGAGAGAGAGAAAGCCAGGGGTAGTGGTGGTGCACAGCTACTAAATCCCAGCTACTCAGGAGGCTGACGCAGGAGGATAGCAAGGTCAAAGCCAGCCTCCACAACTTAGTAAGAGCCTGTCTCAATTGAATTGAATTAAATTAAATTAAAGTAAAGTAAATTAAGAGGGTTGGGATGTAGCTCAGTGGTAGCGTGTGCCTGGGTTCAGTCTCCAGTACTGAGGGTGTGGGGAGAGAGAAACAAAGAACTTGCTCCTCCTGAGCGAGGCAAGAGAAGAGACCCAACGCCTTCCAAGGGCGAGCGATGCATTCTGGTGACTCCCTCTGCAGCCCTATGGGCTGGACTGGAGACAGACAGACGGACAACAGGGTGCGATGACGGGCCAGAGGCCCAGGAAGTGTTGGGATTTGAGTTCCTTCTGTCCTCAACATGTCCCTCCACGCCCTGCCTGTCACCGCGCCCTAGCCTTCGGTGGCCAAGGGCAGTGGCGGGCCTGTGGGCTTGCTGGCGCCTCTCACGGAAGCACCGGTCCATGGTCACAAAAGGGTCCCAAATGCACTTACCCCTTTGCAGATCGAGACGGCCTCCTTGGACAAGGACTTGGGGTAGGACACGTTGTGCTCCATGATAGACTGGAACAGCTCATCTTCATCCTCACCATCGAATGGAGGCTGTTCCGGGAGAGAAAGACGGGAACCGCTTAGGAGGAGCGCTCCGCTAACGGTGCCTGGAGCTTCGACTCGGCACAGAGAAGCAGACCAGGAGCCGGGGCAGCACAGGCGGCAGCGTCTGCTCAGTTGACTTGGGGCTTTATTCGATCATCTTTAATTAGGCTGTCTGTCCAGTGTTTTTTCATTTTTTAACTCTGTCCCTCTAATTATCTTGCCCTGAGCAACCCAAAACAATCTGCAGTGAACATGTTTTTTTGAGGAATGCTTTTAATGATTTGCAAACAAATTATAATTGATCCATTAATCTTGCAATTATGTGCTAAAAAATCAAATTAGGATCAAGTCGGATTACAGATGGCTTTGTGTGCAGAAGGCGAGAAGGTCGAGAAGGCCTCATGCCTTCAGTGGGGGTGGAGGAAACTTCAGAAGGGGGCGAGGAGCATGGCCCCTGGCCCAGGAACTCACCCAGGGGCCTCCTGACCCAACCTGGAGCTGCTCTGGGGGGCACGGGCACCTGCATGGTGCCCGCAGTGGACCTTGGCCCCCAAGGACACCTCTCCTGCCTGTTCTCCTGGGTTTACAATTCCCACACTGAGGAAGGTAGGTGACTCGGCACCGGGCAACATTGTGGCTTTGAAGTCGGGCAGATCTGGACCAGAACTCCAGCTCCACTGCTTCCCAGCTGGGTGGACAGGCAAGTGGCTCACCTGTTTCACAGTAGAGTTTTCTACAACAGGGTTTCTGGGGAGTCTACAGCACCTGGCACTGCGTGCCTTGCTAAGAGCAAAAGAAGGAGACCTGGCGGTGGTCGGTGAGGCCGCGGAGCCTCCTGGGAGGGGCTGGGAGACTTCTCCAGGGGCAGAGGCTGAGCCACCTGCCCTTGGAGCCTTTTCCTCCAGCACATCTGGGCTCCCATCCAATGACCTGTCGCCCTGGCAGGATGCACACGGGAGGAATGGGCTCCTGGGAGATTCCCCACAATCCTCCTTGGCTCAGCTAACCTTGAGCTTAGCAGTGGGCAGCCCTGTAGAGAGCCCTGGCCAGGAGCTGGGTGTGGGTCGGGTCACAGGAGCCACACACCCCCTGGAAAGATACCCAGTCATAAGGGTCTCTACCTTTGGGGTCAGGTATGGACGAGTGAGGGTTGGATGACTGACGACGGTTGATTGTGTGTTTGTCTAGAAATATAAATAAACAGGCCTCTTTTCCGGTTGTAAGTGCATGGTGCAGAGAGTGTCTTATTTGGTGGAAATGCGTGGGTGGGTGAGGAGAGCTAAAATTAAACCTGCCTGTGAATTAGAGTGGGCAGGGCAGCCAGCCACCCCACGTTGCCACAGGAGGAGGGAACACAGCACCTGGGGCCACAAGCAGGCCAGATGGGGTGTCCAGCTGCAGGTGGCCACCTGTGCCCGCAGCGGGATATATCGCCTCTATCCCCAGAGGGCAGAGCAGGCCAGGCCAGGCCAGGGACAGGGAGGGCTGCTCTTGGCCAAGAGCGCGGTGACGGCCAGGTCTGCCGTCCACGTCACTGCATCTTCTTGGCCTGATCTCACGCACCGCACCTTTTCTCAGTGCCCGTCATGATAGCCACGGGACGCCTCACCTTCCCCACCACGTCGGCGCCCAGAAGTGGCCGAGTTTTGGCGGAGATTTTCATAACGAAAACAAGGTGCGGGTTCTGCTCTGGGCTGGGAGCTGAACCCCTCCAGGAGCACGGGGCCCTCTGAATTGTGTGGGCACACCCTCTGCGGTGTCAAGGGTCCCTTGGATGTGAGTGGGGTGGGGGCTGTTTCTGGGTCGCCAGTCAACATCTCACAACATGGCCCAGTCGGGTCTCCGGTCAGGATCAGCTACATGATTTGCAGGTCTTGGACCCTTTATTAAAAACTAGGAAGAAGCTGGGCGTGGTGGGGCACGCCTGTAATCCCAGCACTTGGGAGGCTGAGGCAGGAGGATCACGAGTTCAAAGCCAGCCTCAGCCATGGCGAGGCACTTAGCAACTCAGTGAGACCCTGTCTCTAATAAAATACAAAAAAAGGGCTGGGGATGTGGCCCAGTGGTTGAGTGCCCCTGAGTTCAATCCCTGGTACCAAACCAACAACAGCAACAACAACAAAAAACTAGGAAGGATTTCAAGATGGCAATGGCAGAGCATCAAACCAAACGCAGAGCTCTTCTAAGCTCAGGCTGCCTACGTTGCACGCCCATGAGGCTGGCAAGGGTGGTCCAGTGACAAAGGCACCAGCGAGATCCAACCAGCCCCTTTGGGGATGCTTAAGTCCCGGCAGCAGGAACGAGACACAGACAATCCCAGCCAAAGCCCTAAAGGAACAGTGCCCAGAGACACTTGGGCGACCCTTTTCCAGGAACCCTCATTTGAGGATGATTAGGTTAACACGGCTACAGCCTTTATTTTTTTAAAATTATTATTATTACTATTTTATTTCTACAGCCCTCAAAAATAACGTGGAAAGACCAGGAACTATTGGTGGAGTGTTCGGTGCAGGGTCTGCCATGTCCGCCTGATGGCTTCATGGCATGGGAACCAGCTTTGCCAGGTGAGCTCTCCCCACCTGCGCTAATTTCAGACGTGGAAATGGCCGTGTGAGGAATTAGGTTCTGTCCACTGTGGTCAATGGAGAACTCTTACCATCAAGCCTTCTCTGTCCCCCATTAGGTCAGGTCACCTGAATCCTGACGTACTGCAAAGAGTACCCCCTAGGACATCCATCCACACTCCGGGGTCAGAGTGCGCCCAGGCTGGAGGTCTGCACTAACGGTTACTTAAAGCCCTAAGACGGCCTCCAGTGAAGAAAGCTGTTTAACTCAATGTGGCTCTCTGTCACCACACCCCAGGGAGGGGCCTTGTCTCAACCCCTCAAGTTTCTGGCCCACTGTGACTCTAAACTGGTGGTAAAAGAGGGGAAGGATGGGCTTGTGGGGCAGAGCAGCAACCCTGGCCTCTCTCGGGCTCTTTCTATATGTCCGGCACCCGAGGAGTGCTCTGTGGCCTCCACTCACCGCACCCTCGGGCCAATCCTACCATGTGGGGACTAGCAGCCCCGAGGACAGGGGAGGTCACTGCGGATCAGCTCCGTGCTTTGGCCAGGGCCACAGAGCTGCTGTGGAAGAGGTAGGAGTCTAACACAGGTGTCCTGACTGCTGAGCCCGGGGCTCAGCCACCATGAGCCCCGCCCCACCCACACCCACCCAGGAGCTAGATGGTGAAGGTGAAGGAAAATCAATAGGGGGCTGTTCCCGGGGCCTGAGATGTTTGAGGACATTGTGGGCAAAGGGATTGATCTTTAGGCTCAAGGTCTGGCATGATTTCTGGTCCTACTGGGTTGGTGGCAATAGGTCAGCTTCCCTCCCAGCTGAGGCCTGTTACCCCTGGAGCTACCTGGCCAGCTGAAGACACAGCTCCTGGGAAGGCAGAGAGGGCCTCAGGCGTAGGGAAGCTCCTCCTCCCAGCTCTGGAGAGCCATCAGATCAAACTCTGTTTCCTCTGTTGCAGACACAGGCTTTAAAAAATTTTTTTTTTTTCATAAAATATATATAAACTTCGCCATCTTGGCTGGGGATATATAGACCAGTGGTGAAGCACCTGTCTACCACATGCTGGGCCCCGAGTTCAAATATAGTACCCCCCCCCCCCCACATACACACACAAGGAGGAGGGGGAGAAGAAGAAGAAAAAAGGTGAGACTACTTCCATGGTAACCTGTTCCCCACTTTCAAGTGCATGGTCCTCTGGCCCAGACACTTCCACATACTGTGCAGGCATCGCCTCCCTCCATTTCCAGATTCTTCCATCTTTCCCGCTGAAACGCCCTAGTCTTCTCTCCCCCAGCCCATTCTACCCTATCTCTGGATCAACTGCTCTAGGTGCCATTCAGTGGGATCCTGTGATAAGTGCCCTTCTGTGACTGGCTTCTTTCAGGGTGTAGACGACTTGCATCTTAACCCTACCTTCCCGGTCAGTGAGGATAGGCGAGGCTCTGCTGTGGCCACAGGCACTTTGAATGTCTCCAAAACCGAAGACAACACATTTTATTTCTTGCCCATGCTGCATGTCCACTGTGGGTCACCCAGGGCTCTGGTGATGCAGTCATTCAAGGCCCCATCCTGACGGAGTGGCCGCCATCTTGGTCTGCATGGCAGAGGCAGGAACAGGAGCTCTGTGCCTTCCGCCAGCACTAAGCGCCCTCCTTGGCACACTTCCACTCAATCTCCTTGGCCAGAACCATGCCCCATTCAATTACTGGAGAGCCAGGAATATGGCCTTCTGCGTGCCAGAAGGCAAGCAGACCATAAATACTTGGTGACGGGTAGTCACGGCCATTGCATTCAGAAAAGCTTCCTGGAGCTTATTTTAAATTAAAATTATGTAATCTGAGCATGGAGGGGAAGTCCACGAAAGTAACACCATATTCCCTTCACCTAAATACTAAAAGTGCAAAACCTGCCTGGATTCTTAGGCTTTCTTATATATTATTTTCAAATTGTGATGCATAATCTGAAGTTCTTTGTTTTTTCACTGCTGCAAACACATCTTCTCTGTAGCCACCAGTGTCCCGTTCAGAGCTGAGTGCCACTGAGGCCATATGTCACACAGACCAATTCATTTGTCCCTGGGCACATTTACAGCTGCTTCCAGCGCTGCGCTCCGATAACTAACGTCACCATAAACACCTCCATGCAGATCATTTTTTTTTTTTTTTTCTGCTCTGAATTGCCTCCTAAGAATGATGTCCCAGGTGTGGGATTGTATGCTGAAGGATGTGAACATGTCCCTGCTCTTGTTAAGTCTCTCCAGGTCACCCCGGGAGCCTTCCGACAGGCGGCTGCCTGCTCTCAGGCCTTGAAGGCAGGTTAATGGTGACAAGCTGTCATTGCATTCCTTTTCCTTTCCTAATGCCAGCTACTTACCCTGGGGACAATGTGGGATAATGTGTTGCCCAGGTACTTTGAATGTGACCATTTTAGATTGCCTCTGTCCCCTCTTTAGCCCATTCCCATGGTTCTTTTTTAACTTCTATAAATCTGAACTCAAGGTTCCAAGCTAGGCCACCTCCTAACCAGTCTTGGGTTTGTGTGTGTTTCCCAAATGGGCTGTACCCTGCACCTTGCTTTAGACAGATGTGATCTGTGAGTTTCAGACGGACAAGTGAGGGGGGATGGTTCACACCGCGCAACGTGATTCCTAAATCGCTTCCTAGGTAAGCGGTGGTTGGAGCCCTGCCATATTTATTTGCAGATATCTGAGGACCTGGGGCGGGGGGGCGAGCACCCAGGGACCATTTGGGCTGAAGTTCCAATTACTGAGATAAAATACCCATTACTGATGCATCAGGAATGAAGACAGAGTAAATAACTCGGGCAGAGAAGGACCTGCGAGGGAGGAAAGGGCTGGTCCCTTTACCACCAACGCTGTGAACACTAGGAGCAGCGACTCGCTCATTAGAGTGCTGGGCGAGCCCTACTCACGCCCCTAAAGCAATCCCATTTGTCAAGCCATCCAGGAACTGAATAAAGACTTGGGCTGTTTACACTTAACGGCCCCTTTGGCTGCTGACAATAAATAAAGCAAATGAGAAGAAATTTGCAATAAACTATTTTTTTTCTGCTCATCTTCAGCCCTCTGTGGTTAAGGAGAACAAATTCAGACCACAGCCCTGCCAACAACTTCGTCGTTAATCTTCCTTTCCAATGGCAGCCTCTATTCTCTTCGCCAGGTCTCTGAGGCTCCCGCAGCTCTGAGGTGCTGGGGGCACTACCTGAGGAACCTTCATCATCTTTTCTAGGCTGAGTCACAAGCCAGAAATTCATGTAAATTTGCATCGAGGAGTCTGGAGGAAGCTGACGGAGGGGCCCTGAATGCTGCCTGTCTGCGGCGGGAGAGGCGAGGAGGGGAGAACAAAGGCTGTTATCTGGGCCTGCCACTGCACCGAAGGCAAGATGATGTGTCATTTTTGCAAAAAAAAAAAAAAAAAAAAAAATCACCATTGTCAATAGAGATTATGAAGACTTCAAGGGATGCCTACAAGGCAGGCTCATTATCTCTGAGGACTGGGAAGGGAAATAATGGAAACGTAGCAGAGGTTTATGGAACCACTGGGTTGGGGGCAGCAGGAGCCCAGGGATCTGCAGGAGGCATGGGCCAGGCAAGGAACCCTTCCTGGGTGGTGGGACATCATCTCAGGGCCAGTCTGCAAAGGTGGACTTGGAGGCAGGCAGGGCTTCGATATGCACCCCACAGGGACCTCCTTCTGGGTGGGATACTCCCCAAGCTCTCCCCAGGAAGGCTCGAGGAGAAGGCAGGCAGGCGTGGGGACTGCCTTCTGGAACTCCATCTCCTGAGGGCCAGGAGTTAACTCACGGTGCCGCCTGTGAAGTGCCCTTGGCAGCCATCCTAGGGTTCTGCTCCTCTGGCTTCCCTTGTTGTCCTATGCAAATGGGACTCTTAATGAAAGCAGGGCTTTCTTTCTGGGCTCAAGGGTCCAACACGCAACTGGGATCAAGGACAGGAACTTGGCCTCTTGTGCCTTCATGAACAGCATGGCTCCCAGGAGGCTGGTAATTCAGGGTCAAAGTTTGTTGTCAAACGTTTAGAGGGGGATGAACGCCAGGTGCAGGCAGTGTGTGTCCCCCAGCTGCTGTCTCACTGATGGTGGTTGTGTGCAACTGGCTTTTTTTTTTTTTTTTTTTTCTATTTTCATATACCGAGGAATTTGGCCTAAGAACAAGCTTTGATTGAGGGGGGAAAATCTAAATAAATAAACAAGCCACTCTTTTGATGTCAATCAAGTCTTCACACCAAAGAGCAAATGTAAGCTAGCGCCTTATATCTCTCAATACCTAAAAGACTATATCAGTATCTGAGAGACAAAATGATAGTGATCTGAAGGAGATATCAGTGCTAGATATCACTCCATCCCAGAGTGGCCTAGCAATGCCCTCCTTGCTCACATACCGATGATTTCTTCTCCAGTGTCAGCCTACCACTCCCACTAGCTTACTGCTCTCGCCACACTGGTGGCCTCCCTGCATTTCAACATGGCCACACACTCCCACCTCAGGGCCTTTGCACTTGCTCTTCCTGCCGCCGGAAAGCTCTTCCTCCAGCCACGGTCACACGCGCTCTCACTTCCTTTGGCCTATTGTAGCTGAAATTTCAAGCCTTGCTCATACTCTATCTTCTTTTTCCTGCCCCATTACTTTTCCTCGTAGCTTATCACTAACACACTATGTGTTTTCTTTAACTAGTCTATTGCTTCTCCTTCTCTGAGCTGTATACTGATGCAAGGATTTTTTTTTGTCTATCATATTCACTGTCATCCCTGAACAGTAAGCATGTAGTCAGTGAATAAATGAACGAGTTAACAGATGCAGCATGTCAGAAGAGTCCCTCCATCCAGTCCTCCTTACTGCAGTGCTGGGTTCTAACCCAAGCCCTGGTACATGCCAAGCCTGTGCTGTATGACTAGGCTACAGCCCCAGCCAGAAATAAAGACTTTGGGGGGCAGTTCTGCCACTCAGCCTATTTCCATCCATTCTCTGACTACTATAGCCATGCACAGGGGAGAATTCAGTGGAGGAATCTGAGGTCCTAAAAGATGGTGGCACTCAACGATAAAAGCAAGCTGGTCCTCGAGTGACTGTGTGAGTCAATGTCGCCCCATCCCCCATGCCCCAGCACAATGCTGAGAATGAGTGTGTTACCACTGAGGAGGGGGCCGTTTCCAGAGCAGCCAGGAACTCACTCCTAGCTTACCTCAGCTTACTCTGATGATATGACATGGAAGCCATTACATCAGAAAGCATCACCTTAGGCCAGAAAGCGTCACCTTAGGTGACAGTGTGCTTGGTTCTCTGATACAAGCCACACCCTGAGAGAAGTCTCATTGACCTTTGCTAAACTGGAAGTTCAGCCTCCCCAGATCTTTGTGCAGATACTGTGAACTGCCCAGGGTGAGTTGGGGGAGATGGGAGGAGCTATCAAAATTCTTCCTCTTATTTAACTTTCTTCTTCCTTAAGTAATGACACTAGTTAGGCATGTGGGCCCCAGCAAGGCGATCTGTGCAGACAAACTTGCCGGGAATCCCACCCCCACCCTTGTTGGGAGATACTGAAAACTTACGGTGGCCCATGCTGTCATCAACGAGCAGGGTGCTTTGGGTGTGATGGGAAAGCCACACTGTCTACACCCCAGGCTGCAGCTGTGCGCTTGAGTTTTTATGACCAGGAGATAGAAGATCACTCTCAAGGGGGAGTTTCACTAGGGTAGGGAAGTCAGTCCCACCCAGGGGCACTCCACTGTCAGGTCCTCTATCAGTGCCCAAATGGAGTTTAAAAGCAGTCACAGGGGACACAACGAACAAGAGGATGTGGCTAAATGTTACCTGGCCGGCTAGCATTTCATACAGTAGCACGCCATAGGCCCACCAGTCCACGGACTTTCCATACGGCTGGTACGCGATTATCTGTGTGAAAACAAACACGTTGGTTATTTTTGGTGGTAATTCCAAGAGCCCTCATGAGAACAGGTCAAGTCAAGCGCAGAGGCATGGATACCCTCAGTCCCGGCCAACTACGCCGGGGTCAGACCTGTCTCTGGTTTCCACACCAGGGGTCCTTCAAATGGGCCACACGTGGAATCATGGCCCCATGATTCACCACCCCAACCCTGTTTTGTGGAGTCCCCTTCCAAGTCCACAGGGAGATGCTGCAGCACTGTCTTGAGGTAGATTAACAATCCTCGCTGGTGAAAAACATACGGACACTGAGTTGGAATTAAATTTTGGAAAACGAGAGATGTCAGAGCTGGGGTCTGACATGTTAAGATGATCAGATTCTCCAACTGGGCTTTGCTAAAAGTAATCAGATGATGAGGAAGATGAAGAGGAGGAGGAAGATTTCATCTACGCCAGTCAGACTGGCAGCTATTAAGGACACAAACAACAATAAATGTTGGAGAGGATGTGGGGGAAAAGGCACACTCATACATTGCTGGTGGGACTGCAAAATGGTGCAGCTGTTATGGAAAGCAGTATGGAGATTCCTTAGAAAACTGGGAATGGAACCACCCTATGACCCAGCCATCCCACTCCTGGGTCTATTCCCAAAAGACTTAAAATCAGCATTTTATAGGGACACAGCCATTTCAATGTTTATAGCAGCACAATTCACAATAGCTAGGTTGTGGAACCAACCTAGATGCCCCTCAGTAGATGAGTGGATAAAGAAAATGTGGTATATATACACAATGGAATTTTACTCAGCAATAAAAGAGAATAAAATCATGGCATTCACAGGCAAATGTATGAAGTTGGAGAATATAATGCTAAGTGAAGTTAGTCAATCTCAAAAATCCAAATGCCGAATGTTTCCTCTGATATAAGGAGGCTGATACACAGTGGTGTTGGGTCGGGGTACATAGGAGGATTAGAGGAACACCAGAAAGGTCAAGAGGGAGGGAGGGGAAGGGAGGGAGAAAGGGGGTATGGAGGGGAAAAAAAAAACCCGAGAAGGTGGTAGAATAAGATGGATATTATTATCCTAAATGCATGATTGAAGACTTGAATAGTACGAATATACTTTGTATACAGTGTCATGTAAAAAGATGCTCTATATGTGGATTATGAATTGTAATGCATGCTACTGTTATAAATACAACAACTTTGAATTAAAGAAATAAATAAAATAAATAAAAAATAAAAGAATGAAGTGACATCGTGGTTCCCTTGTGTTGCACATTGAGGTGCAAAGATGGGCAACCAGCCCGCTGAGTGACTCATGATTTAGAACATTTTTAAAGAGGCGAACAATGTAGTATTTGAACCTTTTTGATTCAAACCAACCAACTGCAAAAAAGAAATCTTGAGACAATTGAGAAAAGCGAAGACGTGGTCTGCACATTAGGTGATCTGTTAAATGACTTGCTGATTTTGTTAGATGGCGTAATTGCAGGGTGTCTAAATAAAAAGTGTCCTTTTCTGTTACAGGTGAGTGTGTGTATGGGTGAAATGGGCGAGAAATGAAGCATCCATGGGTGACATGACATTTAAGATTTTTAAAAAATGCTTCAGTTAGAGATGTGCAGGGTGAGGAATGGACTCAATGAGTTGGCCAAGTGTGGGCAGCGGTCGGTGCCGGGTCCACAGGCCATTCCTTCTCCTCCACCTCTACCTTGGTGGTTCTCAGAATCTGCAGAGTACTTCTCTAACCACCCCCTGTGGAAGGGAGTGATGCTGTTTTGAATTTCTAAGTGTGGTGTGGCTTATTAAAACACTGGCTTTATGACCTCTGAGCGAGGCCCTGTGTCTAAGCACATGATTCCCAGGCCCGTGTTTCACTCCCAGGATTCGAGGTGAAGCTATATTAAAGGTGCTCAGCATGACCATCCTGCCATCCTATATATGGCTTTAACTTTGAAATGACCTAGGATTTTTTTTTTAATGGCTCAGAATGTCTACTTACATGTCCTGGAACATTAGAAAACTTTCTGCGTGCCAGCCCTCCCTCATTTATTTAATGTAATTACATATATATATATATATATATATATATATATATATATATATATGTATATATGAGAAAAACAAGCCCCTGGGCTTTGCCCAAGTGTGTGCACCAACAAGGGGGCACCTGTTTGGACTTAGCAGTTTTGTAGCTCATCTTCTTGACAAGGGAGTGGTAACTGCAGGAACTTACAAGGAGTCCTTAATTTCCTTTACTACCTTTGTTATTTTCTGTATGCTCTTTTCTGGAAACTTAGAATATCAACACACACATGAAACCCACCAAAATTAAAGTCCGTAATCTATTACTCAAAGATGATATATGTCATTCCAGTTTCCGGACAGGAAACTCTTGCATCAAAGGAGCTGCATACTTTTCTAACCTTTTGATACAATGGCAAACTGCCCTCCCATGCTAGTTGGGCTGAATTAAAATCCCTACCTGATGCCAGTTTCGTGTTCCCATTCATAAGGTAAAAATCATTCTTTTATAAAATCATCTTACTTATTTTTTAATCTGCCAAGCCACAAAGGCTCATTCAATAGAAATTAAAAGGGGGAGAGGGGAACCTCATATAGGAAAGTAAAATTGCTTAGAGTCTCACTACCCATAAATGTTAATAAGGTTATTGTCACTTAAAATCTTTCCATCTCTTTTCTAGGTATAGTATGTCTGCGTGTGCATTTTTACAGATGAGGATTATGCCCATCTATCTACTCAGCTACAGTCAAGAGTTTGATAAATAGATCACGAGCATCTGTGCAAAACCTCTGATTTTTCCTGTGGGACTAATTCCTCTGTGTAGAATTGTGGGGTCAAAGCAACTGTTCTGGACCCAAAAGCAATACCTCTAGAACACATTTCCAGACTACTCAAGAGTGGAAACACATATACGCTCCACCAGTGGTAACCAGTGCTGGTGTCCTGACTCCTCATCAATACTGGGTCCTGTCATTGTTTCCAAAATGGGCCCCTGTGATGACTGAAAGTGGAATTTCAATGGTCTTTTTATTTTCATTTTGCTCACTTCACATTTTCACATGGGAATTAGCCACCTGTGCTTCTTTTCTTAGACGACCCATGTACTTTGCCCAATTTTCCATCATGATTGATTGCTTCATTCATTCATTCTTTTGGAGAATATACTAGGGATAAAATGTAAAAAAGAACAATCTCCCTACCCTCACTGAGATTATGTGGACATTTGTTTTTCTTACTGATTAATGAAAGCTCTTTACGTCTTAGGGATATCAACCCTCTGTTGTATATTTTACAAATAGTTTTGCAATTCATCATTTACTTGTGTTTTGTTTAATATCTTTGGATGTTCAGAAATATGAGCTTTTTAATAGCAGAAACACACAAGCTTTTCTAGTATACATTCAATTTTTTTTTTTTTTTTTTTTTTTTTTTTTTTTTTTTTTGTGTGTGTGTGTGTGGTACCGGGGATTGAACTCAGGGGCACTCGACCACTGGGCCACATCCCCAGCCCTTTTTTGTATTTTATTTAGAGACAGGGTCTCACTGAGTTGCTAAGTGCCTCGCCATTGCTGAGGCTGGCTTTGAACTCGCAATCCTCCTGTCTCAGCCTCCCAAAGTGCTGGGATTACAGGCGTGCGCCACCGCGCCCGGCTTCAATTTTTAAATAGTAGAAATTCCCAAATTTGTAAAAAAAAAAAAAAAAAAAAAAAAAAAAAAAATATATATATATATATATATATATATATATATAAAATTTTTTCTAATTGTTTAACAGATTTACTTTTTATGTTTAATAGTTTATTCTACCTACAAATTGGAGCATGGTATGAATATGATTTCCTCCCAAATGTTAATTTTTTTTTTTAATATTTATTTATTTACTTTAGTTGTACACAATGCAATGCATTTATGTTTACGTGGTGCTGAGGATCGAACCCGGGCCGCGCACGTGCAAGGCAAGTGCTCTGCCGCTGAGCCACAACCCCAGCCCCCTCAAATGTTAATTTTTAATCCCCAGCTTAATTTAATGAATGATTCATCCTCTTTAAAATCGCAAAATCACTTTCATCCCATAGTGAACAATCAGCTCAGGCCTCTTCCTTTTCCCCTGGGGATACTCCCAGGGAGCCTCCTGGTACCAAGGAAGCCCTTCTCCAGTCCACAGATAAATCTGCTGTCCACTTCCCCTTCCACAGGACTGTGCCTACACCTTCCCAACACTTCTCAGAACTGTCACGAATACATAGTTATTTGTTGAATGGCTCTATCCTGGTAGATGAAAAAATGCTCTGGAGGTAGCACCATGTTGATCCCTGTAGCCCAGCATCTAGCAAATGCCTGAATGTAAACGTGGTTCCAGACATCGCAGTATTTGCCAGCATGGGAAGGAAGCTTAGTTGGCACTGTCTCCTTTGATTCTTCGATAACCCTATGGGGTGGATACTATATTCCTATCTTACAAATGAAAAAAAAAAAAAATAAACAAACAACAAACCGAGGCTAAGAAAAATTAAGGAAGCTGTGCAAGGGTATGCCCAAGTGGTAAGTGACAGAGCAAGGGTTTGAATTGAGGCCTTCCAGCGTGGGAATCTGCAGAGTTCAGCTGGAACACCCAATTAGAGCACACCTCCTGAAGGTTCCCAGCTGGGCAGCCAGTCACGCCAGAGGAAGTGAAAGCTGGCATTCTGGGACTGGCATCCGCCCCGCCCAAGTCTTTCCTGGAGTAAGCAACACGGAAAGGCCACTTTTCTAACTTCATCAGAAAGAAGGCATTAACAGGGACTCCGCTAAGTCTTTGTGTAGGACACGTGGACAGCCAGGAGGCTTGGCTGATCTAGCCTGGCACCGTCTGCAACCACAAGCCAATCTGGTTTCTGTTTCCCCCACAGAACCAAAGATAAAGGCTGGCAACACACAGAATGACTATGTAATTTCCCAACTGCCTAGATAAAAATTATTGAAAAACTCAAGGTTAGTAAGTGTCAGGAATAAGTGTTAGTAAGTAAGTGTTAGTAAGTGTGTGAATCTTCTGCTGCGGCATTCTACTTTTAAACGTTATGTTGTATCATCGTGTGGGAGATACTATAGTGTAGGCTTAGAAACTATTTGTGAATAAATGAAGGGGTGAATTAATGAATGGATAAGTGAATGAGGGCACAAGTGGCCTTGCACACACTTGGATCTGTCTTTCCATCTGTTTGCACAGGAGCACTCTCAGTTTCCCGCACATACATGACAGAAGTGGTGCCCTCCAGAAATGTGTAAGGCTGAGTGGATATGAAGTGCTCCCAAGAAAGGAAGCATCCCACCATCCCACGATGGGACACCCTGATCACCTTTCTGTCTCAGAAGGACTTGGGGAGGGATAATTCAATGAGTAAATGTGAATAGATTTCACTTGAAAACTCTAGGGTTCTATGCAAACATAAAGAACTACCATCACTTTGATCAAATTATAAATGTCTTCCCTTAATCTTAGTGGGAAATATATAATTTGTCAAGCTGGAAAGTATCGTTTTAAAGAGAATTTGAATCAAAGGATTAAGGAGTCCAACCTCCTCCTCCCCCTTCCCCTCCCCCCTTCTTCTTCTTCTTTTGTACCAGGGATTGAACCCAAGGGTACTTAACCACTGAGCCACATCTCCAGCCCTTCTTTTAAATATTTTATTTTGAGACAGTGTCTTGATAAGATGCTTAGGGCTGTACTAGTTGTTGAAGCTGGCTTTGAACTTGCAATCCTCCTGCCTCAGCCGTCTGAGCAGCTGGGATTACAGGCATGTGCCACTGTGCCCAGACCCAACTTCTTTCTTTGAAGTATCACAAGTCCCAATGTTTCAGCTTATGCTGTTCTCTAGAATAATACTCTAAAAACTTTTGACCAGGTTCCATAAACACAATTCTTGTCTCATACAACCAACTCTTACTTATACAATCAAAGAAAGAGACATCTGTGGTGCCAGGTGAGAAATGTAGCTTTCCCCTGGCCAACTCTTGCAGAGAAAAAAAACTGTGCTATAGGCAGTCTGATTATCAAGATGTTCCTGGGGGAAAAGATTGCTGAAAAAGAAAGCCAATTGGTGGGGATGGGGGGAGGCATTTAATTTAGCGGTTAGCTATTAAAATACTTCTCTAACAAATCTATCCAAAGGGAAATATTAACCACAGGAAAATTAAGATCTGAGGTGTAATGGTCATTTGAAAGGGTCTATTTTAAATGAACTGAGTTCTGTCTTCCTTGATACCTCAGCATAAAAAGATAAAGACTGATTTATACACTGGATTCCTACCTCAAGCCAACACAAATAAAGCCATTTCCTTGAGATTATTGGCAGCATGAAGTTTGCTTGTCCATTATCTAATTAGTACAAGCTTAGTACACTTAACCTGCACCTGTAAGCAAAGAAAAGAATCCACCTAAAATGGCTTGGCTAAATCCTGAAAGTCTTTGCTCATCTCCAATCAAGTGGGGTGGAAAATTTCACTTCAATTCCAGTGATATAGAACCTAGGCTCATGGCAAAGCTAAACCTATGCCAAACCTAAAAATGAGTAGGTAGAAAGAGTTTGAAGAAATTGGCTATTGTATTAACAAGTCAGAGGATAACTTAGAATTGAGGGACCAAACCCAGCATCAGATAGTACCCATCACACAGTCCAGGTGCTCCCCTACACTTCCCAGCCTCCTTTGCTTTGGGGCCATGTGACTACTCCTGACCAATGGATGGTGAGAGGAAGTGATGATTCACTCCTAGGTTGAGGCAGTTAAACGCCCACCTGCTCCCAACCCTGGGATTCTGGATACCACGTGTTCTAGACGGCTTAGCTTCGAGATGGAGGAGGGCTGCCTGACCTGCATCACGCTAAATGTGAGCAATGAGAAAATAAATGTTAATGGTGGGAAGCTGTTGCCGCCTGAAGCGATGGCCGCTTGGAGCAACGAAGCCGTGGGAAGAAGTTCAGAGGCAAACTGGAAACAAACAGCTTTTTATTCTGATAACTTTTCTCTCTGGCTCTAACAACGACTAACACGCACCACACACACCACCAAAATGGCGCTGACCCGATCAGCAATCTTGGCCAAGTCACTCGAGATCCCGGGCCAAGTCCCGTGAGACTACGGAAGGCAGCAATGCCCAAAACTCCATGGCCCATAGTCAACCGCAATTTAAGCCATCTCCCCAAACAGGGCTCCTGCAGGAAGCCACTGAGATTGCAGAGGCAGTGAGAGTTGGTCACTGGATGATAAGGCTTCCTCCATGTAAGCAGATCTCAAGATCTCAGCTTTTCCACAGACTGACTCGACCAACAGGAGTTGTCTTTGGAAGATAAAGTTCACTTGCTGAGTGCCTGATATAAGAGATGCTCTACACACATTTTCTCATGCCACCTGATGGGGCAGAAATTATTGCTATTTCCGTTTTATAGGTGAGAACACTGAGGCTCATGCAGTTAAGGGAGTTGCCCAAAGCCAGTCAGCTAGGAAGTGGGGCTCTGCCTGTTAGCATACTTGTGTTGGAGACACAATTTATGGCTTCCAAATACATCCACTTTAAAATTAATAAAATATTAATCAAAGGGGTTTGAAGATTAATGTGAAGAGATTTGAAACCATCATTTCAGTTGTTATAAGTAACTGCATTTCAAAATCACGTGAAAAAACTTTATTCTTGTAACCTCATGAAAGCCAGTGCCTGCGATCTCTGTAATTTGGTGTCCCAGAGCCTCCCCACCCCCACCCCCAGGTCTACAACGTGGCCTCAACTCGCTTCTCATGCTCTGTCTCTACAGCATCGATGCCCATGACACCTGTGGATGCCACCCTCTCCTTTCTCCAAGACTTAGGGAAGCAGCATGCCCAGGGCCAATGGCTCTTTCTCCAGTGACTGCCCTGGTCAGCCCCACTGAACCTCTTGCTCAGTCCCTGGAGTGAGACTGCAATGTCCCCTTGAGCACCAAAGTGCTTTCAACAGCAATAACAGGACAGCATTTAGAATCCAGCTGGAGCACTTCTTGCCAGAGGAGTTCACAATCTATCACCCTCACCTTGCACACCAGATGGAATGGGAGGTCCCAAAGACCTGACGTATAGGGCGCACGGTGCCACCTCGCCCATGCATGTTCCTTTTTACAATAAAGCCTGTCTCTCCCTCAATGATCAGCTACTATTAATAAATAAGTCTAATTAACCAAAACCTCAGAGCCAAAGGAAAATTTTACTAGAAAGCCCTACTTTTGAAGATAAATATTGAGTGACACATGATTTAGGATGCTGGTCATACTGTCCCTTTTGAGCTCTCCAGATTCACTCTGTCCATTACAGTCACCATGAGCCACATGTGATTAGTGAGCATTTGAAATCCATCTAGTCCGAATTGAGATGTGCTTTCAGGGTAAAATACTTTTATCAGTGCAGATCAGATTTTGAAGGCTGTATAAAAATGCAAAATGGCTCATTAATAAGTTTTTTTATTTTATTTTAGATATATTAGGTTAAATAAAATTAATGTCATCCATTTTTCCCCCCAGTTTTCTAAAACCATGGCTGCTAAATGCAGCTGTGGCTTGCCTTTTGATCGGGCAGTGCTGGTCTAGCCTCTCCGAGTTTCACCAACCCACGGCCTGCTCTGGTTCTCTGGTTCCTGGGGAGCCACCAGCTTTGGGCTGAGGACCAGGTTCAGAGAGCACAGAGCAGTTCATGAGAGTCCCTTGGGTCTGTCCCCAGCAGGGATGGGTGCAGGTGCCTCTGGCACTTGTGGGATAATGGGGCTTTGCAGCCAAGCCCAGGCCACGTGACATCCTGAAGCCCCAGGCCCGGGGCTGCCATGGCAATGGGCTTCCCACAATGGAGCGACTGACAAAGAGCGGGGAGGCTTGGCAAGACGGGCCAGAGTTGGCGGCCTTTCCCGTAGCACATGGGAGGCTGAACTTTGGCTTGGAAGACAGACCTCCGACAGGGCCACTGTCATCCAGTTTTAGTGCTGTTTGTCATTGCGATCATTATTATTAAACTTAGATGAGCCAATTGCTTGGAGCGAATGTCAGAATGTGTCAAATGGCTGCCTGTCTTGCAAAAATGAGACATGAATGAGCTTTCTTCCAGCCTGGGCAAAGGACCAGGACATGAAAGGGACCAGGGGCAGCCTCTCATCTCCCACTAGGCCAAGGGCTCACAGCTGCTGGCTGGCCACGGCTCCAAGGCCACCCAGCCTTCCGCCCTCTGCCAGGGCTACACACTCAAAGGCCTCCCAGAGAGGCTGGGGCTTCAGAAGCTTTCTGACCTCTGACAGCTCAGGCTTGGGGGAGCCCGGGGGCAGCATGGGCGGGTTTTAGATGCTACTGGCAACAATTACAACTGTGAGCAACCTCGCCATCACAGAGGCCGGGCTCTCTTAGCTCTTTCCAGGCCCACTTCAAAGGTGAGGAAATGAGGTAGAGACAGCAAGGGGCTGGTTCCAGCTTATAAGACTACTAAGTGACAAGGTTCGGACTTTACTATACTGAGAGCCGTGACCACGTGTGGGTACCTGGACAGCTGTGTGGGAGCTGGCCTGGGCAAGGTGGCTCTTGCTGAAGCTGCCAGGAGGCCCACCCCACTTCAGAACTTGCTCTGAAGGCTCTGCTTAGGAAGACCATGTGAGACCATTGGGTGACCATGACAGGACCCTGATGGCCCTTCCTCCACTGGACACCACGCTTTATTTAATGTTCTACTCGAAACCACAAAAGCTGTCATTACAAAATAATGGCCTTTATGCCTAAAACATGTTCAAGTCATTTTACTCCCAGGGAAACAAAGAACATTCCCTTCTTTTCTCAGAAAGAACAACATTTTATTTTGAAGGAGAAATTATGGTTGTTTTGAAAAACATCATCAAGTCTCAAGGATGGAACACAGGACCCAAGAGGCGCTCTTTGTGCACATGGTCAAAACCACTGTCTGACACGTCTAAACAACAGTACCGTTCAGGAAGAAGGAAGGTGGACCTGTTTCCTGGGTGTTCTGTTTGGACAGCTGGGAACCTGAGCTCAGGAACGTGCGCCACCCACCTCTGCACTCATTGCTGAGACCCCCCACCCCACCCCAGCAGAGGCAGACACTATGAAGGCCATGTTGGAGGACCAAGTGGATCCAATCCAGCCAACTCCACAGACACCACCTACTTCTCAAGTGCAAAATCTAACGGGCCCTTGGGGTTGCTGGGTTGCTAAGGATGGTGGGGACTCAGGGATGCTTGAGCAAAGCGACTTCAGTGTTCTGCACAGGAGCCTGAGGCTCAGAGTGGCAGAGTGGCTTGCCTGAGGTTACTGGGTCAGTCTGTGGAAAGGCCAGGAAAAGACCAGCCTCAGGATCCCTGGATTGCGTTCCCTTCCAGAGCATCAGGCCTGAGACCAGAGCATGACAAACCCTGCAAAGGGGGGGGGGGGGGTGAGGCACTCCCAGCTCTCAGATGAGACGCTTCTGAACTAACTCCATTGGGTTGGCATGTCCAAGCCCAGCATATCCACAGGAAGCACAATGGTGAGAGCTCCGAACCCAACTACAGGAGTCCAACTCTGCCACTCAGGGGTTCTGTGTCCTTGGGGGAGTTAATTAGCCTCTCTGAGCTTCCATTTACCAGCTGTGATACTGGACTTCCGGTCCTCAGGGTGGTGAGGGATGAAATGGCATTGTATCAAAATCGTGCAGGTGAGTGGGATATATATATATATATATATATATATATATATATATATATATATAAATTCTCACTGCCCGACATCATAAATAAGAGCCAGCCCCAGGCAGGGCAGATGGGAGAAAGTTCTCAAGGCAATAAACCCAACCTGGCTTACAGGAGGATAGAGAAAACATTTTGGCATGAGAGGTAATGTTAAAAATGTGTACCAAACATCTACAGTGATTTCTGGTGCCTGCAAAGTCCCAACGAACACTAGACACCACCTTCTATCAGCAAACACTAGCTGCTCTCTGCCAGGCACTGTACGGGACAGATTTTTAAAAAACGCCCCCTCATGCAATTAAATGGATTTTTACCGGAAAGTCTAAACTTGAGGCTTCTCTCTTTTCTCGTGGTGTTAGAACACCCTCCCTCTCCCTCTGTCACTTGCTCCCCGTTCATGGCTGACTATTCACTTCTATGGCCTGGCTGGCATTCTGCAAGACACTGGGGATTACACATCTAATAACTGGGGGGACAGATGTGAAATGGAAAAATACACGAAAAACATTCTAAGATCAAGGATCCTAGTATATCATGTGAGAAATACCTGCAATATTTGAAAATCTTTGGGAAAAAATGGGTTATATAAGAATAAAGACTATTACCAAAGATGAAAAACTTGGGAAGTCTGGTGTCCAAACCATATATTTTCTATTTAGACAAAATTATGGCGTTACTAGGGACTGGCAACAATAGAAAATGATGTCTCTAATGGTAATAAATAAACTTGCTTTAAGTGCTGGGCTTGGTGATGCATGCTTATAATCCTAGTGACTTAGGAGGCCAAGACAGGAGGACCACCAATTAGAGGCCAGCCTCACCAACTTAGTGAGATCCTATCTCAAAATTTAAAAAATAAAAAAAAAAAAAAAAGAAAGAACTGGGGATGTAGTTCAGTGGTTCAACTCCCAATTTAAAAAAAAAGAAAAAAAAAGTGTTTCAAGATCTATGCACAGTAGCTACCTCTTCTTCCTCCTTCTTGGTTATTTACTTTGCACCATGAGAATGGAGAGCAATCGTCAGGCCACCCAAGGCTGCTCTCCCAAAAGGTCAGAAGTGGATCAAGTGGCACAAAGAATTATTGATGCTGGCTTCAACTAGCAATTAATACTTTTTATACACCATTGGGATCTATTTGCTAATATTCTGTAGCAGGTTTTTGCATGGTCTGTCACAGTCTTATAATGTCTTTGGTTTTGCTATGAGGGTCACGCTGGTTTCTTAGGATGAGCTAGAAAGTATTTCTTCAGCTTTGATCTTCTGGAGCAGGCAATAGAAGATGAGTGTAATTTCTTCCTTAACTCTTTGGTAGGATTCACCAGTGAACCTATCCAGGCCTGGTGCTTTCTGTTTCGGAAAGTTATTAATTACTGATGTGATTTAAAAAACACACCAGGCCTGGTGGCACATGCTTGTAATTCCAGCAACTTGGGAAGCGGAGGCAGGATCACAAGTTCAAAGCCAGCCATAGCACCTTTAGTGAGGCCTTAAGCAACTCAGCGAGACCCTGTCTCAAAATAAAAAAATAAAAAGGGCTTAGTGGTTCAGGGGTCCTAGGTTCAATCCCTAATACCCCCTCCAAACCACCAAGAAAAAAGAGAGAGAGAGAGAGAAAAAAAAACCCCAAATCTAAACCTAGAGCTGGGGTTGTGGCTTAGAGGCAGAGCACTTGCCTAGCATACGAGAGGCACTGGGTTTGATCCTCAGCACCACATAAAAATAAAATAAAAATATTGTGTCCACCTATAACTAAAAAATAAATATTAAAAAAAAAAAACAACTAAACCTAAACCAGACACAGGTTACTTTCGATGGTCCATTTCTTTTTGTGTAAATTTTTGGTGGATTATGTCTTTTGAGGAATTGGTCCATTTCATTTAGGTGATCAATTTTGGGCAGAGTTTTCACAGTACTTGTTCCTTTTCTTTTCACATCCACAGGATTGGTAATGATGGCCTCTCTTTCATTCTGAATGTTTGTAATTTCTTTTTTTCTTAGGTTGATAAGAGGCTTATCACTTTTATGGATCTTTTTAAAGTTTTAGTTTCTGCTGATTTTCTCTACTGATTTTGTTTTTCATTTCATTGATTTCTACACTACTTAAAAAATTATTTCTCTTCTGCTTACTCTGAATTTAACTAGCTCATATTTTTGTAGTTTCCCAGTGTGGGAGCTCAGAGGATTAATTTTAGATCTTTTTTTTGCATTCAACCTTAGAAATTTCTAAGAACTGCTTTTACTGCTTCCTGTGACACTTGATAAGTTGTGCTTTCAATTTCATTTATTTAAAAATATTTTTAACTTTTTCTTGAGATCTCTTCGACTCAAGTATTATTTAGAAGTGTGTTGTTTACTCTTCAAGTATTTGGGGATTTTCCAATCATTGCTCTATTATTGATTTTTAGCTTAATTCCTTTGTGGTCTGAGAGCAGACACTGTACGATTTCCAATATTTTAAATTTATTGAAGTGTGTGTTTTTATGGTCCAGAATGTGGTCCATCTTGGTGAATGTTCCATGGGTGCTTGAGAAGGTTGCTCAAGCTATTGTTTTTTTTTGTTGTTGTTGTTGTTTGTTTGGTACTGGGATTGAACTCGGGCACTCAACCACTGAGCCACATCCCCAGCCCTATTTTGTATTTTATTTAGAGACAGGGTCTCACTGAGTTGCTTAGCACCTTGCTTTTGCTGAGGCTGGTTTGGAACTCACAATCCTCCTGCCTCAGCCTCCTGAGGAGGTGGGATTACAGGCGTGCGCTACCACTCCCAGCTTCAAGCTATTGTTGGATGAAGCAGTCTGCAGCCATCAATTATACCCAGTTGATTGACAATGATGTTGAGTTCAACTATGTGCTTACTTTCTCCCTGCTGGATCTAACAGAGTAGTGCTCCAACTCTAATAATGGATTCATCTATTTCTCCTTGCAGCTTGATCAGTTTTTGCCTACTTATTTTGACACTCTGTTGTTAGGTGCATACAGGATTGTTATGTCTTCTTAAAGAACTGATACCTTAATAAGTAGGTAAAAGTTATCCCTGTCAACTTTCCTTGATCTGAAGTCTGCTTTGTCTGAAAATTAACATAATTATTTCTGCTTCTTTCTTTTGGTACCAGGGATCAAACTCAGGGGCACTCGACCACTGAGCCACATCCCCAGCCCTATTTTGTATTTTATTAGAGACAGGGTCTCCCTGAATTGCTAAGTGCCTCACCATTGCTGAGGCTGGCTTTGAACTGGCGATCCTTCTGCCTCAGCCTCCCAAGTGCTGGGATTACAGGTGTGCGCCACTGCGCCCGGCGCTCTGCTTTCTTTTGATTAGCGCTAGTACATCTTTCTCCATCCATTTACTTATAATCTGCACATGTCGTTATAGTGAAAATGGGTTTCTTATAAATAAAATGAGGTTTAGGTTTTTTTTTTTTTTTTTTTTTTGATCCTCTCTGACAACCTCTGTCTTTTAATTGGCGCATTTAGACTACAGATATTCAAAGTGATTATTGATACAGTTGATCAGGCTTCTTGCTGATTTTGTTGTCCTTGTTCTTTGTTCCTATTTTTTTCTTCTACTCTTTTTATGCCTCTTGTGGTTTTAATTATTTTCTATGATCTCATTCTCTCTCTGCTCTTAGCATATCAGTCACACTTTTTTTATTTTTTATTTTTTTTTTTTAGTGGTTGCCTTAGATTTTGCAGTATACCTTCACAATGAATCTGAGTTCACTTAAAAAATGACTCTATGACACAATATGATTTCATGGGGTCTGTATGTGCATAAAGAATCCATTACAGCTGTAATGTTGAACAAACTCTTATCTGTTAGATCAATTAAGAAAAAAAATTATTTTTTATTTTATGTTCACTTCTCTCCCCCTGATGATCTTTTCTTTGTGTAGGTTCAAGTTTCTGGCCTATATCATTTTCATTTGATAAAGAACCTCTTGTAACATTTCTTGCAAGGCAGGTCTATTGGCAATAAATTCCCTCAATGTTTGTTTCACTGAGAAAGTCTTTATTTCACTTTTGAAGGATGTTTTTCAGGGTATAGAATTCTACATTGGTGTTCCCCCTTCCCCAAACACTTTAAATATTGCATACCATTCTTTTTTCTATTCTGTGCCTTTGCTTTTCTTAGATAAGGTGTTTTCCTCTCTGGCTTCTCTTAGGACTCTTTGTTTGATTTCCTGAAGTGTGACTATTCATATGCCTATGTGTAGTTGTTTTGTTTGTTTTTCACATGTATCCTGCTTGGTCTTGTCTGCGCTTCCCAGTTCTGTGGTTTGGCATTTGACATTAATTTGGGGGAAATTCTCAGTTATTATTGCTCCTTCTGATCATCCCATTACATGTATATTTTAACAGTTGTTCTTGGATATTTTGTTCAATTTCTTCAGTCTTTTTTCTCTTTGATTTCGTTTTGAAAGCTTTTTCGTTTTTGTTTATAGGAACAAAGATTTTTAATAAGGATGCTAAAAAGTCAAGATGGGAAGACAAATTTGGGATAACTAAGACAGGTTTAATTATTCACATGAGGAGGAAAAACAAAGACCTTCTCTGCACTCATCAGTACGAGTTCACTGCAAGTTAGAGGAGTAGAAATAATGACTTTGGGACTTCTGCCCTAGTGCGGCCAGGCCCAGGACAGCCCCACTGACCTCCGTTCGAGTGCAGGAGGCCCAAGGACCACCCCGCCAACCTCCACCCAAGCGCAGGTGGGCCCAGGTCAGCCTAGCCAACACCTGTGGAGCTCAGGCACGTCTAGGACAGCTTCACTGACCTCTGCTCAGAGGACCGCCTCTTCCAACCAGCAGACCACTGCGGGAGCTCAGATTCAACCAGTTCAGCTCACACCAACCTGCATGGGACCCAGGTCCAGGGTAGGTCCACTACCCCACCCCCACCTGGGAGCACAAGCCTAACCCACTTCCATCTTGAGACACTGCAGACATAGCCATAGCCTTCCCCCACACAGTAGCCCCTACCTTTTGACAACAGACAGGGCCTAAAAGCAGCCGCATCTCAGAGCAGGCATCCCAAAGACACTATAAGTCCCACCCTTTCAGAAGCCCCATCTCTGGAAGACATTGCATTCATCTTGGGGCACCTTCACTGTTATCTTGAGTTACCTCCACTACTGCCATCACCACCTTTAGTTGCAGTAGCATACATCGAGGGACACCTGCAGGGTCTGAACGCCCAACATTAACATGAGGCACAGACACCTGCACGGATATTACAAGAATATAGGGTAGAAACTGTAATATCTCAGGTCCACACTGCAAGAAAGGAAGGCAAATAGACAACATGAAAAAATAAGGGAGGAAAGTATCCCAAACAAACCAGTATACTACAATAACAGAACCCATGGACAGCGAAGTTGATGAAATGTCATAGAAGGAGTTCAGAAGGTTCATAATTAAAATGATCTGTGAATTAAAGAATGACCTAATTGAGCAAATACAGGCAAAAATTGATCACTACAACAAAGATATAAGAGAGCAAATACAGGTAGCAAAAGATTACTTAAAAAAGGAGATAGAAACTCTGAAAAAAAAACAGTAAGAAATCCTTGAAATGAAGGAAACAATTAACCAAATAAAAAAACACAATAGAAAGCATCACTAACAGACTAGATCAACTGGAAGAAAGAACTTCAGATAATGAAGACAAAGTATATAATCTTGAAAATAAAGTTGACCACACAGTGAAGATAGTAAGAAACCACGAACAGAACATCCAAGAATTATGGGACAGCATCAAAAGACCAAATATAAGAATAATTGGGATACAGGAAAGCACAGAGTTTCAAACCAAAGGAATGCACAATCTCTTCAATGAGATAATGTCAGAAAATTTCCCAAGCATGAAGAATGAATTGGAAAACCAAATACAAGAGGCTTACAGAACACCAAATGTACAAAATTACAACAGATCTACACCAAGACACATTATAATGAAAATGCCTAGCATACAGAATAAGGATAGAATCTTAAAGGCCGCAAGAGAAAAGAATCAGATCACACATAGGGGGAGACCAATTCTTATCATGGCAAATTTTTCAACCCAGACACTCAAAGCCAGGAGATCATGGAACAACATATACCAAGCTCTGAAAGAAAAGGGATGCCAACCATGAATCTCATATCCAGAAAAATTAAGCTTTAGATTTGAGGATGAAATAAAATCCTTCCATGATAAACAAAAGTTAAAAGAATTTACAACTAGAAAGCCAGCACTACAGAACATCCTCAGCAAAATATTCCATGAAGAGGAAATGAAAAACAATGATGAAAGTCAGCAGAGGGAGGTATTACACTAAAGGAAAAGCCAATCAGAGGAGAAACCATGTCAAGTTAAATACCAAAAATAAACAAAAATGGCTGGGAATACAAATCATGTCTCAATAATAATTGAATGTTAATGGCCTAAACTCACCAATAAAAAGACATAGACTAGCAGATTGGATTAAAAAAAAAAAAAAAAAAAAAAGACCCAACAATATGCTGCCTCCAAGAGACTCATCTCATAGGAAAAGACATCCACAGGCTGAAGGTGAAAGGTTGGGAGAAATCCTACCACTCACATGGACTGAGGAAACAAGCAGGGGTTTCCATCCTTATATCAAATAAAGTAGACTTCAAGCTAAAGTCAATCAAAAGGGATAAAGAAGGACACCACATAATGCTCAAGGGAACCATACACCAACAAGACTTAACAATTATAAATATATATGCCCCAAACAATGGAGCATCCATGTTCATCAAACAAACTCTTCTCAAGTTTAAGAGTCAAATTGACCACAACACAAAAATTTTGGGTGACTTTAACACACCCCTTGCACCACGGGATAGATCTTCCAAACAAAAGCTGAACAAAGAAACTATAGAACTCAAAAGTACAATAAACAACTTAGACTTAGCTGACTTATATAGAATATTTCATCCTTCAATAAGCGAATACACTTTCTTCTCAGTAGCACATGGATCCTTCTCTAAAATAGATCATATGCTATGTCACAAAACAACTCTTAGCAAATATAAAAAATAGAGATACTACCCTGCATTCTATCAGATCATAATGGAATGAAATTAGAAATCAACGATAAAATAAGAAATAAAAGCTACTCCAACACCTGGAGACTAAATAATATGTGACTGAATGAACAATGTGTTGCAGATGACATCAAAGAGGAGATTAAAAAATTCTTAGAGGTGAATGAGAACACAGACACAATATATCGAAATCTCTGGGACACTATGAAGGCAGATCTAAGAGGAAAGTTCATTGCATTGAGTTCATTCCTCAAAACTAGAAAAAGTCAACAAATGAATGATTTAACATTACATCTCAAAGCCCAAGAAAAAGAAGAACAGTCCAACACCAAAAGCAGTAGAAGACAGGAAATAATTAGAATCAGAGCTGAAATCAATGAAATTGAAACAAAATAAAAAATTGAAAAATTGACAAAACAAAAAGTTGGTTTTTTGAAAAAATAAATAAAATTGACAGACTCTTAGCCAGGCTAACAAAGAGAAGGAGAGAGAAAACTCAAATTACTAACGTATGTGATGAAAAAGGAAATATCACAACAGACATTACAGAAATACAGAAGATAATTCGAAATTATTTTGAAAACTTGTACTCCAATAAAATACAAACTATCAAAGGCATCAACAAACTTCTAGAGTCATATGATTTTCCCAAATTGAATCAGGATGATATACACAATTTAAATAAATCAATTTCAAGTAATGGAATAGAAGATGCCATCAGAAGCCTACTAACCAAGGAAAGCCCAGGACCAGATGGATACACAGCCGAGTTCTACAAGACCTTTAAAGAAGAACTAATACCAATACTCTTCAATTTATTTCAGGAAATAGAAATAGAGGGAGCACTTCCAAACTCATTCTATGAGGCCAATATCACCCTGATCCCAAAACAAGGCAAAGACACATCAAAGCAAGAAAACTTCAGACCAATATCTCTAATGAACATAGATGCAAAAATTCTGGCAAATTGGATACAAAAACATATCAAAAATATAGTACACCATGATCAAGTGGGGTTCATTCCAGGGAAGCAAGGATGGTTCAACATATGGAAATCAATAAATGTAACTCATTACATAAATAGACTTAAAGATAAGAACCATATTATTATCACAATAGATGCAGAAAAAGCATTCAACAAAATATAGCATGTTCAAAACACTAGAAAAACTAGGGATAACAGGAACATATCTCAACATCGTAAAAGCTATCTATGCTAAGCCCCAGGCCAACACCATTCTAAATGGAGAAAAACTGAAAGCATTCCCTCTAAAAACTGGGATGAGACAGGGATGTCCTCTTTCACTACTTCTATCCAAGAACAAGGTAGGTAGAATTAATATTGTCAAAATGTCCATACTACCAAAAGTATTATACAGATTTAACGCAATTCCAATCAAAATCCCAATGACATTCCTCAAAGAAATAGAAAAAGCAGTCATGAAATTCATCTGGAAAAATAAGAGACCCAGAACAGCTAAAGCAATCCTTAGCAAGAAAAGTGAAGCAGGTGGCATCACCATACCAGACTTTAAATTATACTATAGAGCAATAGTAACAAAAACAGCATGGTATTGGCACCAAAACAGACTGGTAGACCAATGGTACAGAATTGAGGACACAGAGACTAATACATATAATTTCAGCTATCTTATATTAGACGAAGGCACCAAAAAATGTACAGTGGAGAAAGGATAGCCTATTCAACAAATGGTGCTGGGAAAACTGGAAATCTATATGCAACAAAATGAAATTAAACACTTATCTCTCACCATGCACAAAATTCAATTCAAAGTGGATCAAGGAACTAGGAATTAGACCAGAGACAATATACCTAATAGAAGAAAAAGTAAGCTCCAATTTCCAACATGTTGGATTAGGACCCAAATTCCTTAATAAGAATCCTGTAGCGCAAGAATTAATATCAGGAATTAATGAATGGGATCGATTCAAACTAAAAAGCTTCTTCTCAGCAAAAGAAACAATCAGTGAGGTGAATAGAGAGCCAACTAATTTGGAACAAATATTTAATACACGCACATCAGATAGAGCACTAATTTCTAGAACATATAAAGAGCTCAAAAAAATTTAACTCCAAAAAAAAAATAATAACCCAATCAATAAATGGGCTAAGGAATTGAAAATATACTTCTCAGAAGAAGATACACAAGAAATCAACAAATACATGAAAAAATGCTCAACATCGCTGGCAATTAGAGAAATGCAAATCAAAGCTACTCTAAGATTTCATTTTACTCCAGTAAGAATGGCAGCTATTAAGGACACAAACAACAATAAATGTTGGAGAGGATGTGGGGAAAAAGGCACACTCATACATTGCTGGTGGGACTGCAAAATGGCGCAACCGTTATGGAAAGCAGTATGGAGATTTCTTGGAAAACTGGGAATGGAACCACCTTATGACCCAGCCATCCCACTCCTGGGTCTATTCCCAAAGGACTTAAAAACAGCATACTACAGTGACACAGCCACTTCAATGTTTATAGCAGCACAATTCACAATAGCTAAACTGTGGAACCAACCTAGATGCCCTTCAGTAGATAAATGGATAAAGAAAATGTGGCATATATACACAATGGAATATTACTCAGCAATAAAAGAGAATAAAATCATGGCATTCACAGGTAAATGGATGAAGTTGGAGAATATAATGCTAAGTGAAGTTAGCCAATCCCAAAAATCCAAATGCAGAATGTTTTCTCCGATATAAGGAGGCCGATTCACAGTGGGGTTGGGATGGGGAGCATAGGAGGATTAGAAGAACACTAGAAAGGCCAGTGGGAAGGGAGGGGTAGGGAGGGGGCAAAAGGGCGAAGAAAAAAAAAAGATGGTAGAATGAGATGGATATCATTACCCTAAGTGCATGTATGAAGACATGAATGGTGAATATACTTTGTATACAACCAGAGATATGTAAAAATGTGCTCTATATGTGTAATATGAAATGTAATGCATTCTTCTGTCATTTATAATAACAGAACAAAAATAAATAAATTCTGAGAAAAAAAGAATCTTGAAAAAAAATAATGACTTTGGGGATTTTGAACAATACTTGAAGAAATTTTAAGAAAAAGGATTAAACTATTTTTTAAAAAAAATCATTACTTAAAATGAAACAAATCCCTTAAAGCAGTATAGTGTAGTTTTTTTTTTCCTGAGAAAGAGTTATATAATTTCATTGTTCTCTGAAGGTAACACCAATAATATATGCTATAATATCTGAGTTTTGAACACATCAAGTCCCAGGTACTTTTCCAATAATGCTTTTCAATAATATATATTTTTCAATAACATTCTACTCAATTAAATAATACATTTCCCCCAAGTGCATTCCATTTTCACCATCCCTTTGTTATTAAACCAGTCAATTCCTTGCTTTTCAAAATATACGAGACTCATAGAACACGAGCTTCAAGAAAAATTATAGTAGCAAGTGCAGCACATAAGCTAAAACAAAATACGATCCCGTGGCCATGTACGAATGAAGCCCAGTTAGTTTTCTGTTGTCATGTAGAGTTTCAAACGTCTCCATCATGATGGTGTTTTCTGGTTCAACATGGGAACCCTCACTCCGACCCATGCTCCCCTCAGGATGAACCAACGGGACCACCAGAACTTGGACTTGAACCTTCAGAACCATGAGCCAAAAACCGACCTCTGTTTACTTCATAAGTAGCCTGTCAGCCTGGATTTCACTGTAGCGATGGAAAGCTAAGACATCATCCAAGGCGTAGTTCTCTCAAGATGGCTGAGCAAACATCTTGTTATCCTTGTTCAGGTGCCCAGTGGACATTTTGTTGCTCTTAAAAGACCATTCTAGGATGTCAATGACTGTGAGGTAGCTGCCACTGTGGACAGGGTGCTGTTGGCCTAGGAACCCAATAACCCCAGCAGGTAGACAGCTCTGGCCCAAGCTCTGGTCCTGGGGGCCTAGGGCGCCCCCCAGGGGCCATGGTTGGCATCTCCCTAACAACAAGCTGTGTTCCAGGGATGACATCTCGGTCTTTGACATTACCCTAGGAGGGCCAGGCAGTTATTCCTGGGGGCTCAGCCCCATCCCTCCACCACCATCCCAGCCTCTCCATGTGTACCCCTCTCATAGCCCAAATTCTGAAGTTGTCTCCCTGACCCTTTAGTGGCAGTTTTAACCGAGAAAAGGATGTCTACTAGATCCAGAGTTACAGCTCTTGGCAAATAAACCCGATGGATGAAAACAAACAAATAAAAAAACCATTCTGCTGAGATTTTACTATATTGTTGTGCAATTTTAAGATGATTTTTGTTTCAATGTTTTTCACTGAATAAAAATTTAACTGGGTCAAAAACCACTGATTTGAAGATCCAAACAAAACAAAACAAAAAAACCACAAAACATTCTGGAAGCCGAAAGCCCAAGATCAGGGTGCCAGTAATGCCAAGCACTGGTGAAGGCCTCTTCCTGGTTACAGACTGATGACTTCTTATAGCATCTGTTATTACCACATACTCACTAAAGCAAGACATCTCACATGTCTCCAAGCACATTTTGACTCAAGCCCTTCGGAGCCAAAGTGACATCGTTATTTTCTCTATTGCTTCCTAAGCTCTCCCGTCCTCTCTTTTGAAAATTATAGCAGACACGAATTACAGTGTACACATGAAAGGGCCATGTGTTTTTCACCCTTGAGAAAATGAGCGTGACGCTGCCCCTGGATGGTGAAACGGTCCAACCTGAAATCAACGTCCTTGCCTTCCCCTGGGGACTTGGTTTGCTGTTCACTCTGGGGTAATGAACTCTCGCACACTCATTGGTGCCTGTGTGTCCAACATCTAAGTATTTTCATGGAGGGGGCTGGGGACTCACAGTGCCCAGCCGGGGATGCGGAGAGGAGGTTTCGGGGCTTCAGTCCATGGTCAGCGAGCTCACAGCTCTGCGTGCGAGGCAAGGCAGAACATCACGAAAGACGAGAGCGGTGGAGGGGAGCTGTCCAGCTCGCGACTGCGGGAAGCAGAGTGCGCTGTCCGGAGAGTTTCTGCTGTTATATCCTCAGGCTCAGAGACTCTTTCCCTGGCTGGGTCCGGTCCACTAACAAGCCCGTCACATGCGCCCTTTGTTTCTGTGACGTGATGTTTGATCTTCAGCATTTCTTTTTTATTCTGCCTTAGAATTCCCATCGCGGTTTACACTGTCCATCTGTTCCTGCATGTTTTCTGATCTCCCCTTAAAGTCCTCAGCTTATTAATCACAGTTTTTTTTTTTCTTTTTAAATGCCTGCTCTGATATTTCCAACCTCCCTGTCACATCTGAGTCTGGTTCCAATGGTTCAGTCTTTTCAAAGTGGGATTTTGCCTTTGAATATGCTTTATAATGTTGTTTTTGATAGCTGGATGTGATATTCTAGGTAAAATAAACTGGTAAGCAGCCCTTTGCTGCTGTGGTGGGTGGGGTGTGGAGCAGAGGAAGCATTCTATAGCTTTATGATTAGGTCTTAAATTTTCGGTCAGCTTCTGCCCCTGGACTATAAATTTTACTGGTCCCCTGAGTGAAGACAGGATAGCTGGAGGGGGCTGAAGTTGGGAATTTTCCTCCAGATAAATTAGGCTCTGATAAACCACAGCAGTTAGGTTTCCATAGTTTCTCTTGAGGGTAGACCTTGTTAGAACAGAGCTTTCCGAGCTGGGCATGGTGACCCTCATCTGTAATCCCAGCTACTTGGGGGTCTGAGGCAGGAGGATCACAAATTTGAGGCCAGCCTGGGCAACTTAGGGAGACCCTGTGTTAAAAAAGAAAAAAAACAAAAAGCCCAGGGGTATAGCTCAATGGTAGAGCACCCCTGGGTTCAACCCCCAGGACAGCAAAAAAAAAAAAAAAAAAAAAAAAAAAAAAAGAGCGAGGAAAAAAATAGCATATTTCAGAATAGCTACTACTCTCCCCTCCCTGACCAGATTCATGAGGGGATTTTGTATCCACTGTGAGGACCCAGGAGACCTCCTGGAAGTAAAACTCACAAAAATGTGGTCGCCCCTGTGACTGTCCCCTGCCCCTCAGACTTGTTCACACAGAGCCTCCCGCAATTTTCCAGCCACGGTTGGGGTTTCCCGCCCAGCACTGTTCCCTGAGGAGGTTTCTGTCATCAGAAGCTGTGAGTCTCCTATGACCTCACCCTTCTAATGGCTCCAAGAAGAGTTGGTGCCATCCCTGGTACACGGTGGCACCTCATTATAAGCAATATCAGGTGGTGGGGTTCAGGCTTCTCCTTGGCTCTGGGCCAGGGAGTCAGGTGCATGCTGTGGCCTTCTGCAAACCCCAGGACTCCTGGCTCAGGTGTAATGAGGCAGTTACTAAGGAGGTGCCTCTGGCCTAATTCCGAAGGAGTCACCAGTAGGATTTTGAATAAGGTGCCAGGTTTTCATTTGGCAGGAAGATGCTGGCACCCACGTAGTGGGTGTGTCCTAGGAGGGCATGGTTTTCCATGATCCTCAGATGGGGCATGCGCAATACTGAGCGTGGTGGTGAGAAGGTAACCCTGTTTCTAGTCTTTGCGTAATTCTTCCAGGTAAGCTGTCCTGTGGGGCTAACCCCTCTCTAGCTCCTCTTCTGCTGATGGAGGCAGAGAAGTCAGGAAAGCAACAACGAAATGACTGGGTTTGGGGGGAAAAAACAACATTCTATTTGACTTGGGTCACCCAACTTCTTCAGCACCCTGTCCAACTAACCACTACAGTCTCTTCTGAAGTCGGAAAAACCAAACACCTCTTTGGATTCTGCTTCTTCTCCCAACCTGACATTTTCAGGAACCTTCTTGATAGCGAGAAACACTAAGAAAGCGATAGTAACAGTAAACCGGATTGTCACCGTGCCGGCTTAAAGGCTGGGCACCATCCCCATTACTACTGGGGAAATCAAGGCACAGCAAGCTCAAGGGAAGTGTCTCACAGCAGGAATGTGGCAGGTGGAACCAGCATCCAGCTAGCTCTTGCTCTTCCATCTCTCCTGGTGCCTACTCTGCGAACAGGAGCTGTGAATGGGACAAGGTCATCCGAAATACTGCCCTTGACCTTTGGGACCTTTGCTTACTCCTCCTTCCTGTTCTGCTTGCTTAAGAGTGAAAACAATATTGATTATAAACATATCAAGTACATCTTGCCTCATGACATAATCTACTTGGCCCAAACTCAGAACACCATCCTGGCTAGGATGGGGCCAACGTTTAACATTTGGGTTCGGGGGAGCTGGGGTAAGACCGACTGAGACCCACGCGCCTTACGTCTAAATATAAATGTTATACATCAAGTTGACAAAACGTTAAATACAGTTTGTCCCCTCCCACCACCCTGACAAATGCCCTACCTTTACTCGTTGGCTGGGATTGCCCTAACAAGATGCCACAGACTAGGTGGCTTAATCAACAGAAGTGTACGCACTTCTCGGCTCTGGTGGCTGGAAGTTCAGATCAAAGCGCCAGCAGGGCTGATTTCTGGCGAGGCCTCTCTTCGGGGCTCGCCGACAGCCACCTTCTCCCCGTGTCCTCACATGGTCTTTCCTCTGTCCCTTCCTCTTTGTGATCCAATTTTACCTTAATGACCACTTTAAAGAGCCCATCTCTTCCTGCCGGATTTGAGGCTTTTTCTTCCCCACCGGACAGTAACTCTGGCCGTCATGCCGCTCTTCTAAGAACTGAGAGTGACATTTGTAAGATGGGGATAATCAGAGTGCCTTTCTCAAAGGCAGGCTTTGAGGACTGAGTTTTGCCTGTAATGAGCTTGGCCTGCTTTGGAGGCAGCACCCTGGGGTTGAGCTTCAGCGTCTGGATTGAGGGGAGCACACAATTTGGTTCTTACCACTTCCTGATGACCCGGACGGCCACATTTGACTTCGGAATTCATGGACCCCTGAGACTCCACTCTAGCACGTCAAAAAGTAGCCTTTTGGCAAGAATGATTGTTCTTTCTTGCCTCTTGGCAAAATCTAAAATTCAAGAAAAGCCTAAAAAATATTTTCTAGCCAGCCCTTAGCTGAGAAGGTTGCTGACCTCCGCCCTAACACACAGGGAAGGAGCCCCCCTTGCCCATCCTCATCACCTTTACCTACAGAATGTGGTAGAAGTGACACTGCTAAGTTCCAGTTGGAGCCTTGTGGCTTCTGCTTTTGTCCTCTTGGAAGCCAACTGCCACTTCGAGAGCTCAGGATACACGGAGTGACAAATGACTACATGGAAAGAAAGGCCATGCACAGAACCCTCGGTGCCTTGGCCAACAGCCAACTGCCAACTGCCAACTGCCAACCGCCCGCGGCCATCTTGGATCCTCGGCACCAGCAGAGCCGAGCTCCTCTGGCCGACACCCCGCAGCTGCCAGGAGCGGTGGCTGCCGTCCTGCCCTGCAGAATCACAGTGCTAACATGGTTGGTGTTTTAAACCATTCACTCTTGGGGGGTCACTCAGCACCAGGTAACGGAGCCAACTGTCACGTCACCGAGTTAGGGAGTGCTCCCTGCGGGCAGGCCACGCCTGCCTGGGCAGAACTCACGTGGGCCCAGAGCCGTACTAGGAGGAAGATGCTGTGATCGAACCCTTATTGTGGATGTCACTCCGAGTTCTTACCAGAGCAGAGCGACAGCCAGAGTGTGTTAGACAACGATAAAGGAATACAAGTCCTTCCTGGAGTGCAATGGGAAGACTTTCCTTGAGGGGTGATGGCTAAGACTGCACCGGCTACCTGAGAGCAGAGATGGATTGGTCTGGAGCAGGTGATGGCCCTGGCCCTCTCGCCTCTCTCCAAGGGGTCCTCAGGCCCCGCCCAGCAGCCCTGGCCTCTGGTCTCCTTCCTGGGGATGCACCAGTGCTGGGGAGAAGCCAGCAGGACTCACATTGAGACGCCCACCCTTAGGGCCCCGCCTCGGGCTCTCGGCTGACCCCAGGGAACTGTCAAAATGTTTCCTGTGCATCAGGACCAGACCACCACTGGTCAGTCAAGCAATGAACTCAGTTAAGGAGACACTTTGTGCCCTTAAGAGCTTTACTAGCTGGAATGAAATATTTTCTAGGGCTGGGGGGGGGGGTCTCTTTAGATGCCTTGGGTAACAGGGGAATAAGTGACACCCACGGCACTGGGGCAACAGGCCTGTGCTTGGAGGCTGGTGGACCAGGGTCCTGGCCCTACCACTTGCTGTCTGGGGGCTTGGGCAGAGCACCTCTCCTGTCCAAGTCTCCCTTTCCTTGGATGCAAAACAGGGATAATAATACAACTTGTCTCAGAGGCCACTGCAAGAATTAAAGGCGAGAACAGGTATCAGGGCATGGTTCATACGGGAAACGGCAATCTCTCTCCAGAGGCCCACCTCCTCCCTGCCACTGCCCTGGCAATTTTACAAAGAAAGGTGAAATAAAGCTCAGAAATCCTCAGCCCCTTTTTTTTATAGCATTAAAAAAAAATCCCTAAATGAAGGGCCCATTAATACAGGCTATAGAATATTGGAAGAAATATATTTACTAGAGCATTATTGGGCTCTGAAGCCAACCTACAGGACTAGGCGTAGGCCAGCTGGCTGGACGGAGGAGGCATGCCCCGGGCAGCATCTGAGCAGGAGCCTCGACTACAGCCCCGCCCTCCCAGGGAGATGGGTGCAAAGCCCAGGTCTCCTTGAATTGGGACCTTGGGAAACACGGACAAATCTCTCTGCAGAAGACGGAATTGACTTAAGTATTAAAATAAGGTAAACGAGGTGCTTGGCCCTGGTCTAGGACATTGTAGGCATCCAGCAAGGAGCAGAGAACCCACCAGGACCCGGTCTTTCTGTAGGCAAGGGAAGGCGGGGACAGGAGAAGAGAAGGGAGCACAGTTGTCCTGCAGACCAGCAGGTGTCCAGTGCTGCGGAGAACCAGGCTGAGTGGACTGGGCTCCGAGGCCAGGAGAATCATGAGGCCCTTTCAGAGCTGCAGGCAGGCGATCAAATACGTGAATCATATAACCCACATAACTCCTAGGAAAGATCTGGGGAGAATTACACAATTTAAGGAAGACCCCAAAGGGAAGCCCGGATTTGGCTCTTTAAATCTTTCTCCGAGCAGAGCGAGGCCTTCATTTTCCCTAGCAATGCGGGAGTCGTCGGGCCGTGACCCTAGACAGAGGGAAATTGGCCTTTGATAGAAAGAAGGCCACGCTGGGCTTATCATTCTCCTTCTTTAATCAAGAGCTTTTCTCAGCTCCCGCCCGCGCGGCTGGTGTGGGGCCCAGGCGAGGGCGCAGGTGGCCGGCGCGGGCTGGCTGCTCCTCCGCCTCTCACCTCCCGTCGTCCTGGTGGCCAGGGCTAATTTACTGCCTGACTGCCCGGCTGTGCACCTGGAAGGAGTCATTTTCTCATCAAGTTTCCAGATCCTCTTTTTACGGTCTACCCCTCTCCCCAGCCCTTTCCCCAGAGCCACGGAGAGCCTCTGAGATGCGCATGCGGGGGGCAGCCCGGGCTGATGTCCCATCAACCTGCAGACCCTCAGGTCCCCCAGCCCATCAGCCTCTCCTGCTGACGATGAGGCGTGTGGCCCCTCTGTCCTGTCCTGTGCCACCAGCCCCTCACCTGTGATAGCCTGGGGATCACCCACCCAGTCACCTCTGCGGCTGCCTCAGGAAGGCCGCGTGCACCACTCATCCTGAGCGCGGACCCAGAGCTCGGCATTGCCGCAGACCCCGGGGTGGGTGCTCAGCAGTACACAAAGCAGAGAGGCTGCCCTGGCAGGGCTCAGTGGGGTGGCAGACAAATGAATCCAGCAGTCTGTCCCAGTCCATCAGAGGGGGACAGTGCCATGGAAACAGCAGGGGCGGGGGCCAGCAGTGTGGGCTGGGGCTGGAGGCTTGCAGGTTCACATGGGGCCCCCAGGACAGGGGACCTTCCCAAGCTGGGATGTGAAGGCTTGAGGGAGGGAAAGGAGGGAGCCACGTGGATGCTTAGGGGAGGACATCCCAGGTAGAGGGAAGAGGAAAAGGAAAATCCTGGAGGATGGAGCGAGTCTGGCAATGTGAGGGGCAAAAATGTATCCAGTACAGCTGGTCAAAAGATGGGTTTGAGGATGAAAGGGAAGGAATGTGGAGTGTCTTAGTTCATTTCCTGTTGCTATAACAAAATGCCTGAGGCTGGGTATGTATAAAGAAAAAAGGTTTATTTAGCTCAAGGTTTTAGAGGCATCAACATCTACTCTGCTTCCTTCCATCAACCCTCTCCTCTCCTCCCATGTCCCACAGATTCCCCCAAAGAGGTTCCTGCCCAGTGCTCACTCTCAACTCCACACTGCCACTGCTGCTGGGGGTCTCGGGCCCCCTCTCCCTGACCTCTGAGGCCCTGGCCAAGGCCAAGCTCGCCAATGCCTGCCTTCTTTGGAGTAAGGCTACGGCTCCCTGTTCTCTGGCTCGTACCTTGGTCTGTTTTTCCTCCCACCCCTAAGCTGCAGCTCTCTCTGCAAAGGGGACTTTGGCCCTTGCAGAAGAGTCACACTTGATGGCCCCTGGCTGTGTCTCATTGCGAACGTTGCTTTTACTACATGGTAGAGCCACTTGGAACAACAGGTGAGCTTTACATAAAGATGCAACCGCCTGGCTGCGGCCATGGGCGTCGCTGGCCTGGCATTCCCGGGGGCTGGACTGCAGAACTGTACCCTGCCTATGGGTCTCCTGCTCCCTCTTGTCCTATCTCCAGCCCTCACAGGCCTTGCCCATCTGTTCCCAGGCAGAGGGCTGCAGGAGAGTCAACCACGGCCAAATGATGCCCCCTAGTGATTTTATCCACGTCAAAGTTGCCATCGGATATTGCCAAGAGGAATACTGTCCTGTCCCTGTCTTGAAATCCACATCTCTCCTGGGCTATGTCACCACCCCAGTCTAACTCCCCAAGGCCCTCCTAGCAGATCTCCAGGCGCCCCCTGCTGGCCGTGCATCCCCAGGCCTGGGACAGTGCCAGGTACTTAGAAGGCACCTGGTGAATGCGCCGACCAGCAGATGCCACGTGTTGGGCAGGGGCTTGCGGGGCTCACCCTCGGGTTCTCAGGGCTTTGCCCAGCATTAACGGTGGGGTGGGGGGGTGGTCACCGGCTGTGTCTCTGTCATGACCCAGCGCCTGGATCCCAGTTCAGGAGGAGGCAGGTCCCCCCTCCCCTCAGGGACGCCCAAGAGGAGACAGTCAAGGGCTGAGTGCTTGATCTAAGCACCCTTCCTCCCCTAACTCTGGAGACGATGCTATCTGTGAAACGAACATCTGGGCTCTGGGGTCGGAAGGCCCGGGGTCCACGTCCACCTTTGCCTGTCCCCAGCTGTGAGACCCCGGGCAGGTCTTGGAACCTCTGCTCATGTATAACATGCGACAAACAAGAAGAGGGCCGGGCACAGAGCAGACGCCGACACTTCGGGGGTGAGGTCCCCGGCGGCGTGTGGTCCTGCAGAGCCCCCTGCCAAGGCCTCGTGTGGCACGCTTTATTTAAGCAAGCTCCTCTGCCTGCAGCAGGCTGCACAGAGGGACACTCCCCGTGCAGCTTCTCCTCCTTCCAGTGCTAGGACTTGGAGTCTGATTCTGGGCCGTCGAGAGACATCTGGCTTGGGAGCAGATCTCACACCCTGAGATGGCCAACTTCCAGAAGGCTTAGCCCCACGTGAAGCTTCTGCTCCGCCTTCTCAGGGACCCTCACCGACCCTGGAACGCTGTGTTCCACGTCAAAGCAAAGAGGACCCTTCGTGTCAGCTTCAGGGATCGTTGTCTGAGTCAGCACCCGCCCGCCTGCCCGGGGTGCTCACCTCAACTCCCAAGTCGCCTCTGTGAGAGGCATTTCTGGCCTCGGCCCTGTCTTTACTGGTTAGGGAGATGCTACAGTATTAATCGATTTCAAGGTTTCTGAACAAATAGCCTTGCCCGTATTTAAGCCCCTGCTTTGCCTAATTAGGGAAGATGCCATCTATGATAATTAGGTTGCCTCTGCCTGACAGGAAGATTTGCACAGGAGACAGAATGGCTTCAACCTCTGAGAAAATCCCGAAACCTGGAACCTGCTGGGTCTTTCCCGGGACGGCAAGTCCCCCTGCGGCCAAATGCATCAACTCCCTGAATGCAGTCGGGAAAAAGGCCAGCCAGGGAGATGCGACCTGGTGTCACCAGTGACTGCTGTCCCAACAGAGCAGTTCGTGGGGTCAGTCAAGTCATCGGGGCCGAAACACAGCTGTGCCTCCTGATGTCTGCCAAGCGGTGAGCACCACGGGCAGCCGGATGTGCCCCTGTAGCCCTGGGGGCACCCCGCTGGCACGAGGAGGCGGTGTACACGCCTCGTCGAGCAGCTTGGCCAGGCGAGCGGCGCAAGGGCGAAGGCCTGGCTCAGCGGGAGCCTGGTGATGGCGTCTCTCACCAAGGGGGCTTACACAAGTCACCGCAGCCTCAGTCATCTCAGCTGGAACAGTGGCCCCACGTGACCTCCCTCACGGGGTGTGTTACGAGGAATAAGCGAGGGAAAGTATCTGTGCCACCTGGTATACAGCAAGCGCTCAATAAATGGTGATCACACGATTTATTATTGGCTCTAAAGAGAAGGGAGGGAGGAAGGCTCTGGAAGGAAGGGCATCTGGAGCGAGAGCAGGCTGTTCCTTGTGTGTGATTCCAGATCTGCCCAAAGTGTGATTAACGGTGAGAGATTGAATGATGTCCCTGTCCTCGTCCCCAAGACCTGTGAATGTCACCTTTTCATAGTAAGAAGGACTCTGCAGGTGCAAGGTGAGGCTCTTGAGGTGGGCAGATGACCCCCGGGGCCCAGAAGAACCAAAGGTCCTTGTTAGAGGAGAGGGAAGCTGGGGGTGGAGCTGGAGAAGACGGAGGGGGCGGGAGGTGCCAGGCGGCAGGGACGTGGGAGAAGGCACCCCGAGGAGGGGAGCAGGCAGCCTCCGGCCGCTGGAGGAGGCGAGGAAACAGGGCCTCCCTGAACGCTTCCAGAGGAGCGGTTCCGCCAACAGCCTGACATCAGCCCAGGGAGGCTGATTCTGGACTTGAGACCTCCAGAGCTCTGTGTTCAGCTTGTGTTCCGAGCTGCCGACCTGCGGCTGTTTGATGCAGCAGCAACAGGAAGTTCATGCGCAGGAAGGATGCCGAGCAGCAAAGACCAGCCCTTCAAATAGGCGCATCTTAATTCTGTGGAGAGCAGACCCTGCCAACCCCGGCGCTGTCACACAGCTGACGTGCTGCCCATCACAGGAAGCAGGCCACGCGATCGCCAGACCTGGCCTCACTGGAGACGAGGTTCAAAGCCACCTTCACTCCTGGAAACGCTGCCGTCCTCTGCCACCAACCTTTAGGGCATCCGGTGGGTCGTCACCTGGAGCCTGCCAGCACCTGTCAGCCAGCAGGAGGCTTCAGAATCCCCACTGCATCCAGAGGAATCGTTTTATTGTACCATCAATTTGTCACACTTAGAAAAAGTGACTGTTTAAGGTCAGGTTATGCCTGGAGGTGCCAACAAGTGAGCTTTTGAGGGGAAACCTTCAATAACTTATATATCAAGAAAACATGTCGCCTCTGGCCATGCCATCAGAATTTGATTTCCTAGGTGAAGTCTGTTTCAATGTGGGCTAAGAAAATAACCAACCAACAAACAAAGCCCCCAGGAGAAGAGTAACACTCAGCTTCCTTTCTGGAACGATGCCCACCTCTGCGAGTCACACAGGTACAAATGACAAGGGTCCACTAGGTGCCAAATAATGCACGAGGCCCATTAGTCCTTGTAGGGGTTCTTAGCAGGAGGGTGTTATTCTCCCTAACTCGCCCCTGAAGAAAGGCAGGTGCGGGGCCGTTAAGAGACTCACCTGAGTTCCCACGGTCCATAGACGAGAGCCAGGGTTGAAGCTCACAGAGGTCTGACTCCGAGCCTGTCTTTTCTGGTATCCCCTCTGGGTCTGAGACAAATGCGTGGGCCACTATGATGGACAGATGTGGGGTCCGCTGCCCACAGCCATCAGGGGGGCTCTATGAAGACCTTGGGCTGATCCGACTTTGCACCAGTCACTTTCTGCTATGGCCTGGATACGAGGTATCTCCCAAAAGCTCACGTGTGAGACAGTGCACGAAGGTTCAGAGGAGAAACGATTGTGTTGTGAGGCTCTTAACCCAAGCAGTGACTTAATCCCCTGATAGGGACTACCTGAGTGAGAACTGAAGAGGTCGGGTGTGGCCGGAGGTGGGAATTGGGGGTGTGGCTTGGGGGTATACCTATTTTGTATCTGGAGAGTGGAGTCTCTCTGCTTCCTGATCATGATACGAGCCGCTTCCCTCCCGTCATGTTGTTCAGCCTCACCTTGAGCCCCGAGGAACGGAGCCGGCCTTCTGTGGACGAAGACCTCCCAAACCGTGAGCCCTTAAATAAACTTTTCTCCCCCTACAGTTGTTTTGGTTGGATCCTTTTAGTCACAGCAGCAAAAAAAAAAAGCTGATGAAAACACTTTCCACCAGGCTGGGGCACAGGTGGGACAAGGCTGCTGCATCTGCAGGGCTCTGTGAGGACAGGAAGTGGCCTTCCCGTTGACCCAGGGTTACACGCCGTTCTATCACTCGCACATATGAAGCTCCACAAGACAGGAAGAGGATTCCTCAGCGTGCGTTCTATCAAAGACACAGCAGGACAGCCCGCTGCTGTGAGGATTCAAACCACGGAACCGTTTAGCTTTGCAACCAAACTGAGAGGTTCTTCCTAAATTAGACACTGGACATCAAGTAGCCTGGAGCGCTCATCCCTCTGAGGTTGCTAAAAAGCCCTTCCTGCAACCACCTTGCAACCCAACTTTTCCGGGAGCGTTTCATAGGCTGCTCCCCCACCCATCAAAGCCTCTTAAATCATCTTGACCACGGTCACATGAGAAATACAGCTTACCATGCGGCTGGCCCACACGCACACCGCACACCTAACACAAACCAAGGCCCTGTGAGACAAGACGAGCCCTACTGTGTGCAACGAGCTCTCCTACTTCCTCTTCCTATGTTTGCCTATTGTTCAGTCTGTTTGGTGGCCATGACCCACACACAGGCCCAGGTGATTCACGAATGACCCCATCTTCCAGTAGGGATCAAATAAGGACTGGGGATCCCTACCTCCGGGGCGATGTAATCTGGAGTCCCACAGAAGGTCCTGGTCGTGACTCCGTCCATCATGTGTTCTTTGCACATCCCGAAGTCAGCGATTTTGATATGTCCTTCTGAATCCAGCATGACATTGTCTAACTTCAGGTCCCTGCAAGGAAGCAGGATCACATCAGAGTCCTTCCCACGACAGGACAGGGTCTGCTTTGGAGCTGGTGAAACAGAAGGATACTTAACTAACTAGTTGCCATCGCAGTGGCATTTAAACTGTAAGTCCCTGGAGACCAGGGGCCGGGAGTTACTGTGTCTTTATCTCTCCAGAGCCTCACACAGAGCCTGGGATATGGCAGGAATTTGCACATTGAGCGATTCCCAATCTTGGTTGTTCCTATGAATCCAGACAATCCCACTGATCAGGTCTGGGGAGATCCCACTCATTTGACTTATTGTTCTGCACCAGGTATGGGTGGGACGGGGCTGAAACACAGCCAGGTTTGAGAAATTATGAGTCTGGAACTATCTCACACCCTTCCTCCCACCGGTACCAATGTCCTTTCAGGTACTGTTTAGTCAATACTGGAAGACTGTCTTCTTTCTTTGGTGCCACACTTTGACTGTAGATAATGACCAAAGGAATCTGACTCGATAGCGTCCCCCTGCTTCCCCCCAGCTCCCCATGTTCTTTTCCTGCTGAGCATCTATAGTGGCAATTCTCTGTCCATCGCTCTGACCTCCGTTCCCAACAAAAGGCAGAGGAATGAGCTGCCAGGAGAGAAAACCATGTTTTCTTGTGGAAAGGAATGACGAGATATAAAATCCTTCAGGTCTAGAGATCAGAAGTGACTCTGGTTTGCCTCAAGGCTGCAGGGACAGGTAGACCCAGCAGATGTGTGTTCCCTAGGGGTCCCCATCACAGAATGACATGCCCACAGAGGTCCAAACCTCTCCACCGTGCTGCTGCTGGCAGGGCTTCATATACACACCTATAAATGATTCCTCTTTTATGAAGAAAGAACAATCCAATGGAAATCTCTGCTGCATAGAATCTGCAAAAGAAAATGTCTCTGGTTTGTGCCTTGCTCCTTAAGACTTGTATATCTTCTGGAGTCTCACATTCAGGCATCAGAGACAAAAGAGTGTAATACCTTAGGCTTTCCAAGATCATGTCACCCCACAAGTGTTCTTGAACCATCAGCCCCTTCCTCTGTCATTCCGTCACTCCAGCTCACCCATGTCAATGAGACAGGCTTATTTTTCTTGACTGGGGAAGGTGGTTAGGTAATTTGCTGCCTACAAAATACTTTCTAATATAATCATTTAAAGAGCGGATACCTGTTACAGACTATTCCATGTCAGAGTGGAGTAAATTTCCATTTTCCTATTCATGGGCAGAACACACTGGTGTTTGAAAATAAAATTACTCCCTGGATGACAAATGCAGCCGTGATGAACTCGGGTAGTTTATTCATTCTCTGAAGTGCTGGGATCAATGGGACACACACTATGATTCATACCTGAGCCTGCCCTTTTAAATAATTCACAATAAAAGCAGCTACTACCATCACTTTCAAATCATTCGTAGGTTAATATCTGAAACCCTGAGAAAATGTTTTAAAATTTGCATAGCATTTAAGAGTCTTTGATGTCTGAAAAACGACAAGTCTGCGCCTGGGCAAATATCACACCCGGGAGACCTAAAGTAAACACATAGTGTTTACAAGAGCGGAGAATTGAAATCCCTGATGGTGAACACCAGGCTTTGAAAGGGGGACCATGTCTGTGGCTGGCAGAAGAGATAGGATTATGGCTGATTTTTTTTTTTTAAGAATTTTCATTTTTTCCCCCTGTAATTTAAAAAACTTTCCTGCAATACACATACAATAAAAGAGGATTGGACAAGCCATGTTTATGTTGTTTTATGACACAAGGTGTCTGCCTGTGATCCCAGCACCTCGGGAGGCTGAGGCAGGAGGATCGCAAGTTCTAGGCTGGCCTAGGCGATTTAGCAAGACTCTGTCTCAAACAAAGAATAAAAAGGGCTCTGATGTTGCACGGAGCCCCTGGGTTCAATCCGTAGTACAAAAACAAACAAACAAACAAACAAAACAAAACAAAACAAAAAAACAGAGAAGAAAATAAGGTGGCTACTTTGCTCCTTATAGCTCTGTGCTATAAAGCTTTATTCTACAATCGGAGCATTTTAATGCTCTATAACTCACTATGTTAGGAGAGGAGCTAAGGCAGGCATTTCTAAAAACATTTTAAAGAACAAATAAAAGCAGAAAAATCCCCCTTATATTTTTAAAGCTTGCTACCAAAGAATTCCCTATTGTGCCTTCAGTTTAATCTCCCTTAGGGCAGATAATCCCGCACAGGCCAAATATTCTTCTGATTTATCTTTTTAGATGAACAGCAGCCAGACTCCTGTTAATGTTGGCTAACTTGATTAGCGAGGTGTACGTCTAATTTGGGGAAGTAAAATGGCCATTTGCTTAGGCTTGCTTCTGTTGAGTTTCCAGGGACTTGCTGGCCCCTGAGAAATGGGACAGCGTTCCAGGTATCAAAGTCCCTCCTCCAACCCATTGTGACTCCTCCATCCTCACGTGGAGCCCGCGACCCCACTCCTGCATCCCAGCACCCAAGGCGCATCCCACAGAAACACTCCAGGCTGAGCTCCCATTTCTTCCTTGCAAACCGCATCCTTCCTGGTAGCTGCCCTCACCCAAGCTTAAGATGGGACATCGCGGAGAACCCTTTCTGTCACGGAGTTCTGCGTTTTCTTCCTCCAGAATGTTTGTCAAGGACGCTTGCTCCTCTTTGGCTCCAAGCTGAAGCCCCAATTCCAGCTCCATTTCTTCTGCTTTAAAAAGATTCCTACCGACCCCTTTGTACCAGCCCCTACGTTCCTCCTGCCCATCCCACTCCTCTCCTCAGCCAGAGGCTGCTGTGAGAACTTGGTCTCATGGGGTCAAGTTCCACTGAAGCTCCTTCCCCCTGTCCTCTTTCTCAGCCCCCCTCCCTTGGCTCTGATTCCAGAGCCCTGCCTGCACCTAGCCCCCCCCCCCAGATCACGCCACCTGCTGTGCATGCTGAGCCACAGGCCTGGCCTTAGTCTCACCTTTGTCCACATCCTCTTCCTGGCCTGCCCTGCCTCTGGGTTGGGCTTTACCTGAGGACTTGCTGCTCTCACCCCCCAATTTTGGGGAGGCTTGGGTGGTGTTCTGTGCATACCCCTAAAGTTTGAGCCATGCATTATAAGTGTTCTGTGACTTCTCCAAGGACAGGTTAGAGCATGAGCGCCCCAGGGACGGGGAGCCTCATCCTCACACTTGCAGTGCCTGGTGCATGGTGGGTGTGCAATACCCACTCGCTCAATGAGGGTGGCACAGGGTGATGTGGGTACGCACCAGCATCTCCAATTTACTGGCAACAGCATCAACAGCTCCCGTGGAAACACCTAGAAGGGACCTGTTAACACATCTGTCCCCTTGGGTAGTTTCCCAAATGAGCAGGGCCATCTTGGACATCTGAGCCAGCAGAAGCTCCCAGTTGAGAGCACTGGGCCACCTGACTTACAGGACTGGGGAAAAAAAAAAAAAAAATACTCACACTGCTTGTGGCTCCTTAAATTTTCCTACTTGCTGAATGTGGTACATGAGGTCCCCACCGTTGACGTACTCCATGACAAAGTACAGCCGATCCTGCAGACCAAGGTGCACACGTGAGCAAGGCCCCTTCCCCACGGGCAGCCCGGCTTGCATTCTCACTAGTCGGACCTGGGCCCTGCTGACAGAGCTGCTCAGTTTGAGCTCTTCACATTTTTTTTTTTTTTTTTCCCCCAGCTAAAGAATAAGTAATACACCCTCCTGCCCCAGGGCCTCGGGATGGACGCTCATTATACAACCATGAACTAATGGCGGTCTGTCCACATGGCTGCCTCCTGGTTACATATATTCCTTATTATAGCAACGGCCTCAAACATTCCTCCCTTTTTTGCTACACACATGATATATTTCTGAGCCAGGCGCACTGTGGGGGATCCACATGGGCCAATCAGTTCATTTCCACCAATGTTTCTTGATGGTGCAAGCGTATGACAGCTGGTTTGCAGTGTCTAGGAGGCGTGCCGTGCTACCGTGGTAATGTGCTCAAATGTATCTTCTGAAAACCCACCCCTTGGGTTAGGCTGGGCTTCTAAATTGTACCCGCTTAATGACATCTGTCAGGTAGGGGAGAGGGAGGATCATAACAGGAGAGCCTAATCAAATGTTCTTTGGCAACCACTGTGTCCCCAAATCCTGGTTTTTTCATTTTCTCTGTCACTGGTACATGAGGTGTGGGCCGCGCACGCAGGGCATTCATCATACAACCAAAGAAGTGTGCATATTTATGAGGACATTACACTGGGCCAGATGGGAGAGCTGAGGAGCGGAGCGGTGCGGTAGCTACCATCTCAGCCCACGAGGCGAGAGCTGACCTCTGCTCTCTTCTGGAAAACACCCCCTTTTCACAGAGGTTATTAAACATTAAAGTGCTGCTCAGGGAGAAAGGCAGAAAGATGCAGCCCGTGCTGAGAGCCAGGAAACAGCTCTGGGAGCTTCACTCTGCGGCTTTTCTGTTAGGAACTTCAATTTCGGCTTCATGTCTTTGCTTCGTAGCTTTCTGGAGCTTAATTGGTGTAAGTGGGGTGACGGCACCTGGGCTGGGATTCTGGGGTTTGGTTCTCTTCCTGGGGTGGGGAGTCTGGGCGCTGCTGAGAGCAGGAAGGAGCCCGTGGTGCGGCCAGCGCACGGCTGACACACAGTGGCCGGTGCCCAGCTCTGCAGCTTCCATTGAGCACTGACACCGTGTGGCTACCTTGCCATCTTGAGATTCCACAGGCCCAAAGCGTGGAGGGCTCCTCCCAGGGGTTTTTAAAGACATAAAACACCATGTCGATTTCTGACCATGGTGCAGTAGAAATAGGAACTGTCCCCACCATAATGATCATTGATTGCTGAGCCACATTTAAAGGCAAAGCCCATCTGGCAATGCTCACTATGGTACCGTCTAAATATCTCGATTTCTCGTAGGGCAATTGCAAACCTCACAGCTGAGAGATCAGTGCTCTGGGATTCTGCCCACCCCTTCCAAAAAGTTTTGCTCTATGATAGGGGTTAATAGGCTTTTTCCATAAAAGGTCAGATGATAAGTATTTCAGGCTTTGTGTGTCTCTTGTAACTACTCAGCTCCGACGTCTTAGCATGAAAGCAGCCACAGGTGACAGGTAAGTGACTGAATGGGGCTGTGTCCCTAGTAAAACTAATTATGCTTGTTGAAATATGAATTTCATCTAATCTTCACATGTCATGTAATACCGTTGTTTGGGTTTCTTTTTTTGTGACCTTTCTTATGGTTCAGGGGACATACAAGGCAGGTCTTAGTTTGCCACTCCTATTGAGTGTCTGCAACAAACACACTTTTTTTTTTTTTTTTTTTTAAATAAAATGGCATCTCCTAACGTCCCAATGCCGTGTGTGGCAGCTGGACTAGTAGTCTCATAGAGGCAGGACTGTGAATTAATTTTTAACTTTTTTGAACCCCATAAATCTTAGCATAGTGCCTGACGTGAAGAAAACCTTTCAAATAAAGCTACCCCTCTGTACCTGGGAGTGGGGAACCAGCTCCAGGATCCCCCCAAGGACACTCAAATGCTTGGATGCTCAAGTCCCTTATATAAAATGGCACGTCAGCATATAACCTAGGAGATCTTCCCACACGCTTTAAATCCTCTCTACGTCACTTATAGTCCCTAACCCAACGCACATGCTGTGTAAAGAGCTGTTAGATGGCATTGCTTAGGGACCAATGACAGGAAAAGTGTCTGTACATTGGACGTGATTTAAGAAACATTTTCCATCTCTTCGGTGGAACCCATGAAGAATGCAGAGCCCCGGGGATGCGGAGGCCCGCTCTAGATGCTCGCTGGATCACATGGAACAAATGCCCAGTCTCCAAGCAGAGGACTTCACGGAGGGGGGTGACCCAAAGCTGCCCGTGTCTGAGGGGTGGGACCCAGCCCCGTCCCCTCTGCTTGGCATCCCATCCTGCCTTCCCCAGGGCTGCTGGGGGCAGGTGGGTGCTAGGCCTTACCACTGTCTGGAAGCAGGAGTGCAGCTGCGTCAGGAACGGGGGCTTGTCCAGCAGGGCCAGGACCCGCTTCTCCACCATGGTGCACTCCACGTCATCGTCCTGAATCACCACGTCCTTCTTCAGGATTTTGATGGCATACAGTTCTTCTGTCCCCTTCCTGTCAGCAAGCATCACCTGGGAACAGACCAAGAGCAACCTGAGCCTGGGAGGAACCAGGCCAGCTGCAAATCTGAACTGGGTGAGGGAGGAGTGTTTGGTGAATCTTGCTACAGTGTTGCAGTGTCCCCTGAAGGCCCATGTGAAAATGCCTGGTCCCCGGGGGTCCCCGGGGTTATACCTTTGGGAAGTGTTGGAACTTTTAGGAAGGTGGAGCCTTGTGGAGGTCCTTGGGTTTTTTGGGGGGAATGACATGCCCTTGAAGGGATCTGTGGGACTCCAGTTCCTTCATTTTTTTTTTTCTCTTAAGTTTCCTGGATGACAAGGCAAGGAGCTTGCTCCACCATGAATTCCTGCTGTGTTGTGCTAGCTCGCCAGAGACCAAAGCAATGGGGCCACTCAACCATGGACTGGAATTGTGAGCTAAAAACAACCCTTTTCTCTTTATAAATGAATTGCCTCGTGTATTTCATGACGCTGACGGAAAAGTGAATGCAAATTTTGAAACGTTGTGCATCACCACAAATTAGATTCCTCCAGAACTTGTATAACTTCTAAATTATTATTTTTTTTGAATATTTATTTGTTTGCTTTAGCTGTACACAATGCGTTTATTTGTACGTGGTGCTGAGGATCGAACCCGGGCCGCGCACGTGCTAGGCGAGCGCACTACTGCTGAGCCACAATCCCAGCCCAAACTTCTAAATTATTGAGATTTGTATGGTATAGCTATCGTCACCCTGGGGGGTGCGATTTTGGTTGATAAAAGGAATATTCACGTTCTCTATTGGTCTGAATTCATGCAAGTTTTCAGAAACATCCTTAGGGTACATGCGATTGACTTTTATAATCTCACATGTCAGGAACTCAAGACAAAAAGGCAGGATGGAAATCAGTTCCTAGAGTGGTCGTGAGATTTGGGACCACTGAGGCCAAATGAAGGACTTCAGGCTGACTGCTCCACCACCCATGTGATCCCACATTTAATTTTTAGTTGTGCAAATTATTCGACCAACATTTTGGAACATCCTCTCTGTTCTGAACAGGCAACGCACATGAACCTGCTGTTAGTGTTCTGGATACAGTTGTTTTTAATCACGAGAAGTAGGAAGCATTTGAAGAACGCGTACAAAAAGCCAGGGAGGTCTAAAGGGCTGCTCTGGAAACTTCAGGGAGAACAAAACCGACTCACCATTCTCTGCCCCAAACCCCTCCACTTCTTACCTTCCCAAAACTCCCCTTCCCCAGCACCATGAGGAAATTGAAGTCGGTGAGTTTCACTCTGTCCAGGTTGTTGGAAGGTTGTTTCCTGTCTTCAGAAGGACTGATCACTTTGTTACCCGCAGGGCCAAGCTTGGCTTTCTAAACAACAAGCACAGACATGAAAGGCCATTGGTCATTTTTCCAAGGAAAGAGCGACAGTAAAACAGCACCTGGGAGCCAAGTTTGTTGCCAGCTGGGAGGTGGGAGGTGGAAAGGGGAGAGCAAGGGCTCTGAGAGCAGGACGCGGCTTCCGCTCTGGACGGCAGTGGCTGTGCTCCCCAAGGGCAGGTCTGCAAAGAGGCCGAACATCGCCCTCCCCTGTCGCAACTCTGCCCACGGTCAACGCAGAGTCAAGTCACGGCAATCGGCCAAGGGCACAAGTGGGTTCTAATTCCCGGATGTAAATGTTGGAGAGGATGTGGGGAAAAGGGCACACTCACACATTGCTGGTGGGACTGCAAAGTGGTGCAGCCATTATGGAAAGCAGTATGGAGATTCCTTGGAAAACTGGGAATGGAACCACCTTATGACCCAGCTATCCCACTCCTGGGTCTATTCCCAAAGGACTTAAAAACAGCATATTACAGTGACACAGCCACTTCAATGTTTATAGCAGCACAATTCACAATAGCTAGGTTGTGGAACCAACCTAGATGTCCCTCAGCAGATGAGTGGATAAAGAAAATGTGGTATATATACACAATGGAATATTACTCAGCAATAAAAGAGAATAAAATCATGGCATTCACAGGTAAATGGATGAGGTTGGAGAATATAATGCTAAGTGAAGTTAGCCAATCCCCAAAATCCAAATGCCTAATGTTTTCTCTGACATAAAGAGGTTGATTCACAGTGGGGTTGGGTCAGGGAGCGTAGGAAGATTAGAGGAACACTAGAAAGGTCATTGGGGAGGGAGGGGAAGGAAGGAAGCAAGGGGGTATGAAGGGGAAAAAAAAAAAGATGGTAGAATGAGATGGATCATTACCCTAAATGCATCTTTGAAGACATGAAGAGTATGAATATACTTTGTATACAAACAGTGATATGTAGGAAGGTGCTCTATATGTGTATTATGAATTGTAATGCATGCTACTGTCATATATACAACAACTTCGAATAAAAAAATTCAGCTTTTGGGAAAACGGTACTTTAACACTATTGATACATAAAGGAAATAAACTGTGGCTGATGTTTTCCTCATCTGTACATTTTCTGATTTAAAGTTCATCTGCATAGAGGAAATTTGCACCCAGGCAAAGAGGGAGAAGAAAGTCTTCTGGAGAGGAATGATGTAAGTGGCAAGGTGCGGGGATGAGTTATTGCTACTTTCAAAGGCACGGCAGTCTTTTTGATTTTTTTTTAAATATTTATTTATTTGCTTTAGTTCTACACAATGCAATGCATTTATGTTTACATGGTGCTGAGGATCAAACCCGGTCCGCGCACATGCTAGGCGAGTGCTCTACCGCTGAGCCCCAGCCCAGCCCAGGCTTTTTGATTTTTAAGTTAAAAATCAACCTCATAAAAAGAGATGGGATGTGTAAGGGAACCAACTGGGCTTCGCATGAAACGCTCCATGCTCCTCAGGTCTGGGAAGCGTGGTAAATGATGCTCGGGCAATGGCAGGAGGGTTATGCCCTAGATTCCCCACGTGAGGGCCCTGGTGGGGCCACACTCTCTACTGTCATGGAGAGTCCCCATGTCCATGGGGAACATCAGGAGGGCTCAAAAGAAAAGGGCCGACGAGTGGGATCCTGTGGGCAGAAACGTCCTAACCATCAGCAACGAGCCCCTGGAGAAATATGGCCAGCCTAGATGGGGGCAGAATCCCACCCACCACAAGACTCTGCTGATGAGGGAGCTGGTTATGGGAACGCCAGCTGCTGACAGGGCCGGGATCCTGGGGGCTGGCTGACCCTGAGCAGACACAGCCCCGATTCCAAGGACGAGAACTCTGGCTTTCGATCCACCCTTCCTGGGAGGGCACATCCTCCTCCCCATGCAGCAGCCCTGACCAAGGGCGGCTTCACTCTCCAGAGCAGCTTCCAGGCATCACTGGAGTCAATACCCTCACGGTAAGGCTGACCAAGAAGACGGCAAAAGCTGGGTGCAGTGGTGCACGCTTGGAATCCTGGTGGATCGAGAGACTGAGGCAGGAGGAATGCAAGTTCAAAGTCAGCCTCAGCAACTTAGCGAGGCGCGAAGCAATTTAGTAAAACCCTAAGTCTCTAAATGAAAAAAAAAAAAAAAATGGCTGGGAATATGGCTTAGTCGTGAACACCCCTGGGTTCATTCCTTGGTACCAAAAAGAAAAAAATAAAAAAAGATGGCAAAGGAGATCAGGAAGGCATTTGAGAAGGGCTTTACTATGGACCAATGCATCAGAGAGACTGGTCTTTGGCTCTAGAGGAAAATGTGGGATTTGCAGTTTTCTTCTTTGGCAGCAGTTCCTCTTTGAGCACCAGCCTCCCTTGCTGCACAATTAGAGTGAGCCACCCTGCACCGGAGCCTTTGCCTTAGCAGAGTGAGCTCTGCCCCCCCCAGCGGTCTCTGGATTCCTGTCCCTAATGCTGTGCTTTGCACAGAATATGCACCCAACCCTTGGGTTGAATGAATAAAGAGATGAAACCTCAATGTCAATGTCTCTACCAGATGCTGTGTTACTGGGTGATGCTCTTCCCCATACAAGCAACTCATTTGTACAGGATGGAATCTCACGGCTCCAGTACGCGCTCTCAAGAACTGAGCACATGCATTGAAGATGACGGCGAGGTAGCCCTGGCGTTTTTTTTGCTTCAAGCCTAAAGATACCAAATATGATCGTGTTTGTTGGGAAGTTCAAACTTTCCCTCTGGTTGGGTAGCAGAGTCTGCTGAAGCAAACTGGCAACAGATTGACAGAAACAGCAGACACATTCATTTGAAGTGCGCAGGTGCATGGGCTCTAAACAAAACACGAAACTCAAAGAGGGGTCAGATAGCTGAGGCTGAAATACTCTCTTCACAGGAGAGAGGAAAGTGGAGGGGGAACCTTGGAGGGGTAGGAAAGGATTTTCAGGGGAGAGAATGAGCCTGGGAACAGTCAGTAGTCTGGGACAAAGTTCTTCTGAGCTCTGGGGGTGGTGTCTGATTTTTAGTCTCCTCCTGTGTGGTCAGAGGACAATCTCTTTTTTAATATATATATTTTTAGTTGTAGGTGAACACAATACCTTTATTTTATTTTTATGTGGTGCTGAGGATCGAACCCAGTGCCTCATGCATGCTAGGCGAGTGCTCTACCACTGAGCCACAACCCCAGCCCCCTCAGAGGACGATCTTTAACACAGAAGAGCAGATGGGATCAGGTAGGTGCGCAGATCATCAGGCCTGGGCTCTGTAAGCTTTGGGATGCACACGTATAATCTCAACTCTGAGATTCCTCGGGAATGGAATTTCAGTAATATTTGAAGGCAACTGTGTTCCTTTCTGGCAACTCCAGTCTTTAGGTAGACAAGGGACTTCAGAGGAAGCCCCTCCCTGAAGCTGTGCTCCCCCAGAGCTCTCAGTTTGAAGTCTAAAGCAGCAAATTTTGGGGTATCTGCAGGAGCCCTAATTAAGGAGATAGCTAAGATTGCGGTTAGCTGTGAGCCATAAGCATTACCACCTTCCATGGTCTCGTGAGACTTGGCCCAGGACATTGTGGATCGGGTTGGCGCCATTTGCATGGTCTCACGAGACTTGGCCTGGGGGATTGTGGGTCATCCTTGGTGCCATTTTGTGGTGGTTGGAGGAGTGTGGATTGCGTGTTGGGGTGTTGTTGGAGCCGGAGAGAGAAGCTGGCAGAATAAAGAGCCTGTTCGTTTCCAGTCTGCCTCTGAACTTATTCCCGCGGCTTTGTTGCTCCAAGTGGCAATCGTTTCAGGCGGCAACAGGTATCGTTTTCTGAGCCCCCATGTGCTCTGCCTCTATTGGGAGTGCACGGAAGGTAATGCATGTGAACTTGAGGCCACCGGAAACACTGAAAGGCTGAGACAATAAAACATGAACCACAGGGCTGGGGTTCTGGCTCAGCGGTAGAGCGCTCGCCTAGCACGTGTGCGGCCAGGGTTCAATCCTCAGCACCATGTAAAAACACATTGTGTACAACTAAAGCAAATAAATAAGTATTTTTTTTAAAAAAAAAAAAAACACAAACCACAATGGCACATGATGGCATCCCCTTTTGGCAGAGGGCAGAAGGAATTTTAAGGCAGACTTGTGAGAAGGAGCCAGAATTCACGATCAGGTTCCGCTGGGGACCCCTCAACTGTGGGACCAGCCCAGGCCTCCAGACATCTGCCCATCATGATTGCAAGTTGAGAACCTTCCTGGTCTGTGTCTACAATTGAAAGGATCATCAGGAAGTCCATGTGTGAGACGAGAATACTGCCCATGCCACGCTTTTGCTTTTCTGATTTAGAAAAAAAAAAAAAATGTTATGGAGAAAGAGGCACAAAGATCAATTTTATTTTCTCAGGGACTTCATAAGAACATCTAAAGAAAACCCCGACCATGGTTATGATTCATGGATCTAAGGGTGCTTGACACACTTAAGAACATTGTCACCTGGGGAAAGCTACTATTCATAGTCCTAGGTGGATGGCAGCTTCCGCCTTGTTAGGGTTGGATGGTGGGCATCCCCCAACAGCTCATGTGTGAGACAATGCAGGAAGGTTTACAGGTGAAATGATTGGGTTTTAAGAGGTTTAACCTAATCAGTGCAATTATCCTGTTAGGGATTAACTTCGTGGTAACCATAGGCAGGTAGGATGTGGCTGGAGGAGGAGGTCCCTGGGGTAAATATTCCCCCTCTCTCTACACACACACACTCTTCCACCATGATGTTCTGCCTCACCTTGAGCCCTGAGGAATGGAGCTGGCCTTCTATGGATTGAGACCTCTGAAACTGTGAGCCCCTAAATAAACCTTTCCTCCTCTAATGGTTCCTGTCAGGTCTTTTGGTCACAGCAGTGAAAAATCTGACTGACACACACCTGCAGGGTGGGGCTCTAGCCAGCTGCTCCTGACTCCTGACTCCCTGGCATTCCTAAAGAGCCATGCGGACGTGGAAATATTGCTAATGCAGGTGACAGTCCTCCGGATTAGATATAGGGCCTTTGTTGGGCCATGAGTTTTGTGCTGTGACCTTAAGTCTATTTACAGGGAGGAGACATTGCCCACAGTCAGGCTGAAGGGGGGTAGAGACAAAAGCATTTTTTGCATTCCAGAATTCCCGAGCCTAACTGCAGTAAGATCTCGGACTCTGTCTGAAAAGCCATGAGTTTTGGAGGAACACCCACAAAGGAAACTCTTGATCCCAAGAGTGGAAGCTGGACAGGAGGAGGCACATTCCACTGTCCTTTTCAGCAGGAAGCAGTGTTGAGTTTTCTATGGCTGGAAAGAGAGAGGCAGGCCAGCGTGTGGGGCCCAGAGCAGGCCAGGCTGGCCACACTAGCTGCATTCATGCCCGAGGGCTGGCTTCTCAGTGGCTTGGCCCAGAGGGTGAGAGTGGATTTCTCCCCACCCTGAGCCAGCCCTGAGATAACAGGGCATCTTCGTGCCGCTGTCCCCATCCAGAGTGGACATGCCCTGTCATGCCCCGTAGAGCGCCCGGAGCTGCTCCACACTGCCACCTGCAGGCCATGCCGTTGAAGGCCACGGAGCCACCAGATACTGAATCTTTGACCGCAGCTCTTCTGCTATGGTTGGGGGTCTGGGCCTGACTTCGGGCAAGCGCTACTCCCAATCTGGGTCCAACAAACAATGAGAGAGGAGGAGGAGACCATCAGTGGATACCTAACAGCTGATACTAGCAAGGGGGAAGGTCAGGGGCCACCACGCAGGACTCCCAGGGAGGTCACAGGCCAGGGCTGGGGACCAGATGCTGTGGACTGCCTTGACTGCCAGTCCGTGGGCAGCACCTCCTTTGCCTGGGCTTCTGCTGTTCCCCCCACCCCTGCCTGGCTGCCTTCTCCCCATCCCTCAGGGCCCAGCTTATCTGCCATTTCCCCAGGAAACCTCTCCCTGAAGACAGCCTGGTACTCTCCCTCATGATTGCTGGGCTTTGCCTCTGTTTGGCAACCGCCTCCCAGCAGGACGGAGGCCCATCAGGGCTTGTGTCTGGTGGACACAACTCTAGTTGTCAGGGATGTAATTCAGACCCCACCAGGAGTGCCAACAAAATCAGTGTATGTTTAAGGATAAAGCTGAAGCCAACGGCCTGGCGCAGAGATCTCAGACAACCAGAGGAGGCACGTTGGGCGGACGTTAGACAGCGGGGTGGACGCGGCCAGGCAGAGGGGGAGGCCCGGCGGGGGGAGGGCAAGTGGGAATCCAAACTACAGAGACTGAAAGGCAGACGTGTCCTGAAGGTGTCACACAGCGAAGAGCACGGCGGCGGCTGCCGATCCCAGATCTCACGATCTCACTCGATCCAAGTCATGCAAGAAGGTGAAGGAGGATGGGCTCTGAGCAGCAGCAGCCTGGAGACCCCGGGCTCCTCATCTTGGCACAGGAAGGCTTTCCCTAGGTGGCATCCCTGGCTGTGCTGCAGGTGAATCCAGGCAGCCTCCGCAGCAGCCCCCGACTGTGGCACCTCGCTCACATCCTTCTCCCTGGTCTTTTCTGCCTTGCTCCATGACCGCACAGTATGCAGTGGGCAACTGCAGGCTGCCTGGGTCAGGGTTCTGCTGGGCCAATGCATGGGCCGGAAACCCTGTGCTATGGTTTGAATACAGCTGTCTCCACCAAAACTCACGTTGCAATTTGATGATGAGTGGAAGAGGCCTCGAGAGCTGGTGGGTTGGGTTGGGGGGCAGAGCACTCCTGAGCAGATCGATGCTTTTCTCCCAGGAATGGTTTAGCTATTGTAGGAGCTCAACCCCCTTTTCTTTCTTTTCTAGGTGCTGGGGATCAAAGCCAGGACCTTATGCATGCTAAGCACACGCTCTACCTGTGAGCTCCACTCCTATCCCCCTTTTCTCTCTTAGCATGTGCCCACTTGATTTTCCATTTTCCTCCATGAGTTGAAGCTGTACGAGGTCCTCACCAGAAGCCAAGCAGGTGCTGACATCATGCTCTTGGAGCTCCAGAACTAGAAGCTAAATAAACCTCTTTTCCCCATGAAATACCTCGTCTCAGGTGTTCTGTTACAGCCACTGAAAACAGAGTAAGAAACCTATGATCTAGAGCAATGTGTGAGGTTACAGACGGGCTTTGTGGGTGCTCATACCCTGTGGGGAGTCTTATGGGCTCCTACACTTTCGGGGGGCGGGGGAGGGTGGGTCTCGGCTCCAGTCATTTGCCCTGATTTCCTGTGTGCTTAATGTAGCCCCGAGAAGCTGGGCTAGAACTGGTAAAGGAAAAGACCTTCCCTTATGGAAATGGCACAGAGACTATTTTCAAAGGAAGTAAAAATGGAAACAACAGATGTATAATGTTGCAAAACAGAATAAAGTGACTTTAAATGCTGAAGCCTTAGCCTGCCTTCAAAAAAAATTACACTAAAGCACAGCATGTTCTACTGGCTATGACTAAAACAACTCAGAATGCAGGATTTTTAGGTGTCACCAAAGATGGTACCTTAGCATTCGGTCATGCCTGGCTTCAGGATGCTACTTGGATCACCAGGCTGTGAGACCCAGCAGTGGTGTCTCCAGATCAGGGAATTAAGGCATCTCGTTTGGTACCATTGAAATATTCTTGGAAGTCATAACAGTTTGCAGCCACTGAAGTTGTTCACAGCCCAAACTCTGGCGGCCTTCTGTCAAGCAGGTCACACCAAGTGAGTCTGCATGTTGCAAACCCCAACTCTTGCAGGTGGGTCTGAAACACGGTCCACATGTATATAAGCACAGGGGAGGGGCTCCCCACACGTGGCTCGCTGTTAGGGAGTTTTTGAGTTAAAATCAAGAGGAGGCCTTGCCAAGTCACTTGAATTCTGTATCTGTGGAGGCCTGGATGGTGGGAGACACTTGTTTGCCACTAGGTTAAACAGCTGGCAGCCACGGAGCTGTGACAATCTGACCTATGGTAACAGCAGCGGCCCACGGCTCAGTACCACAGATGTGTGTGGTGGTGCTGGATTTTGTATAATCAACATATTAGCTTTGGTATGTGGGGAAACCAACAGACCAAGGAGACACAGGGGAAGCTGCTGTCGTGACCGCCGGCCTCCTGCAGGAAAGCCCTCTGTCTTGGAATTCTGAGAAGAGGGGTGACTTTCCCGCAGTGTGAGTCCAAGTGCAAAGACCCACCCGCAGTCAGAATGCAGACTGGAGACGGAGGGCAGGTCTCCCAGTGGGCCTGTTTTTCTTCTCGCGGGGTTTTGGGCAATGCTCTGCAGAGCGGGTTAACGTCTGGTCACGCCACACTTTGAAGGTGCTCACCCACTGATTTTGTGAGTGTCTTCAGGAAAACAGTACCTCCTAGCATTATTGAAAATACAGCTTTGATGAATATATTTATCAAAGATGTTTGCAGTGCATGGAGAGATGAACCAGACAATAATGGAAGATTCTTTCTAAGATTCCAAGGGTGCATGGGCGAACCGTGATCAACCATAGGAACAAATCAATTATTGTGGTTTTCCCCTATAATTATTTTTTTTTGGGGGGTTGGTAAAAAATTCTCTGGGCTCAGGGTTTATCTGAACAGCCTTGGCAAAACAAAACCCTGGTGTTTCAGTGCCAGTCCACCAACCAGGGCATGGTCAACAGCCATATCTGTGTTACGTCCAGCCAAGGCCCTCAGCACAGCAAAGAGCCCAGAGGGTACTGCACTTATGACCCCCCCGCAGTGCTAGTTAAGAGTGATCAAGTGTTTCAGAAGAAGAAAGCCATGAGAAACCTGGAAGGGGTTTCCAAAGAGACCATTAACTGGGGAGGTGTGTTCACACCACGAGGCATGACATCTGACATGTATTCCCTGCTACTCAGTAACCAGGCAACCTGTTGAAATGATGCTACTTAATGGGCATCTGCAGCCTCCTGGGTAGCACAGCTGGAGTCAAAGAGATGGTCACCATTCTCTGGCTAACTGAGTTTTCATCAGCTGGACAGGGCAGACTAAGCATGCTGCCACCCGAGGGCCTCTGCACTTCCTGCCTTCTCTGATCCAGGGGGACACAGTCCTGTCCCCCAGCCCCAGTGATGCGTTAACCTGAGCAGGCTCCCCCACGCCCTCTGCTGACGCCTTTGTCTGGTCATCCCCTTCCTGTGGTCTCTAGCCCCTCCCACTCTTCTTGCTGCCTATTTTACTTTTCTCTCCTTGTTTGTCGTCCCTCTCCCTCCACTGGAAGGAGCACAGGGACCTTGGCCAGTCCCTCCACCGTTGTCTGGGGCGTGGCGGGCCTCAGCCACTCTCAGAATGAACGCCGGGGTGGATGGCGAAGGCAACCTCTTTTCATGTAACATTTTTTTGAAAGGCAGAGTTGCTGCTTTGTAACCATTTTTATGATGCAGCTTCTTGTTATAAAGTAATTCATGTTCGTTTTTGAAAATTTAAGTCATAAATAAATTAAAAAAACAAAGAAAAATTTAAATATGCATAATTTCAGCACCCAGAGAGAACCATTGTTAACATTTTGGTGGATATTCTTCTAAGCCTTTCTTTCATGCTTTCTTATTTGATACACATAGAATTACATTGTTTGAAACTGGCATGATTTTAGTGACTGCCTAATATCTCACTACATGGCTCTAGGAACCACTGCCCCACTAACATACAGATGAACAGTTTTGAGTTCAAACCTCTATGCTGAATTCAGTGCTTTCCTTCTTATATCAAGGGTCAGCAAACTTGTTCTACAAATATTTCCAGGCTGGCAGACCAAATACTGTCTTTGTTATAACTATCAGCTCTATTGTTTTTGTGCAAAACCTACATGAATGATTGTGTGGCTTAGTGCCAACAAAACACTCACAGAAACAGGCAGCAGCCAGGACTGGACCGTGGGCTACAGCGTCTCTCACAGTTACCCTATGTCATGCCGGTTCCCAAATCATCTTCATTTTCAGTGGAACTTAAATAAAATGATTCTATCTCTTTGCTAACCTATCAAAAAACCAACAGTTAAGGACCTCAAATGCACCTGAATTCAATTACTACTCAGAACAGGAAAATGAAGTGTTTTTTTTCCCCAACCAAACAAGGTGGTATTTGTTCAGCAAGCCAACATTTAAGGGAGACACATTAAGTCATTTTCTTAATGAGCAGTATTTCTATGGACACAGCCACTTGGGCTATTGCTACTGTTAAAGTGAATTTTCAGGAAGCTGGCAGGCCTCTGTTGTCATGACAACTGAGCCGTCTACTTCAAGGATAAGTGCGGGACCCCAGATCTGTAAGCACTTATGCCTGATGTGGAAAATGCAAAGTGCTTGGTTTTCTTCCTGCCAAGTTTTAGACGCGCCTAGTATCCTGATGTGTTATTTTCTTTACAGCCGACCTACTGTTTCCCATTTCCCAGATTAGTCCATTGATCATTGCCACGTCAGCAAGGCTGGCTCGTCTTGAAGGGGGACTACATGCTCACCTAAGCACGCCCTGAACAGCAATTGCCCTTAGTTCTTCCCAGTTGCTAAGAGTTCAGGATCCCCTTTTGAAGATCCTCCCAACTTATGCTTTCTGAGTTGTGCCACCTGCAAAAATCCCATCTCTCTCCCACCAGGGAGCTGATGGCACTTTACAGGAAGGCCTAGTGTACGGCTGTGACACATTTGATTAAGTTTTTGGAAACCTGTTATTTCCCTGCCAGGAGTACTCCTTTGGGGATTAAACACACCACACTGGATGTATGAGTCAGCTGTAGCAGGGTCAGGAGTCACATGAACTCACAGGTGCGATCAGAGTAAATGGTTTTCCAGGCTGTCCACAATGTTGCCTAGAAGTAGGGAATTTTTCTCTGCTACTGGGAAAGCAAAGCAGATAGGAAATGGGCTGGGGCCCTGGGTAAGATGATTCCCCAAACCAAGAAGCCATTGGGAGCACAGAGTAATGACTTCATCATCATGTCCTTATAAAGTAGAGGTCCAGGCAGGAGTTCACTGCTGTCTTGCTGTGGATCTTAGGGAGTATTTTATTTGCAAATCTTTGCTGCCCTCTTGTGGTGGTTATTTTCTGGAGTGATGCATCTTGACTGGGATTTTTATTTTTTATGTGGTGCTGAGAATTGAACCCAGTGCCTTGCACATCCTACATGCTAGGCAAGTGCTCTACCACTGAGCTACAACCCCAGCCCTTGGCTGGGATTTTTTAAAAAGCAGAAATAGAAGGTTTACTATTGAGGCCTAAGATGGCCAAGCTACGGGGCTACACAAATGGTACCTTCTCAGCTGCACCTTTATGGAGATGAGTGAAATTGCTAATATGAGAACCAAGCCTTTGCAAAAGGCCAGTAGAACTTCAGAGCAGGGGCTGATGCCAGTACTGGGTTGGGGAATCCTCTGGTGCTTCATTTCTAGAAAATAACAAATGATGACAGAGACAGGAGGCAGGATTCAATGGAAAAGCTACTACTGGGGAAATTCAGCTGGAGGTGACAGATTGCAGGACACCAGCTCCCTGAGGTCAGTGAAGACCAGCCAGGTCATCACTGCTGTGCAGCGGCAGAAAAAAGATGGGCAGGGCCACCCAGCCCTGAGCAAAAGGCTCTGGAACCTGTATCCTCAGAGAGATGGTTTTTACTATTATTATTATTTTTTTAAAAAGATTGTGTCCCCAATATATAGGGTATATTTGCTCAACTTTTCAATTTAAATTTTTTGCAAAATGTCTCTAATTGATGGGAGCAAGCATTTTGAAAGTGGCGCCAACTGCCATTAAATTTGGCACAGAATTTTCACGATTGCTGATTTCATTAAGTCTTCATGGAGCAGTTTTATACCACACTAGTTTTTTAAAATCAGGGACCTATTTAAAGCTCCGTGGAACACCTGCTTCCACGCTGGGCAGCTGTGTTGCTCTGGGCTCTTTTCTGGGCTCTCCAGGGCAAAGTGCTCTCACGAAAGCTTGGGCACTCTGTGGTGGCAAGTGTGGGAGCTGGAGTCCACCAGGTGTGGACTTGAAGACCAGGCATGGCATTTTCACTACTCCACGCCCTCAGTTTCCTCACCTGTCAAATGGACTAAATAAACTCCTTTCCTCATCCGTGGAGCACGGTGACAGAGAACAGGGGAGCAGTGTCTTGAGATTGGGGTCTCTGATGACCTGTGGCATGGAGGGTGCCTGGGAATGTTCCTGTGTAGGGGCGCGGGATGCTTGGCTGCTGTGGTGATATCCCGCACAAGGAGGCTCTGTGCAAGAGTCTTATCAGCCTCGACCTTGATCTCAGGCACATAGGGGAACTCTCTTGCTGGACAACCACAATGTGTCACCAGCTCTCCTGCTCCTGAACCTGTCCCCTTAACAGTAACTTTAAACCATGGACTTTCTTGAGCAGGACACAAAGCTCCTAACATTGCACATTGCAACTGTAGAAAAGCTACATAGATGTTTGTAGTCCTGTAACTTTCTGTATACAAAGAATAATGCTTGCATAGCCTTTAACCTGATAACGAGACATATATAAATAAAGATTGCTGGCATAACTCTTTGATCTGCTTCTCCATCAGAGAGCAGTGCTCCACCTGACCCCAGCTTTCTCTTCAAAACAGGCGTGTGTGAGTCTTTATTTTTCTCACCCCCCTTTGCTCCTCTCTGGAACCCACTAGTTTGGCCATGCTGGTCACTTCCTGTAGTGACAGGGCATGATCAGGGTTCAGTGGCTGGTAGCAGCTGCCACTGAGAAGTTTGGTCATCCCGATCAGCTGCTGCAAGGAATCAGCGTCAAAAGAGAGCCAGGGCTGGGATTGTGGCTCAGTGGCAGAGCGCTTGCCTGACATGTGTGAGGCACTGGGTTCGAGTCTCAGCACCACGTATAAATAAATGAATGAAATAAAGTTCTATCAACAACTAAAAAATATTAAGACAGAGAGAGAGAGAGCGGGGGGGGGGGCGCTTCTCCAAGAAGGGGCAGAAGGAAGAGATGACACCTGGGGACATGATTGTGCAGTCCACGGGGGTTTGCCCGTCAGTTGGTCTCTAGGACAGAAGGGGGAGAGGGAGCCCAAGGAAAAGATAGGGGTCCTTCCCATCTCTGTCCATGGCACAGGCCTGGGGGGCATCAGGGGCTGCTGGGGTCAGGGGTACTTTTGCTTTCCTTGTGGAGCTTACACCCTAGTGCTCTGGCCCTCCAGGTCTGGAGGCTTGGGGGGCCGTGGAAGGCTGAGGTACGGCTCACGAGGTGTACTCTCCCACAGGAAGCAGCAGAGGGGGCGTGGCTGAGATGCAGCAGCCTCAGGGACAGAGGGCCTCGATCTGGGGAGGGAAGTCGTATAGACAGGTGGGTTCCCCCACACCCAAGATGCTCCCGGCATCTCCCAGGTGCAAATGGTGGACCTAGGAAGTAGATGGGGTTTATGCTAAAAGGTCAGGAAAAGAGCCAGTGAAATCTAAGTTAATACAATTACTGTGACCTCCATGGGGGCCCATGGGTGCTGGTGCCTGAGGTAATGTGGATTTTTTTTTTTTTTTTTTTTTTTAGTACCGGGGATTGAACTCAGCGGCACTCGACCACTGGGCCACATCCCCAGCCCCTTTTTTGTATTTGATTAGAAACAGGGTCTCACTGAGTTGCTAAGTGCCTCGCCATTGCTGAGGCTGGCTTTGAACTGGCGATCCTCCTGCCTCAGCCTCCCAGGTGCTGGGATCACAGGCGTGCGCCACCACGCCCGGATGGTAATGTGGATTTAAAGGAACACCCTAATGAGAAAGGAGACTGCGGCAGTGTGACGCGCAGGGAGCCATCAGTTCTGGGTAACTCTGGCTGCCCACCCGTGGCCACTGGTGAGTCACAGAGAGCAGCCTTCCTGCTTGCTTCTTTCTAGCCTGTCAGCAGAAAGGTGGTCCCTGGAGGCCAGCTGTGGACTGGCCAACCCACCGACAAGTCTATTTTCAGAAAAAAGTCACAAGGTGAAGATTAGCTCACGACCAAGTCAGCGATGGCACTCAGAGCCGTGAGTGAGTGACAGCTCTCCTCTGTCACTGCCCGGGCAGGGTGGGTGACCCTCCCTCCTCAGGTAGAACCATCTGTTTCTTGTCCTAGGACCCACAAGGAAAGACACAGGAAATACTGGTGTGTGCATAACTGGGGTCTCCCAGCCTGGGGGCCCGAGAGCGGCTGAGGAAAAGCACAACACAGAGGTTGCATTCCCTTGGCAAAGGCTACCCAGGACACCGCGATGCACCCTGGCACCTCCACGGGGGAAGAGCTTCAGGCCCTAACTCCTGGGCGTGGGAAGCAGGGAGGACAATGACCATGGTGGACACACACCTAGCCAGGCCCTGACAGTTCCAGGCACTTTTTATATTTATTCATTTCATCTTCCTAACCCCCCTTTGAGGTAAGTGCTTTTTATCATTTCCATCGTAAGAGCTGGAGAACCTGAGGTAAGAGAGGTGACAAAGTGGCCCCAGCAATGAGGATAGGCATGGTGAGCTGGGTGTGAACCCAGGCCACTGGCACCTACCCACTACCCTGGGCTGCCCACTGGGGTGACAAGGTGAGGAGGGAGCTGCCCAGCAGGTGCAGGGAGAGGGAAGTCCTTTCAAAGAGGGAACAGCCCCTCCCAGAATTCAGGGGAGCCACAATCTGCCTGCATGGGGTGCAGGGGGTACCCAGAGAGGTGACGGACTTGCCCTAACTCTTCCTTCCATTTTCTCTCTTTTTAAAAAAAATTTTATTTAGAGTAGTAGTATGTATTACAGTTCATACTACACATACAGAGCATCTTTTTACACAAAAGTTTGTATACAAAGTGTATTCATAGTATTCAAGTCTTCAATCATGCATTTAGAATAATGATATCCATCTTATTCTCTTTATTTTCCTCTTCAGCCACATCTGTTTTATACCAGCATCGAGCTTTTCTACATGTTATGAAATGCAGCCCTATAATTTGTATATTATTTCTCCCTGGAATAACAAAAAAGTTTTAACAACAAGGATGAAGACACGTGGCTCAGACGCGTCATAGCACACAGACAAAAGAGGTTGAGGTCCCATTTTGGGTGCTTGGGCCCTATGAGTTCACTTCACCAGCATAGAGGGGTCCCCAGACTGTCCGGGCATCAGCTGATAGGCGATTGATCGGTTTGTAAACAGGACCTCTCCCCACCTCTTGGAATGACCCAGAGCTGCCTACCTCCTCCAATCACTTGGACTGGCTTTATTCTGGGTGAAGAAGTCACCCATGGCTCAGTGTGAGTATGGCTGACTGCCCAAGATGTCTCTCCAAAGCAAACGCTCAGCCTGGTGAGACGGGTTTAAAACCCAGACAAGGCGGAGTGGCAAGAGCATCCTCGAAAGGCAGAAGTGCGCCCCCACGATGCTTGCCACACTCTGCAGGACTTGTGTGACTTCAAGAAATACTCCTTCCTCTCCACTTCCAAATTCTCTGGGTCACTGATCTCCTAGGGGGTCCCTCAGGGGACATATCTGTAGTCCTAGAGATGACAAACTCTAAAAACATTACTTATTACTTTTTCTATTTTTTTTCCTTCCTTCCTTTCTTTGGTGTGATACTAGGAATCGAACCCAGGGCTTTGTGCATGTTAGGCAAGCATTCTATCACCAAGCTACATCTCCAGCTTTTTGAGACCGAGTCCCCCTAAATTGCCTAGGCGGGCCTCAAACTTGTGATCCTCTTGCCTCAGCCTCCTGGGTAGCTGGGATCATACAGATGTGTGCTACTCTTCCTGACTATTAGATGCTTTCTTTAAGACACTGTCTTTGAAAGAGAGTATTATATGTTGAGTCTAGCTTGGGGAGGAGGGAGGGATTTTCCCTTTAGCTAATTCTTCACCGAAGTATTTGACTATTTACATTTCCCAGTTTGTTCCAGTACAAACATACTGTTACGATCTGGGGCTGGTGTTAATGGTGAAGGAAGGCAATGCACTGAAAGCACAGCTGGTTTGTGTCCCTCCAGCTCCCCCAAAGAGAGAGGTGCAATCAGAAGTGACCATAATAGATCTGGTTTTAAAAATAATTTACATGCGAGTTGCAAAATTCCATCAGATAGTCTGGGGATAGAATGGTTGGTTGGGTGGTGACAATTAACTGAGTTGGGAAAAAAAAATTTTAAAACGAGAAAACATGAAATACAGTTGAGAAGCATTAAGCCAGGCATTAAGAACATCAGGACAACTGGACGATGTCAGTCCGTGATGGATTACACTACACCCTCCATACAAACCCGCTCATGTAGTAAAGTGTACCATATTGATTGCATGCTAACGCAGATGTATGCTATTTAAAATTGGAAATGAGCCTTACTGTAACTAAATTATCTCTATTAACAGAAAGGAAAATGAGTCGTCGATTTAAAGATGTACTCTTTTCTGTTCATTTGATGCTTTTGAGAGTCGAACTTATCATTGATCTCTGGTCCCTGGTCTTGATCTGAGGTCACATTTTCAGCTAACCTAATGTGAACCGCAGGGGAGACTGGTCTACGTCTTGGGTAATGAACACCCTGGAGGGCTGTGGGACACAGACTAAGACACAAGTAGGGTGAGACTCAAACCACCAGAACACACAGTGCATCCTTAAGAGAGGAAAACACGGCCAGAGGCTGAAGTTCAGCAGCCACAAAAATCCAGGAGAGCGTTTTTGGTGGGAGGCAAGATGGAAGAGGAGAGTGGAAGAAGAGCTTCCTCTAAGAAGCGGACGGGACCTCCCGGTAAAAGACAGGAGAAGGCGAAAAGCTGCTAGGTTAGGAGGGGGACGCCACATCCACGAAAGCAGCACCGTGAGAAAGAGAGATTGAGCACCACACACCATAGGTCCCATCGTCTATGCAGAGAGCGCAGGGACAAGACGGCGGTCACCCTGAGACACAGCACGAGCACCCCAGGAGGAGGGAGGCAGCCTTTGGATGTCCTCGACTGGGGGGAGCTCCCCAGCTGCTGTGGTTGGGATCCTAAACATCCCCCTAAAACATGTTGAAAGCTTGGGGGTCAGTTGATGGTGCTACTGGGGGTGGGTGGGAACATCAGAAGGTGGGTCTACCTGGAGCAGGTAGGTCGCTGGAAGCATGCCCTTGAAGGGTGTCTTGTCTCCGCCGCACCCCTTCTTCCTCCCCTCCTCCGCTCTCCTCCTCCTTCTCCTCTTTCTCCCCCTCCCCCGCTTCCTCCTCCCCCATTCTCCTCCTCTTCCCCTCTCCATCCTCCTCCTCCTCTCTCTCCCAGCCCCCATGCTTCCTGGCTGCCATGAGGGGAGCAGCTTGGCTTCAGCTCACCCTTCCACCATGATGTCCTGCCTCCTCACAGGCCCAACAACGGAGCCAGCGGACCATGAACTGAAAATCTAAAACAGCGAGCCCCAAATAAGTTTTTCCTCCTTTTTGTTGACTTTCTCGGGTATTTTGTCACAGTGACAGGAAGCTGTCTAATGCACCAGCCAAGGGTCTGCATTGGCCTTGGAGGGACAGGAACTAACTTGTCCCGATTTGGACAGTGAAAGGCTTAGAATCAAGCCATACGGGGCCAGGGCCCATCTCTCTCCTTCCTCATGGCATTTATGAGACTAGGTGTAGTCTCTTATCAAACAGGTGCTCAGGGTCAATCTAAATGATGGGATAATGCGGCATTTGGTTAATTTGCATGTCTGAAGTAGCACACAACAATTTCACACATGGATTGCCATTCTTTAAGAAATGAGAATAAAACCAAACCCACTTATTTTTAACAGATTTTGTTTTTTTTCTTGATGATTTAGAAGGATCTTTAGCATCTCAACGTGCCCCGGGTTATTGGTAATAACACTTTGGCGGGACACGGGTTAATCAGTGCTGGGTAACTGGAGCCAGGTCACCAGCGACTCCGTGGCAGGTCTACCGCTATCAAAGAAAACCCACTGTGACTGGATCACTTCACTGTCTCAAGTACGAATGTGAGAAAAAATAACGCGACATCGCCTTAACAGAGAATTTCCATACAAGGAGTCACGAGAGGGATCCTACAAGTTCACACAGAGTGTGAGGAGGCTTCACAGTGCCACAGGCTGGTTTTCTGAACCCAAATTCCACAGCCTGAGTAGGTCATAGCAGCCCTGAGCCTGACCCAAACCTGAAGGAGAGATTAGGGGCAGATTATACTTCGGAAGTTCTAAGTCTCTGTCTTCTGAAATGGGAAAGTAGTCAAATCATGACTTCTATATCTCTTTTCACAGGTATCGATAGATTATCTTCTATTACATCTTGTAATTATGGTTCTTTAAATCAGTAGTCACCCATCTATTTATAATTGTTCTCAAAATAGGCCATTTTATTCCAACCCTAAAAGCTCTATTTTCAGCTCAAGATCTTGATTCCATAGCAAGATTAAAGGGAACCAATAATAGCAGCAAAAACAGCCATGCTGGAATGTTGGTGTTGGAAAGAATCTGAGAGGAGGTTCAATCTGGCCTTTCCCCTGCACCTTTCTGATCGGGCCGCCTGGCCTTTGCCTCAATAGCTCTAGGCACAGGGTCCTCTGGATTAGCGGAGATGTGCTGAGACACACTTGGGGCGGCTTTAGGAAGTTCCTGCCTCCAATTTCCATCTGCACCAGGTCGCTTGTTGCTACAGGGAGACAAAAACCCTCTAGCAGAGCTACCTCAACACAACTGCTGGGCAGCTTCCGGGCCTGCAGCAACCACTGGGCAGCTGTTAGTCCTAGATTGAAATGGACCTAGAAAGAACGGAAGGGCTGTTTCACGTTCAGATGTGACAAAGCAACTCAAATCTCTTCTGGAAAAGAAAAAAAATTTAAGGAAAGGCATAGCTCAGGCTCTGACAGCCCCTCCCCTCCTCTACACATCTGCAGGTGAACTGCATACCCTGATGCCCAGGTGGGGAAGTAGCATGCTTCTGCTCAGAGTAGAGGTGGCAAGTGTGAGGAGGCTGCCCCGCTGCCCCAGTGTGACCTGGGGTTTCAGTTAAGGGCTAGAGACGGGGCAGCCATGGGACTCACTGAGTCCCTGAGCAGTGACACTCCTCTCTGCTGCGTGTGGTTGGTTTGGTGAGCTGGGAAGTAATACTATCATTTGAACATTACAGCGAGGGTCTCAAAGGGCAAAGAGACCTCATCCATGAAAACAAAAACCAAAAAAGCCCACCCATGAGGGCTGGGATTGTGGCTCAGCGGTAGAGTGCCCACCTAGCACGTGGGTGACCCGGGTTCGACCCTCAGCACCACGTACAAATAAAACAAATTGAATAAAATGCATTGTGTACAACTAAAGCAAATAAATAAAAATATTAAAAAAAAAAAAAGAAAAGCCCACCCATGGGTGCTCCGGCCATAGGTTCCTGGACCTCATTTTAGGGGCTGCCATTCTGAACTCTCTTGGCCCTAAGCCCTGGTGAAGGCCATGCCACATCAGGAGGATGGTCTTCTCAGCACTGAGGCTTGATCAGTGTCCCTGGAGCTGGAGTCACTGGTACCCAGATAATGAGCTGGCTTTGGCCTGACTGGGCTCCCTGGACCATCTAGGAGAGGAGAAGGGTGTGGCTGAGAAGGACGTTCTGGTCCTACTCCACTGGGAGGGTCAGGACTACCATCCAGAGAGTGGAGACGAGGTCAAAGGTCGCACTCCCCAGGACCACACCACGGTGTTCTCAAGAACAAGGTTCTGCCTTAATACTCTATCCCCAGGGACAGAGCTTGACAGAGCAGCTCTACCATCCACCAGGTAGAGGGTTCCAGAGCTAGGATTTCTGCAATCATAGCGCTTGCCTCGCAGGCATGAGGCACTGGGTTGGATTCCCAGCACCACGTAAATAAACAAAGAAGTAAAACAAAGATATTAAAAAAAAAAAAAAGTACAAGAAAGGAGCTGGCCTGTCTCCAACAGCAACCAGGTCCATCACACACGTGGGCTTAGCCACTGCCACAAGGATCTGGGCCTGTGAGGGGAGGCACACCCTCCTGCTCCAGGATGGCCTCTCCATCCTCCAGCCACCTTCAGGGCTGGCTGCTCTGGAGGAAGCCCAGGGGACAGGGGAAGCCCTGGGGCGCGGTACGTAGGTCTCCATGTGGGCAGAGGAGGGCCCACGGTTCTTACCCCGCAAACATGAAGGGGACGAACGTTACAGGGTCCAGCAGGGAAGCAGCCTTCAGTTTGCACAGTCAGATCCATTTACGAGGCTTCAGAATTCTGCCAAAGGTCTGAAGAGCTCAGGGCTGAGGAAAGGGAACCGAGGGTCTTTCCAAGGGAGCGTAAGCAAGCGCTCAGAGGCGCAGAGGGGGAGCTGGGGGTCACGGGGGGCGGGGAAGGGCTAGGAAATGAGCAGCATCGTCCTGAAGAGGAGGTCAGGGTCCTGCTACCAACTAGCGTGAGTCCATTACTAATGTGCTTTGTTTTCCCATCAAGAAAGATGATGTGAAACACCGCCTCCCGTTCTAACGCTGTGTTGTTCTGTTAAACCAGGGGCCAGGAAACTTTCTGTAAAGGACTGAAGGGCACCTATTTTAGACCTTGTGAGCCCTGTTGGTCTCTTCTGTTGTCACTCAACTCTGCCATCCCAGCACAGAAGCAGACACAGGCAACGTGGGAATGAATTAATGTGGCTGTGTGACCAGCTCTCTTCAGGGATGCTGAAATCCGAATTTCATTCAATTTTCATGTCTCCCAAACATTACCCTTCTTTGACTTTTGTGGATCATTTAAAAATGTTGTAGCCATTCTTAGCTCATGGATGACTCAAAAGCAGGAAGCAGGGTGTGGGGGTCACGGTTCACTGGTCCCTGCACAATTCGATATGGATACTGAGGTGACAGAGCCTGTCCTTCGTGACCACTGGAGACCGAATGTGTCTCCTCATTGGTCAGCAGGTTTCCGCTTCTTGACGAGTGCCTCTCACACTTTAACAGGCACCTGGGGGATCGTGTTAAAATACAGATTCACTCAGTAAAGGCAGGAGTGGGTCTGAGATCGTACATTTTTAATAAGCTCCCAGATGTTCCTGGTCCCTGTTCCAACCATATTTGGAGCTGCAAGGATCCAGAGGACAGGCTGGTCCCGTGTCCTCCTTCAGGGATATTCAGGGATTTAGTGTCCTTGGGTCTGAACTCCCCACGGACCCTCCGTCCTAATTCTCTTAGAACAAGTTCCTTGGGAACGACGGCAAACAGCCTAACCATGGTGTCCCTCTAGTCTAGGAGCGAGATCTTAGGGTCATAGGAACTTCAGCTTTCTCTTAGGTGCCTGAGATATAGCCATAAAACGACATCAGCATTCAGCCTCCGTGTTTACATGTGTGTCAGTGGACAACACCTCTGTCTTCCCGATTCCTACAAACCGATAGAGCTGGTGCTCCCTGGTCTGTTGTGGGTACCAGGGCCTCGGGACAGGTGAATCGATGCTTCTAACATCTAATATTAGTCTCACCTCGTTTCCAGCCACACCCACCCACAAGCCATCCCCCTCTAAACACAAGCCTTCTCACATCATTCAGGAATTCATGAGGATGGAACAGACAATTGGGATGTAGAGCCTTTTTGTTGGTTTTCCTACAGAATTATTTCTCCAAGGTAAATTGAGAACATGTCACCAAAGCTAGAATACAAATGCATTCATCTTCCCTTACGGACTAGTCAGAAATTCTGTGCTGTTGACTTCAGAGACTGTGTCTGTGTTTGCTCAGATGAGTGGCAGCGTTAACCTCTGCTGACGATGATCTAATGAATGTGTGAAAATGATCTTCACTACAAAACCTATTTCAGTCTAAGACTTTGCTTCTAAGACAAAGCTAAAGTATACACGTTAAAAATCTCTCAACCGATGTGTATTTTATAGATTTTTCCCCCCTTAACATGGCATAGTTCAGAAAGTAATTAAGTAAGCTATTTTGGGACAAAAAAGAAGTAGAATCCATTTTAAGGGCACATAGATTTTCTGGTTTGTGTCTAAAAGGTCACCTGAATGCACTCAGGTTTCTATAGTAACTGTGGCACGGCTAATCAAATCAACAAATAGCTACGATTTATCTGAGGGTCTCCAGTGAACTATTTTTTCCCCCATCTGGAAAAGGACATTGTAAATTAGATAAAGTCTTCAAAGACAATGGAGGCTTTCAGAAAATCCAATTTCAACAGTAGTAATGAAAAGAGAAAAATGCCTGCTTGCTCTTTCCGCATCTCATGTAGCAATTGAGCCTGATCCACATTGATTTAAGTACTTAACTACGGTAGTGATTGGGTCATATTAATTTGCTAATCAGTAAGAGGGCAAATCTCAAAATGTTTCCCTTGACTAAATGAACACAGATTCACATGTGACCTGAAGGCAATTTGCAGTGTCTCCAGGGTGACGCTGCTTGGAGCTTCCGGATCTATATCACAAACCCACAAAGCAGCTTCTTCCCGATTCATTTCACTGTGGCTCCTTTTTGTGTTTAGACCCTCATGTGGTGCTAAATGGTCATGGGCACGCACGCGCGCGCACACACACGCAAAATGTGAAGACACACACATCATATATTTTTCTGCATGTGTTTGGGGTGCTCACGGCCTAGTTGTGGAGGTCTGTGGGTGGGGAACCCCAAGTGGCTCCTGAGTGGGCCTTTGATGGAAGCCCAATTCCCTAACCTCTCAGCTTGGCTAAGTAATCTGGGTGGGGTGAGAAAGAAGTGGGCCTCCTGGGCAGTGCCCAGCATGGTTGGAGGAGCTGGGTGCTCACTCACTAGGTTCTCCTTTCCCTTTGTGGAAGCAACTGCAGGCTGAGGGGGTCTTCTTGGTTCTGAGCTGCAATGCCTTGGAGAGAGGGACACAGGTAATTTCTTCTTACCCGCTTCAATGTACCTAGTCTCAGATTTCCCTTTTCAACAGTGTGCTGGAACTTCTCCCCTGAATTCCTGGAGTCCCACAAAGGTCACCTCATTCATACGCCATTGTCAAAAGTGATGCTACAGCCGGGCGCGGTGGCGCACGCCTGTCATCCCAGCACTGGGGAGGCTGAGGCAGGAGGATCGCGAGTTCAAAGCCAGCCTCAGCCGTGGCGAGGCACTTAGCAACTCAGTGAGACCCTGTCTCTAGTAAAATACAAAAAAGGGCTGGGGATGTGGCCCAGTGGTCAAGTGCCCCTGAGTTCAATCCCTGGTGCAAAATAAAAAAAAAAAAGTGATGCTACTATAGGGGGACAGTAGTAGAAAGCTTCTATCCTGTCACCTTACTGACACCTAGCTTTTGATTTCTGAACAGTGGATATTTTCAGAGTCTGTTTGAACATGTTTTTCAAATAAAATAATTTAGCCACAAAAGGTTAGTGTCACTTGCAAAATATCTGTTCATGTAGTCCATAGAACCACAAGTCCTTTGGGGAGACAATTAAGTCTGAGAGAGAAAACAACTTCATGTCAATGTGGAAGGTCTTGATGGGTACTCTAAATCTTTACTTCTGTTCACTTCTGATCTCTTACAACTTTCCAACTAACCCCAAAACTTCAATAGATTTCAATGTGACTTTCGGCACTATTAGAAATGTATAATATCAAATCACTAGGTAACTCAAATATTATCCCAACTTTGTTACATCCTCATCTCTACCATAATTACTTGCAAAAATTATACTGACCTGGGCCCAGTCACAGGCCCAGAATCTTGAAAAAGGGACCTAGCAGTCTAGATTATTTGGAAATAAATGATTTATGAGTCCTGGGAAAGTATAAAGCTATGGGTCTCCATGTCAGTTCTTATCTCACAACATCCTATTTTTTCTTATTGGGAAGAATGTTCTAGACAATCTCTGTCCAATCTGAGCCACACAAAAAGTTTTACATTTTCTTCACACGCCTGTAATCCCAGCACCTGGGAAGCTGAGGCAGGAGGATCGTGAGTTCAAAGCCAGCCTCAGCAATGGCGAGGCACTTAGCAACTCAGTGAGACCCTGTCTCTAATAAAATACAAAAAAGGGCTGGGGATGTGGCCCAGTGGTCTAGTGCTCCTGAGTTCAATCCCCAGTACCAAAAAAAAAAAAAAAAAGTTTTACATTTTCTAGTAAACTCATTACAAATGTAAAAAGAGCTGAGCAAGGTGGTACCTGCCTGTAATTCCAGCATCTCGAGAGGCTAAGAGGATCACAAGTTCAAAGCCAGCCTCAGCAACTTATCAAGGCCCTAAACAACTTAGTGAGAACAGTTAATAAAAAATAAAAAAAGGTCTGAGGATGTGGTTCAGTGGTTCAGTGCCCCTGGGATCAGTCCCTGGTTAAAAAAAAAAAAAAAAAAAAAAAAAAGGTAAAAAGAAACAGGTGGAATTAATTGCAATACTGTTATGATGTTTAATAATATATACTATAAAATACACAACATAAAATTTAGTTTTTGTTGACTATGTATTTAAGTCAATATATTCAGAAAATTATTTCAATGTGTAATCAATCCAAAATGATTTATGAGATATTTTGCATTCTTTTTGTGTGACTAAGTCTTTGAAATCAGTGCCTAATTTACGCTTCTAGTATGTTTCAGATGAGGCTGAACACACTTTAAATGCTCAAAAGTCACACATGACCAGCGGCTATCAAATTAACGCAGTCCCTATAGGATTTTCAAGGTCAGGGAATATGCAGCTATTTACTTTTGGGAATTTGTGATTGAGTGGTTATTCAGCTGGTGATACTCTGGGGTTACAGGAGGTAGGCAGGCTGGGTTTCTCTGGGCTGACCTATCCAAGGGTAGAGGACTACTGGCCTTCTTGGCCTTCAGAGAAGACAGGCTGGCCGTGAAGTCAGTTGAGGACGCAGCTGGTCTCTGGCTGCAGAAAACCAGGCATCCCATGAGGGAGCTGACTTTCGGCTCGAGGTCCTGGGGCAGAGCCCAGATGCCATGGCCGGGAGTGAGGCCCAGGTGGCATTTGTGATCAGAAGGCGAGTGGAAAAGCCTCCCGCCAGGGAAGCCCTCGAGCCCCAGCAGCCTCCCGTGTGCCATGTGCCAGGAGACAGGGCAAGGCAGAGACGGCAAGGGAGGCCTGCTGCTCACGACAGCACCCACCTGGGGGTGAGTCAGGACCCAGGCTCTAGGAAGCTGGGCACCAGGACAGGCCGCGCACTGCTCCCTTCTGGAAAAAAAAACGATTCCTCGCCAAGACATTCTAACGCTCAGAACAGCGTTCCGAGATCGCCTTGCCCTCTGGGGCTCTTCATTTGCGCATCTAAATGTAGCCTTGGAGTTTACAACTTTTCGTGAATATAAGTCAGAACCAAATTTGAGTAACATCTACTTCATATAATCAACTACTAGAAAAGTGAAAAAAAACCAAAAATGGAGCCATGAGTGGAAAAGGGGAGCGCTCACGATCGGTCAGGAACTTGTCCATGCAACTTACGTACTGAACCGACTTAATCCGCACAGTGGTCCTGTGCAGTGGGAACTAGTATCATCTCCATTTCACAAACAAGGGAACTCGAGGTCAGGGGTTAAGAAGCTTATCCAAGGTCATCGGCCAGGAAGCGGGGGAGCAGGGAGGCGAAACTATGGCTAGCTACTCTAATTGCATATTCTTTCCAGAAGACCATGCGGAAACTTTGAGACACTGGCCCAAGGTCAGGGTATCTGAATCCCAGCAGTCTGGCTGCAGGACTGGGGCGTCTAGCCACTGTGCGACAGCGCTTCCCCAGGGAAAGTGGCATGTTGTGTCCTTTGCAGAAGTGCCAGGTGGTTCACAGTCACCACTGGGGGCATGTCATCACCGCCCTGTTAGCATTCCACCTCCTGCTCCCCAGGAAGGGACAGGATGGGAGGTGGCACTCAGAGATTGACTTCTGAAGCGGGGGCTGCATTTCAGGCTCAATCACAACTTTCCTTCTTTATAGAACTTCAAAAGTATTTCCCTTTAGAGAGCTCACACAAGTTTCAAGTGACACGGTGATTAAATAAATTCATCTTGTCTTCTTGGGTCCGGATACTCAGAAGAGTTATTTATAACGTATCATCTGCCAGCTCTCTAATGGGACGCCGTTTTCATTAGATTCTGACAACAGATCTATTCCACGGCGGCAATGCCCCAAGCATGCTGCCTCTTAGCTGTTTTCATTCTGCCTTGAAGGAGTCTCTTCAGTTTTTTTAATTTGTGTGTGTATGTGGCAGGGGGGTACTGGGGACTGAATCCAGAGCTGTGCTACCACTAAGCCACATCCCCAGTCCTTCTTATTATTTTATTTTGAGACAGACTAAGTTGCTGAGGTTGACCTGGAACTTGAGATCCTCCTATTTCAGCCTCCTGAATCGCTGGGAATACGGGCATGCACCACCACACCTGGATACAATTTTTTTTTTTAATACTGGGTTTTGGAGGGGGTGCCAAAGTTAACAGTTACAGTTAGAAGAGAAAAATGCTAATGTGTTTTCAAGTTTCCTATTTTTTTAAATGATGTATGATAAACAATAAAAACAATAAAAAGCCTGGCTAATCAAGCTGAATAACATGGTGTCCCCTGTGTCTTCTCATTTAAGGAAAGCTGGCTGTTTCAGATTTGAATCTCTATGAACTGATAACAACGTGGAGGAGATAAGCAACCCCTCGGGTAGAAATGAGTTCATTTAGAGTCTGTTTGCAGCTAAAAGCCATCAAAATACAAATTAGAAGTGATAATGGTGATCCTGGATCAAAATTAGAAAATGTAGACGTACTCTGTTCAGTACTGAAATAGGAAATGTGAAGGGCAGACCATATCCGGGCATCTGGTCCCACCGGAGCTGTCTCCCCTGGAAGGAGCCGGGTCCCTGACTGGAGTTACTTGCCCTATGGGTTCATTTCTGAATAGGTGGCAAGATGGGGGAGGACAGTCAGGGCTAGAATAAGTTGTCCCAGAGCGGAGGGGGCCACTTGTAGGAGCTCTGCACTGGTGGGAAGGGGATGGCCTGGAAATGGCCCCAGAACTCATCTCCATTCACCTTTCCTTCCCTGGCCTCCGTCTATTTTCTTTTCTTTTTCTTTTGGTACTGGGGATTGAACTCAGGGGCACTCGACCACTGGGCCACATCCCCAGCCCTTTTTTGTATTTTATTAGAGACAGGGTCTCACTGAGTTGCTGAGTGCCTTGCCATTGCTGAGGCTGGCTTTGAACTCATGATCCTCCTGCCTCAGCCTCCCAAGTGCTGGGATTACAGGCATGCGCCACCACACCTGGCCTATTTTCTTAATTCTATGACAACTTGAACTCTGGAAGTAGTTGTGGCCCCAGGGGGGCTCAGGAAAGGAATTGACTGACTGATAAATGCAATGTGAAAATGCTCCAGCCCATTGATAAGCATGACAGTGAACCTGCCAATGGCAGGAAGAACCCTTAGAACTGCTCTGAAAGAGGCAGCGATGGGTTCAGACACCTCCGCCCTTCCCAGCTGGAAGGCTGGGTACAGCACATACCTCCCTGGGCAGAGCCCAGGACGTGAGTAATTCTCCATCTAGATTTTTGTAAAAGATTGAAATGGCAATGTTACACCAAGGAGCGTACGGGGCTTTCTTGGGAGTGGAATCAGCATAGGCTGCTACCACCATTATGGTTACGCTTGTGTTTGTTCTCGGTGTGGTTCAGATCAATCAATTGTCGGCCAGATGGGCCCGATTTTGAGTCTTTGATCAGGTCCTGCGCCAAACCAGTGAATGCGGAAGTGTCAGTGCCAGCTGACGTCTCATTGTGGAATCACGTTCACTCCTCTGACAACCTTTGCTCAGAGGTTGTCTGATGCATTTCCAGATGCACAAAGTCCCCAATTTATGACAGATTGTATCCCACAAAGCCGTCTGCATGTAACTCAGGATATATTTTCCCATAAAAACATTATAAATGGTGATAAGGTTCTCATCAGCATACCTCAACTTCATAATATGGCTAAACTAAAGAGACAAAAACATGCCCACTATTTGGAGCATGATTTTGACATGAAAATTTATCCTTTGTCAAGGAAACTTCAGAAGTTAAAAAAAAAAAAAGACCTATAATTAGCCAATTTCTGCAATAAAATATATTGACAACCATCTCGATGACTGGAAGGGCCAACATTTGTATAGAAGTATCCTTTGGGACTTTTCTACTAACTACTTAATTTAATCTTTTAAACAACTCTATTAAGTAAATACTGCTATTATCGCCATCCTGGTAAGAAAACTAAGGCACAGAGGGGTTACATAGTTAATCATGGGCAAAACCAGGATTGGATTCCAGGGTCCGTGGGCTACACGAGGCTGGCAGACTGGTCCATGGCAAATCTGTTTTTTTTTTTTTTGTTTTTTTGGTACCGGGGATTGAACTCAGGACACTCGACCACTGGGCCACATCCCCAGCCCTTTTTTTTTCTGTATTTTATTTAGAGACAGGGTCTCACTGAGTTGCTAAATGCCTTGCTATTGCTGAGGCTGGCTTTGAACTCGCGATCCTCCTGCCTCAGCCTCCCAAGTGTTGGGATTACAGGCGTGCGCCACCACGCCCGGCAGCAAATCTGGTCTTTTGTAAATAAAGTTTTATTGAAACACTGCATGCTCATCTGTCACATGTCTGTGGGTGCTTTCGTGCACAGCACACGGCACGGCCTGAACAATCGTTACCTGACACTTTACAGAGAACATCTGCCGAGCCCTGCTAATGCATCCTTCTGGACCGCCTCCAAAGAAAGGCAGACCCAGTTCTGAACTCTGGCTACGAGCCTCATGGTGGGCAGCAGAGACCCAGAGCCCGGGCAAGGCCAGAAATCCTGGTTGTCCTCAACAGCCGCAGGAGGTCCTGGGGAAGTGCTCACCAGTATGGAGCATAATATATGCTCAATAAACTTCCTGCTTCATCCCCAAGAAGATTAGAAGCAGGGCCCACAGGGACAGAGCAAGCTCCACAGGAAGTGGGGACTGTTTGTCTCGCTCGTGCTGGAACCTCAGTGCACGAATGGAAAGATACATTATTTATGCCTGTGCCCAGGGACCATGGGCACCTCGTCTGGACAAACCTGCAACAGCTCAAAGGCGCATAGACACACGGTCCAAGAAGCTCCCGGGGGAGGTTCTGGCTGGCACTGCCTTTTAGGCAGAGGGACTGCTCTGGCAGGACCTGCACTGGAGCAAGGGCTTTTCTAGCCATCCTGGGATTTTCCTTGGCTCTGAAGAGCTGCGCTCACGGATCCTTCTGTTTGCCAAGAGTCTAGAATCAACAATTTAAATGTGAAAAACTTGCCACCGAACGACCCGATGAATGCTCACGCAGTGGGCAGAGGGTGAATGCTCATCTGTTCTGATTTTTCTTTCATGAGACTGAATGACTTTTGATTTCTGGGGAAGGACATCAAAACCACAGCTAGCTGACGCTTTCTAGAAAAGAGAGCTCGGTGGCCAAAGAAGAAGCTGATAGACAGCTGCTGTGCAAGGCTGCCGAGAGATGCCAACGCCAAGCTTTGTCCAGTAAGGATCCGTCATGGCCCCCCTCGCCCCCCGGCCCTGCGGAGCGGATCTGCTAGTGGAAGGCAGGAAAGTAGAAGAGAATGGGTGGGCACCAGAAGACGGACGTGAGGAAAAGCAGCCAGGATGGCAACTATCTGCAGAGAGGGGAACACAGGGGAGCCTGGGTCTGAGCACGGAGAGGGAGGAAATGGGGTGGAAGTTGTACCTGGATGTTTGGAAAGCTGGCTGTCCCCCAGAACTGCTCAAATGCAGACTGTAGTCGTTCTGGCCTGGCACAGGGCTTCCCAACACTGGGGTACTGGGGAAGGTCTGCAACTTCCACATTTGTAGACCTCAACAAAATACCATTATGGGATTGAACGCCTGCCTAAAATCAGATCAGAATATTCCATCGAAATGCAGCACGAGGGTTGTCATGAAATCCTCGGCACCTTCTGACTCCATCACTTAATGGCTTCCTGTACAGTCACCTGTGGTTTTTTTTTTTTTTTTTTTTTTTTTTGGTACCAGGGATTGAACTCAGGGGCACTCAGCCACAGAGCCACATCCTCAGCCCTATTTTGTATTTGATTTAGAGACAGGGTCTCACTGAGTTGCTTAGCGCCTCGCTGTTGCTGAGGCTGGCTTTGAACTCGCAATTCTCCTGCCTCAGGCTTGTGAGTCTCCAGGATTATAGGCATGCACCATCGTGCCTGGCTGGTTGTGTTTTCTAAATGCTCTAAGTAAACGAATGGAGCAAAAAGTTGGGGTGTAGTTCAGGCAGGTGCTCCTCAGGGGGCCCGACAGCAAGGCTCTGCCTCCAAACTTTGCTGACCTCGCTTCTGTCCTCAGAGGCCACAGGGCCCAGGGCCAGCGCTGTGCCGTGGAGTTTAGCTCTCCCAGGAGGGACACGCAACCCGTACTGCGCACAGCCTCTAACTGCCCCTCGAGAGAAATGCCTTTGCTTTCAGCTTCAAGCCCTCTGGCCTGTGATTTTTATTTTTACTTTTCAGCTTGGAACATTGACCTTTCTAAAAAGCTGGACCTGCTGCCCAGAAAAACAGGAAGGTTGCATCCTAGGAAACCATGGATATGAAGCAGCAAAAACGGGATGGTATCTCTCTATCAGTAAAGCGGGGTCTCAGACAGACCAGCTTGAGGACAGGAAGTTCCGAAAGCTCTTATTAGCTCCCTGGGTTCCTCCTCTGCCCAAGACAGCTGGTGCTCAGCGTTCAGGAAAGAAACTCTCTCTAGAAGGATCCATCTGTCATATGGGGTGTGGTGCTGGGAGGGCATCAAGGCAGCCCTCCGGCCTGGGACTCGGGCCTGCGACCCCAGCAGAGAGAGAGAGAGAGAGAGAGAGAGAGAGAGAGAGAGGAGAGAGAGAACAGGAGGGGAGGGTGTGTCTGGTGACACCTCGACTTGTGTCTGGGTACTTGAATTCCTCCAAATGTCATAAGGCTTCTTTGGAAAGAACATGATTCTTCTCATTTGATATGTATTTCCATTCATTTATTTTTTTGTTCCTCCTGTATTTTTTAAACAGTAGAGACTGCAGCCTGGTTCTCACTGGTTGACGCCTACATGTGTCTAAAGCAAAAGATGTATGTCTGACCTACACAGACTTCTAAGTTTTAATTAGCTGCCAACATTAAGAGAAATCAGAAGATGTCTCATATATAAAAGCCTGGAGTTTTGGATTCTCTTGAACCACAGAGCTGGCAGCATGGGGCCCGTGCCTGTGAGTGGGATACCCCGTTAGCACTGAGGAGCGTGGCTGTCACCTTTACACAGGGCTCAAGTTCAAGTTCACCAGCTTGCCCCAGTCCCCAGTGCTCCCTACTATCTCATCCACCCCCAAACCTGCTGTGAGTTGTCATTGATCTACATCACCTGTGACAAAGGTCACTCATTTAGGCACCCAGTGGGCATCCAAACTTACAACCCCTGCCCTTCAGTGTCTCCCAGATCCACTTTAATCAACCATGGATATAATGAAATAATCTGAACAGTTTTATGTTTCACTTCCTTTGGAATTGAACCTATCCATATTGAACTCTCTGTACCTTTGGGAAGAACAGAATAAGGAGAACAAGACCAGTTAGCTACTCATTAGTGTCAACGCTCCAGTAACAATTCAGTGTCCGTACGCGCTTGCGTGCTTTTCTTTAGGGATCAGAAATTCCAGGGAAACCCAATTAGTCTGAAGAATGGAAAGATTCAAAAAGGAATTCAGCCAGTTACACAGACTGCAGGGGCTTCTATAAGAAGCCCTCAAACAGCCACATGCAAAGTGATTAGAGAAATAGAAATCAAAAGCGGCGACCTGGGACATGAGGCAGATGCTTAGGGAGAAGGCTGTCCACTACAGGCTGGACATCTGGCGAGTAGGGAGATGAAGGAAGGGAGAGGTGGAGGGGAGCCGAGGAAGGAGGGGAAAGAGGAGAAGAGAATGGGCGACAGAGACGACACAGGAAGCAGGGCAGGAGGCTGGCTTTTCTAAAGATCAGGAGCAAAAGCAAAAGGGAATTCCAAACACAAAGGAAGATTTGTTGAAGCTGGTCTCTTAGAACAAGACTAGGAACTTTTTGCATTCTGTAGGAGAAAATAAAACAACAAAACAAACACTAACATGCTGGCTTGGTACCCTGATGACAAGCAAATTCCTCCCAGGGAGAGGACTGAGCACGGTCCCATCTTTGTAAGAAGGACTCCACACTCAGAACCTTGCTTGTCTCTGCAGTGACTGGCAAGTCAATTTCTTATGCAAAATTCAACATTATGGTGGGATATGAGGTGCCCCCAAAGGCTCCTGTGCTGATGCAGGATTATTCAGAGGTGCAACGATTAGATTAGGCAAACTGCAACCTAACCAGTCCACCCTAGGGTGATCAGACTGACTGGGTGCTAACTGAAGGCAGGCGGGGCGTGGCTGGGGGAGGTGGGTCACTGGGGGGGGTGCCCTGGGAGGGTGCATCTTCCCAGCTGCCACTTCCCCACCTTCTCTCTCTCTGCTTCCTGGCCACCAGGAGCTGAGCTGCTTTCCTCCATCCATGCTGTCCAGCTTCACCCTGGGCCCAGAGCAATGGCCTCAGCAGCCTATGGACTGAGCCTCTGAAACCGTGAGCCAAAATAAACCTTCCCTCCTCTCAGTTGCTCTTGCCAGGCATTTTGGTGACAGCGACAGGAAGCTGACTCGCGCACTCGACCATGCCCTCTCGGCACTACTTCCCACCTCTATTCTCTAAACGACAAAAGACACAGAAGGCCAGCGACTTGCCAAGGAGAGAAACGACACGCAGCATTCACGTTTTTCAATTAAGAACCTGAGCGAGCGTCACGTTGCAATTTCTTTTGCCCCTCGACGACACGACACTGGCGCCCCCCTGAAGTCACGCTTCGCCAGCTAAAGGAAAGGGGCTGCCCCGGGTTTTGCTGGGCTCCTCACCTCGAATTTCTGCCTGAGCTCCACGTTTCCTTCCTCGTCCCCTTCCGGAATGGGCACATTGTAGTACTCGCCTTCCTCCTGGTTAAGCAGCTTGTACCTTTCAAAGACATGGAGAGAAGCAGAGTCGAGCGTGAGCCCAGCAGCTCCTCTCGCCGAGCTGTGGGTGAATCGCCCCTGGGAGACAGTGCCCGGACGGGCGGGCAGCCACCCGGCAGGTCAGAGACGGAACTGGCCCGTCTCCCGCATCTCTACGTGGTCTGCTGCCTGGGGACCGCTCTGTCTCTGGGGGCGTCCTTACCATCCGCTGGCCGGCATCTTCATCAGCTCCGAGACTCCAAAGGAGAGGGATCCCATGAAGTCATTCCTTGTTGTCCGATCCCAGTCCCAGATTTCCACGGACAGTCGTCGGTCTTTGTCTGAAGGTTTCAGTTTGCTACGGAGACACACGCAATCACACACACACACACACACACACACACACACACACACGGGGTTATCTCGATTGTGGCTTCTTGGGAGATGCGATATGCTCCTGATCTGAGCCTGACATAGTCTATTCACGTCTCTTCCTGTGTCAACAAGATACCAGCCCTGCACTGGGAGCTCTAGACTAGGGGTTAGCCAGCCATGGCCCAGGGGCCCAAGCTGGCCACTGCCCGTTCTATTAGAACTCAAGTGTTTACATGCTGTCTGTGGCTGCTCTGGCACTGGAATGTCAGAGCTGTGCAGGGGCAACAGAGACTTGACTGGCACAGTCTGAGATCCACCCTCCTGCCCTTACACAGCAGAGCCTGCTGGCTTTGCTACAATGGAGAGCCCCCTCTCTGGCTGTCCAGAGAGACACTGCTGGTGCTGCACTTCTTACTCCTGACTTCTCCCTCCCTCCTACCATCATTCCCTCCTTCCACCCTTCCCACTTCTGAAATCCTTCAAGGCCCACTTCAAGGTCATCTCTTCTACGAAGACGTCCCTGCTTAAAGGTGAGGCTACCTTCCCATTCCACAGGGGATGATACTTCCTATGCTAGTCACTTATTCTGTGTTGTAACAATTATTCAGTTCTTGCCTCATACCCTCCCCTAACCCTGAAAATAACCCAAATCCAGGGCATCAGGGATGTAGCTCAGTGGTAGAGTGCTTGGCTCGCAAGTAAGTATAAGGCCCTGGGTTCAATCTCCAGTACCACAAAAAGAAAAAAAAAAAAAAAGTCATCAAGGTGGGACACACCTTATATGCTTTCAAATCACCAGCAGTACCTTAAACAGATTTTTTTTTTTCTGGTGCAGAATAAGTAATGGTAATTATTTGGGGCTGGTATCATGCAGTTCCTAGTAAACTGAGTTACTCTGCCCCAAACAGGTGATGACAACTGTCCACACTGCAGCAGTCTGAAAGATATTAGGATGAGGATGTGTGTAGAGGCATTGGTCACCCCCCTCCCCCAATTATCTCTAATAACGAGATTGGCAGCTGCATGGTGCACGGGAATGGGGTTTGATCTAGAAAAGGAGAGACACTTACAATGTGAAGGACTCATTCCACTGGGGGTTCAGTGTGGAGCGGATGGTTTTGGTTTTCTGTTTGCTTTCATTCTTGGGGTCAGGAATAAGTTTCAGCTTCACGTAAGGATCGGAGAGCCCATTGGGATCCATAGGGATCAGATTTTTTGCATCTCGTACTGTGAAGAGAAAAGAAAGAAAAAGTCACCAAAAGAGGACTGACCTGCATTCATTAGCATCCTGTGTCAACACCAAACTGAGTCAAAGGGACGTCAAGATGGGTTTAAGGAAGGGAGATGAAAATCAGAAGCCTCTGACACTCAACATGAAAAGGCTGCCCGCCACCTTCTCAGATTTGACACTGGACATCCCGTGGGCCTAGCGGTCCAGCCTTGAGGTGCAGTACGAGCCTGAACTGGCAGCACTGGGGACACTCATACGGCTATGAGAAATGCAAAGCCTGGGTCCCACCCCAAATCGCAGACGTAGAACCTGCATTTTAACCAGATGCCCAGGTGACCTTCACAGCTCTCTAGGAGAAAAGGGGCAGCCTCCCCACATACAGGCAACCAGCCCAACCTAGTTCATGGCACTGCACACACGCTTGAACTCTTAGAAGGTACTGTCCCTTTCTTCATAAAAGCTGGTGTTTCCGACCCTGGCTGTACCTTGCAATCACTTGGGAGAGGGGTTACCACATCAATGCTCAAGATTCAATTAGAATATCTAAGGGATGTGGCCCAAGTACTGTTTTTTTTTTTTTTTTTGAAAGCTCCCCTGGTGATTTTGTTGTGTGGCAGGGATGGAGCCAATGGTGTAGACAGCTGTGACTCAGAATTGCCTTCCAGTGCACAGGTCCGGGGATTAGCCCATTACCTGGGAGCTCATGTGACATGCAGAATCTCAGGCCTTACTTCAAATTTACTAACTCAGAATCCTCGCTTTAACAAGACCCCCACATGAACCCAATGCACATTCCAGCTTAACAAGTACTAACACAGAAGTCAAAAAGTAGTTAAAAGCTGGGTGCAGTGGCATGTGCCTATAATCCCAGTGACTTGAGAGGCTGAGGCAAGAGAAGCCCAAGTTCGAGGCCAGCCTCAGTAACTTAGCAAGACCCTGTCTCAAAACAAAAATAAAATAAAACTTAAAAGGGCTGTGTATGGGGCTGGGGTTGTGGTTCAGTAGTAGAGTGCTTGCCTTGCATGTGTGAGGCACTGGGTTCAATTCTCAGCACCGCACATAAATAAATGGGTAAAATAAAGGTCCATCAACAACTAAAAAAACTATTTTAAAAAAAGGTCTGTGGATGTACTCCGTGGTAAAGCACCCCTGGGTTCAACTCCCAGTGCCAAAAATAAATAAATAAATAAAAATAATTGGAAGGAAAGACCACTGCACCCACAGAGGCAGGCACGCTCGGAGATGTGGCTGGCAGAGGTTACGTCAGTGAGGGCAAGCTGTTTAAAGTCACCGCACATCGAATGTGACAGGTCATTATCTACCTATCGCAACGATGAGAAGGGAAAAAGGTCTGAGGCTTCCCACCCTAATGCCTTTCTTACTATCTTCCTCAGTTAGGGTGACATCTCCCATTGTCAGGGTCCCTCGCTGTCAGCCACCATCCATGCCCATCCGCCCAGGACCAGGCTCTCTGGCCCAGCAGTTCCCACAGCGTGGCTCCTCAATCAGAACTCTGGAGGCGGGCTCCTCCCGGTGATCCTGATGGACGTCCACGCTGGGGAATCGCGGACCTTGCCGGCCAGCCAGCGTAGGTTAGGGTGTAGTTTGACAGTTCAGAATCATAGAAGAAATGTGGAGGAAGGTGCTGCAGCTGGCAGAGGACAGGGAGTAGAAGAGGAATGAAGAATGCTAAAGATGTTTGGTCTTTGGACACAAATGGGGGTGGGGGTGTGACCCCAAGAGCAGAAGTTGAAGATGAGCGAAGCCCATGGTAGTCAGTGGCCTCACTGTGCACTGACCCCTGCTGGTCGAAAGCTGTATGTGCTCTTTACCTGGCACCTCAGCACAGGAAATTGACACTGCAGCTCAGCCGACCTACTTTCAAATCCGGCCTCCTTCTCTGCATAATCCTGAGCACTAGAACGGAGGTGTTTGAGTCTGTTTTTTTTTTTTTTTTTTTTTCCCCAATTACAAAAATGAGCAGGGCCAAAATTCTGGTGCCATTAACTTGCTGGAAGAACTCAAAGAAACATTGTACATAAAGTGCCTTAAATAGTTGGTTGGCTTGGAAAATTAGAAGCAGGATTCCATGATGTGCGTGCTCACGAGACCTGGGCACAGGGTCTCTGACTTGTCTCCACTACTCATCATTTTGAAACCTACAGTGAGGTCAGAGGTCCCCAGGGGACCTGAGCCACCTGAGCATTCGCCCAGAGTTCAACGTTTAATGTCATACAGAAGGTCTCATCTCCTAAAACACTGACCCTGCGAATTACAAAAGATGAACACTTTGAGCGTACAAAGGGAACTCTCCCTCAAAGACTGGAAAGGGGCCAAAGGACTCTGATTAAACACCAGAATGAGAATATGATACTCTTTAAAAAGCATAAAATGCCTGGAATGTCTAATACTGAAGGCTGAAGAAGGTCACATGCTAGATAAGCTAATGAAGAGTCACACTGAGGCTACCAAGAGGTCCAGAGTTGCCTCCTGCCATTTTCAGAGTTATTGCAGGTGCTGGCTTTTACATCTTCAATTTACAGTCCTGATAGCAGCACACACGAAATCACTCCAGGCTGATCTCTTCTGAATGGTGATGAGCTAAAACCTTGATGGGATTTAAAGCCGTGGGTTTCCTGCTGAGATGTTATCATTTAAGTTGAAAATAGAAAGAGTTATCAATTCCAAATGCCACTGAAGCAAATAGTAGGTCCAAATTCCAATTTCTTATTGCTGTAGATAACGGTCTCCTGAGGTGTGACTCATGGCGGTCTAGGACACCTGAATCAGGATTATAAAGCCACCAGCTCGGGGTTCCATCTGCTCAGACTGTGGGCTTTGGCTCTCCACTCTGTGGTCGTGGGAAAGATATTCCAATTCTCTGTGCCTATTTCCTCATCTGAAAAACCGTACCCCTTGGAAAGGCCAGCATCGTGCAGGATCATACACACAGTGCTAGAACAGCAGCCAGCACGCTAAGAACCCAGAAACAGTGATTCTCATTGCTGTTAAAACAAGTTACGGGTGGACAAAAAAACTCAAAGAAATTGGACTAATGGCTTAGGATGGGCAAAGGAATACCCCAGGGAAGAGTATGATATGGAGATTTTCTAACATGGTTGCAAATGAGCGATCTCAACAGTCTTCAAACCCGAGGGAATGCTGCAGGTCATTGCTCACAGAATGGTTCCTCACTCTGGAACAGGGGGAGAGAGGAAACACCCGAGCAGAACTAAGGTGGGGCGTGCATGAGAAGAAACACTAAAGGCAGGAGAGAGAAAGAAGGGGAAGATGCTATCAGGAGACGTGAGGGGATGCTGTCCTAGCACAGGCCGGCGGCACCCTGAGCCTCAGTGACACACTGGAAACATCTGGGGTATGTGGGTCACATCCTGATGCCTGGCCCCATCCCCAGGAGTCAACAGGATCTTTCAAGATGTCCCTCCAGGTGAGTCTGCGTGAAGCCCCATTGAGTGCCATTCAGTGCCACCAACAGTTGTTCTCAGATGGTGGATGTGGGATTAGCATCGTTGGCATCACTGGAAGACCTGACTATTACTCATGTTTTCCTCTCCATGAGCACACTTTTTAACATCTAACATTTAAAAAGGAAATGTGTCACAAGTAAAAAGATTTTTTTTTTTTTTTTTTTTTGGCCATAAATAGGAAATACCCCTAAACGTAAAAACAATGAAAATCTGCCCTGCCTTCCTAGTTAGACACAGCTGCCTGAGGCCTGGCTGCAAAGGGGAAATTAACAAGTGTTAGTGTTAAGGATCTTCTAGCCCCAGACAAGAGTCTTTGTCTGCATTACAAGCAAGACGGAAAAGCAAACTGGAAATGGACTTTCTCCTCATGTAATATGATGCTTTTCGTGTCAGGTCAGCACTTTCAGAAACCATCTCAAGTGCCAAAAGGAGTCATGTCCCCCAGCAGTCCCACCCCAAACGTGGAAAGCACAGTTGCAGGTATGCCAACTCCCAGGTTCTTAAGGATGTGGAATATTCCACAACCCGAGAGCAGCAATGTGCCCAAGAAGAACGTCCTTGGCAAAGATCCCATGGCTCATTTCTGACTCTCACCTTTTTTTTTTTTTTTTTTTTTGGTGGTGGTGCTAGGGATTGAACCCAGGGCCTTGTGCATGCAAGACGAGCACTCTACCAACTGAACTATATCCCTAGCCACCCTTCTGTCTCTCACCTTCTACAAGAACCAAACTGTTTGGATCCACAGAATTAAGAGGAAAAAAAAAAAAGTCATGCTGTTTTGATAAACTATTGAGAATGACATTTCTTTTAAGATCTATCACGCCAACTCAAGTTGCCCGAGGAAGATGGTCTCTGAACACAGCAGCACGGCTACGGCGCACCTCCCTTGCGCCCAAACTCGTGGGGCAGCTGGAGCTGCACTTCTTGAGCTCAGCCGAGCAGGCCCGCAGCCAGCCCCACAGAGGAACAAGGACACCCGCCTTCCCCTGCTGTCTCCCTGGCACGTCTTCAGCCTTTACGAGAAGGGGCATCTGCAGGAGTAATCCGTCTGCACTGTGGCATGGGCCACTGCAGAGTGGAAAGTCTGTTCTGTAATTCCAGACTTCAGTAGAAAGACAGAGTCCTTGTTCTGTTCCCATCTTTTGACTGGAGAGGCCTGTTCTGAAACTATCAGCTGTTGAGTCTGACATCGAGAACAAAACAGCCTGGGTTAAAGGTTCTTTAACGTCTGGATAATGTAAGGTAACGTTTCTGGAACAAATCCATGCAAGTAAGATTATAAGAAATACCTACACAAAGTTACCTGACTCAGGTGGCTGGGTGAACCCAGGATATGTGTGCTTTGAACACATGCTTAGGGGTGAGGTGGGCGTACAGGGGTATGGGCCACCTCTGAGGACTGGGCTGCCTTGGCCAGGTGGGGAACCTGAGCCAAGGGTACACGTGAAAATAAAGAGCATGGTCTCTGCCACCAGGCCAGCAAAGCTGCCACAGGCCTGCTGGACGGGGAGAAGAGGAGAGTGGGCTCTGGTGGCAGACCACAGGCACTGCCAGGCTTTCTCTGGGATGAGCAAGTTGTCCCGGAAACCTGAGTCAAGTAAGGGCTTAACACACACTTGTGGATGTTCAGGGCACTGTTGGGCTCATATTGCTTGAATGGGTGCTGCAGGGGGCAGCATAACGTGGGTGGCAGGGGTCAAACCCTGTTCTACCACTTATCAGCCGTATGCTTTGGACAAGTCACCCAATTTCTCAGCTAGTTTTTCTGTAACAGAGAGGTGGAAATTAAATGAATTAATAATATATGCAAACCATTGGGAAGAAAACTATAACAAAGGAAGCAAATATAGGTACCATACCAAATATAATTATTTGCTAGTATTTGCAACAGTGGAGTTAAATCAGTGTTTGCTAGCTTCATCATCACGGTTATCACCACCACCACTAATGTCCACTCCTGTCTGGCCCAGAAGGCCTGACTGTTTTCTTAGGGTAAAGAAACTAATTGTATTAAAGGGGCAGTTCACCCAGTTCTGGAATTTCCAAAGCTTAGGGTTAGGCAAGAGTTAAATAGTCAGCTCAGAGGTATTCCAAAATAGTTCAGGATTTAAAAAAAAAAAAAAAAAATCAGTGCAATTCTTGATCCATCCAGATGGTTTCTTAATCCAGAGATCCATGTAGCATAAATTAAGAAATGTAATGATAAAATAAACACCCTTGAGCTCACCACCTAACATAAAAGTGAGGTCAAGGCCAATACCATCGAACATCCCTAGCATATTCCGCCACTCCTCCTTGCCTCCCCTGTGGATTGTAACCCTCACCCTGAGGTTGCCATGGACACTCTGGCCCAGCACAGGTCAAAGCAAGAGAGCAAAATCCATGGGTTATGAACCAGAAGCTTCGCCGAGGACGCAGCTGTCTCCCTACAGACATGATCTGTCAGCACTGACCCGCAGTAACCCTGCCCATTCACAGAGACATTGCTTGTGATGCACAAAACTCAAGTGCCTCCAAGTTGAACAACAACCTGGCCTTTCACATGATCTGCTTTGCTTTAGAAAATAATTCTCTATTCTTGCTGCCTTTGTTTCCCCTCTAAGAGCACCCTTGTTTGCGGCTTCTGTTTTAAAGCCAACAAAAAGGACAAAGGTTCAAAACGGGGACTTACTGCAGAAGTCGGGATTGTTCAACGTGCACTGCCCCCCGTGGCCCCCTGCCACCTCCACCCCTGCCCAACAGCAAAACAGAGTCAACAGATTCTATAATCCTACTCTACACCATGCATAAGCAGAAATGATGTTAACAATTTCTCTCTTTTTTTTTTTTTGAAGTTACCAACAGCAAAAGAAATGTGAATGCCAGATGCTGGAGGGAGGGGGGCCGACAAGGGCAGAAAAACATGAGGTTTAGTGTCTGTGGTGCAAGAGCCCAAGGTCACTCACATCAGGTGGCAGAGTGACACGGGCTTCCCGAAACCAAGAGCCCCGTCTCTGGTTAACAAAATGTGACGTTTAGCCCATAGAATTAGCTGTTCAGATGATCAGACATCCACGGTGTTCTCTCAAAGAGCTTTTAGACACAAACACAAAATTAATTTCCTATAAAAAACATGATCACGTTGGAATATATTTAATGCCAGAGAAACTCGGTGGAATTACGGATTTCTGAGAGGTTGGCCTTCTGAGTTTAGGCAGAGATGGGATGTGTGTATGTGTGATAGAGAGAGTGAGCCTGTGTGTGTGAGAGAGGGGGAAGGCATGTGTGCTTCTTCACCAAGAATGACTGACTGCACCACCAGGCAGAGGGTATGGCCAGGACCCCTGCCCTCTGGTACCCAGGAAGATGATAAAGATGGCGGGGACGGTGGTGTTGGAGCAATGACTGTCAGGTACTGTTTTAAGCTCTTTGCAAGAATGCAAGAGATGCTATTATCAAGCTCATTTGTAGATGGGGCCCTTTGGCAGAAAGAGGTGCGGCATCCTGCTCTCTACGTGAAGCTGACGAGTGGCCAGCTGGGGTGAGCCTGTGGTTGTATAAAACCCAACTTTCACTTGCTGCTGCATGAAAATGACTTGAACAAGACAAAGTCCCAGAGAAGAGGTAGAAAGTTGGCTTCATCCAGGAAAGGATGGGAGGAGCTCCGCCTAGGAGAACGGGGAGGAAGGGAAAGACCGAACACCTTTCTACTGGAGGCGTGGGTGATGGCAGGACAGGAGGGAGACGTGAACACACACCTGGCAGGGCCCAGGGTGACCGAGGCCGCACCTGCAGGGGAGGAGGGAAGGCAGGCAAAGGGCACTGCTGCATTTCTGCTTTGGTGCCTTGACCTTGAACTTGGACTTAGCAGAGGGGGTCTAGTACCCCACTTAAAGGTGAAGGAAGTGGCTTCTGGGGTGCGACTCCAAAACCAGAAGCCGTGGAGCACCAGGGGCATCTGAGTCACCTCTGTAGGTAGAATTGCTGACATCTCCTCAGAACCTTTAGCCTAGTGACTGAGTCCAGTAAGACAATGAAGGCAGTGACACACAGGGCCCAGGAGCACCCAGTAGCACTGATACGAGGGCAGGTTCTTCCATTTGCACTCAGGACTGGCACCTTGGGCACACTCACACCTGGCAGTCCCTCTCTCTGCTGTTGATGCGGATTCTGGAGCAAACGGCACTCGGAGGGCCTAGAGGCGACAGCAGATTGCAGTGGCTACGAAATCGAGCTGGGTAAATCTGCACTGCTGGAGCGATTTTTTAGGGCCACAGAACAAATATTGAAACCAGAGAAAAGGACACTCAACCAAGTAGCACGAATGCATCTAAGACAGTGCTCTGCTGCTCCAGAGGGAAAGCAACACGTAAACAAGCAAACACGGCTGTGTTCCAACAATACTTTATTTCAAAGAACTTGCTGCTTCCTAGCATAGAACACACCACTCCAACAACTCAGGAATGGCCTGGAGACAACGGGCACAGAGGAGTTTCCACCTACTTCTGGTTCTTTACGCTTTGATCTGAGCCTCTTGAACTCTGCCCTTTCCTAGAGCCAAGGAAAGGTCCTGAGCTAGGGTCGGGGAGAGAGGACATGTCTCCTGATAGGAACCACAATCTTCCTTTGTCCTTAGTCGTCACCTGTCTTAGGAGGACCTTCAGCAGCCATCTCTTAGGTACACGTGGCTGTGTTAGGCTTCTGCGGTGTGCTGCAGTCTGTGCTCCTAGACAAACCTGATCTGTAGCCTCTGCCCTGGAGCACCTGATCTGGCCGTGACCCACTGCCCGCTGGCCAACCCCACCCTATTCATGCTCACCAGCCTGTTCCAGACTTTGGCCCCACCCCAGGACCATGTGCAAACAGTAGATAAGGCATCAATGGGGCTATTCTTTAATCATGCAGCAGCTGCTCTGGGAATAGGAATTTTTAAAAAAATTTGTAACCAGGAGCCCAGGGAGGCAAAGGCTGACGTGTTCTAGGACAGCAGACATGGGTAAGGTCCTTCCGCCTAATCTAGCTGTGCTTTTACAGAGCTGTGGGCTGGCCCTGCCGAGGAAGTTACCCTCTGAAATCGCCAGTTGCTGGTTAGAGCGAACCTCAGGTGGCCGATGGCTGGATCAGACAGGAAGTGGGAACACCCTCGTCCCCCAGCTCAGGCCAGCATGGTGTCTCCAGCACCTGCAGGGCTCTCTGCCTTCCTTCAGCTCACGGCTTCCGGGTCACGTTACTGGAAGAGCAGTGTGTTCCCCAGGTCGGTTTGCATCTTTATTCCGGCCTGTCTGAGGATGCCACCAGGGAGACGCTGTGTCTAAGGAGCTGCCAGTTCCCGTGCGTTGCTGCGACTCAGTTCCGTGCCAGGAGCCAGAACTCCTTGGCAAACGTGGACGGGGGAAACTGGTGGGGTGACAGATTGCTTCCGGAACAGGGCTTGCCGAGTGCCCTTCCCACGTGACGTGGCCGGGGGCGGTTAAGCTGTCTAGCAATAAGGCCAGGTTCCTGGTTTAGGGGTTTTGGCTCAGAGCCTCTCAAACCATGCGTGCAGATGAACCCTGGCACAGGTGGGGCACGTCACAGAGGGTGGCAGGCTTGTTGGCATGGGTCCCTGTGGATGAACCAGAACAGAACTGGCAAGACCACTGGGTGGGCATGGAAGGTCCAAGAAGAAGAAGGGACCTAGGCAGGCGCCAACTGGCACAGGGAGAGGGTCCGGGGCTGCATGGTTCCAAGTGGCATTTCTGAAGCACATGGGTTTTTAGTCTGGGTAACAGGCAACCCCAAAACTCCCTGGGCCAGACAGTCCCCATCCTCTTTAAGCCACAAATATTTCAACACAATATTACAATTTCTATGACTCCTGGGGGCCGTTGTGGGCCCTGGGTTGAGGACCTCTGAGGTATGTCTGAAGAGCCCAGCTCTGTAAAGGCAGGGACATCTTCCTTCTAACGGATCACACTCTGAGCTTGCACGTGAAGGGAGCACGGCGCTCCTCTGTGCCATGGTCTGAGCGTGTGTCCCCTACCTACCTGGTTTAACTGTCACACTTGCAACCCCTAAGGTGACAGCACTAAGAGGTGGGCCTTTGGGAGGTGACTAGGTCTTGAGGGTGGGGCCCTCTCAAAGGGGATTAGCGCCCTTAGAAAAGAGGCCTTAGGGAGTTTGTCTGCCCCTCTACCCAGGGGAGATACCATCAGGAGTCAGGAAGCCAGTCCTCACCAGGAATCTGCCAGCGCCTGGGTCTTGGGCTTCCCACCCTCCAGAACCGTGAGAAATACTTTTCTGTTGTTTGCAAGCCGCCCAGGCACGGTGTCTTGTTATCACAGCCTGAACAGAGCAAGGCATTCTAGAAGCAGGGAGAGGCCGTGGCTGGGGCCTGCTCTCAGATGTGAGCTGTGCATAAAGAGGTTGTCTATGGTGGCTGTGGGCAGTCCCATGGCTTGCCACCCTCCGATGGGCACACCAGAACCTTCTGGCCAGAAGCAACAGCCACTCACCTTCTTCTCTCCCTAAGAAATTAGAAGTGATTTGCAATCAGAGCTTGACTGGCACTTAGTGACAGTATTTTTGAGGCTCCAAAATATGGAAAACAGGCCCATGATCTGTGTGTTTCCCACCATTTACTTCAACATTTCTGTGTAGATTTTAGGAATGCTCCACACTGGCCCACTTCCACTGAGCACACCGTGGTATGACTTAGGAGCTGGCCTTGGTCCTAGCTGGCTGGTTAACTGCACCCAACCTATCACCTTTAGGACGTATAGAACGTGAAAGAGCCGTTCCATACCAGTGAAGCCAGTCTCTTCACTACTAATCGTTCTGACCCCCTTGCTACGCACTCAGTAGCTATGACATGCGTCTCCAGGCCACTCTTGCCTGGTGCATCTGGGTTTGTGCTGCCCTGGCCCTGAGCACACCCCACCAGGCATGCATCCCTCTATGTTTCTCTACCACTAGCCCCTACCTTGAGACAAGACCCACCTTCTCCACCCTTCACCCTCCTGCCCACCTAGCCCACAGTACTTGCATCTGTGCAGACTGACAGCAGGTTGGGGCAGGGTCTGCGCCATACCCTGTGCACGGCCCCAGGTCCATACCCGGAAAGGCAAACCCTGAGGGTGCTCAAGGGTTCCTGCTGATGGTGAAGCTGGAAAGCACTGCTTCTTTTGGCTGCAATACATGAAGCGTCCATTTGGAGGGACTCCAGGACAAGAAAAAGAAAAAAAAAAAAACTTTTTTTTTTTTTTGAGAGAGGAATAAAGCCAGGACAAAAGGAGTCAAGCACTTTTTTTTCTGAAAATGTGAAATGCTTTGAAGAGCCTCTGAGCCCATAAAGACGGGAGGATGTCAGCTCTCTCTCCAGCTTTCAGGAAAAAAGGCATCAGATGGGGCCATTCGCTCTTGGGAAATCATTACTGTGCGGAACTTCTCTGGGTTTCAGGAAATAAAACCCAAAGGCCTCAACAAGAACAATGAGCGACCAGGTACCAGCGACTGAGATTCTGGGTGCCAGTAGGGCCTGGGCCGTCTGGTTTGTAGACTTGTTCCCCGTGCTATATTAAGTCTGCTCATCCTGTCTGTGTTCACGAACTCCACAGAATTTCTGATGCAATCTCTCCCATGCTCATGAAGAATGAATGACCCATAAATTCCGTGATCTTTGTTTCCTGATTGCCAGAGACAAAGGCAAGAAGCAATGAGACCCACTGAAATGCCCCTGCGCGGCCACACCCTTCCCATCACAGCGGATCCAGACACGGATCTGGGGTCTGGGACTTGAGCAAGCTCCCATTTTACGGTCTGTTTCCTACACGGTCTGTTCTGTTGCTGAGGCTCTCCGCTCGGGGAGGAGAATGAATTGCTGTCTCAGGAGGTCACAGGGCCAGAGAACACCAGTCAGCCACTCCTCGACAAAAGCCACGCTGGGATAAGACTCAGGGAGAGAATGCAGAGGAGTGAGCTACACTGGGTCCCTCAGAAAAAGACGGGACATTTTTCTACGTTCTCTCTTCTAACCAGGAATGCTGAAAATAAAAATTTCTATTATAGCTCTAGAATCCTGATGTTCCAAAAGGAAATGGGAATCTGATGGCGAGAGAGTTATTTCCAGGTTATGAGAGACCCAAGTGATTCTGTATAATAACAAAAAATATTTATTTTAGGAAACATTTTTCCTTATTATAAAAGCAACATATACTCATAAGAATTTAAATACATGGAAGTATAAAAGCACCCATCCTTCCACCATAAGAGAGGACCAGCACTGGCTTATTGGTGAGCTGACCGCCAGTCTCTTTCCTGTGTAGCTATCTATGGTGAAATATGTATGTTTTATGGAATTCATATCATTTTATGATACGACTTTAGGTCCTTCCTTCATAATACAGCAAAAGTGTGTTTAAAAACGTAAAAAAAAAAAAAAAAAAAAATTTTTTTAGTTGTCAATGGACCTTTATTTTATTTGTGGTGCTGAGAATTGAACCCAGGGCCTCACACATGCTAGTCAGGCGCCCTACCACTGAGCTACAACCCTAGCCCCCCAAAACATTTTTAATGCCTAATGTTCCACTTTGGAATGGAAATTTGTGGCTATATCATAATTTTTGAATCAATGCTCAGTTTGGGGACATCTACACAGTTTAAAATTCCTTATCTTTATATAAAACATAGCAATGGATCATCTTTGTGCGAAAACATGGACCTATATTTCTGAATTTTTTCTGTTAGGATACAGTCTTGGGAATAGATTAAAGGGTACAAGACTCTTGGTGTATTGCCATTATGCCCCCAAAAGATGTACCAAAGTCCTACCAAAGTCGTACTAAGGGTGTGGTAAGGAAAGTAAAGGCTACAATTGTAATCTTGGACCCCCTTGATAATTTTTGAGGTTTTACTCACCCCTGCCCCCTGCCCTTGGTTATTTGGCCATTTGTATCTCTTTTCTTTGACCCACTCCTAATTCAAGTTTCCTGTGGGGTGGTTAAGAATTCTGGGTCAGCAGAATTGTTTAGATATGTATGATAATAGCCCTTTTTCCAAATTTGCTGCAAACGGGGTTTAGAATTCATTCATTGTGCTTCTCGACACACAGAAGCTTAACTTTCTTTGCAGTTAAGGTTGTCACATTTTCTTTTATCTCTGCCATTTTTTTTTAGGCTTAGAAACTTCTTGTTCTTTCTGAGATTAGCTAAATATCCAGTGATACTTTCTTTCATCATTTTGTTTCTTTTTTGTATTTAACTTTTTAAAAAAATATTTTTGTTTATTTGCTTTTAGTTGTACACAATGTGTTTTATTCAATACGTTTTATTTGTACGTGGTGCTGAGGATCGAACCCGGGTCGCCCACGTGCTAGGTGAGCGCTCTACCACTGAGCCACAATCCCAGCCCTGTCTTTAACTTTTAAATCCATTTGGAACTTATTCTGATGTGCATCGTCGAGGCAAGATCTCATTTATTTTATCTTCCAAATGTTTAGACAATTTCCCCAACAACAACTGTGGAATGAGCTGTACCTTTTCCTTGGGTTCATGTGGCTTCTGCTTGTTTATAGCAGTCTCTGCATCAGGGTCACCTCCTTTATCACATTCAATGTTCTGTTCGTTCCTGCAACAAGCCTAGCTTTTTAAACGGTTCTAGATTTCCAATGCATTTTAAAATGTAGCAGTGCAAGTCCCTGCTCAGCATCTTCCATTTCTGGGCACAGAGTCTCACGACCCAGCGCAATTCTACTTTGGTGGCTTGTTTTCTCTTGATCTGATAAATCTGTGCGCATTCCTTATTCTTAGTGTTTATGGATCATGCTACTTTTGGTGTAAGCACTATTAATAGAATAAAGCTGTACTGTTATTAAAATATATATATATGTATATATATATCTCCATCTGGAAACTCTGGGTAGTTTAACATGGCATGGACCTGGTAAGGTGTGCAGCATTCTGGACAATTATTAACCAGCCTCTGCAATAACCCTCCTGGGTATCTATCATGGCAAAGCTGAGGCGCGAAGAGATTTAGAAGTCATGAGCCCAAGGTTCCCCAGCTAGTAAGGGGAAGGGCTGGGAACACAAGCAGCCCTATTCCTGTACATTTCTTTTTGTTGTTTTGAATTTCATTTTTGATTGACACATTGTAACTATACATATTTGTGGGATACAGTGTGATGTTTTGATACACAAATACACTGTATAATCATCAAATCAGAATATTTAGCACATCCATCACCTAGGGCAGGTATCATTCCTTTGTGGTGAAACAAGTCAACATCCTTTCTTCTAGTTACTTAGAAATACACAACATATCATTAACCACAGTCACTCTAGTGTGCAACAGAAAAGTACAGAGTTTCCTCAAAAAATTAAAAGTAGACACGATCCAGCCATACCACTACTGGGAAACAAAATCAATTAGTCAAACAGATATCTGCACTCCTGTGATTATTGCAGCTTTATTCATAATAGCCATGGTAAGGACTTACGGACTCAACCTAAGCGTCCATCAATTGATAAATGGTTAAGAACATGTGTTGCATACACACTGTGGAATACTATTCAGCCATGAAAGGGCTGAAATCCTGTCATTTGCAGCAGCATGAAGGGACCTCATGAACATTATACTAAGTGAGATGAGCCAAGCACAGGAAGACAAAGACTACATGATCTCCACATGTTAGTGGAGTTCTAAAAAGCTGACCTCATAGAAGTATAGAGTAGAACAGTGGTTACCAGGGGCTGGGAAAGGTCACAGAGAGAGGGGGTCGAGGGGACTAGTGGACAGGTACCGGACTGACTATACCATGCATCTTGCTACACTCTGTATTGTTTGCATTTATCTTTTCCAGAACGTTAGAAAGTGTAAATATTTTAATTCTACTGCCAACTATCTTAGACATTTGTCCCAGTTTAAATCCTGCATTTCTCTGGTTATCAAACCAAAGAGTGAAATGGTAGCTTCTGACCCCTCCCCCAGCTCATAGAAGAATCCGTGATGCCTCGTCCAAGATCCCCATTACCTCCTATTTCATTTCCCACTCCTATTACTATGAAATTAAATGAAGTTTGGGATCTCCAATTATTGTTATAATTTCTATGTGATACACATTTTTCAATCCTTATTTTTCACATGGTTTTGTATACTATCACTTCCCTATTCCTGAGCCTTTCATTTTAGTACATTTGGCATCCCTCTTTAGTTTGCCTTTAAATACTTTTTCCAAGAAAGGAACATATTCTGAATCCTTGCACATCTGAGAATATGCCATATGAACAGCAACCTGGCCAGGGGACACATTTGGGGGCTGTGAACTTTGCCTGTGTAAACTCTATAAGTGACGTATCTCTTTCGCTCCACATTAAGCGGTTTACACAGGGAGAAATCTCACACCAGCCTGGTTTTTATTCTCTTGTGGGTCACTTATCCATTCTAAAGGAAAGGAGTTTCTTTCTTTTTCTAAAGTTAAAATTTGTCTAGGATATTTCAAGTTGCACTCTCGTTTCTGCTGATTTTGCCAGAACGGAATGCATTTCTTTCAGTCTGAGTGTTGCATGAATGTGTTCCTCTCACAGAATGACTGCTGCTTTTGGTTTCAATTTTTCTTCTCTCCTCCGTGGGATGAGACAGCTCTCCAGTTATGTCCTCTTCTCAGCCTTCCATTTTTATTACCCTCTCTTTCACCGTTGCTATCCTTCTGCCTGCCTTTGGCACTGGAGCCTCAGGACTGTCCCACAGCCCTGATCTGACTCTCTGCAATGCTCTTCCGCTCTTTGTTGCTCTATGCACAGTCATTAGGTTGCTGCAATTTAACTTTCCTGGTAGACATTTCTTACATGCCCACCTCTATTCATCTTGTCTGTCTTTTCCTACAGCCCACCACCATTTTTAAGAAGTCATCCTGGTGGCCATTCCTCATGACCTGTTTGTTATAATGGCTTAACATCCTGTTTTACAAAGACTGTGCATCCCTGTTTTCTACCGAAATTTAAGTGGAGTTTTCTCAAATGTCCTTCTGTAACCCCTCTTCTTCCAGTAATTGATTTTCAGGCATGTTCTCCTGGAGGATGCTCCCCTCCCTTCAAATGAGGTTTTTAAACGAGGTTTATAAATGAGCCACAGGTTCCACAGGTTCCGGGTGAGTTTTCTCTCTTTATTCATCCTTAGATGAGGAAGGATAGGCCCAGACCTGGAATTTGCCCAGAGAAGCTGTGTTTGGATTCCCCATTGGCTCTGTCCACTGCCTGGTAGACTTGCCTCCCTGAGAACGAATCTGACATTCAAATTGGTGTCCACGGCTCCTCGTCCACAGATCTGTGTGTGTTTGCAAGACCCTGGCGGGATCGCATCCGATTTACCATGTTGGGTGGTCACGCACTCTGGAACAATAGGGATCCATTACAGTCAAGAGCCCACGGCCACAGGCCTCTCACCTATGCGCCGGTCCTCTGCCTTCACAGGACACAATCCAGCGGTGTGCTCTGCTCTTCCACCTCCCACGTCCCTAACCTCCAGCTCAACTAAGCACTCACATGCTCCCTTTATTTTTCCTTTGGAAGTTACAGGCTACTTGTAGACTGGTGGGAAAATGCTATTTTGGTTCCTGAAATAAGGTGACCTCCGTGGTAAGGGAATGCCTCCAGGTTTTTTTTTTTTTTTTTTGGCTGGTGAAGACCCTGCTTCTTGGAGCAAAGAGGAAGGTGTGAAGAATCTTCCTGCTTTCTTTCAGGTGCCCAGGACTTTCCTATTTTATGCACCCATTACAACCAGAACACTGATAATAATCGGTAGGAACTTTTCCAAGTTGTCCCCAAGTCAAGTGGTCTAACTGTCCAGACGATGACTGTGTCTTCTGGGTCTTGTCAGCGTGTCGGGGGAATGAGTGAGAGAATAAGTCTGAGAAGTTACCAGCTGGTTTCCTAATTCAATCCAGAAGTCCAAGGACACGGGGATTTCCTGAGTGGCTCTTGGAGTCCCACTGTTTCTAGAAAGCCTGGTTGACTGGAAGTGGAGCACAATCCTCCTGTCCGTTCTCAGCTTGCGTCTAAGCTGCCATCATCTCTCCTCACGAAGATCCTAACTCTGCTGTCATACCACCACTTTGTCCCTGCGTGAGTGCCTTTCCAATGTGTTCCCAGACCAACATGGTCTATCATCCCACCGCGTGGATCCTTAACCTCTCGCTGGCGAAGCACTCAGAACTCCAGCACAGACTTGGTGTGGGGAGGGGAGGGCACTGGGCAGACCTGCAGCCTTCCCGTCCTCATTTCTTGGGCAACCCTTGCTGAGTCGTCAGTCTAGCGAGCAAAGCGGGGTTGGTCGGACAAGGAAGCACCTGTGATTCTTCTACTTTGAACGTGAGTTGCCTGTCAATCGACTTCCATGGCATGTTTTTAACCTCTGTTTTCAACGGTATCAACAAAGGTCTGTTTCTAGTTTGGGTACTAAGCAGATAAGGGTCCTTCATAGGGTCCTTCGTCCTGGTAATAATTCCTAAATCTGTATATATGGGCACCTGGGAGTCCTAAGATGCCTTTGAGAAAATGACAGCTGTGGCCACTCTCTCCCCAGAATGCAAATACAAAATTCTGATGTATTTTGGAGGATTCGCTGATGCCCTGGAGGTGGAGTTGGACGTGGGGGTGCAAGATAAGAATCGGAAGATAAGAATCTGCTCTACGACAAGCGTCACTCCTCTGCTAATTCAAGTCATTTCACATTGATCATCTGAGAGACAAAGAATCAGTTTGGGGGGCAAAGGTATTTCTGCAAAGAATTAAGATCAAGGGATTTATTGGCTAGTTGGGAACCAAACTGAATAGCCAATAAGGGAGGGGGCAAACCCTCCTCCCCCCGTGTCTTGGTCCATTTTCTGTAGTATGATGGAATGCCGGAGACCACTTAACTTATAAAGAATGGAGGTTTACTGGGCTCTTGGTTCTGGAAAAGCCCAAGAACGTGGTAATGGCATGTGCTCTGCTCCTTCTTGCTGCAGGATAACGTGGTGGAGGCATCATCCACGGGGAAACTGAGCAAGCCGGCCAGCCAGGGCTGCTTTTACAATGAGATCACTCCCTCAACAACCCATGAATCCACTGACCCGTGAGTGAGCTGATTCGTTCACCAGGGCAGAGCCCACATCACAAACAACCCAATCACCCCCCAAACGTCCCACCTCTCAAACACTATTGACATACAGCTTCGGGGATTATGTTTCCAACACGTGAAATTTGAGGGACGCCTTCAAACCCACAGCACTTGGGTCCTAGGAAATAAAGAAAGTGAGATGCACTCTGGGGAGTCAACGAACTCTTGGTTCCATGAGTACTGGGACAGAGCAGAGCTTCCCAAAGTCCCCTGAAGGGGTCGCAGGTTCCAAGGCACCCCAGGCTTGTACGACCTGCATGAACGTATTTATTTTATTTTTATTATTTTTTTAAACATAGTTTTTAGTTGTTGATGGACTTTGGTTGTATTTATTTGTATGCGGTGCTGAGAATCGAACCCAGAGCCTCACACATGCTAGGCAAGCGCTCTGCCCCTGAGCCACGACCCCAGCTCCCGCATGAACATATTCAAATAAGCAGAGGCTCCGAGGCAAATAGCAGCAGTGCCTGTGAGACGGGACCCAGGAGAAGTGTCCAAGCATGGGACTTCCAGGGCTCCCAACCCCAAGGACAGAGCTGCCCCCATCCTGAGACTAGAGTTCACTCTTAGCCTGACATCATCCAACGTGGACCTCACTCCCGAAATCTCTCTCTGGGGAGAGAAGGCAGTAAGTGCCCACGTAGATTTCAGCTCTACGAGACCTCTGGGGTGGCGCTCTACATTATGGCAAATCAATTAAACGGGATCACTATACTTGTCTTCTCTGGATCTTGACTATGCTGAGAGGCTGCTCCGACGGTCAGCAGGCCTGTGAGTAATCCTATTTCCCTCTGTAAATTAATAAACTGGCATCCTGCCCTACTGCACAGTCAGGACGACACTGGAATTGGTCTCTCGGGGCCGGGCCATCCCGAGAGGCCAGAATGAGCTATGTCCCCGCCCCTGCCTTTGGCCGATCCTGCCTTTCCAGATGTGTGTCTCGTAACAACAGAGAGCTCTACTTATAGTAGCTTCCCTCTAAAACCATGCCAAACATAGAGACACTTTTTTTTTTTTTTTTTTTTTTTTTTTTAAGATATACATGACAGTAGGGTGTATGTTGACATATTACACATACGTGGGGTGCAACCCATTACAATTTTGATCCCATTCTTATGGTTGTATGTGATGTGGTCATATATTCATATATGAGCATAGGGAAGTTATGTCTGATTCATTCTACTGTCTTTCCTATTCATATCCCCCCTCCCTTCCCTTCATTCCCCTTTGTCTAATCCAATGAACATTTATACTTCTCCTCCCTACCTTCTCTTGTATAGGTTAGTATCCACTGAACATTTATACTTCCATCTATTTATAGTTCCATCCATTTACCAGCCAATGCCATAATTTCATTCTTCTTTATAGCTGAGTAATAGTCCGCTGTATATATGTACCACATTTTCTTTATCTATTCATCTGTCGAAGGGCGTCTAGGTTGGTTCCATAGCTTGGCTATTGTGAATTGAGCTACTATAAACATTGATGTGGCTGTGTTCTTGTAGTATTCGTATTTTAAGTCCTTTCGGTATAAGCCAAGGAGTGGGATAACTGGGTCAAATGGTGGTTCCATTCCAAGTTTTCTAAGGAATCTCCATAGTGCTTTCCAGAGTGGTTACACCAGTTTGCAGTCCCGCCAGTAATGTATGAGTAAACTTGTTTCCCACATCCTTGCCAACATTTATTGTTACTTGTATTCTTTGTTGTTGTTGTTTTTTTGTTGTTGTTGTTTGGGTGGTAGGTGGGGGTGGTACTGGGGATTGAACTCAGGGGCACTCAGCCACTGAGCTACATCCCCAGCTTATTTGTATTTTATTTAGAGACAGGGTCTCACTGACTTGCTTAGTGTCTCACTTTTGCTGAGATTGGCTTTGAGCTCGCCATTCTCCTGCCTCAGCCTCCCAAGCCACTGGGATTACAGGCATGTGTCCCCCTGCCCAGCTGTTACTTGTATTCTTGGTAACTGCCATTCTGACTGGAGTGATATGGAATCTCAGTGTAGTTTAATTTGCATTTCTCTAACTGCTAGAGATGTTGAACATTTTTTTCATATATTTGTTGATGGTTCATATTTCTCTTTTTGTGAAGTGCCTGTTCAATTCCTTTACCCATTTATTGATTGGATTCTTTATTTTTTTGGTGTTAAGTTTTTTGAGTTCTTTGTACATCCTGGAGATTAATGCTCTATCTGACATGTAGGTGGCAAAGATTTTCTCCCATTCTGTAGGCTCTCTGTTCATGTTCTTGATTGTTTCCTTTGCTGTGAAGATTTTTAGTTTGATGCCATCCCATTTATTGATTATTGATTTTACTTCTTGTGTTTTAGGAGTCTTATTGAGGAAGTCTGTTCCTGAGCCAATATAATGGAGAGTTTGGTCTATTTTTTTCCTCTAGTATGTGCAGGGTCTCTGGTCTAATGCTAAGGTCCTTGATCCACTTTGAGTTTTGTGCAGGGTGAGAGATAAGGGTTTAGTTTCAATTTGCTACATATGGATTTCCAGTTTTCCCAGCACCCTTTGTTGAAGAGGTTATCTTTTCTCCAATGTATGTTTATGGGGCCTTTGTCTAGTATGAGATAACTGTGTTTATGTGGGTTTGTCTCTGTGTCTTCTATTCTGTTCCATTGGTCTTCATGTCTATTTTGGTGCCAAGACCATGCTGTTTTTGTTACTGTGGCTCTGTAGTATAATTTAAGTTCTGGTATTATGATGCCTCCTGCATTACTTTTCTCACTAAGGATTGCTTTGGCTATTCTGGGCCTCTTACTTTTCCAAATGAATTTCATGACTGCTTTTCCTATTTCTATGAAGAACATCATTGGAATTTTAATGAGAATTGTATTAAATCTGTATAGTGCTTTTGGGAGGATGGCCATTTTGACAATATTAATTTTGCCTATCAAAGAACATGGGAGGTCTTTCCATTTTCTAAGGTAGTCTTCAATTTCTTTTTTTTAGTGTTCTATAGTTTTCATTGTAGAGGTCTTTCACCTCTTTTATTAGATTGATTCCCAAGTATTTTATTATTTTGGAGGCTATTGTGAATGGAATAGTTTTCCTGATTTCTCTTTCAGTTGATTCATCATTGGTGTATAGGAACACAATTCATTTACCAGTTCAAGGTTTTTGATGGAGTTTTTGGGTCTTCTAAATACAGAATCATGTCTTTGGCAACTAGGAATAGTTTGAAATCTTCTTTTCCTATTTGTCTAATTTCTTTCTTTTGTCTAATTGCTCTGGCTAGGGTTTCAAGGACTATATTGAATGAAGTGGTGAAAGAGGGCATCCCTGTCTTGTTCTAGGTTTTTGTTTTGTTTGTTTTTGTCTTCAGGAAATCTAACCTACTGCAAGGTGGCAACAGGAAATGCCCAGAGTTGTGTTTCTCCAATGTTCCTGTAAGTAAGGATCACCTTGGAGGACTCACTGACCACACAGACTTGCAGGTTCTGCTCCTGGTCTTGGAGAACGTGGCTCAGGACACCTGCTGTGGGAGCAGCACTCTGTACCCGGAACAGCAGCAGCTTGGAGAAACTGTGATGAGTCCCAGGAGGCACCTGGCCCTCCTGAGAGGCCCTCTTGTCATTCCTATGCTCAGCCCCATATCAAACCGTGCTCCGTCTCAGGCCACCTCCACTCCACAGCGTGCTGGAAGAAGGGCTCTGAACTCGTGCCCACACAGGTGACTCACTGCCTGTACCAAGAAACCTTTCGGTCATGTTTTCATGATGGAAACTCCCAGGACTCAGATGATACGTGTTCTCATTCAAGTTTAGCTTCATGTTGTTGCTTGACAAGTTCCTGAAATCCTCTAAATCGCTATTTCCTCATTTATAAAATAAAGATAATAACAGTTTCTTCCAATAGGAATTGTAAGCATTAAATGAGATTATGGAAGGAAAACCTTTGGCTTATGTCCTGGTGCAAAGTAAGCACTTAATAACTCTTAACTATTTATTATTGTTAATCTCACGCAGGGGTAAACCCAGCATCGCATGGAAGTCCAGAGCACTTACTAGGGGGTCAGGCAGCCCAATGAAATGTGAGATTTGGGGCTGGGGTTGTGGCTCAATGATAGAGCACTGGCCTGGCACATGTGAGGCACTGGGTTGAGCCTCAGCACCACTTAAAAATAAATAAAATAAAGATGTTATGTCCATCTACAACTTAAAAAAAAAAAGAGTTTTGTTTTTTTTTTTTAAAGTGGGATTTTGCAGTTGATAAGCCTCTGAGGGCCCCGGGGTGTGGTGCCTGCCCTCCCGTGCATACAGCTGTCCACCTGCAGGGCTGGCACAGGAAACTGGGAGGAACCCTCTTCATGATGAGTGATCATCTCTGATGACCTCAGGGTGAAGAAATTTTCACTGGCAAAGCCTCTTATTATCTCAACCACAGTTTTTTTGTTTTTGTTTTTTTTTCCCCTAGATGTCCTCGTGACCTTTGGGAACGGCTCTGGTTATGACCACTCCTGCTACCAGACCAAACGCACTGCCTCGGGGTCGCCCTGGGAGCAGGGAGTGACAGGGTGGCTCGGGTTCAGGGCTGGCACGACAGCTTCGCGCCACAAGACTCAAGGGACTTCTGGGCCCCGGGTCTCACTGAGAGCGCCTCTGAACAGCCTCTTCACTGGGGTAACACCCACCAGACGGGGAGGACTCTGGCCTCTGGCCTCCCAAGCTCCCAAACCCAGAGCAGCAAAACAGTCTAAAGAGAAAGGGTACTGCGTGACACTGCCGTGACGGGCACCCACGATGACAATCAGCACACCCATCAATGTGCTCGGCCTGGGAGAAGGGTGGGCGCGGAGGTGCTGTGATGCAGTCCGCTCTGGCCCCAGAGGGAACCCTCCATGCGTGTCCCCGGCCAGCATCATCAGCACTGCCTACCCCTGCGGCCACAGAATGGGTCTTCTCTCAGGGGGAGAGAGGGTGCTATCCGAGACAGACACAGTGAGGACTCCAACCGCATCCCGACCTGCTTCCCTCAGGTCCTCCCTGCACATCAAGATGGGCCAGGCTAGTCACAGGGAGGGAGTGCAAGGCCCGCGGGCCCCACCCTTGGCCGCCCCCTCTGCCTGATGACTTCCTCTTCCTCTCTGCTTAAAATAGACTACACCAAACTGAAATAACCCAGGAGATTAAATTAAATTAACTCAGGCCTGGCTCCCAGGCAGCTGCTAATAAAATCATAAGCATTCACATGAGCGTGGAGGACAAGGGCAAAAATATTTACTGGTCCTGCCCCGAACCCCACCTCCCCATCTGAAGGAGCTGGATGCTTAGGAGACCAAGCCCACTAAAGCCCACTTTCCCTCTAACACCTTCACACGAGGGACCAAGTGCTGAAAGCTTCTGGGCTGGGAACCAGGAGGAATCTGGTCTCACTAGCTAGCCCGAGGCAGCCCCATCTGTGGGGGGTCTCTGCTGGGCTTCCTTTCCAGGAGCGCCCTGGCTGAGCATTGAGCATGGTTCCTGGTGAGAGGCCTCTTCCCTAGATCACCCTGCCGGAGAGGATCAGCTGTTCCAGCCCAGGGCTGTTCCACCTGCAGGATCAATGACTCCCCCACCCCCAATAGGCTCAAAGCTGATTCTCTAAGAAACATGTGTATCAGGGCCACCGGGAGTTCCTGTGAACAAGAGACTATTAGTACCCATCTCTGGAACACCACTTGTTCTTGGAGAGAGACAAAATAAAAATAAAGTTTTTTTTTTTTTTTTAAATTTCTTTCAGTCTCTGTATCTATCCTAGCATTGCCATCTCTCATCTGAAAATACAAGGCTGAAGACAAACATTAATTAAATGGATGACGTGAGGGCTAAAGAGATTTTTCACTGGCAAAACCTTTCCCAGCTCAACCACAGTTAGAGAAAACCCTGGACGTTCTCATGACCTCTGGGATCTCTCCCAGAGAGGGCCCATCTGTCAACGCCTTAGACCACCACAAGATAGCCACATACATCACGCCTAATGACAGACTCAAATGACACTGAAAATAAGTGACTAGGAGCGCAGGATCGTGCATGCACAACTGCTGATCCAGTGAAGTCACCAAGATGGTGACTCTGAATCCTTAATTTACCAAACTGTCTGTGCTTCACCAAGCTGCGATGCCGAAATAATCCCCAGGTTGGCAAAACTGTCAACTAGAAAGAGAAGTTAAATGGGGAAAAGAGCCAGCACTGTCAGGGACCACGCACAGGGGGCAGACCCTCACGCTCCTCACGGGGTGGGCATCTGCCGTCCACGTGCATCTGGGTGGATGGCAGGGAGAGAGGCCCTGGCATTTTGAACCTTGTGCCCACAGTTTACAAACCAAGCAGGAAACACATCATTTCCCTAATCGTGGGAGGGCCCTGTGGCAATGATTCATGAATAAAATGTACCCTGCTTTGCTTTTCCTTGGCAGAATGGAAGCCAGGTAGCCTGGCTTTCCTGGGGCGGAGGCTAGGAGCACAGAGGCATTGTTAGTGTATTGCCAACTAGTTCATTGTCACAGTTGGAATTCCTCATGAAAGCAAAGCCCCAGGGGCGAGCTTTGCAGGTCTGCCAAGCAGGGGACACAGGCCAGCAGACAAAGCTGGTGGAGAGTAGTTGAAAGCCAGTAGCTCAAAATGCAGCCGGAAGGCTTTGTCCAGAGCCTGGGCCCTAATCGATTGTCTCCTCCTTGTTCCACAGTCTAACTGGGACCTCATTCAAAGGACTCTGCTGCCTGCCGTCGCTAAACCTCTTCTACACCATTTACACTTACAACCTGGCATGCCGTTTCAGAGCTTCTAAATGCAAGGCGTAATTAATGTGCCAGGTGGCTGAGTTGGACAAATGTCACCGAATCAAAATTTTCTCTTTATCCTTGGCTGTTTCTGGAAACTGGCCAGGCCAGGAACGTGTGCCTTTGTTCAAAAGGAACTTAGGAGTCATTTCGAACTTCTGTACATAAGCTCAGACACTGTCACTGCTTTTTAGTAATTTCACGGATGTGCACAAGGTGGTCAGAGGGGAAGGACACCCAAAGGGACAGCAGGGCCCCAGGGTCCCAAACCAACTTCCTGCACAAGCCTGGCTCGTGTCTTGTGCTAATATTCTGTCTGCTTAGCACCACCCCCTGTGCCTGGGGACTGGGGAGAGGAAGCTGTGGAACTCTCCAGGTTCACGGAATCCTAACTGCTGTGGGGGAAGGCAGGGGAGGGGACGAATGAAGGCAACGTTTAGGAAGAGGTGAGACTCAGCCAGCCAGACTCTGGGTCTAGAAGGTCCTGGAGCCCCACAGCATTCCCGTCCTTGAGTTTTATAAGATACGCTACTTTTCTTTTCTGCCCCAGTGGGTTGAATTTGATTTTGTCCCTTATACTCCAAAATGCCCCACCTAGTAACCACATTCCCTAAGGCTTGGTGTCTACACCTAAGAAGTGAGGGGGAGACCCCAACTCAGCTCCACAGATCTCTTCATGGGTCATGGAGGAGGGGGAGGACAGTCTCTCTAGTGGGAACATCATTTCATATAAGATGCAGGGGGACGGGGGGTGGGGGGGGGATCGGCTGTTCAAACCCGTTTGAAAAACCACTGGACCGGGAGCCTTTCAGGCCTCCTCCAGCTGCAGAATCCCTGGAATCTCCAACTCTACTGCCGCCTCCTTGAGGTGGCACCAATGATCCGCTGCTTCCCTCCAAAAGGACGCAATCACAGCGAGGTGCTGGAGTTACGGGCACCTTGGAGTTCACACGGTCCCAGCGCCTTGAGTTTGCAGACAAGGAACGGGGAAAACGGAGCAGGGGAAGTGAGGAGGCCAGGGCCACTGCCAGGTGGGATCTTTCGGTGGTTGTCATCAGCTGACTATGCCACAGTTCCCCTCCTACAAGGGTGCAGGAGCCCTAATAAAGGAGATAGCCAAGATGGCGGTTAGCTGTGAGCCATAAGCATTACCACCTTCCATGGTCTCGTGAGACTTGGCCCGGGACACTGCGGATCGGGTTGGCGCCATTTGCATGGTCTCGTGAGACTTGGCCTGGGGGATTGTGGGTTGTCCTCAGGGCCATTTTGTGGTTGTTGGAGGAGCGTGGATGGCCAGTCGGGGTGCTGTTGGAGCCCGAGAGAGAAGCTGGCAGAATAAAGAGGCTGTTTGTTTCCAGTCTGCCTCTGAACTTATTCCCACGGCTTTGTTGCTCCAAGAGGCCATCGCTTCAGGTGGCAACACAAGGGCACTTCCTGTTTTCAAAGCCACGTTCCAGGGTATTCTAGAGTTTTTCTTGTGGGCATGGGAAAGGAAAGACTAATGAAGTCAGGTAAGGTGTTCCTGGTTGTGCCTGGAGGCCCACCATGATTATAGCTACATCTTGAATGAGTCTGGATCAAAAGAGTAGATAACGTGTCAATAAAGTGATAGGGTTCCATTCGCTCAACTTATATGATTGAACATGACTGGAACAAAGCTCTATTAATAAAGTAACAACCCCCAATACTTATCCAGCACCAGTTGGTGGTATAGTGGAGTCTTGTCTAATCTGTTTTCACTCCAAAGTCAATGCCATAGTGTCCTCTAAACCAGGTCACTCCTATTATCATATAAACGTAAGCTCCTGTTATGGTAACCTCATGGAGTGTTAGTCATTTAAAGTGTGCTGAGGACTATTCCCCCCTGCCCTCCCCAAATGGATACTGGCATCCTACAGAAGCCATCAATTCTGAGAATTACAGAGTCCCTGTTCTACTGGGGTTGGGAGACTGAAATAGGCGCCAGGGTTATCCCAAGTGGCCAGGTATTGGTAAGAAGTAATGAGGCTGGACCGGGCAGTTTCTAACGATGGCTGTGTGCACACTGCCCCTTCTGGCCTCTGGGCACTCATTCAGCCACGAGAGCACTTCTGTGGTTAGTTCCCAGGCAGCCTGCAAAATACCAGTAGCAACATACACCAGAGAAATAAGTCCCCGCACACCCTGCACCCCACTCCCAGGGGAGTGCCTTAACAGAGGGAGAGGCCCGTGCACTGGCTCCCAAGGCTAGAGCCCTCCTCTGCCCATCTCCCCGCAGCCTATGCAATGAAGCAGGTGTTTCCGGTACATTCTCAGCCTCAGTGGGTCTAAGCTGGGAAGCGTCCCTCACGTACCACCCCCGCTGAAAACTTTTATGGGAAGTTTTCCTTGCTTTTGTTATTTCATCGTTATTCTAGGGAAAAAATGCCTGCCTTGGCTTGAAAAGGGACCCTGACTGTCTTTAATGAACCACAAACCTTGCATTGATTACAAAGAAGGACGGGAGGTGAAGCACAGCTACCATTCTTCTCATGTGGAAGGCCCCGGGGGGGGGGGGGGGGGACGCTCTGGCGCAGAGCTTCCTGCAGGGGGCCACCGCCCACTTTATTCACACAGGGATATTTTAGAACCACCCCAGGAGCCAACGCTTCTTGTATTTTTTCAGGAAATCTGGATCTTTCCAAGTGGAAGTACCCAGAAGCAGAAATGAATGCAGCCTGATGTTTTTTTCTGCCATTTTGATGCCAATAATCAGGGCATGTGTGTATATGTTAATTGAAGAATCCTTTATAAAACATCAGAAAAAAGATCGTTTCTGTAGGACATCGCAGCAGGTAGTGTTGGAAAGGACCATAAGACAGTGTCTGGCTATTCTAGCCTTCTGCTGGCCCACTCTCACCTACCCTGGAAGATGGCATGGATCAAGAGAGGAAAAGAAATCTCTGCATTTATTCTGGGTGAACCCAATGATTCCCAAACACGGTTTAAGTTTCCTTTTCCAACAGGCATTTTTGTCAGTTGTTTCCTCTTTATCTGGATACCTGAAGAGCCCCTCCTTCCCACAACCTCCCATTAAACAGTTAAAAAAAAAAAAAAAAAAAAAAAAGGAAGTGATTGAAAAGACAGCATTGGCAGACTTCTAAGAGATTCCTCACTTGGCTAACGCATTGACTTTCTACAAGAAGATCAAGTTCCTTGCAATAATTTCATGGCAATTAATCTTGTGCTTAAATGATAATCCTATAATTAGAAGCAATTAAAATCCTGCACAAGGATGACCTGCTCAGTCAATGTCAATGTCTCTGTATGCTAATGGGGGTAATCTTGAAAAAGGCCCCAGAAACAATTTGCATCTCCCCTTCCAGGGAGGCAGACCTTCCAAGCCTTTCTTTAAGAGTGCTTCTCATAGCAGGAGTCACTCAAGTCAAAGGAGATGGATGACTGAGTTCCCAGTAGAGAGTCGGGGGGGGGGGGGGGGGGGGGGGGGAGGGGGGGAATCATTCTAAGCAGGAAAAGAGAAGCCATGTCACTTGTGCATGGAGGCCAGGGCACTTTAAGACAAAGGCATATCACTATCCTAAATGCATGATTAAAGATCTGAATGGTACTTATATACTTTGTATACAAGCAGTTGTATGTAAAAAGATGATATACTTGTGCATTATGAATAAGTAAATAAATAATCTAAAAAAATAAAATAAAATAAAATACAAAATAGGGCTAGGGATGTGGTTCAGTGGTTGAGTGCCCTGAATTCAATCCCTGGTACCGCCCTCCCCCAAAAGAAAGAAAAATTGAGAGAGACCTTTTATTCTAAGTTGTTATAAGACCTACAGATTTTAAGACTCAAGAGACATCTTAGCCAACTGTGAAGTATAGAACTTACATGTGCTCTATCATCTGCCCTGTTGAAATCAAGAGTTACTAGCCACATTGGGAGATACTCGGCTCTTAAAACATGTCACAATGACCAAGGAATTTAATGTTGTATAATTTTAAATAATTAAAATAGCCACATGTAGCTAGTGGGTTCCGTTTTGAACAACACAGGTAGATGACAGAATTATGGGTGATTATCTTCATTACTTGTTATTTAAATATTTTTCAGCAAATAAAATGTTTTTCTAAAAAAAAAAAAAAAAAAAAGACAAAGGCAGACGCTGCATTAAGGCATTAAGGAAATGACATTGGCAACCCTTTTGCTCCTCACCCAGGTCTTGCTGCCTCCCACGGACAGCCAATGACTAAGCGCCCAGCATGGAGAGCTGTGTTGGAATCGCAGCAGAGAGAACCAGCAGGAATAACAACCTGTAGGAGGCAGGCCGCGAGCTGGAACACATTTGACATTTAGCTGTGCCACCAAGAAGCCAGGACAAGGTGCCCGAATCAGGATGTAAATAATGACATGTTTCTCTGAGAGTACACAGCCTTTTTTTTTTTTTGGTTGATGTATATGTCTCTAGAAGGTCCCAGAAGTCATGTGGCTTCATGAATTAGGTTAAAACAGGGTCATTTTAACTTGATCCAGAGGCAGGGCAAAAATGGGAAGAGCTGCTTAAATTTGGGATGGGGGAACACAGTATAAACCTGAGTACATTCCTTATGGTGCCTTTTGTATACTTCTGTTGTCATCATCATCAATGTTGTCACCACCATCATCTGAACACGCACCGAGATTCTGGGCTGAGTACAGGAGGTAAGACACTCTCTAACCTCAAAAGGACTTATGGTCTGGTAGGTGGAGATGAATGCATAAAAAAATACCGAAGTGGAATTACATAAAAGATGTCATGAAAGGCCGAGAGAACATGATCCATTTTAGGCAGGGCAGAAAATATGAGGACAGGCTTTAGAAAGGAGCTGAGTGTTGAAAAGTGATGAGGGACCAGGGGACAGCACAAGGAAGGTGAGGATGGGCAACACCGGCGGTACCACCCGCCACCCAGCTTTTACAATTGAATCGTGGAGTGGAGAGGGGTGGGGGCGCGAGCGAGGACGGTCTGGAGAGGGAGGCAAGCCAGCTCCGCCTGCGGAAGGGGTCACGTTGACACGCGGGTATTTAGGAATGCCCAATCAAGGAAGAAGACGGAGCAGATACATTCTTGAGGACGCGCAGGTCTGCGACCCACGGGGCACCTGTGTTTGAACGGAGCCACTTGCCCGTGCTCTTCCGGCGGGTGCAGAGTACACAGCTCAAAGTCCTCAGCTCAGAGGCAGGTGCCTGTTTTCTTTTGCAAAAGATGTACCTACCTGTTAGGCACCTGTCCGCTCAGATAGGTGACTGCCAGAGACGATTTCTTTAAAGACTGAGACTCTGAGAGCAGGAGGAGGTTCCACGAGAAGAGACCTGGAGGCCACGGCTGCACGGTCAGCAGCACCCCAGGGGCTGTGTGCTGCCATCCCTCCTGGCCCCATTTAATTCCTCACCGTAGGGCGGGGAAGACTTCAGCCACATTCCCTGATGCCGTTTCCATTCCCCGATGCCATTATCTACACCCTGGGAAAGGGAGGCTCTGGGGGAAAAGATGATAGCCCCTCACCCAAGTGGTGCCAACAGTGCTGCTGTGATTCCGGGGGCCGCAGAGCCATCGCAGAGCAGCCTCGGCTATCGACTGCAGAGCAGAAACGTGACCCTGGAACCACTTCCTCAGTCCAGCTGCGTCTGTACTCAAGAAACGGTTGTGAACTGGCACACGATCTTCCCTGGGCCAGAGCCAGGGGCCAGCGGGTGAGAGGGTGGGGAGGGCTCGCTAGGGTGCTAAAGGTGAGTGTCCCCATGACCTGGGCAGGCCCCTGGAGCTCCGAAGCCTCAGCTCCCTCAGTTACAAGATGGTGGTGATGATGGCAATGACAGCATTCTTCTCCAAGGGTTGCTGTGGTGACATAACACACAGGAAGCATCAGGTAGCCCGATGTGTGGATGGTGCTCACTCGGGGTTGGTTTCTCTTTTCACGGGACCTGGGTACTCAACAAATCCCAGCGGCGCCTCTGGTTTGCCCATAACGCCCCCCTTTTCTGCACCGGCTACTTGTGTCTTGACGGCCCATCTCCATTTGCACAGAGAGACTGTCAGATGAGGAGGTGCCCCAGCAGTCAGGAAGAGCCTCTTGGCGGGGGGCCCTGAGGCAGACAACGGACTCCTCTCTCTCACTTCCCCACCACCAGGTCCAGCCTCAGTGCAGAGCCTCAAAGAAGCACTCAGGTTGGGGTCAGAATACTCCCTGCCCCTTTGGCCTGCTGACCGCTACGGGGTAGCTGTGGGTGCAGGCAGGGGAAGCTCGCTGAGGTAAAAGAACCCAGACAGGAGAGCCTAACCTCCTCCGCTGCCCCGGAGGCCTGCTTCCAGCAGAGTATGAGCTACGGCGCACCCTGAAGGACCGGACCAGCCAGAACAACGCTCCAGACACACATGACGTTGCCCAGCATTCGCGCAAAGAAGGAAGAGCGCGACGAACAGGTGTGCACACGGCCCTCTAGGTTCCCCATTCTGCTACAGGTTCCTCTGCCTGCACGCAGGCTGGCTCTCCCCCCACCCCCCTTTGGATTTTCCGTTTCTCGTTCTGTTGCTTCTGTTGTACACATCAGGAAAAATGACCCCCGAAATATTTCAGCATTCCCCTCCCACAATCACAACACCATTATCACCAGAACTTTCACACTGACACAAAAATATTATCTCTAAATATAGTCCAGGTCCACATTTCCCCTTCCATTTTTATCCCCCAAATGTCCTTTACAGCTGTTTTTTTTTTTTTTTTTTTTTTTTTTTTTAATTTTTACTTTTTCAGATACAAGATGGAATCAAGCGTTATAGATGGCATTTGGTGGTCTCTTCTCTTTAGTCTCCTTTAATCAAGTAATGGTGCCCTGGATGCTTTTGTTTGTCATGACATTTGCAGTTTTGAAAAGTCCAGGCCAGTATCATGCAGAATGACTCAGTAACCGGATCTGAATGACCCATCCCCCCAGAATACCTGATCTTAGATGACACCGTAGCTTTTCTATGACAGCACATCAAGAGGATATGCTTTCTGTTTGTGGTGTTTTGGAGGGAGACCGAGTGCTATGAGCTGAAAGTGTATTCCCCCACTCCACCCCCAATTCATGCATTGAAACCCTAACCCCAACGTGATGGTATTTGAAAGTAGGACCCTTGGGAGATAATCAGGCCATGAGTGTAGACCCTTATGAGAGGATTAGAGCTATTATAAGAAAAGACAAGAGAGTTTGCTTGCTCTTGGCCACGTAGAGGTACAACGAGAAGATGGCCCTCTGCATATCAGGAAGAGGGACCTCACCAGACACCAGATCTGCCAGTGCCTGGATCTCGAACTTCCAGTCTCCCAAATGGTAAGAAATAAATGTCTGTTGTTTGGGGCACCCAGCCTATGGTATTCTGTTTAGTAGCCTGAACCAAGACCCTGAGTTTGATCCCTTTGCTAAAGTAGTGCGTATCAAATTGAAGTCGACAACCACAGCAAAGCATTTAAAGTAACCATACCCTTAGTGGGATATGGCCTAAAGATTAAAAAAAGAAAATATGGCAAAGTCTTAAACTTTATTTAGTAGGTGAGATATTGGGATTAAAAATTCTGAAGCTCTGTCGCACAAAATGTGGAACAGAGCAAATATATGTAAGCATTTTGAGATTTTAAGAGCCAGGGGTCTAACTGAGGGAGCAGGAAGGATGAATACAGGCTGTGGAAAGGCAGGGTTATAATCAGAACTGGAAGCAAGCACCAGTGTGAAGACATGAACCAAAATTCTACCTCTGGCTACTGAAAGGGCTTAGACATGGAGCACACCAAGAACACCGAGCCTACCCTACCCCCAGATCTTACTTAAAGAAAAAAATAAATAAAACAAAACCACCAAAAGTTCCTTCAAGAAATGATCAAGGCCCTAGGTGAGTCTTCACGTTCCAGAAAGGAAGTATTTAAAAAAATAAAAAAAATGGATAATGGATTAAGTCGAAAGAACACAAAGGGTTTCCCCGGGCCAAAAGTGGGATAGTTTGAGCATAAAAAAAAAAAAAAAAAAAGGTAAAACAGTAAAAAATAACTTATAAGTCCAAACTGATATTTAAAAAAATAAACATGGAGAGGGAGGTAAAGAGAAGGCTCTTGTTTCAGACGAATGTCAGCTAATAAACCCTGAAGGATACAGAATTAGAAAAATGAACATTTTGTGAGCATCAATAGAATCGACTGGGATTCATCAATGGATGTCGACTCCATTGGGTGGAAGGTTGTTGGACCACAAGTACAACACCGAGACTCCTTAACTAATTACGAATAAAAAAGATATTTTTGCAGTTGAGGGGTCCAAGAGAATGCCGTAGCGAGGTGATCAATGCAGCATCACCAATGACAGACAATTTGTGATACCTGAGGATAAGCGGCCGGCACCCTCCCTCTACCCAACCTGAAGGACCGGATTCTTCAGCTGCATTGAATTCCGGATCTGGCTCCAAAGCCCTCAGCCAAGATTCTATTTAATAGAAATTACCTCCAAGTGATACCTTTCCCCTCAAATAAACAGCTCTGTCCTACTCCTGCCTGCTGGCAGCCCATGCTGCCTGCCCGCAGGGAAGGTACCTGTGCAAAGCTTCCAGGCTCACAGGCTACCAATGTTGCACTTGCCGTCACCAGAGAGTGTGTGGCCACTGCGACCCTGGGGTGAAGTCTGGAGTTGAGGCTGGCACTCTGCCAAGTGGAAATGGAGCCACCTGGAACTTAAAATCCTCCTGTTTGGAAGAGTATGGAACTCAAAGTCTGTACAACACGGCTCCTAAGGACTGTGCAATCTGTCAGTGGAGACGGCACTCCCAGTCCCTGGAAAATGGGAGGGGGTGGGGGTGTAGCTCAGCCGCAGAGCGCTTGCCTGGCGTGTGCAAGGTCCTGGGTTCAATCCCAGCACAACCAAACCAAAACAAATGAATGAAATTGGAAAGAAACAATTTTCCCCCCAGCTCTCCCCACATCTCCCTAGAAATCCCTGAAACCGCGGGCAGTTGTGCTTGCTGCCCACGCTCTGCATCTTTGCCTGGAAGGCCTGTCCTCCCGTTTTCCCGGCTCCAGGGCCACTCTGTGTGAAGCTGCCACCTGCGGCTTCCTCGGGCAGTTGGGGCCCCTTCTCCCAAGCTCCCACTGTCCAATACCCTCCCTGCAAAGCACACAGGTTCCATGACCAAGCCCATGTCTTTTCTTTTTTTTTTTTTTTTTTTAATATTTTTTGAGTTGTAGATAGACATAACATCTTTATTTTATTTATTTATATGTGGTGCCGAGAATCAAGCCCAGTGCCTCACACATGCTAGGTAAGCTCTCTACCACTGAGCCGCAACGCCAGCCCCAAGTCCGTGTCTTCATCACTTTGCCAGACACTTGCTCAATAAATGGATAATGCATGGATGAATTGAAGAATGAATTATTATTATTCAGAGCCGAATCTCATTGCCTTGATTCTATAGTTACTAGGATGAGGTTGCAAGGACACAGAGGGAATGCTATTGCTTTAATCACAATAACATGGTGGTGAGTCTCAGTCCCTGGGGAGGGGACACTGAGCACACAATGCCCTAGATGGTGGACAGAAGGAGGGGTCTGGATGCTGCAAGGAGCCAAAGACCAGGAGGAAATTCTCCCCTCCCCAGGGGAACTTGGGTCAGAACTTCAATCTCCGTGCTCAATTAACAACCCGAAGTATTTGCGAAAATTAGACTCTTCTTTGAAATAATCTGTCTGTGGGAGAGAGATGTGTTTCTGAAACAGCTGTAAAGCACATGATATTTTTTCCATTTACTTACAACATTAAATTGAAAATTGCTTCCCAAGAGAAATTTTTTTTACCACTTCTCCAAACCAAATAAAATAGCATACCAGAATGTAGAAAACCTATTAAAATTGTGTATTAGAGGAAAAAAGAATGACACTATTCTGATAACATTAGCACCATGGCCCAGAGGCAAAAAAATAAAAATACACCATGAAGGTAGAGGCCTTTCTCATAAATACAGCACTAATCCAAGAAGAACACTCACTTCTGATTTCAAAAGGGTGACTTCCATCTCACTGAAGAGCTCCCACTGGGAGTTTCTATGTTACTTTGGAAATTATTTTCAACCTGAGCAATTCTAAACAGGTAAAATGGGGACTGAGCTTATCTAGCAATTAACACAGCTGCCCAGGGTTTAGGTTTAAATGCATTTCTTTCCCCCAAGAAATTGCTTGCATTCGGACCATAAACTCTGCTCATTATGGTTTATTGTTTATATTTGCCTTCTCATTAAAGCCAGGCTAATTCCGCATCCTGTTCAATCTCTCAATGGGAGCTCTCTTTCCCTTTCCCTCTCCAATGCCTCCAGCCTGTCAGTCTCCTTCTTCTCCACGGCCCTCTCTTTTTCCCTACCTGGCCTCTTCCCATCCTGAGCACCTTTCAGTGGTGTCCTGTTTAGAGGCTGCATAATGTGGCACTTAATTACACTTGGCCTGGGACGGTTCTGTAATCCTTTCATGTGGTACCTTTGCTCCTATGTTTGGACTTTCTGTAACCTCAAAGTACCTCTTGGAGTGCTGAACGGGGCTTTAGCAAATATTTATGGGTTTAGTATTTGCTCAAAAAGAGGATCCACTTAAGAAAGGAGACCTGTTTGGCTCAGTGCCTAGGCATGGAAGGGCAGACCTGGACTCGAACCCTGTCCTGCACTTTCCACCCATGACCTGGAGCAATTTCCTTCCCTCCTCCCAGTCTGCATTTGGGCACATTGCCTTGTTCCCGGTTTCTTTACCTATAAAGTGAGGACCATAAGGCAAAGTTGCTTCCATGTTTAAATAAATTAGCCATGCAAAGTGCTCCAGAAGCAGCCCTTTTGTGGAAACCACCCAGTAGTGTGGGCTGCTGCTGTTATTATTTGTGATGGTCTCAATCTGGGTATCCGCCCCAGTTTTATATGTTGCAACTTAATCCCCAGCGCAGTGATGTTAAGAGGGGAGGCTGTCTGGGAAATGACCAAGTCCCAGGGGCTCCGCCTTCGTGAATGGCATCATTGCCCTTATAAAAGAAGTCAAAGGGAGCACATTTTCCCCTCCTTCCACGAGGGCATCGTCTCCCCCCCCCCCACAGGTGAGGATACAGCAAGAGGTGCTGCCTATCAAGCAGAGAGCAAGCCTTTGCCAGACACTGAATCTGCTGGTGCCTTGATCGTGCACTTCCCAGCCTCCCTCCCGAGCTACGAGACATAAATATTTCTGTTATTTACAGATTGTCCAGTCTAAGGTACTTTGTTATGGCAGCCCAAATGGAGTAAGACATTTTCATCATTGAACTACTGCTGCATTCTCCTTCCTAGAGTAGAACTAGATCCATAAAAAAAAAAAATTTTTTTTTAAAAAACGAATTCTCGAGAGACACGATCTAGCTGGCTGCCCTAAGTTACACTGGTTGGTTTTCACATGGGCAGTGTCCTTGTCCATCTCAGTGAGAGAGGTGAACCCTTCACTTTAGATGGTTCTACATCCGTGAGTCCAGCTCAGCTCCTGGCAGTGGGGGGGGGGGGGTGATGAGCATGACGTGAGCCTCGGTGTGGTGGGATCTGACCTTCCTCTTGCATCTCTGCCACCCCAGCTAGGGCACCTGTGCCCCTGTGCATACTTCTCTCTGCAAGACTCTGGAGGCTTATAGAAGAGACTGGATGACCCAGGAGGCACTGTGTGGGTGCTGCTTTTGTTTGAGGAGAAGGCACAGTCGAATCCAGCATTCCCAGCACGTGTTTTGCTTTATCCAGAGACATGATGACTGACACCTAAACTTCTGAAAACTGTCCAGGTACTCTTGCCTTGTGGCAAGTCCTACAGTGTTACCTGTAAACCCCATAATCAAACTCTGACTATTTACCTCCTGTGGGTCGACACTACTGCCAACAGCAGGAGCTTTGGGAATAGAGGGAAGGTGAGGAAATGCCGGCAATCTTTAGCCTCTAGGCACCCTACTTGATGCTTCTCAGTCTCTTTCCACCTCCCATGTTTAAAGGTAACGTCCTCCTAAACTGCCCCCAGCACTTGGCTTTGACAATGCAGGAGCCATAGTGAAAGAGAAGGAGAAACAGGAGGGAGCCTGTGACATTGCAAATGTTCTCAAAGTCAAGCTCATGGTCCCCAAGGAGCCCCACTTCCTCTGGGCAGAGAGCTGGGGTCAGAGGGGCTTCTATGGTTTGGAACTGGAATGTCCTTCCAAAGCTCATGTGTTGAAGGCCTGGTCCCCAGGGCCATGTCCAAAGATGGGGCTTTGAGGACATGATCGAAGCATGAGGGCTCTGACCTCATGAGTGGATTAATCCATTTGGTGGATTAATCATCTGAATGGACTACTGGGAGCTGGTGGAAACTAGGCAGGTGGGGCGCGGTGGCAGAAGGCAGGTCACTGAGGGTGTGACTTTGAAGGTCATATCTTGTCCCCAACCCCTTCTATTTTCTCTCTCTCTGCTTCCTGAGCTAAGAAGCTTTCCTCTGCCCACCCACCCCCCACCTCCCCCAGTGCAAGGATGCAACCAGAATGGTGTGGAGCAAATGAAGAAACGTCTCCAAAACACAAAAGACAAAAGGAGATCTGTGTCTGTTAGGGATTTCACCTCTAATTTACAACTCCTTCTTGACTGTTGGCTACAGTTGGTCTGCCCCATGAGGTTATCCAGAAGCAGCCATGATCTCTCTCTTCGCATGACCTCAAGATCCTTTGCTTGGCTTCCCTGCATTCTTATCCGAGAGCAATAGTACTGGGTAGAAAATATGCTTATTGGGGCTGGGGTTGTGGCTCAGCGGTAGAGCGCTTGCCTAGAATGTGCATGGCCTGGGTTCGATCCTCAGCATCACGTACAAATAAACGAATTGTGTACAACTAAAGCAAATAAATATATATAAAAAAGAAAATATGCTTATTTTTCAAAGAAAAAAAGTGAGGATGTTTCTCAAAGCAAACTGTTTCTAGAACTTTCTCTCCCTCCTTTTTTTTTAAAAATCATTTTTTCAGTTGTAGATGGAAACAATACCTTTTATTTATTATTAACTTATTTTTATTTACACAGTGGCTGTAACTTTATATGACATTTATGTGGCATTGAATATTTAGGATCTGGGTATACTGACCAGTCTTCTGAGACATGGGTGAACTCGAGTCTGCAGGGCTCTAGAGGGTGATGATTCCAAGCTAATGCTGCGGGCCCAGCCCCCACCCTGCCTTGGCATCACCTTGACCTTCTTCCACCACACGTGCTGCTCCTGCACCACCGTGCCTTACCTGTGACATGGAGCTTTTCATCGGTGACCTCTGCCTTCAGGTAAATCCGCCCCCTCTTCTCCGTGTGATCCATCCCGCACAGGCTGGGCACGTTGATCACGCACTGCTTGTGAACATTCATGTCGCAGGCTGTGAATCAAGAAAGCAAAGGGTAAGGCTGGCCATGTGGCTCCCACGGTTTCCTCCGTGTTTTGGTGTCTGAGCAGAAGTGGGAAGGAGTTACCCCCGACTCGATACTTTGCTATAATGTTGTTGGTGACATGAAGAACTGCTAGCAGATGTCCTTTCCAGTATGGGCTTTGTGTGAGTGACAATATCCTTAAAATACCCATTCCATATTTACTCGGTCTTCACAGAAGCAAAATACCCCAGCCTGGTGTTCTGTGACTGCTCCAAACATTTAACAAAATCCAAAATAACTAAAAATACACACCATACCGCAGCCGGGCGGTGAGTGTGTACAAAGCTCAGGCTCAGCAATTAATACTTCCTGTACACACAGGCATACAATATGCCGCTGAGTTCAAATTTTAAATAGAGGATACTTTTTGCCAAAGAATTTCTTCTGCCTTTCTGAACTCAACACTGAGAAAGTGACAGTCTGTGGGTTGAGGATGGGAAATTCGGAAATTTTTCTTTTCTCTCAAGTAACCCTGTATTTTAAAGTAGGTGTATGTACGTTGCCTTTGTGGGTTTTTTTTCCCTTTCTTCTTCTTCTTTTTTTTTTTTTTTTCAAGAATTTGTGTTTGATATTTTAAACCTGTCTTTAAATATTTAAATATTATTCCAAGTAAAACAAATATACTCCTGGCATAAGCCGCTACATACAGCTGACATTATGTGGGTGAGACCGGCGGGGGGAGGATATAAAGAAATCAGTCATATTGCAGTGAACTCCAGAGGCCCTGAAAAGATCCCTGTGCACTAGCTACAGATGCGAGGCTGTGTAGGAGTTCCAGCTCCCGGCCCTGGTGCCTTCCTGCCCAGGAGAGGGGCGGCACTGGACCCCTCGCAACTCCCCCAGGGAAGCCAGCGAGGCTGGGCTGCAGCCTCCAAGGTGGGGCCTCCCGAGCCCTTTCATTTCCAGTGTTTAATTTTAACATGGCAAAGCAAGCTGAGAAAAAGCGTCATGAATAATGCATATTTGCTATGATTAAACACGGAAATCAGGATAAGGGACACAACCAGGAAAGAACAATTAGCTGATTCACGAGTGCGGATTCTGTTAGGCTTCTATTTCCGAAGCTAACTGTTCCAGATCCTGTGCCTGAGCCCAGCCAATACACAGACTCTTGAAAAGTCATGTTATTAATATAATTGGAGTTAACTAAGTCATATGTTCAAGTGCCTGGGCAGAACTGGCAATTTAAAGAAAATAAATGAGAGAGGCTTTGGACAGAATACGGGCAGCAAGGATGGTGTGGGAGGAGAAAGTACGTGTTGAACTGCTGCTTTATTTTTATTTTTATTTTTTTGGTATTGGGGATTAAACCCAGGGGTACTTTATCACTGAGCCACATCCTCAGCCCTTTTTTATGTTTTGAGACAGAGTCTCACTCAGTTGGTTAGGGTCTCAAGAAGTTGCTGAGGCTGGCCTTGAATTTGTGATCCTCCCGCCTCAGCCTCCCCAGTTGCTGGAATTACAGGGGTATGTTACCACACCTGGCTCAAACTGGCTTTTCTACCTTGGGAAGTTCATTTGCTGTCTCTGATTCCATTCCCTACCTAGCAAACAAAGAAGTGGGTCTAGATGAGCGGTGGCTAACTTTCCCCACCAGGTGGACCTGAATGCAGACTGGGAGCAGGGCCAAGGGTTAGGGGCATGGGGAGAGACTGAGACTGCAGATGTCAAGGCAGAGGCTGGGTCCTGGTGCCTACCTGTTCATTCTCCTCCCCACCCCCCCCCCACCCGGAAGGATCCCCAGAAGTGCTGCAAGTCCAGGGGAAAAGAGTTTAAAGCAAAACAAAGAATCATGGACCCAGGTAAGAGGTTTTCAGTTATTTTTTAGTAATGGAATGTGTTTTTCAAACAAAATCTAAAGCTGAATCCTAACAAGTATGTACATGGAGAGTACTTAGAATTAGCACACATGTAGTAAATAAATTCAAATTTATACCACTTATTTGTTATAAAGATATTCAAGGATAACCAGTAAAGCCCTCTGATCCAAACAAAACCCTAAAACCAGCTGTTGGGGATACTAGGTGATGCCGCTATGGTTTGAACGTGTCCCCCAAAAGTTCATATGTTGGAAATCTCTCCCCCAGAGTCAGCTTAATGATGACTTAATGTTCGAGAGAGAATCAGTAGCTAAAGTTATGAGGGTGGGACCCTCAGGATGCATTAGTGGCTGCATAAGGAGAGAGATCTGAGCTAGCAGCTTGCTCTGTCTCTCCAAGGGAACCGTCTGCCATGCTGTGATGCAGCAAGAGGCCCCTCATCAGACGCTGAGCAGATACTGCCACCAACCTCTTGGACTTCCTGGCCTCCAGAGCCAGGAGCCAAATGAACCTCTGTTCTTTATAAATGACCCAGTCTCCGGTATTTTGTTTCAGCAACAGAAAATGGACTAGGGAGTATCTCAGAGCAGCCTCAACATATCATTTCTGTATTCAATTAAAGTTGTACAGCACCTATAAACCCTCATTCATACAGAAGAGAGCATGCACTTGGGAAAGCACTGAGTGGCATGCCATGGCATCCTTGTAAACTTCAGCTGATTGCCAAGTTCCGTCCCATGAACGAGGTCATCAACACATGCTCTCCAGGGTCTCTCTGTCAGGTTTGGTATGTATGTAATACATTTGAGTGTTTATTTTTGTTCCAAGTTTTAAAAGAGTTAAACATATATTTATAAATGCACTTAGAATTACTGTTTTCAGAATCCTTGAAAACCATCTTTGGAATCCTAGAGGTTTTTTTTTTTTTTTTTTTTTTTTTTTAAGTGTAGATGGACACAATACCTTTATTTTATTTATTTATTTTTGTGTGGTGCTGAGGATTACAACCACTGCCTCATACATGCTAGGCGAGCGCTCTGCCACTGAGCTACAACCGAAGCCCAAACCTAGCCATTCTTGAAGCGTGGAAGGCCTCTGGCCTGGAGGATCACAGAACCTTCATGAGGCTGCTGAATTGGACCACTGCGGAAAGCAAACACCGCCCCCCACCCAATCCCGCATTCTAAGTATTCTCCATGCACTCTATGACATTCTGTATATTGATTTTTTTTAATATTGTGTCTGCTCCATGTAGGATACAAACACAAAACTTTGGGCCATTGCAGTGGTCATTAGCGAATAAGAATATGCTGAGATTTCCATCACATTTGCCTATTAGAAAAATGGAATTCATAATCGCCTTTTTATGTCCTAAAAGCATTAACTTTTATTTAAACAAACATCCTGGGGAATCTCACAATTTAAGAATCATCAAAGCAAAGAGTTTCCGTGGCTGTTCTTCTTTCCTCCTGGTATTTGACAGAGAACTATCTGAGACAGAAGAGGAGAACGGCCTGGGATCCGTCTTCTCCGACAGTGGTGCACAATGATTTTATCTTGACCTGGATGGGTATAAATTTGATCTGTGCATAAGCAGGCAGGGTGACTGAACTGAAGTAAGATACTATCTTGGTTTTTATGTTCATTCTGGCTTCAGTTTTAAGGAGAGCCTACTGGATTTTTCCATCGTCCACCCACTAATTAGAGACAGAGGAAGATAATGACTGTGGTTGCTTATTTTGAAGCCTACCCAAATGTGGAATCTGGAGGTGGGGATCCTTCTTTGGGGTTTGACTAGCCTGCATTTTACAAGGACTGAAGATTTCTACCACTTTAAAAAAAATAAAGAAAAAGAAAAAGAGGTGACAGCATCTATCGACTAACTTCATTTATAAGTGCACTTTTTTGTTCATAATTAGGCAAATAAGTAGTTTAATAAACTAGAACTTGGACAGTGGTGAGCGTCTACACATTTCTAGCCAGATCTTTATATGAACTAATTCTCCCTATTGATGAGCTGGTACTGACAAGTTACCGGATTTTCCAAGTGCTCAGTAAACCTTGGGCACGAGCAGCAGCCGAGTGTCACCATCTACTGGAAAACAAAAACTTACTGTCACATTTCATCCCTTGGTGGATAAGTCCATACAGCAGTGACCCACAGTGATCACAGAAGGTGGGGCTCCCATAAGTGTGGATTTTAAACTTGTGCTTGCTCCTGGGGTCCTGAGGAAAGAAGAGACACAGCCATCAATCCTTTCTAACACGACAGACGAGGTGCCATTCCCTGGAGTCGCCCAACGGGTGGCAGTGGCGTTCTGCCTCATCATGTTTTCATGTAACTATGACCATGTCTTCAGGGTGTGATGTGCACCCCAAGGTTTCCCCCACAAATTATGGCTTCCACTGAGCATCACCAAAAGCCCCCCAGGGGAAGTGCACTGGTTTAAAGAATTCGGTATGTCTGTCTCCACAGCACCCAGAGGAGGCTACGGCACAGCACAGGGTCATGGGGCGTGTCTGTGAAACGGAACTGAAGGGCCTGGGACCTGGAGCCTTCGGGAGATCTCCTGTTTGAGGTTTCCAGAAACACAACACCCTGGGAACCAGGTACACTCTGGAACCAATGGGGACCGCTTCCTCCGTGGGCACCATCTCTCCACAGCCCGCACACAGCTGCACGGGGACACTCCACGGGGGCCCTGGAAATGCACTGAGATGACTTGTCCCCCAGGGGCACCGCATTTCACTCCCTCCCACAACAGACTGTGGGAAGTGGGACGGTGCCACTAGAAATCTGTTTCCCCAAGGGAAGTTTTAGGTTGTCAGTTCACAGGTAGATCATAGCTAGGAAAGCGACAAGTTTACACAGCACGGCACAGTGGTTCAAGAGCCAGACTCTGGAGTCTCTGCCTAGATCCTGCTCTTTCCAGAGGGGTGGCCGTGGTCACATCACCTGTGGTCGATCCCCCTTATCAGCATACTGGGGAGTTAATAGCACCTATTTTCTCCAGGGTTGTTATGAAGACAAAAGAAAGCAACCTGCGTAAAATGCTTGGAAGACTGCCTCAAGCCGGGGGCAGAGCCATGCTCCTAGGACAGGTGAGCTTCCGGCCTCTTAGGAAGAAGTTTCCCTTTACTAATGTGTGAAAGAAGAGATCTGAGCCCAAAGAAATTTATGTTCTGTTTGAACTACAAACCAATTCCATATTCAACTCGTACCTGTGGGACTCACTCATTAACTCATTAAATGTTTCCTCCCAAATCCTTCTTTGTGGATTGAGGAGGAGCTCAAAAGACAGCACTGGCACCAACTGAATTGAGACCGCAGAGGGGCAGGGTTTGGACAGGGCAGATCAAGAGCTTATTTTTACACGTCAATCTTGATCTCTTCTTTAATGCACAGAGAAAGGAAGAAGGACATTCTTGGCTTTCGACTTTCTAAGGGTCTCTGAGCCACTGAAATTCCAAAGGTGATTTCAGCATAAGCCTGGTATATGCCAATGAGTGATTAAGATTCCTTCTTAGAGACATAGATTGGAAAATTCTGGAAGACTTCAATCATGTAGAAAAGCCTAAAGAACAATACCATACCAAACAGGGATGCACCACCTAGATCTGATTAAAGTGAGTACTTCTACCCTATTTTTCTCTGTATAATTATCACCTTCATTTTACAGAGATACTAATTACTGTTGCAAAGTCACATGGTTCATAAATGTCAGAGCTGGGGTTTGACCACCATCTGACTGTCATCCTCAAAACATTCAAGGATTTACCCAGAATGAGGATCAGGCACTTATCATCATTTTTTAAAAATTTGCAACGCAGTTTTAAAAAAAAAATAAGTCCACCATTCATTTTTATAAAAAATATTTTATTGGAACACAGCCATGCTCATTTAGTTACATATTTTCTGTGGTTAAGATGGCAGAGTTGAGTAGTTACGACAGAGACTGTACTGGCCACAAATTCTAAAATACTTACTACCTGGCTTTTTCGGGAAGTTTGCCAATCCCAGCTTTAAGACAATGGTTTCCGATATGCGCTCTGACCCCAGCCCTGGCCCAAATTCTGGCGTAGCATCGCATCACCTGGAACTTGTTAGAAATGCAAATTATTTAGCTTCTCCCCAGACCAACTGAATCAGAAACTCCAGGGGAGGGCTGGTTTGTGCTTTGGCAGGCACCGCAGGGGATGCTGAGGCTGGCCGTCAAGCTAAAGACTGAGAACCAGCACTTAGAAGGTCATTTGACAGCTATTTAGCACATGCCTAACAGGTACTAGCTGAATACATGTGTGAATGATTAACAATATTTGTGAAGCAGGTCACTAGTTTACCTTCTAAATGTCTCTCTTGGTATGTTAAAAAAAAAAAAAAAATCAACATCCTCCTTCAGAGGCTATTTTTCCTAAGCAAGTGGTAGCTGTGAATATAGCCCAAGCACCCACCATTAAAGAAGCCCCCCCCATTTCCCAGGACACAAGCAGAATGTTGAAGGAACAGGCTAGTGTCAGCGCCAATTAGTGGTACCCAAGCTGACAGCGGAGGTTGTGTCCTGTGCTGTGGAGGGCAAAGAGGAGGCTGAGGGACGGGAGAGCCAGTTTCGAAGAGCGAAGCATCAACAACTGGCAGTGAATGAAGGGTGGCAGCTCACAATCTTCCTCATCTTGTTAGGGTCCAGTTTCGCTAATTTTTCCCGCGAACTACAAAGAGCCGGACAGTATGTAATACACAAATGGAGTTTATTGAGCCAGCTAGCTGGGGTCAAGCTTTCCCGCAGACACGCAGGAAGGGCAAGACCCCGAACAAAGGAAAGCCTCAGGTTTTATAGCATTACCTACGTCATGGCCCACGCGCGCGCTTGCGCGCGAAAGTGAACAAAGAGAAGCCTCAGATTACCTCCGTCCTTGTTGGAGCAAATAGCCCCGCGCGTGCGAAATTCAAACAGCCCTTCTCGGGGCTCAACATTCTAGCTCGCCTGGGGGTGGGGTTTCTATCCTACTATCCTAACATCCCTTCTAGCCCGTGTTTTACTATCCTAACATTCCAGCCCGCCTGGGGGCAGGGGTTACTATCCTAACAATCTGACACCCAGATGGTATCTTTGGGCTCTCATGGTTGGGAGGTGTAGGAAGAGAGGAAACCATGGCTTCCCCCTGAGCCACCAGGTCCTGGAGTCCTTCCCGCCCTGAGGGTGGCATGACTTGTAACAACAGAGACAATGCCACCGTCACCACTGGAGGGGTCCTGCAGTGTGTGCAGGTGCTTTCCAACAGCCAAGGTCTCTGTTTAGAATGACAGTCTCTTCTACAAAGGATATTTACCAGGATTCTGGAGACAGGCATTCTGACTCCAGCCCTGGCACAAGTTCTGTGACCTTGGAAACGTCTCGTCTCCTGGCTTGTTTATAACGCGGACAACTGATCCGCCCGTGTCGTGGGCTGGCAGCGAGGCTCAACGTAGGGAGCACAGGAGGAAGGCTTTAGAGATCATTATTATGTTGGGCGTAAACTTCAAGGTGCCCAACGTCTGCCCAAAGTACTTCAGTGACTTGGGCCTGGAGGGAGAGGAAAGCAAGCCAGTGTCAGTTCTCACTGGTGGTCAGAGCGGAGGCTGAGCAGGCAGGAGCCAGGGGACTTCTTGGGTCCTGTGTTCCCCTTCCCTCCACCCTGTGCCTGGCCTTCTGAGGAGGAAGTCTGCTTGGCAATCGCCCCGAGAGGTAAATCGTGAACTGCCTGCCAGCCCAGACTACCCCACGCCCGGTCTCAGCCGTAAGGATGACTCCATCCCCCGCACCACAGGCGTGGAAGGCAGGACCATGGGAACTCTTTTCCAATCTAATTAACCTCACCTCATCTGACAAAAAAGAAACCACAGAGCTATGACTCATGACGCTCTGCAGAGACCAACTGGAACTGCAAATCTCCCAGGTTCTCTGTGTTCTGTCTAACAGACACTAGAAAAGCAACTCCTTTGACTTCTTTGGGCCCTGAAGGAGTGGGTTGGGAACGGCATTTTAAAAATGGGATTTCACAGAGCCCTTTGGATGTCAGGAGGAGCCTGGAGTGGCTGGGGGTAGGGAGGGAAGAGTTGGGCAAGACAGGGAGACCGACCTCTGCTAAAATAAAATTGAAAACATCTACACTAGATAGAAAGACAGAATCTAAGAAGCTATTTAAAAAAAAAAAAAAACTTTTTATTTTGAAATCATTTAAGACTCAAAAGAATTCTGCAAGCCGAGGACAGCCTGTTCTTGTATACTCTTCGCCCAGCTTTCCCAGTGAGACCGTCTTACATAACCTCAGCACATCAGCAGAACTAGGACGCCACCCCTGCTACGACACCATCCACCGAACCACAGGCGCAGGGTGCCACCAGGTTTCACATGCATAATTCCACAGCAAGGATTTTTATTGCACGGCTTATGAATTAAATATGCTGTGTGCTAGGCAGAGTAAATACTGCGAACTCAAGTAGAACAGCACCAGAGGAACATCGCTACTCGTTCATGAAATATGTAACCCGCTGGATCTCACGTGGAGGGGCGGGGCGAGGATGAGCCTGAAGGTCCGTCTGCAAAGTGGAATCAGAAGGCTCTTCTCCGAGGAAACGCGTGCTATTTCTGAACCATTCTGGCCAGTATTCCAGAACAATCATTTCGAGGCACAGGCTGGCCGAGGGCTCAGTCAAGTGCACAGCCAGCCAGGTCATGGGCAGTTGAGAGGTGGGCTTGCTTCCAGGTGAGGCTGGGATCTGGATGGAAAGACAGGCGAACGGCAGAACCCCTAGGCTGATCTGTCCCCTAAGGACCTGAGAGTCACCAAATGAATCCTACAAAGACCCCTGTGGTGTTGCAGGGAGGCTGTGTGGAGAGGAGCAGGGAGCTGGAGAAAAGGAATCTCGTAGGGGTTCTAAGCAGACTTGGGGGTGGTCTTTCTTACATCTATAAACCCTGCCATTCAGTCCTTCAGCAGGGTGGGGCACCTAGCTTCTCCCCTATGCCTTCACCGTGATGATGGCTCCCACCTGCTCCAGGAAACCTCTCTAGATATCAGAGCCAAACGCACCGTTCCTCCCCCGTTTGACCTCCCAGAGCATATCATTTGTCTTTTATATGCCACTTATCACATTCTGCCACCTAGGATGGTGAGGCCCACGTCACCTTCCATTTTTCCATCTCTCTCACGTCCACGTGGACACAGTGGTCTAAAGGAGAGGTCCTTTGGGCACTGCTGAATTAGCAACTGTGTCGGAACCAGGAAGGAACACCAAGTTTTGAGTATGAACTGTATCTCTGAGCTCCCTGGAAACCAAACCGAGAAGGGAAAAGACACGCAGGAGACTCCCCTGGGACTGCAAAGCCCCCCGAGTGCAGAAATCTCTCCTGGTGTCCTCGAAAACCATTTTATCTCTCGCAGGTTGGCCCTTCACCAAATGTGCATGAAGGCAGTTACTAAGTCCTCAACAAAACGCCCTTTTTATCATGCTTACCCAGTTATCCCATAGGGGAGTTACGGCAAGTTTGGCTGTACTTAGTGCCCCAAAGAAATGGCTGGCGTTCAGCGAGTCTGCCCTGCTGCCAAGATAACAGCATTTTCGTTTTAGTGAGATACCTATAAATATTACTTTTCACTTCTCTAGACACTGGCAGCCTCTTGTTAAACGGAGTATAAAACCTGTGGTCTTGTGCCGCAAGCCTGATATTACATTGTAATGAAAGGAGGAAACCTTCAGTCCAGACACTTCTGCCTAATATGTGGTTGGAGGTGGGGGTGGGGGTACTGAGCAAATCACTTTTCATAGGTGCAAAAGAAATCTCACCCACAGATCCAAATCTAGATTTCTTAGGGGAAAAACAACCAACCAATGAAAAGTCCAAGTCCTATTGAAGCATCCGCTGGCCCATTTCTCGTTTCTCAGTTTTATAATACTTAAGCAACTTAAGTAGTCTCCCCGGGGAGCTCCTCTGAACATCTCCACCACGGCTGTTCAAAGACTTTCTTCTTCACCCTCATCAGTGGCAGCATGGTTGCCACCACCCTTTGCCACTGGTTAAACATAAACCCATGATCCACACTGCACAGGATTTCGATGCTGCCTGGACTGTGGGTTCCCCACATGCCCCCTCTGTTCTGTCTAGAACCATCTGGAAGGTATATTCTAGGTCAGTCTTCAAGGATGGAGGCTAACCTAGCACCGGGCAGGGGGGAAAACCTCTAGAGGAACTGATGTTCCCTGAACTCCATGGGGCAGGTGGCCAGGGACACTTTGTGACGAGGACGTGTCTATGTGAATAAACATCGCTTCTCATGCTCTTTTAATTTGATGAGTAAAATAACGGCAGGGTTTTGACTAGAGGTCGTCCTGCCTGGCATTTTCCACCCATACGTGAATGCCTCCAAAATGCCCTGAAGGTTTCTCTTGGAGGGCTGAAATCTCTGTCCTCAAGGGCTGGGGTTCAGCCTTTCACAGTTTCTGGGAATGATTGTTTTTAACAAATTGAAGCTCTAGGGTGTGACTTCCTTAAGCGCCCAAAGCACTGTGTGGCTCCCTCAAGCTGCTCCTTCTAAATACCAAGGAAAATTCCCTGCTTTCACCATCTGACGTGTTCTCATGAATCATACTTGCAAGCCAAGCTTGGGTCTAAATGTCACCCACATGCTGACTACATAAGCAACACTGAAAACTCTGCTCCAAGGGTGAAGCTTGCATTATTACTGTGATCTGAAATTTCTTAGGAAGCAGGGGTTTTTAACTCTATGAGAACAAAACTTGCTATTTAAAAACTGCTGACAAGAAAATGAAGAGCATTACCAAAACCAGGGTGACTTTACACACCCTGGGCATCACTGTCATCACGACATTGGCTCTCATGCACTGACAGAGCTCCCGTGCCCTTCTCAGGTGCTGGATCAGCCTAGACCACCCTCCATTTGTACTTTGCCTTTGAACAAGCTGGTCTTGCTGAATGTTGCCTATCTAAGAAAGAGTGAAGGAACCTCCATTTCTGATGATAGAAGTTAATTTTTGATCTGTGTCACCCTGTTATATTCGGATGAGGAACAGTCAGTCTTCTTTACAGTGAGGCTAACTTGTCAAATCAGTCTTTGCTGGTAGAAGGATTTTATGATCCTTTGTCCAGCTAAGCAAGACCCTGTCACCTTTAATGAGAAGCAACAAAGTCTTAAAAAAAATATCTAGATAAATCTCTACCAGCAAGGCAATGGCTAAACAAACTAATATATTTATACTATGGAATACTATGTAGCAGTTAAATCAGACAGGCTGGGTCTCTGTAACAACATAGACAGAGCTCCAAGATCTATTGTCTAATGAACAATTCATAGAATGAAACAAACTAGAATGACATTTATGTAGAAAACAGAAACCACCCCCCAACAAAATAACAACACAGTTTTTCTGTAGAAGGATTTGTAAGTAAAATACCTCTGGAGAATTATGGGAACAGATAAGGCTCAGAAATGAAAGTAAACAGACTTTTTTTTTTTTTTAAAGAAATTTTTTTCCCACAATACCTTTATTCTATTTATTTATTTATTTATTTTTATGTGATGCTGAGGATAAAACCCAGGGCCTCACCCATGCTAGGCAATTGCCCTACCACTGACTACAGCCCCTGTCCTGGAAGGACACTTTAACATTATCGGAAAAGATTCAAGTTTAAAAAAAAAAAAAAAATGGATACACACAGTTTCTCTATAATCCAACTGACCATGAAGCACAGCTGAAAACATCTGGTTACATTTCAGCTGCTTCTGAGATGCCTTTGGAGGGAAGGCCTGTGCATTTGGAGCAACCGAGGCATAGCCGTCACATCTGATAATAAACGGGCTCTGTCTGCAGTCTCCCTAGCCACCTGCCAAGTGGAAGGTGTCTACCTAAACTACGAAGGTAGCTGGTACTGCCATTGCCATCTCAAGACACTGATATAGACCCAGTTTTTGTCCCACCTATTATGGCTTTCAGATTCCAAACAACCTTTGATGGTTGGGTATGGAATTCTGGTATTAAAATAATATGTTTAATGTGTATAAATATTCATGCCAGAACACGTAAACATTCTTCATATAAAAACAGGGCTATCTCCAATTTCTTCATTTTGACTAAAAAATTCTGCATTGTGCAGCAACTGTTTGCCAGTGGAGTGTGCCAGACGATGAAGACCCCCAGGTGAGACACAGGTCCTGGCTTGTGGGTTACCCTGCATAAACAAGTAACTCCTAAGTTTTTTTGGGGGTGGGGGGGCGAAACACAACAAACACGTCTTTCTTACTCTTCCCTTTGGGACCCTCTGGATAGAGCCATCCTTGTCTGGGACAGAGCCAGTCTCATGGCATAGAAAAAGAAGCAGCAGTGGGGCTGCTCAATGGCTCTTAAATCTCTGCCTTGGGAAATGGCACCATCAATTCAAGCAAGACTCGGGGCCAAACTGGAACCAGCAAGGTTCATATCATTTGCAAAGGCCATCTGGAAGCTCAGTGTCGACTGACATTTTCTGCTACTTTGCAGAGGGCAGAATGGGTTAAAACCTCCAACTTGGAAAGCTTGACGATGCAAGCTCAACCGGAAAGAGTTTTAAGTTAGTGATGCCAAATAAAACCCTCCGTGGTTTAGAGACATCATTACTGATTTGGCAGCAGCAAAGCGGTAACAACCCACCTCAAAATCTCACTGGCTTCCCACCGTGTTTATTTCTCGTGCATGCTCTATGCCAGTGGCTACCCCGTAGAGCACCTGTCCATTCATTCCAGGACCAAAGGATGAAAGGACAACTGCTGGGTGGGACACCCATTCTCATGGCAGAGGAACAGGAAATCAAGAGGTAGAACCGAGCGAGCAATCTGTTAATCCTTCTTGCAAATGGCAAGCAGGCTGCTATGTGAGGGCTCCTCTGCTTCCGGGGAGGAGGGAGAAGTCACAGGGCAACACATGGGACCTCTGATCCTCTTATAGGTAAGGGAACGAGTCCGGGGGACTGTAGTGCCATCTTCCACAGATATTTATTTTTTTATCCACATTATGTATTTAGGAATTCATAGAAGATTTTGTTTCAAGAATCTTTTTCCCCCCTATTTATCAAACTCTAAGGAAAAAAAATCATTCAAATATTCTATTTCTCTGTCCTTTATGATAACCCCGAGAAGAACAATCTTGTCAGGAAAGGGTCACATTTTTAAAAAATGCTGTTTAAAAAAATTATTTTATTTGTAGTAGTTTTGGACCCACAAATTGTAAAATTAGTTTAGAGAATTCCTGTGGACCCTCACCCAGTTTCCTCCAAAGACAACATCCCACATGATTGTAGTACCTGGCCAAAGCCCAGAAAAAGACATTTCTGCAAGGCTGTGAATGGGCCTCATGTGGATTCAACAGTTTTTACATGAGCATGTGCACAGTTCTGTGGGGTTTTATCACATGTATACTCATGATCCAGGGCTAATCCAGCACCATCAAGAGGCGTCCACGGGCTGACCCTTATGGTACTTTCTTCCCCATCCCTAACCCCTGGGCACCCTTGATCTGTTCACTGTCAGAGGTGTTAGAAAATTATTAGGACAAGAAGTTACTCCGGAACGCCATGGTAGAAAGGGATGGTTTTTATTTGGGGTACCACATGGCGTGGTAGGGGACAAAAGGACAAGGGAAAGGGAAGGGAGGACAAGGACAGGAACAAGCACGAACAGAGAGCGATTTTAGTCCGGGGGTGGCTTAAATAGAGTGGGGGGTCAGAGAGCCCCCCTGGAGTGAGTCCTTGCCTTATAGGCTACCAGAGGTCAGGAGGTAGTGGCCAGGGAACCTGTTGGTCACAAAGCACCTGGGGAGGTGTGGCCTTCTTCCTGGAGGCGCAGCTTCTGCCTGGACTCCAACAAGAGGTTAATACCATTTTTAGCACCAAATACTGTTCAAGTTAATTACAGATTTGGTTAGCTCCAAAGCCATAGTTTGAAAGGAAAATAAAATAGGAATATGAGAAGCATCTTAATTACATGGGTCTCCGCCAGCTCTTCCACAAGGTTATGTGGCTCCTAAAAAATTCATGGCCAAGTTTATGAGCCTCTCTGAGAACAAGTCAGAGATAAAAGGAAACACATTTATTTGAGAGTCTCCAAGACCCCGTCATCTTTGCTTAATCTCAGACAGAACTGGGTCATTTGGGGAGGTGCCCTGCCTGTCATTCTCTGATAAGTCTGGGACAAATTTTGAAGACTAATAACTGAGAGTAGTTAGATAACATGCCTGAGATTCTGCACTTATTTTGTCACGGACTTGAAAAAGTGTAACATTATTTGCAAGGAAGCTGATTTTTATGCCTCACATAATGTTGGAAGGTTCCCCAGCAGCTGGTATTTGTTTATCTGGTTAAACACACAGAGGAGGCAGAAGGTGTAACCCTGTCTTTTTGTGACTGTAAGGTCCACACAGACAGAACTTTTTTTTTTTTTTTCTTCTTTAGGTACCTATGATTCTTTTTTTTTTTTTTTTAATTTTTAAAAATTTTTTATTGTTTTTTTTTCTTAATTTATTTTTTATTTATGATAATTACAATTCATAGTGCACATACATAGCATCTTTTTACATACAACTGTTTGTATACAAAGTATATTCGTACCATTCAGGTCTTCAACCATGCATTTAGGATAATGGTATCCGTCTCATTCAAGTACATATGATTCTTTATGCAGATCACCCATTGCTCTCAGGAGCTGTTTCCCAAAAATAACCCCTGTTGACCATGTGAGGAGAAATTCACTCCCCGATTTCAATAATCTTCTTGGTTATATTCTCACTTCAAAAACTGTACAACTTCTGGTAAAATATTAGTTATTCTAGTTATTTGTTACGAATTTAATTGTTTTTCACATGTTTACATAGGTTAAATAGTATTCGTTGTAAGAACTAGATATGGTTGGTTGAATTTGCATAAAATATAGTTCAGTTGAAAGAAACACATGTACATTAACACTTCGGTATATTTCATTCAACTGGGATCTGAGCAAGATACAGGGAGGCTGGGGGATGTTTTCTTAATTATCATATTGAATAGACTGGTCTGTAGCTTTCTTTTCTTTAACCCAACTGTTCATCTTCAAACATCTCTCCATGTCATTAAATATAAAGCAACATCAAAACTAACTACATGATATTTCACTATATGGATGTATTTTGAGTTTTAGCCAATCCCCAGTTCTTAGAACTTTAGGTTATTTCCAGTATTTCACTGTTTCAAAGCACACTACCCCAAGCATCTATGCGCACACACTCTCCAAGAGTCTTGTCAGTTAGGAGAAAAGCCAGAAGTAAAAATCTTGGGTCAAAGAGATGAAGTTTAAACATTAGATTTAAGAGCTCTCTGTCCACTGTAAGGCAGCCTCTGTTTTGATGGAGCCTCTCTGGTTAAGCAGATGGGTGCCAAGCCTTCTGGGGAGACTTGAATGCAACCAGCTTTCTACAGAAGCTAAAACCCAGCTCCTGGGTTCTCCTGATTTCTCAGGTCAGGGCATCTGTGCATCATTCAAAGCTTCTGCAAACTGATGTCAACACTCCTTCCTTCCAACTGCAGTGAGCGCCTCACTCCAAGTGTTTGTTGTCCTTATTGATAACTTTTCATTCCTTTCTAAAACTGGGGATTGAGAAACAGTGATGATTTCATCTTTTATTGAGGGGGGGAGGGGATAGTGACTCTCCAAGCGTTTGTCAGTTAAGGATGGTTGGTCTGAGGCCACACGGCAGCAGAACATCCTACACGTGAAACCAGCAAACACACATGTGTTTCTGGCCTGCCTAAGTTCCCTGGGCACTTGGTTTTATGCTAATGCACTGGGTTTAAGGACCTTCTGCGTTGGTCTTCGCTCATGAGAAGCACAAGACAGCAGGGGTGCCCTTTGGCCTTGGCCTCTCCTGCATCTAACTTGGCACCTCCCTTCCTCGTTTCCATCCAAGCATCTTTGCATCTGGTGGCTGTGTGCTATAAAGGATGTTCAAGTGGGAAGTGCAGCTCGTTCCTCCCTGTCCCTGCCTTCTCTTAAACAATGAGGTCATGCTAAAGCACTTTCCTCCAACTGTGACTTAAAATGCATCCTAAAATGCCTCCAGAACTCAATCTAAAGAAGACTGGCAAAAATAGTAGTGCTTGTTGAGATGCCCCCCCAGAGACCTCCAACCCCACATCTTACCCCAATGACATTATTTGTTCAGCTCTTATAAGAATTTGAAGTCTGCCCTTAGGGTGGCAGAAACCTACTAGGCAATTCTGAAATTCATTTTTCCTGGTGTTCCCCGCCCCCAAGTAGAACAAATACCTAACATAAACAGTTTTTGTGAATATGCTGATATTTCTACCTGTACCAAACAGTCATGTTAAAATAAAGGCAGAAAATCCATGCTGTTCACCATGATGAATGTTTTCTCTTTGGCACTTGCTTCTCTCTGTGGGGGAAGGGGCTACGGAGTGGAGGCTGGTGTGAGGAGGAGGGAGGGGAGTGTGGTGTTTAACTGCTTTTGCAAATAGACCTCCAGGGACAATGCTCCTTTGATTTGAGGATACAGAAATACTACAGCTGCTAGTGTTCTAAAAATTATATTTTTTCCCTGTTAACCAGTTTCGCCTTAGAAAAATTCAATATTTGAGGGAAAAGGAGAAATACAACAAAATCAAATGGTAGCCAGGGGGCCTGTGTAACCAACTTGAAGGTCGCCCGCTTCACCTGTATGCCAGGGCTTGGAAACACATGCCTATCAATTCCAAAAGGATGCTGTCAGAAGGGTGGAGGGGGGATGTGAGGCCAGGTAAATTCAGGTTCACCCATTTTCCAAAGGGCTTGCATCATTTCCTTTTGTCTTGCAATAGGGTCACGGGAGGTCAAACAACAGCCCCCAGTTTTATAACAGAACAAAAATAAACAGAGGTGCAGAAGAGTAATTTAACCAGAATTCACAGCTAGTGTTACAGTTTGGCCTTCAAAGCCTCATGTTTTGAGGGTTCGAGCCCCAGTATAGCAGTGTTCAGAGGTGAGGCTTCTGGATCCTGAGGGCCTCGTCCTGCCCCTTCCTTGTTTTCTCTGTCTCTGCTTCCTGGCGGCCCGAGGGGAGCAGCTTTTCCCCTTCTACCAGGATGGTTCTGCCTCACCTGAGGCCCAAAAGCAATGAATCCTGCTGACATAGACTGACACCTCTGAAACAAAGAGCCAAAACAAAACTTTTCCTTCTTTAAGTTAATTTTATTTCCTTCTTTAGGGTATTTGTCACAGTGATAGAAAACTGATGAACACAGCCAGTAAACTGTGAAATCAGGCCCTCGAACCACACCTGGGGCTTCATTGACAGGTCTGACCAGGCAGGAGGCTCAGCCAGTAGAGGATGTGAGTAACATGTTGGGCAATAAAGCTCATTCTGGTATCAGGATAGATAGCAATATACAGTATTGATTAGGGTATTGATGCCCAAACTCCCCCTCCCCCACCACACACAAACACACACTCAAATGCAGAAGGTTATTTCCCCCCAACAACAAAAGAGATCAAATGAAGCAGCCTATTATGATATGGAAATATAAATGATAATGACATCTTTACTATTTCTGAATTTCTCTCTCTGTGATTGCAAACACGTCCAAGCTGCAGGAGGAAGACAGATACCCTTTAATTCCACTAGAGGGGAATAGAATGACATCAAGGATGAGAGTCAAAAAAGTCTTGAAGTTTGTCACCACTAGCGTCGAGGGGGACCCTGCTGTCATCACACCTCTAATGAATGTGGATTTTAGAGGGTTCATCCCGCCCCCTCCCTGGCTTCTCTACGAGGTTAAATCAGGCCAAAATTCTGTTCAACCTCTATAAGGGCAATTCGAATGTTCTCCTCTTTCCGGGAAGGGATTTTTCTACCCTTCTTTGTCAAGCCCACAGCAAAGCCAGTGTCATACCACAAAGAACCTAACTGGCATCTGTTGGTGGATAGGCTCTGTACCCACAGCAATTTCAACAGGAAGGTTATTTGTGATTCAAAACACCACGGAAGCCTGTCTCTTGATCTACAGAAAGATGAAGGGTTTGTTCATCTTAAACACCGGTGCGCCAGCTCAGCGCTAACAGAAGCTTCTGCAACAGTGGCGAGGAATTGTATCTGCACTGTTGAACATCGTAGCCATTAGCGACCTGTGGCTACTGAGCCCCCCGGATGTGGTGACCGCTACTGAGGAGCTGAATTTTCTAATTCTCCTTCACCTTTAACTCACTTGATTTCTAGCAGACACAGGAGGCTGGTGGCTACTGAGCTGAACGATGCCAGTTTAGGATTCCTGTCCCAGCAACCCCTGTGTGTTCAGGTCTGTGATGCCTTTCCCTCCTCCTTCCCCAAAGTACCAGAATGGCAGAGATGGGCTGGGAGCGGACCTCCGGCTCTGGAGAGGACTGCAGGAGCACTGGCTGGGTGCCTCCCTGAACTCACCCGTTCATGCCTACCTCACTTCACCAGCCTGGGCCAGGCTTCAGAACCGTGTTTGTCATCACTTGGTGGCGTCCTTCCCTATGCCCAGCCTGTCCCCATCAGATGGCTTTTCTCAATTCCCTGCCTGGCCTGGTTCACACCCTCCCTCAAAACCCTCAGGTGGCTCCCTATTGCCTACCTGGTCCAGCCACAGTCGACTCATCCAACTGCCTTGCCTGCTGCAGGATCCCACAAACCCGCCTTGATGTCTTGGTACACCCCCAAGCCCCCCGAACCCAAATTAGGAAAGGCATCCACCCCTTCACATCTTCTCTGCAGGCCCTGGCTCAAAGGCCCCCTCTACCATGCCCCCGCCCAGTCCTCCTCTATAGGCTGTTACTCCACAGCCTATACTGGCCACATTTACCATTTTATAAAGGTTTGTGAAGGATCTTTGTTCTTTGTTTTCCGAATACATCTTTTATTTGCCCCCACCTCAGGGTCTTGGCACTTGCTGTCCCTCTGCCTAGAACCAGGCACCCCAGCTCTCCACAAGGATGCCTGGCTCAGTGTTCTCCTTCCTCCCAGATGCTTTCCCTCATCCTTCTATTGCAGGAACCCTCCCGGTCATTGTTACTGCACGTCCTTAATATTTTTTTGTATCACTGAATCTGAAATTATCTTTCTTATTTGATTGTTGTTTAAATTCTGCATTGTTTCCTTTGCAATGCAAAGTCCGTAGGTAGAGAGGACCTTGTCTGCCTTGTTCCCAGCAGACCCTCTCCAGAACAGAGCTTGCACACAAAGCAGGCTTTTCCCGAGCATCCATGGGGTGAAGGAACCCTGTCTTCCCTTCCAATGGGCTACACACTGTGGTCGACCAGAGCCCCTATCCACCTCCGACCTCTGGGGAGATCAGTACAAGTTTGCTGAAGATCAGGACGACAGTGATGTTTAACACAAACTGTAGCCTTCAATGGATGGATAGCCCCGGGTGGCTTCCCAAGAAATGAAGTGACTCTTCAAATTAGCCTTCAGAGGTCTCCAAACAGGCCTCTTACCTGTTGATCTGTTTTGACCCTAAAAAGCCTGCCTCCCACGTAGGCAAGGCCTATCAGGCTGGGGTCACTACTAAAGAATGGAGTAAAGTAATCATTGTATCATTACCCCTTTCAGAAAATTCTAGACCTTTCATTCTATAAGTGATGACCTGGGCTTTCTGGTGTAAAGAGGGAACACCTCGACATCTACCAAAAAAAGGGGACGTGGCAAGGCTCTTCCCCCAGGGGAGAAGGGATGTGTTGGCATCTGGCCGCCGGGGTAGGAAGAGAAGGCCATGCAGGCCACTAAGCTGGCTGCACACTTTCTCACAAATCGCCATTCCCCAGGAAAGGTCAGTGCTCCAAGTTCACGGAGCTCATCACCTGAGAAGTGTCACTCTCTTATTTTCTGAGGGATGTCCGTTTCTCACATTAGAATGAAAAGCACGACTCTAAGGAAAGGCAAACATCGTGGGTCAGGTCTTATTATGATTCACGTTAAAAAAAATCTTTTTATACTGTAATCCATGTTCTTGAGCATGGATTAAATGAAGGGAGCCATTGTCCGGGCATTCCATCTGGTATGCTGGGCTAAAATTTCAGCTGTAAACATATCTGTGTGTAATCGGCTTTCCTCTGTTATTGTTAATCTCATTTCTCAGATTACAGATGGAGAGGGCCATTGTCTGCCTGCTGTTAACTGAAACAACTGGGTATCCAGCAAGGGTCTTCAGGAAGGCACCTAGGATACTGTGTTATCACCCTCCTTATTTGTAAGACCCTTCTAGTAAAGGTTGACTCTCTGAACTTAGTTGCAAAGTCCTGCTGAGGTTTAACACAGCAAGTCCACCCAAGGACCAGAAGTTATTTTGATACATACCAACGCGGCTCCAATGATAGTTTCCTGATGGCATCTGGAACTAACATGCACCTAGAGGAGGTGCTACAGGTATCCCTCCCAAAAGTGCATTCTACTCATCAACGGAGCACATGTTTTAAAGAATGTACTCTCTTAACTCCCACTCCAAGAACCACAGACTTTGTAAAGAAATCTGGTTTTACAGAAAACACAAAAAGATTTCTGCTTTAGTTTTCCTTTTTGGTACCGGGGATTAAACCCAAGGGTGAACTGAGCCACATCACCAGCCCTTTTTCTTTTTCTTTTTTGTTTGAGACAGGGTCTCACTAAGTTGCTTACAGTCCTGCTCAGTTGCTGAGGCTGGCTTTGAACCTGCGATCCTCCTGTGATCAGCCAATGGGATTGCAGGCATGCACCTCCGTGCCCTGGAGGATTTCTACTTTCTAAGTGCAATGAATGATCCTCCTGTTGAATACTAGGTGATCAAACAGGTGGTAGGAATTAATTGATTATATCAGGCTTTTACAATAGTAACCTTAAAGTATGTCTTTAAGCAGAAAGAATGGACGAAATGGGGCTTGTAGGTCCCTGGAGAAGAAATGATTACATTTTCAAATGCCTAAATAGATAAAATCATGATGCTGATTTGCTTTCAATAGAAATAAAGGCACACCTGAATTCCACATATTATAGTGTTTTACAAGAAAATGTCATTTAATGTGACTCAAATACCAGGCCTTTCCATTGGGTTGGTTTTGTTGGATTCATGAAGTCCCAAGATTTCATTGACTGGAACAGTTCAATGAATCCCAAATCCCAGGAACAGAAGGAAGCCTCTTTTCTCAGTGAACATCCAGGTCAACCTGAGTCTCCTCTGCTAGAATGTTCAGTTCCTCTGCCTAGCAGCCTTGAAGAGTTAACAGTGGTCGGACGCAGATGCACATGCTAGAACCAAGTCATCGGAAGAGCCCGGCTGAACTTGGGCTGGTGATGGATACTATTTTTACCCTGATGCCAGAGGACAACTTCACCATGGAACTTCAGAGCTGAGTTACTTTCAGCTGATCCATGATAAAATGTATTCCAAGCCTCCAGGCTATTTTGTTAGCTGCAAGACAGATCTATTTCCCCCTTACAAAACATGCATGGGATAATTAAGAAAGAGGCTGGGCCACGATTTCGGCCCTCCGGGGACAGCGGACAGCGCATGCTTGCTTCCTTCCCGGGGACAGCTGCTGGTGAGCTATCTGGACAGGACATAAACCATGGTTGGTGTCCCCAGGGCCATTCACGATGTGCCCCCTTTGGCTTCTCAGAGTCCGCCCCCGCAGTGGCCACTGCTGCAGGGCACCTTTTATCCCCTTATGAACAGATTTCTATTCTTCTTGGAACAAAAACAGGTCTAGGTGACAAAGCACACTTCCCAGACTCTCCCAGCTATGGGAGGCCAGGGGACAGTGCTCTGGCCACAGAGATCTCTGCATGAGCCTGCTGGGCGCTTCCAGGAGAGCTTGCTGTGCTGCCACCCCACACACGGCCACCCTTGCCTGCCCTTTCCCTCTGCCTCCCCAGGGGTGAAGCCATCATCTCCTGGCCAATGACAACCCTACACCCTCTTTAGAAGTGGAGCCTTTTTACAATTAAAACAGGGAGCTGGAGTCTTCATAAAATCTCAGAAGAGTAGCCCCCCCACCCCACCCCACCCCAATGGAGGCTGTCACCCCGGTGGCTGGGCAGCCCCGGAGGGGTGGGGGCCTTCGTCCATCCTGCCAAGTTTTCACATTACTGTGACCCTCACAAGGGATTAGGAAGGCAAAGAACGGAGGAAACAAGCTTCCCACTGATGGCAGGCCGCTTCACTGGCCTCCTTTTCGAGGCTTAAAAGAGATGGAACAACTCTCTTCAAACATGTGGCTAATGAGGTTTTGCCTTGGGACGCCACGTGGGAGAGAGGAGGGATGGGTCTCAACACAGGCGGGCTTTGCCAGGACCCAAGGGTGAGGCACGTGCAGTTTCCGCCCCTCACAGGCCCTCATTTCACGGGTGGAGATAATGATATTCATTTGAAGGGCATATCATGCCTTGCTGTTGCGTATACAAACCAGCCTTAATGGATATTTTTTGAAACTTCCCACGGGGAAAATAGGCCATGTGAGAGTGCCAGGCGGCCAACTGTCACTTCCTCCCAGGGAAAAAGTGGAAAAAAAAATAACCCAACAGCCCTACTTAGGTGGAGCCAGCTACTGCTCCCACTGTTAAAAGCTCCTAATGCTTCTGTCTGCACATTTGGCCTCAGCGTTTCCTCAAACCTCCAGTCACTTGGGGGGGCTGGTGCCTGCCAGAATCACAGGCCAAGCGGGAATAGCTCTTGCAGAGGATGGGAAAGACCGAATGAGGAGGCAGGCTCTAGTGTGTTCCCTTCTACAACCAGCTCTGACTTCATAGCCAAGAGGTCATGAAAGAGACTCAGTCAAGAATCAGGGCATTTTTGCTTTCTGCAAGACCATGTTCCTCCCTCCGTATTCCCCATCTGACTTAGACCACCAGAGCACACTGCCCAGATGATGAGATTTTTTTTTTTTTTTTTAAATCCACAGCCTTAGTTTCACAGTTTGTGAAGGAACAGTAGGTGATATTTGGACCTACTTATGCTCAATGGGATCAAGTTCATGCATATGTGTTCCCGCTCCTTACCCAGGAAAACTCTCAAGATCCTAGAAAGAAAGAGAACCATGGAGATGGATGATGGCTGGCTGGATGATGGATGGACAGATTGGATGGATGCATGATAGATGGATGAATGATGGGTGGATAGATGGATGGACAGATTGGATGGATGGATGATAGATGGAAGAAAGGATGGATGATGGATGGGTGGATAGATGGATGGACAGACTGGATGGATGGATGATAGATGGAAGAAAGGATGGATGAATGATGGGTGGATAGATGGATGGACAGACTGGATGGATGGATGATAGATGGAAGAAAGGATGGATGAATGATGGATGGATGATGGATGATGGGTGGTGGATAATGGATGGATGATGGATGGATAGATGGATGGATGGATGGATTGAAGAGGAGAAGAGGAGACAGGAACAAAGAGACCTAAGGAAGTGGTGGGACAGTCACCTTTTTAGACATATAGCAGAGGACTACATCTAACCATGGCCAAGCCCAGCAGAATGCAGGTGTGTACTACAGAAGGTGAACATGTCCCAGAATCAAAACAACCAAGTCACAGATTTTTTTTCGTTAAATTTCATGAGTAAGTCCCAAACGCTGTACCTCGTTGTTACTTGACGTCTGCTGCTTACCTTTGAGGGCCCCGGAGCTTTCTCAAAACTGCCCCTGGTTTTTAAAGAAGTCCTGATGACAAGCCTCAAAACTAATCTCTCTTTTAAAATATAAATGAAATACTTGTGATTTATAGAGAGAGTATATGTGGAGACCAAAGATTGTACCTATGTGGATGCAGCAATGGATCTGTTGAGCGAGGTAATCTTAATGTCTCTAGGCCAAGACTCTTTCAGGAGTGTACTCAGAGAACGAAGTTATCCCTGATTTAGAAATTAATGGGACTCCCGCTTTCTCTGATCCTACTCAAACAGGGGACCGCATGGAGCCAACTAAACTTTCATGACAGACTGTGTTCTGACAGCAGAATGATCTTCAGAAGGGAGCCTCCTGCCTCTGGGTATGACAAAATCTCAGCAGGGTTCAAACGCCTATTGAGGAGTTTCTCACTCATTTCAAGGTAAGGAGTTCCTATTGTTCCAGACGGTCATAAAATTGCTTCATTTCCCGGTGTTCTTCTCTCCATGTTCATTTGCAAGACTTAGTAACGACAGGCCCAGCGGTCAGCCAACAGTCCCATGGATTTGTGGCCACAGCCAGGAAGTGGCCTTTGGTTTCTTCCACACTTGGATCTGAGCTTCTGTAGCTGGAGGCAGCCTGTGCTGGCTGTGCCAGGCCGGCACGCTGCATAATTCACCAGAATGGAAGGAACAGGCCCCATTAAGGGACAGATTTTGGCCCGTTTCCCCTGGTTCATCATCAAATTTGCTTTCTGTTTGATCTCAGTGGCCCTATAATCCTCCGCCTTTGATATCAATGAAGCTGGTATGAGATAACAACATGAGCCATCTGGTGGCAGAGAGACGAGGGCCCTTCTGGAGAATAAAGCGAGGCTTCAGGCCAGGCCAGTGAGCCAGGGAGGGAAAGGGCCTGAAAACTAGATTATGAACATGCAGAACCCAGGCCGTCCCCAGGTAGGTCAGAAAGCATGAAGCTGACCAGAGATTCCATATTTAAAACCCAGTCCATCATCTTACCTCCACCAGACCCTGAGACGAAACAGTTCCCTCGACATCTGCCTCCTCTGATCTTGGTCTCTCAGCCTGTTTTCATTAGGACAAGACTGAGAATGACATGTCACAATGCATTTCGTGTCCCTTTTCCAGAGGCTGTGTAGTCTGAGTGTTCTGGGTTCAGCCGAATTATAAACAAGGAACTTATTTATTTTTAATTCTGTGAGCTGTTCAGCTCTGCGCCCTTGTCTTTCTAAATCTCCACTGAGCCGGGAGAAAGCTAGGGCTCCTGCTTCCACCCCAAAACTGACCATGGCCCTACCCCTGAAGCTCCTTGGCAGGTCCCTTTGCCTGGAGAGCTTATTCAGGCTCCCGGCCCCGCCTCACCCCCTAACCTTCCAACCCCCCAGCTCCTTCTCTCCCAGTTGGATTCCTCTGGACTAAGAGCAGGGCACTCAACACAACCGTAGCTGGTTATCTGTGCAGTGACAGCTCAGAGCAAATCTGCCTCCTTCCCATGTAGACGGCACCAAAGGGCTTCTACCATCTTGGAACCTTCTTTGGTAGCAGGGACAGATTGGCTGTGGTTCAGTCTTTGCTTAATTCCCACGGATGAAGGAAGCAGCCCCCAACCCTGCCCTGGGCTTCATTCCCTCTGCCTTCAGTGCGGAGCCGGGCACCTGGCCAGGTGGAGGCTCACCCTGCAATGCAAACTGAATGCATACAGGTACCAAGAAAGCCAACTCGGCGCTACAGAGGGCCTTTGTCACTGCGCCTCACTCATTTTCACATCTGGGAGGGATGTGCTCAAAGACATCCAGCTACCTGGGTGTCGAGGCAGAACGAGAATCAACGTCTTACTGGCTTCTGGTTTCGTTATTGGCACGGGGGGGGGGGGGTGCGGCGAGGACCCATGAGGCCACTTGAGTGTGATAAACTGATTCCATGCAGTGCGTGGATTTCTATAGATTTTTATGTTCCGTGTCATTCTTCCTAGAAGAATGTCATTCTTCACGGACATTTAGCAAGTCCTGTGGTGATGGGCTAGGGCCTAGCCAGAATGTCAGGTTGGGCCCTTGGGGAGGGCTGTGTGAATTGTAAAAAGATAAAGTCTATTTTTCCTCCCTGTCAGAAACTAGAATTCAGAGTAGTGACACACATGTCACTGCTCGAAACTTCGCACACCAAACGGCTGGGCGAGGCGTGGGGCAAGCGTCCACAGTTCTGGGTCTGTAAGTACTGAGTGTTTGGCTCTGAGCAGCTTAAAGGGGCGCTGGAGCCCCTCCTCCTGTGCTCCCACGCATGGTGTGGGGTGGTGGGGGCGGGGCGGTCAGCACTAAGCAGGGGACGCTCATGCCTCCTAGTGGAGTGCTCTGTCCACAGACTGGGAGGCCGCTCTGGTCAAGCTACCCCCCTTCTCCCTCCGAGTGCATATGCAGGCCTGGAGGGAGGTGATCAGAACGGAGGTGTAAGTTATTCATCGTCTCTCAGGCCTGTGAGTAGACAGTTCTCTACGTATAAATGGGTTGTTTCAAAAGTCCTTAGTGAGGCTGCTGCTGTCCCACCCAGCTACATACATGGTTCACTCCCCAGTTCTGACCCTCCATTCTACAGTGCTATCTTCGGAGCACTGGAGAACACAATCTTCCTACAGCAAACAATCCTAGTCACCCACATCACCTTCAACCTATCCCTCCCTTGTTCCTAAGAGAAGCCCCATTTTAGCTGGGCACACCAAGGCCTGAAGTGAAAGAAAACATTTCTTTTCCTCCTTGCCACTAAGCATGGTCGTGGGTCAAGTGAGTTGTAGGTGGAATTGTTACGTGGAAGCTTCCTGAAAAGCTGCTTAAGGGGCGGTCACTCGGCTGGAGGAGGAGTTCTTCTTGCCCTTCTACCTGTCTGTAGTGTGAGACACACAATGCGAGGGCTGGAGCTTCAGCAGCCATTTTGGGACCAGGTGTGTGTGAGTGTGCATGGTGGTCCTGGGCTCAGATGGTACAATAGAGAGACAGAAGGCTCATTCCTGATGATTATGGGGCTGCTCTTAAGCTCTGGCCTCCATAAGCCCATACTCCTTTCACAAGAGAGGATTGCACTCACTTAATTTAGGCTGCAATTAGTTGGAATTTTTGTATTATGTAGCTGCATGCAATCAAAACACAATGTCTTCATGGGAAAATGAGTTATCTGTAACACCTCAATCCCTAAACCCTGTCACTAATGACAAAAGACACGTGCACACCTCCAAAGGAGCTAAAAGGGGTGGGGGCATAAAAAGAGGAACTGACATTTACGGAACACATGGCATCTGACATATTTGTTGGTCACTGTGACGCTGTGAGGTGACTTTGATTCACTGAACCACTTTTCAGATGAGGAAACTAAGGTTCATGGAGCTTAAGAATCTGCTGCACGGGCTGGGGCTGGGGCTCAGTGGTAGAGCACTTGCCTGGCACGTGTGAGGCACTGGGTTTGATCCTTAGGCACCACACAAAAAGATAAACTAATTAAATAAAGTATATAAAAAAAGAATCTGCTGCCCATCCGCTGTTCAGTGGCCAAGGAAGAGAGGGATGGCAACAGGCAGGAAATAGTGACATTTCCAGAAACTCACCGAGTTTGGTAAATTACAATTATGCGAGAAACTTGAATAAAAAAAAGAAAGTAACTTGATGGAATTAAATTAGGTAATATATACCCCAAAGCACTTAGATTTTTGTAGGTACCTCCAAAATATCAATTTCTATCTGGATTTCTTTTTTTTTTTAAGTCCTTTCTGAAACTTACAAACATACTCTCCCAAATTCTTGAGGTGTGTTTTGTTAGATTATGTTGTTTGGGAGATAACATACATAGAATCCTGTAATCATTTAAAAGTTATGTCCCCAAAAAACAAACTGCCTAGGATTATGTGCTAGGTTTAATAGCAGCCACTCGCCACCCGCCCCATGCACCAAATTCATGTCCATCCGGAATCTCACAGGGTGACCTTATCGGGAGACAGGGTCTTTGCAGATGCAATTAGTTAAATTAATATGAGGTCATGCGGGATTAGGGTGGATTAGGGCTGGCATCCTTATAGGACGAGGAAAGGACACGCAGACGTGCAGAGAGAGAAAGCCACGTGATGACGATGGATGGAGGTTGAGAAGGAAGTCATGCAGACTGTGGGGGCACCAGCAGCTGGAGGGGCTCCTCCCTGGAGGGTCGGGGGTCACAGCCCTGCCCACTGCTACACACAGACCTCCAGGCTCAGAACTTCAGGAGAGCGGAGGGAGCGCTGTCGTCTGAGGCTGCCCGTTTGTGGTCCATTGCTACAGCAGCTCTAGGAAACGGTTTGGAAACAGATTTAGAACAGCCGAGAGCACCGACTAACGAGAGTGTTTGTAATACTGAGATCCACTTCTGTGCATCCGAAGGCGAACCGTCTTCCCCGTGGTCCACCGCCAAGCACGCGGCTGCTAACATGTGCCGCTCAGAGCCACCGCGGTGCTGTCCTCCACTCCAGCTCAAGAGCCCGCATCAGGCTGGAGGGCTCCCGCTGAGAACTCTAATTAACGGTCAAAGCTGCACTTGGGCTGCTGCTGATGGTGCACTAGTTACAGAGGTGAGGAAGGTCGCGGCTGCGTGTCAGATACACCAATAAACACCTGCTAATGAGATCTGGGGATGCGGTTGGATGTTATCCCGGAAAGACCAGCAATCCGTGCACACAACTGCAACTTGCGTGTATTTGCCTAATTCCAAGCTTCATGTTCTATTCTTCCAAAATTAACATAATCAAGTTTAGTATACTTATGTTCAGAATATCAAATGAATAAACATGACTTTATACATACTCCATAGTTTCACAAATCTGTGCAGGAGAAACCCAATTATGACAATTTAAAAACAGAAAAGATAATTTCCTTCAACTGTCAGCATGAAAAAATGGTTTTCTTCCCCTGGAAAAATTCACAATACCACAAATGAGATACTTATCTTTTCAGTTTCCATACAACTTAGCTAACGACAAAAAACCTCCAACAGAATCAGTGAAATATTTTCAATTGCACATATGAATTCTGAATTTATATAACATGGGAAATTCACAAGTATCAAAATGTTCTCAATGCAAACCGTTTATCTCCACTAATTCAGTTCCTCCCCAGTAGGACTAGCAGGCTATAAACAGATTTGGGATCCTGTATGTTTGCTATATTTATACATTATCAATGTCAGACTTTTCTCACTACCAGAGTGAGCCCTAAAATCAGGTTACATGGAAACTCAGTCAATCCAACTGTTCATAATGTCTCTTGGATGTCTAAAATATTTGCTATTTTTCCATTTGCACCTGCTTAAAATAATTACTCTTACAAATAAACAGTAAGATATATAACCCAAATTAAATTAAATTGGCAAGATGGGCCAATGATTTAAATGGATATTCTACAATGACTATACCCCATGATCAATAAACACGTGAAAATACGCTCAATAGGAAAATACAAATCAAAACCATAATGAGATACCCTTCCCCACCCACCAGCACAGCTAGAATCAAGTCAATCTGTGATAGTAAGTGTTAGCAGAGATGTGGAGAAACTAGAACTCTCAGACAGTGTTAGTGGGACTATAAAATAGCAGCCACTTCAAAAAACTGACAGTTCCTTAAAATGCTCAACAGAGTTACCCACAGGACCTAGTGATTCAAATCCTAGGTGTATGTTCAAGAATACTGAAAACATGTGTCCACACAAAAGCATACGGTAGCTTTTGCTGCAGCATTATTCATAATATCCACAGAATGGAAATTACCAAAATGTCCATCACCTGAATAGATTATAAAAATGTGGTATGTCCATATAACGAAATATTACTTGGCCATTAAAACAGTGAAGCCCTGGCATGTGCTGTAGCCAGGGTGGACTTTGAGAGCGCATTAAATGAAAGAAGTGCTGAAGACCCAAAGCCTGCTTGCTGCACTAGTCCATCCATAATTAGTCCAGAACAAATTCAGAGACAGAAAGTAGGTAATAGTTGCCAGGGATTGACAGGGCAGAGAGACCAGGAGTGACCGCTGATGATTGTGGAGTTTCTTTTAGGGAGGATGAAGATATCCTAAAATTATGTTATGGTGATGTGTGCGCAACTCTGATTATTCTAAAAAAAATTGAACTGGATACTTTAAATAGATGAAACTTATGTGAAATCTCAACAAGTCTATTAAAAAAAACCAGGTCTGAAGAGCCATCTTTGATCCAGTAACTAGAATTTTGTTCAGAACTTAAAGCTGACATTGATACTAGTAGTTTTTTTTTTTTTTTTTTTAATCAACATTGGAACGTATTGTCTTGAACTTCATTCCGTGTAAACCAAGAATAAAGAGAGTAAAACATAAAAATCATTTTAAAAATCGGGAAATATTGTGATAACGAATCTGTATGCAGTCTCTGCCTCCAGTTCCTGGCACAGGGCTCCTAAATCCTTGGTGATTTCCTGAGCAGCTGGGATGCAAGGAGGTCTTTGATCCTGGTTCCTAACAAAGAGCTAAGCCTTGGGGATTTACTGGGTGGTAAGGGTGCCTTTTGTGCCATTAGGGTGCCTCTGGCTGGGCTGCTGGATGAGGGCTAGTCCCCAGAAGCACCAACCATGACTGGAAGCTTGGAACCTTCAGTCCCCCATCCGCATCCTCCAGGAAGTGCCGAGGGCCGGGAGGTTGGATTTATCAACCTTACCTACAAGACAAGGCCTCCATAAAGTTCTGCAGAACACAAGGTTCCCGGCTGCTGAAGGGTGGAGGGGCTGGGAGCAGCAGGACTGGAGAGGCCAAGGCAGCGCCACACCCTGCCACAGGCTTCCCGGGCTCTCTCTCCCACCCAGCTGCTCATCTCCGTCCTGTGTAAAAGCCCTTATCACAAGGGGGTGAGTGGAAGTTGAGTGACTCTCCTGAGTCCTGCAAGTCGTCCTAGCAAATAACGGGGCGTGCCGTGAGGACTGGTGTTTCGTAGCCAAGCTGCAGGCAGCCCCTCACTGGAGGTGGGTGTTTGAAGGGGGGCAGCCTGGGGCTCAATCTGTGGCTCCTGACGCTCTCTCCGGCAGCGTCAGAACTGAACGGCAGGACACCCAGTTGGCGTCTGCTAGACAACTGTCCCCCTCCGCATTCTGGTGATCTGTATTGAGAGTATAGTCGGAGAAACCAGTCTGTCAAGTTTTTCCTACTATATACATTCTTATTTTCAGTGAAAAAGTTTTTAAAAAAGCAACCTTACGAAACACAATGGCGACGATCAATGTGGCTCCCATGACAGCCCCTGCGTCAATCACATGGCACGTCCTTTCCCTTCCAGTCCGCTCCCTCCCTCATACTGTCCACATCCTCCCTCGCTTCTGGTCAAATAAATATACAGGCAGTTTGATACATTGTCAGTGGAACTGGCTTGCTGCCTGACTAGATCAATAAGATATATTTATGTGACATGCTAATTAACCACACGTTTTCTTAAAGAGCTTCGGGTGGTTAAGCCAGATTGACAGCACTGACCAATAATTGGCAGGAGGCAAAGCCACAGTTCTGCTTTTTTTTTTTTTTTTTTTCCCTTCCCTACCAGGGATTGCATTCAGGTATGCTTAACCACTGAGCCACAACCCCCAGCCCTTTTATTTATTTTTCTTATTATTTTTTTAGTTGAAGTTGTTGTATATAACAGTAGAATGCATTACAATTTGTAATACACATATAGGGTTCATTTTTACATATCACTGTTTGTATACAAAGTATATTCATACTATTCATGTCTTCATACTTGCACTTAGGGTAATGATATCCATGTCATTCTATTATCTTTTTTCCCTTTATACCCCCTTGCCCCCTCCCTTCCCCTTCCTCCCCATTGACCTTTCTAGTGTTCCTCTAATTCTCCTATGCTCCCCATCCCAACCTCACTGTGAATCGGCCTCCTTATATCAGAGAAAACATTCATTCGGCATTTGGATTTTTTTTTAATATTTATTTATTTACTTTAGTTGTACACAATGCAATACATTTATGTTTACGTGGTGCTGAGGATTGAACCTGGGCCGCGCACGAGCGAGGCGAGCGCTCTGCCGCTGAGCCACAACCCCAGCCCTCGGCATTTGGATTTTTGAGATTGGCTAACTTCACTTAGCATTATATTCTCCAACTTCATCCATTTACCTGCGAATGCCATTATTTTATTCTTTTTATTGCTGAGTAATATTCCACTGTGTATATATACCACATTTTCTTTATCCACAGGGTCTTGCTAAGTTACCTAAGGCCTCACTAAGTTGCTGAAGCTGGCACTGAACTCACAATCCTCCTGCCTCAGTCTCCTGAGCCGCCGGGATTGCAGGTGTGTGCCACTGTGCCCAGTCACAGTCCTATTGTTTTAACTGTCCAGCCCATGGTCAGTCCCTCCCTTCCTGCTTTGGATTTGGCTCTTCATTGGACACTGCTTAATGTGGATATGCACCTGTCCCCTTTAGCACCTTCACCCTGTCATTCATTCATCTTTTATCACTAGACTCACATGCTAGCCAGTGGCCAAGTAGAGGCATTATTATCTTTGTTTGAAAAGCCAAGGACTATCATGCAGTCCAGTGGAATGATTTTAAAGGCATCTTAGAGAGGAAAGTTTACAAAGTAAGAAACACATCTCACAAAATTCCCGCACTTTAAAAATAAAAAGGGATGATCATCTGGGGCCAGGGGTGCAAACCCATAAACCCAGAGACTCGGAGGTTGAGGCAGGAAGGTTGAAAGTTTGGGGCCAGTCTCAGCAAACTTAGCAAGACCCTAAGCAACTTAATGAGACCCTTTCTTGAAACAAAAAATAAAAAGGGCTGGGATATGATTCAGTGGTAAATAAAGTACCCCCAAATTCAACCCCCAGATCCAAAGAAAAGAAAAGTCACTCAAATGCCCTTTTAATTTCTATGAAAGTCAGCAGAGGACTAGTTGAAAAGGTGGGGTGAGGAGCCCAGGCCTGTGAGGCAGAAACAGGCATTTGAGGTCCTACACCTGCACCTTTGTGTTCTCAGCTGCAAGGCAAGAGGAGTGAGTTGTGCTTCCCAAACCTGGGTGACTGTCAGGATCCCCCGGGAAGCTTTTCTTCTTTCTTTCGTTGCTTTTTTAAAAATATTTTCTGCATGGAAAAATTTAAGCACATGCAGAGTAGAGACAACAATGACTCCCCAAGCAACCAACCACTGCCAGCTAAAACAACATCACATCCTGGGCTGTTCTTCCCTCCTCCTCCCAGCCCGACAGAAGAGCTTCCTAAGAACACAGATTGCTGGGCTACACGCTGTGGGCCTCTGAACCAGCAGGTCCGTAACAGAGTCAGAGGATGGGCTTTTGTTTCCTTAAGAGTCAGGCTGGGAAACCAGGGACCTAGAGGACTCCTGCATGTCTTTTCAGGAAAGGATGGACACAGCAACAAATGTCCTACCTCCAGTTTAAGAAAAAAATAATATCTCTTGTGGGAAGTTGGTATAATTTATAGTGCATCCAGCCACTGATGGAGAAGATGCTATTACTTGTTAAAATTCAAAGTTAAAATGTCTGGACCCCCAAGAAAGAAAAATCCTGCTCACTGCAGGCTTCAGAGAAACCCCTAGTTTTCCAGAATTTGGAAATGCTGATTGCTGTACATGCTTGCTGGGGGCCAGAGCGAAGCCCCCCACCCAGCACCAACAAAGTGATGGCTGTGTGCCTAGGGAAGGCTGCATGACACCCAAACCTCAAAAGCAAGCAGACTGACCTGCTTCCAAGTATTCTAAAATCAACCGACCAAAATCAGTACCAACATGTGTGTGCAATAATAGGCACCGTGAAAGCCCTAATGCCTACTGCCTGCTCGGAAGGTTCTGGGTCGGTAAACGTTCTTGTCTTTCACACTTTTATCTTTAAAATGATTCCCAGTACATGTCTTAGCTTTCGAATTAATTTGGCCATCCGACAGTGTCCTAGAAGAAGTCATCCAATTCTGAAGCACAGTTGCATTAAAAAACAAACAAAAATAAAAAACAATTGCTCAGCTTTCCAACTGCAACACAGAGAGTTTAACAAAAAAGGCTTCATGGTCCATTCTTGTCCTGAAATCCCCCCACAGAGAAGCAACTTTGGGGATCACATAGCTGCCCAAACGACAATGAATCCTTTCATTTTAGAAGACTGTTTTTAACTTCTTTTAACTGGAGCATGTGCATGCTATAAAAATGACAATGTCTACTGATTTAAAATATAAATTCAGGGGTAAGACCTGGTTGATCCTTTGGGCTTCCCAAACAATCCCTGTATTTTGTAATCAGGCTTCATGTGCCCAAGAAAAACCAGGTTGCAGGTGAGCAGCTAACAGAAGGTAGAACCTAGAAATAGCAGAGAAAGCTTTGAGCAGATCCACCGAGTTGGCTAATGAACCAGATGTTGCTACAAGAAAAATTAGCTTTTATAGTTTGATGTGTGTTCCTTGGGATCAATATCAAGACCTATAGCAGAAGCGAGTGATGTGTGGTTTCTGAACTGGACTTCAACAATAATTCTTTTAAAAAAATTAAGTCAAGTGTGTTTAAACATGCAAGACAGATTCTCATGTTTTTTGACAGAGGGGTTGATATATAGTTCAGGTCTCCTTCCTCCCCAAATGATGAGCTTTTCGAGGTAATTCATGGCTTGCAAGGCACCTACACAAAGCTCATTATATATCTGTTCCATTGTTTTCTCCCCACAAAGCTATGCAAATCGGAAAAAGTAACATTTAACCCTGCAGTGGTTTGGCAAAGGTAGAATTAGTCCATGTGTCTTAAGCACATGAGGAAAACTTCATTAAGATAATAACTGCTTAATTAATATTTTAATTTGAAAGCTAGTCAAGGAAGCCTGCATCTTCTGATTCTTACTGATTAAAATAATCTACATAAAATTAATAAATATTCCAGGGAACATAACTTGTAGATATACAATGCCTATTTATAAAAATGTTTTAACATTTAAAAGTAGATGCATTATAAAAAACAAAAAGAAGAAAAAAATTCCTCCAGAATCCCATTACTACCTATCACCCAATCACTTAAATATATTTCCTTTCAGTAATTTTAAACATGCCTGCTTTGTGCAGTTATGGAGTAAATATAAGTTTAAAATCTTAACTTCCTTCATTTAGTAAAAGTTGAATTTTGTTATATTGTCATAAATTTGGAGTTTTTTGGGCTGGGGTTGTGGCTCAGCGGTAAAGCGCTTGCCTAGCGCGTGCGCGGCCCGGGTTCGATCCTCAGCACCACATACAAATAAACGCATTGTGTACAACTAAAGCAAATAAATAAATATTTAAAAAATTTTGGAGTTTTTGAATAAATGCAGTAAGGAGTCACAATTTACATCATTATTCTTTCATTACTGGAAGTTAACATTGCATTGGGCAAACTTACACATATTACTTTTAATAATATTTCTGTTGTTATTGAAAGATTTTTAGAAATAAGATAGCCATAAACATCTTAGACTTTGACATATATTGCCATGTTGATTTCCAAGAATTGTACCAATTTATGAAATAATCTAAAATGCAGAAAATATTGCTTTGATACACTATTTTTATGAGCCATTACTATTATTCATTTAAAAAAGACTTCTGATAATTAAATTCATGAGAAATGACACTTCATGTTTCTAATTTTTCATATTTTTATTAGAGTACCAGATTATTTTCTTCATTTTGTTAATTACATCCCTTTTATTGAGAGTTTTCTTTTTCAATCCTTTTGCCAGTTATCTATTGAGGTCCTTATATATTTGTACAGGCTCCTTATTAGATTTCTTTAACTATGATTTCCTGGGTTTTATTGGTTTAATTTTTATTATATTTAGCCCTTTAATCTCTCTGAAACTTGTTTTCATGCATGGTACGAAATGAGTGTCTACAATACATTATTCTCCCAAATTACTAGTGAGTTGATTCCAAATATTATTTATTAAGATTTTGCTTCCTATTGATATTTAGCAGTTGAAATTCAAAGAACAACAATTAAATTTAGTAGTTTTTTTTTTTTTTTTTTTTAAACTAAGGTAACCACATGCCTGGAAAAATTGGCGTGGCATAGAGAGAAGAAATCAGAACCTCATCACTATTAATTTACTTCACAAACTGGCGACTTTACTTGAGTGTGTGTGTCTGCAGCTGTGTGTGTGTGTATACTACAGAGAAAGAAATATTTTGAAAGCAAATAAGAGCTGGACAAGAACTCTGACCACTGAAACCTCAGGCTGTGGTCTGGGTTTCAGCAAGGAAATTGAACACGTGGATGATGCGATGGAGAAACACACGGCCGTCCTTCTGGGTTAGTACCTTTATCACGTCCATTCACATTTGTCGTTTATCTGTCTTAAACACTGAGCTCAGCAGCTTCAATATTTTTGCTGTTCCCTTTTGCCCTGATTTCTTTCTTTCACCACGGGAGACTAAATCACTTTAATATCTGCTGGTTCAACAGGTATTTGCTGAGCGACTACTACGTGCCTGGTGCAGGCATAACTGCTGGCGAGTGGATAGGAACTAACCCACTAGAACCCTGCTCCCCATGAACCCTTTCCCTAATACCCCGAAACATGGCAGTTTCACAGATCATGGTGTGCTGTATGGGAAATCAAGGAGCTCCCAGTGGCCAGAAACAGCAGCTGGTGGTGTACTGGGCAGCAGAGGGGAAGCTTTCCGACCAAGTCTACTTCACCAGGAAGTCTCCCCCACCCTGACTGCCACGGGCACCACCACAGCTCTTGCATCTCTGTGCACCTCCCTCGTTCTCTGCTGGCTGCGTGTGTCCACACCTGGGCCCCATGCTCTAGCCTCTACCGGGGACCTGGAATGGTGCTAGGTATCTCTCGGATGGATGGATGAGCTCCCGAAAGATGCTGAGGGGTTCTAGGCATTGGAGGAAGAGGAGGGGGGGTGTCTCTTCCTAAAATGCAATTTAACTACGTTGAGAATACCATCTCTGAAAACCCCACATTCACTCCACCAGCCCCAGGACGTGCTATTCCACCAGTACCGGTCCTGAGGGTGAGAAATCAACAGAACACTCAATGCACTTAAGAGTGACCCAGGGCTGGTGGCCCAGGGACTTCAACACCTCGCCAATACAGGGGACAGGAAGATGGCACAGGGTTGCTGGTGACATAGTGAAGTTCTGAACTAGGGTATGGATCTTCAAGGGCTCGTGATGGGGAAGAGAAGGTACCAGAAGCAAGAGCTTCTCTCCTGCTAGGAGTGCATGGCTGGCTTGTTGCACAGACCAAGTGTGTGTGGCAGCAGCCGGTCCACGTGACTCATTGCTTAGAGCCCTCGTGTCCCTGAAGTTTTAGAATGATGGGACCATATCCAGGCAGTGGCTCTCTTTCTGCCAGGAAGGGTGCCGGATGTCTCTGAACAGCCCACACAACAGGCCTCTGAGGGTATTTGTCAGAGCCTTGGAGAACACGAAGACGGAACGCGTTCAACGTGACTTTCATCGTTAGCACTGCTTCCCTGGTCCTTCTGTCCCACCATGAAACAATCATGGGTGAACTCCCCCAGGTCCCCATGCTGAAGCAGGGACACAGAAGCCCTGTTCTGGAGGGACACACCGGGACCAGGGTTTACAAGGTAACATCACCTGGTTATTATTAACGAGGACAGTCAAGGCAGACAAAGGTAGTCATTTCACACACACACACACACACACACACACACACACACACATGCTCCAACTAAGATGCAATTCACAAAATGTGTGACTCTTCCATTTAAAGTATACAATTCCATGGTCTGGTGTGGAGTTGTGCAACCATCCCCATAACCCAGTTTTCTTCACCTCACAAAGAAACCCCACATGACACACCCACAGACCAGTCAGTCACATCTGTTGGCTCGGAGTTTACGCAATGGTAAAAGTGAAATCAGGATTGTAATAATTTTATATTATTTTCCACATTTTACATCTGAAGCTGATTTCAGGTAGTCGCTCAGAGGACGCAGGTTAAATACGAATGTTCTTTTCTCTCAGAGAAGCGGGGCCTGTGCATTTATTTGGTGAAGTGAAGTCATTCCTAGAATCGAGAGTGACTTTACAGCATCACTTATAAAAATGAGATGCTGTTGGCACAGGCCACGAGAGCCCTAATTCAGGACTCGCACCCTGTCCTGTGTGCTGCCACCGAGGTGAATGCAGCAAACGGAGCCTCCCTTCAGCAGCCAGCAGACACAAATTCATGTGGCTCCTGTCCTGCCCCCCACGGGGGACAGGAGAAAAGCTCTGCTCCTGCAAGCACCGTCTCTGCCATTGTTTCCCACTTACAAACCAAAGCGATGCATGCTAAACAAATACCTGGACATGGCCTTCAAAAATCAAGTTTTGTTTTAGAAATCGAATCCTACAATGTCTGCTATGGTGAAATTTGCATAAGGGTTTGTTGTCCAGGAAGCCTCCCTGTCTGCTAGGCCACTTTCTTTTTGTCACAGATGTCACCAAAGCTTGCCCAAAGCAGGTTTTTATTGGGAACTAATAAAAAACAATTTTTTCTTTTGGCAAATTCTAGGAACTCTTCCTTACAGAGGTGGTCTATAACTACAAAGTTCTGTTTCAATGGCTTTCGCCTGGGAGAGGCAGGGAGTGAGGCTGGGCAGAGGAGAGGAGGTCTTTGGCAAGAGGAGGAGGAGGGACACAACTGTCCACTCACTGGGGATGAGCGGACAAAATGTGGAGGAGGAGGCGATTCCGACACATGCTACCGTGAACTCTGGGGACATCATGCTAATGGGAAAACCAGACACGAAAGGACAAACACACGTGATTCTACCACACAAGGTTCCTAGAATAGTTAAACTCAAGGACAGAAAGCAGAAGGGCGGCTGCTAGGACGGGTGGGGTGAGGGAGGGTGGGGTTGGTGTTTGAGGATAGGAAGCTTTGCACAGGGAGACAGAAACTTTCTAGAAGAGGACGGTGTGAGTACCACCCAACATCATGAATATGCTTGATGCCACAAAAACTGTAATTTGATGCCAGTTGATGGCATGTTAATTTACAGTATGGATATTTTATTGATTGATTGATTGATTGATTGATTTTGGTACTGGGGATTGAACACAGAGGCACTTTACCCTGAGCAACAACCCCAACCCTTTTTATTTTTTATTGAGACAAGATCTAGGTTTTGGGCCTAAGTTGCCCAGGCTGGCCTCAAGCCTGCCAACCTCCTTCCTCAGCCTTCTGAATTGCTGGGATCACAGGTGTGTGTGCCACCAGGCCCAGCCAATACAAAAAAAATTTTTTTTGAGAAAAGGGGTTGCACCAGCCTGAAACTCCCTCCCCTCGTGCTGGAGCCTGCAGCAGAAGCTCTCCCAGTGCTCGTCATGCTGTTTATTTTAAGATCTCCGGAGTGCTCCATTTAAACAAACAGGAGTGTTGCTTGTATACAACAACTTGCATTTCATAAACTCTTCGCTTCTCAAGCACCAAAAGGAATATGAATGGGATTTTAAAGGCTACCTGTCATTCCTTGTCCTGAATTTGAAATGATTCACGTGGGGCCTTTGGGACCACTGGGTTCTCTTTATCTCCTCAAGGGGAAGATGCACTCAGGAAAGGGCTGCGGGCCAGAATCCCCGGGAAGCAAGGAGCAGAAGGGCAGAGAGAGCACTGGCCCTGGGTCTCCACGGCTCCCATCACAGAAAACAGCTCTGGAGAGTCTCTCGTTGGTTCAAAATCTCCAGAGCAGGAGGGAGGAGGACCCAGATGGTGGCATCGGAGCCAGAACCTCCAGGTCACCTCACCCTGGTGCGTGTGCAGGTCTGTAATGATACTCGCTTTCACTTTACAGCAAATGACAACGTCTCTCATCATTACCACAACGTTAAAAGGAATTGTCCTACCACTTCTTCAATTTCCTATAAAGACCATGAACATCTGGTAGAAGTGAAAATCTTTCCTTTCCATCATGCACCTTGGAAGATACTGATTACCCCAGAAGGGATGGGAATGTGCGGGGGCAGGCTTCTCAGAAGGGACAGGCTTCTTGTCACTAGGCACCAAGTAGAGCAGAGGGTGTCTCTGAACAGCAGAGCCAGCCGAGTGACGCAGGCAGGAGGGCAAAGGAAAAACACATCCTGGTGAACTTCACAGGACTAAATTCCAGTTCTGGCTTTTCCTTCCCTGGTTCTCACTTGCTTTTTTTTTTTTAATCTTGCTTTTATTGGGCTCGAAGGAACCACAGTAAACAGCAAAGGCACAAAATGGAAAACACACCCAAGGGTGCCCATCGAGAACTAATAACGCTTACCAGGCCTTGGGAGATGAGTGACAGGCAACACACCCACCAACTAATTACAAAGGCTAAGAAAGCAGGTATCTGCCAAGAGTATCGGTGACAACGTGAGAGCTGGTTGGGTTCACGTGCAGCTGTGCAAATGGGGTCATCGGTGAATATAGGCCTGGATCGAGGCCATCCATGATCCACCTCTACAGGACAAGCAGGTTTTCTTTCTGGCCCTTTTGATTTTTCAGCTGTTAAATATGCACCTAGTGCATTTCCACGGCTTTAGGCTAAAAGTCTTTGCACTCAATCCAATATGGGGCTCGTGACAATGGATTTAACCTTGTCTTTAATACTTGTTTGCTATACTATTGTAGGGGGTGACTTATGTCCCCCCAAAAAGACATGTCAGGTCCTAATCCCTGGTATATATGTAGGTGAACTTACTTGGTCTTTGCAGATGTAATTAAGTTAAGGATCTTGGGATGAGACCATCTAGAATTTAGGGTGAGCCCTAAGTCCAGTGACAGGTGAACTTATAAGAAAGGGAGAGGGAGACTTTAGAAGGAAAAGACCTTGTGAAGACAGAGGCAGACACTGGAATAAAGCTTCTCCAAAGCAGCATGGCCAAAGACGGCTGGCTACCAGCAGTAGCCAGGAGAGAGTCACGGGATGGAAGGAATCCACATTCCCAACACCTTGGTTGTGCACTTCTGGCCTCCGGAACTGTGAGAGAACACCTTTCTATTGCTTTTGGCCACAGAATCATGGTATTTGTTATGGCAGCTCCAGAAACTACAGAGAGATGAATTCCCTCAATGAGAGTATTCGTGCAAGTTTCTATTTTGGTCCTTAATGGAGGAATGTGGATCAGCGAGTCACCTGCAGTTGGTGGCTCCACCTGATCTATGCACTTGTGTGGCACAATGTACCCCATCCCAGGTTCTCCTCTATGGGGAGAAGCGAGGATCCGTCTCCATTCATGATTTTATTAGTTTCCCCAGGAACTGGGAAAACACTTTCTTGGACTTTAGAGAACTAAACTGTCAATGTGCTGAAGGGAGTACGCATGCGTGGTATGTGAACACGATTTTCCCGGGATTTTTCTGTGTACGGCAGGTGATAACACACCAAGCGATGTACCTTTCCTGGAGTGCCTGAGTTTGCTTCAAGTCACTCAGACCGTCATTGTGAAGAATGAGAGATCCTAGAAAATTTTCAAACTAAAAATAAGGATGCCATCTGGAAGAGTGATCTAGGGCCTTGTTCATTCTGCAGAGCATCATCAAGCAGGGCCTGGGAGTGGGTAAATATAGGTTCCCAAACCTCCTGCAGTCACCAGGTCACTGCACCCAACTAACACGCACCAGGGCAAGTGGTCATCACTAACACTGGGTGACATGTCCAGGTTTGGGGACTCAAGGTCATTATCAGACGGGTTCTCAGATCACCCCAGGGTGTACCCTATTGGGAGAAATTCAGATATGGGTGCAATCCTCCCTGGCACTTGACCTTGGGGAGGTCACTGACATGGGACAGATTTCCCCTCATATCAGCTGTGCCTCTCTGAGTGTCTGCTCCCTCTGAAACCCTGGGAGTGTCTGGTCAGAAGGGCTAAAAGTTGAAATAGTTCAAGGAGCAGGGCTTTCCTCCTCCCATTCTAGTGGAGAGAAAAAATGACTTGTGTCAAAGACATCTTTGTGTCTGCAAGGAAGAACCTGCTAGGCCGCCCATCGCCATGCTCTCCTTTGAGTGACAGGGTCCCTGCCTCACTCCAGCCCCAAGCTCCAGCTGGACCTCTGGCTGTGGGGGTGGTGGTGGTGCCAGCCTTCTTGCAAGTAGACATAGCTACACTACTGGGCTGGGGCCAGCAGGCTGTGAACAGAAGTGCTGTGTGGCTCTTCTGAGCTTTGACCTCCAGACACCGAACTTTGGAGCCCCATCCTCCCTCCCCACTTCCAAGCAGACACAGGAGCAACGCTGCTTCCACCACGTGAGGAAGGAGCACACCCTGGAAAGTGGCAGAGTCACAAGACGGAAGCAGCTGAGGTCCCTGAGTGACAGCAAGGAGCAAAGCAGCCAGGCAACGTGGGACCGCTGTGTAAGGAGAAGAAGGAACTTCTCACCTTAGCCACTGCCCTCTGATATACACTTAGTGCAGCAACTTAGCCTTGATCCTCACTAAACCCCAGGATCAGACACTCGATCACTGAATCAATGCTCCTTTACTGAATGGACGGAATTGGTATTCTTTGGTCAGGAACTGTTTAGAAAACAAATCACACGAGACAACAGCATCCAAACCACGTGAGGACAACAGCTGGTCTGGATCACCAGTGGGTGGCCTAGAAGGCTGGACCGTGCCTTCAGAATTGCTAGGCACCAGTCTTGCCTGGGAGGGACTTACTGAGCAGCTCTGAGAACGCCACTATATCTCCTTCATGTCAATGGGATCTGTAGTCCCTTAGACGCACACGAGAAAAATACGAACAAAGGAGGAAGTCTTTCCTGAAATTCATTTATATATAATCTTTGGAAATACACTGAGCTTTTATCTGTTTACCCTCCCACCCCCTCTTTTCCCTTTTGAGGTGAGAGGGTGTTAAAACAGGCATCTTTTGGTAAAATGGTGGTTTAGCTGATGGTATCTTTCAATAATGTTCTTGGTCATGAAAATAAAAATGTGACCACTTCCGGGGCGAGGGCTGTAGTTCAGAGGTACAGCATGTACTTAGCATGTGTGAGGGTTCCATCCATAGTACTGCCAAAAAATAGCAATTTAAGGGGGAAAAAGAAAAAAAGCACAACCCTTCATGCTCCTCCTAGCCATGAAAATATGATGAAGCCCCCCCCCCCCAAATCCAGGACCTGACACCATCAGGCCCTAATGTTCTACAATCCCATGGTAGCCCTCTTGTCAACTTGGTTATATTCAAGTTTCTATAAAAGGACTGTGTCCCCAGGACAGACTCCCCTGGTGTGGCACCAGGACAAGCTGGAAGCAAGGTCTGGACCCAGTCCTCAGGGCACCTCCTTGAGGCCACTGGAGCCAAAGGAGCATGTGCAGGCCCGCCCTTTCCTCAAACTTGCTGAGAAACTGCAAATCTGCCCAGCCTGTCCCCGCCTGTCCCCGAACCTCCACAGTGGGCATTTTTACCAGAAAGGAGGGGTCTTCAGGAAGCACCAGAGTGACAAGCAAAACAAAATCTTGATTTTACGATGGTTTAAACATCTGAGGGAATAATTTTCTTCTTCCCCAGTAGTTTCCTTACAAGGATCAAAAACTGCAAATAAATAGCAGTGACAGCAAAGAGAACATTCAAGGCTTACGATTATGGAGCATTTATTGTCCCAGGCCTGGGCTGAGCACTCCATGTGCCTGTCCTTGGAATTTTCACAAAGATTCTATGATCACCAGATGCCTACAGTACAGGAGGCAGCGTCACTGAGGTCACAGAGCTGGTAAGCGGCGGAGCTCGGATTTGAAACCAGGCTGTGCGGGAGCAGAGCTTGTACTCTCCTGCTCCCTGAGTCTTGTTGAGGATGATCCTGAGCCCTCGTAGCAGGTTCTGGAGTCACCCCCAATGCCTGCTCAGCGGGTGGAGGTCTCAATTCAGGATCACCATCCTCTTTAATGTCCTTGGAGGGTTGTTCCTCATCTGATGCCCTTGTGGGTGCCCTGAGGACAGCATTAGTTAGTCTGTTTATACAACACTGACACAGAGCTTGACAGTCAGCAAACCACTTTTCCATCCATTATGTCTCTCGAATCTCACATCTGTGAGGCAGATAAGGCTGGTGCCATTTATTATCCTTGATTGACAATGGGAACTGGAGTACAGAGGTTACATGACTCATCTCAAACACAGGTGGGGCTGTCCTTCTAGTCGAGGTAAGCATTTGCTATCTCTACACAGAAAGCTGATGAGTGAAGAGGGAAGCTGGGTTTCACACCAAGAGATTTCTGGCTGTTGCTGTCTACCTCCCTAAACTGGAGACCAACCTTGTTCCCTCTGGTGACAGCTCCTACAGGTCCTGAGTTGGCTGCCTTCCTGCTCAACTGCCCCTGTGTAGCCCCCCAGATGATGAGCCCTGAGACCAGAGACTGAGGTCACCTCAATCATCTCCATATCCCCAGTCCACATTACAGTGCTCACCAAGGCTTCTCTGGATAAAGGAACCATACACAACTCCCCCACCCTTGTCATGCTAAACAACCATAAGGTAGAACCCCAAGTCTCAGGAATGAGCATGGCTTTGACCCAGCAATTTCAGGTCTTGGACTTTTCATAAGGAATTAGTTAAAGGTATTGACAATTGTCCATGTATGAAAATGTTCCTTTAGAGCCTGCTTGTACAATGAAAAATAGAAAGGGTACCAACGTATCCAACAATAAGGGATCTTTTAAAATCTCCAAGATATAAAAGGTTACACTGAAGCCACTGAAGCCAGCACTGAAGGAACACAGCCTCTCGCCTCGAGGGAGTCTGAGAAAACATGCACAAGCTAAAATGATAAGTTTTTTATGATGACTTCTGTTACTATGCAGTAGCCACAGAGTCACGCATAATTACATTGTTTAGCAGGATCTCTGTCAGGGTATTAATAGTTGTTGTCTCTTGGGGGGCAGAACTGGAAGGGACTGCTCCATTAAGGAAAACACGTCTCAACTTGGGGAGGGTGGGAGCTGATCAAACACGTGCTGCTGGTGTGGAGGAACTGGTCTCTTGTGGGTCACAAGATCTTACGCTACTATGCACTGGATGAGGCCAGGTTCTGTGTCCACCACTGGTGGCTTAGGTAAGGTATCAGCAACTCAGGACCCCAGTTCCAGAGAAACCAGGGAGCATGGAGAACCCCAAGAAGAAAGAAACATGCCTACAGGGGATGCATAAAAAGGCAAAGCCAAACAGAAACCCAGAAAGGAAAAACAAAATGAAATTCTTGTCCTGATGATATCTGAATAACAGGACCATTGTAGTGACCCGTGAACATTCCACAAACTAGTCTCAGAAGCAGAAGAAATGGCTTCTCTTAAAGGTTGACTGCTCTTCCCTATTTCTCACTTTTTTTTCCATTAAAAAAAAAGGTGAAAATGTCCCAGACCATCAGAAGCTATCTGTAACTAAGAGGAACAAAAATTAGTATCCAGAACATGTAAAGAGTTTCTACCAGTCAATGAGAAAAGATCCATCTCTACCACTCATGCCCAAAATGAGGAAGGGGAAAAATGTGCCAAAGATGTAAACGAGCAATCACAGAAGCCCAGCCACGAGGGCCAAGAAACACACAGGAGGGCACCCAACCTTCCCAGTGACACAAAGGGGCCAATGTGAATTCCTCAGCTGTCAGGCTGGAACACTTTGGTCACTCTGATGAAGGTGTCAACAGTAGGGACTCGAGGAAACACAACCCTCCAACACCAGTGGTGGAATGTAAATTGGGTCAGGCATTGTGGAGAGCAAGCTGTCAGACACAGTCAAGTTCAAGATTCTCCTGCCTTATGACCAGCAGATCTCTAAGTATGCCTTAGACATGGGGAAATTCTCACATATGAACAAGGAGAGTGTAGGAAGGGTATGCCTTGTGGCTCTGTTTAAAATGGCATACATATAGAAGCAACCTACATCTCCACCAAAAGGGGAATAGACAAATTATTGCCATTATGCAACAAGGAAAGTGAATGAAGTAGCGCTACACAAATCAACATGGATACATCTTAAATCCATAATGTTGGAGAGAAAAAATTTTGCAAAAGATTTTGCACCATGCAATACAACTTATATGAAATGCAAAAACAACACAAAATGATGATAGGTAATAAGCTAGATGAATACACACGTGTGGAAAAAGTTTATGACAACAAGGCATCTCAGCTTCAGCACAGAGATTACATAGGTAGGAAGGGGGAAGGATAAGAGATGAGGGACAAGAAATAAACTTAAAGACATGCTCATAGGACTGCAGGTATGCAGGAATAGGTGACCTCAGTGATACTAGGAAACAACATCCCTGACTCCACCCCAGGATTTTGCTCATTTTCTGTTCAAGAGAGACAGAAAATCTCTAGGTTTCTGAGTAGACACTAAGCGCTGACCAGACTCATGGAATCCATTCACAGTGGTAATATATGACCAATATGGCAGCCATGGGGGGGTGGTCTTCCCTGTTAACCCTGCCCTTGCCCATGCCCTCACCTGTGTCTATGCATTGATTCCTCCTGGCCCTCAGGCCCAATGGGGAGACAGTATCTCCTTGGTATGTCCCATGGAGTCTGGAGCACTATGGACATCAGTCAGATGGCAATGGACGGTGGGTACCAGTAAACTCCAGTTTTGCTGGAGCACTTACAACTTTAGACAGCAGTGAAACACTGAATCCCCTTGGGAGCAAGCTGCTGAAGGAACTTAGCAAAAGTCTTTTTGAGCCGAAAGCACCACCCTGTTATTCCGTATCCGTTCGGCACCAACCTCCTACCACAGGTCCAACCTTAGTCCAGCCTGCTTTGGAGGCTGGCCGAGGCGCGGCTGGCTTCTTTGAAACTAGCTCCTAAAGGAGGGATGGCTGGTCCAGGAAAGGGTGGAGACTCCCATTCTTCTGGAAAAAGGACAATTTCATGTGATTGGTGCCATCTGCAGAGGCCTGGACTCTACCATCATCGCAGCAGCTGAAAATATCCTTTAAAAGAAAGTTGTGCTCATTTTCTCATTACTTGAATATATGGGGTAATTTTTTTGTGTGAATTATATTTTTTTGAGGGCCCACTGTGTGCTGAATCATGCCAAAAGCCAGGTAAAGGCAAAGAGGCTAGCCACTTTCCCTACAGACTATGGGGTGGGTTTAGGGTCCTCGGCTGTGATCGCCAGAGGTGCGTCTAGTGGCTTAGATCAACATAGTGCAACAGCAATGGCAACCACAGCAGTGACAGCCACAGCGTCCCTGGCTGCGCTGGCACTGCCCAAATGCTTCACGTTACGTCATTAACCCTCACCTGGAGACTTCAGAGGGACCGTGGCCCCCTCCAAGCATGGCTTCTGGACTGCTGACCTCCAGAACGGAAAGAAAATAGATGTCCGTTGTCTTAAGCTGCCAGATTGTGGTGATTCGTTAGTCACACCAGCCCTGGTCAGCTCATCCACCGACCTCTGCCTCTTAGATCAGCGAGGATGATACGGAGGCAGCAAGAAGGCAGAGCCCAAGAGGGACAGGCGCGCTTCTGTTCCTTTCTGACCCAAGCCAACACCGACCCAGGAGGCTGATGTCACGGACACCAGTGTTTTTCTGATGTGTGGTCCTGGTGACTTAGAAATCTCCCCATTCCCCCCCAGGAGTGGCTCTACCCCGGGGGTCTCAATTTTGTGACACAGTCCTCTGCAATGCTAGAGTTGTGATGAAGATCATTTATTCTGAGGAGACGCTATAAAAGCTTCAGGCTTTTTCTCTTCTCTTCCCCTTTTAAAAGGCAAATCCATCTTTAATAATAATAATAATAATAACACCTATAAGCCCATGACCCTAACAGAACTATTTCTCATTTTCAAACTTTACCTCTCCATTAAAACAACTTCCCTCTGCTCCTAACCAAGCGAAGCAATGCTCTTCTCTGTTGCTGTTGTTCATTTAACTAAACATTAGCCCAGGAGTTGTTTGGCTTCCGTCAACCACAGGTAGGATGGGCGCTATAACTCTTAAAAGAGGGTTTCCCTTAGGGAAATTAACCAAGAACAGCGACCTCTTCCAAGACGGCCCCCTCACTCCCAGAAGAATACATTCTTTTTGTTCAGTCAGTACTTAAGATATTATCATCCATTCTTCATGCCTGCAGTTTAGAATCTTTATGAGTCCCTAAACGGTAAGAGGCCAGGATTAGATGTCTGGAGCTATTAAAAACTTAAAAATGAAATGCCATAAAAATCACCACATCATAAAGCAATGCCTATGAGATCCTCTCCCCCCATCTGTCATTTACAGGTAGCTTCTCTTATCGAGAAGAACACATCTGTTCACACATCAGGAAACCTCACCTATCTTTTCCCAGCATCAAAACCCAGCAGCAATATATTTATTGAACAAAAACAAAGAATAATGATAATAAATGTCCTGATAGAGCTTATTCTGTGCCTGGACTGTCCCACAGAATGCTGGATAGACAGCACTTGGCCCAGGCACTTTCCACCTGTCATGTAAAGCTCCCAGTTGTCAGGGCCCAGCGGAGGGTCTAGTGCAGGGCTCCTCTCCTCCTTTGGATGGTTACTTAATAACAGACAGCAAAAGAGAGTTGATGGTGGAGCTGATTTTAAGGCAGCTTAGGTGAATTACACCTCACATCCTGGCAGCTACCAGGGGAACAGAGAACTAACTATTCAATTTAGACAAGCACACATAAAAGTCCTTGGGGTAGGGGTGAGTTTAAGGTGGAAGCAAAGGAGGCCTATTAGACAAGGAAGCCTGAGCCACTTCTGTGAGTGGAACAGAAAGAACCACTATAAAGGCTACGTGCGGTGGCGACGCCTGTGATCCCAGTGGCTCTGCAGGCTGAGGCAGGAGGATCTCGAGTTCAAAGGCAGCCTTGCCACTTAGTGAGACCCTGTCTCCAAAAAATTATAAATAAATAAAAGGGCTGGGATATGGTTGCATGGTTAAGCACCCCTGGGTTCAATCCCTGGTATTTAAAACAAAAACACTACCATGCAATGGGCAGATGCTGGGAACAAAACATAGAAGACCAGCAAGGAGGAGTTCATCACCCATGGCGATCTCCAAAACTTCCAACAACTGGCACAGTCAGGCCTCAACACATCTCTAGGTGATCAGGCCAGATTCTGTCCATGGAAAACTAGGATGGCCATCCTGACACAGCCACCCGAATGGTAACGCCATCCCACAGGAGGTGAGGCAGACCCAAAGAAGTAACTTGTTCAAAGAGACACAGCAAGAGGACATGCCAGGATTCCCATGTCTTCTTAGACCATGTCGCCGGTATTTCCTTAGACAATGTTATCGGCTATGAGAAGGTAGGTAAGTGTTTTAAAAGTTTAGGAAGATTTACTCTCAAATATGGTTAAATATTTTCTTTTTAAGTGGGAGGAATGATATTTTGTGGCAAGTGATAATCATGTAGACTTCACATTTCAACGTCCTGGAGCGGAGCTGCATTCCTTCACGCACGCATCGTCTGTGACAGCCTCTGCATCACCATAGTGGGGTTGAGTGGCTGCGACAAAGACCATATGGCCCGCAAAGCCAAAAGAATTCACTATCAGGCATTTTGCAGAAAAAGTTTGCAAACCACTGATCTAGAAAATTTGCTTAGGAGAATTACTCTTTCTCTGACGATAAACACACACACACACACACACACACACACACACATATACACAAACATGTCACTAATGTACTAATAAAACAAATTACAAACAACATGGCCATTGTAATTACTAAGTTCTACAGGGTGGCATGGTGCCAAGCATGTTTGAGCCTTGATGGATGACCTTCCTCTAATGAGCTGTCTTTCTTCTCACTCATCTTATTTCTAGTATGTTTAGGAACATCTGATAAACAGGAGTGGGCGTGGGGGGAGGCTGAAAAAACAAACTTTAGTGTACATCCTCTCTACACAGAGTGTGGTTTCATTGGTAAAAAGTGTTTTTTTTTTGTTTGTTTGTTTTTTGTTTTTTGTTTTTTGGTACTGGGTACTGAACTCAGGGGCACTCAACCACTGGGCCACATCCCCAGCCCTTTTTTGTATTTTATTAGAGACAGGGTCTCACTGAGTTGCTAAGTGCCTCACCATTGCTGGGGCTGGCTTTGAACTCGCGATCCTCTTGCCTCAGCTTCCCAAGTGCTGGGATTACAGGTGTGCGCCACCACACCCAGCTGGTCAAAAGTTTAAAACCAGGCAATACTAACCCAGGCTGTTAGAAGTGAGGACAGATATTTCTTCCGTGGGGCTGGAGGTGAAGCTCAGCGGTAGAGCACACACCTACATGTGCCTGGCTCAGTGCAATCCCCAGCACCAAGAAACAAAGAAAATTTTACTTTCAGGGAGGGAGGACGGCCAACAGAAGGGACACAGTGGTGGGGGGTGTGCTCAGTGCTTTGATGTGGGTGCAGGTTACTTGAGGGTGCCCAGTTGGTGAAAGCCCACCTAATTGAACACTAATAATATTGCACTTCTTGGGATGCATGTGGATTTCAACGTCAGAAAAAGGCTTTGTTTAGAAATGGGCACCTCTCTCCTACTTGGCTACGTGCTTGTTCTGAGATGTCTGAGATGCTGAGATTGCATGGAGCCCTGGAGGCCAGGCCCAAACTGCTCAACGGACTCATCTTGGACCATGTGGGCTCTAAAGCCCAAGGATGTTGAGAGGGGCAGCCGGTTCCCATCCCTGCCGGCTCTCCAGCTTCCAGAATGCTGCAAACTCCCAGGGTGACGGAGACTCGAGCAGGAATGCTGTAACACCACTGGGCAGTGCTCGGGTTGGCCTGCAGAAAGTCACCTCTTGACTCGGTAAAAATGTGGAGCTGGGGACGTAATCCTGGTTTCTCCAACTATTAAGAAAATGGAAATTTCAGCTTTAATAACACAGCACTGCTATCACACGAGTAATTTATTTCATTTAAGATATAAGCCAGAGGAAGCTCTCAGCAGGAAAACCCCATCAGTCTTGAAGATTCACTTGAAGAGTCAAAATACCCACTAAGAGGTCTTGCTTCTGAGCTCTATACATTTATTTGCCCTCCGCTCCTTTAACCTGTTTATTGACAGCTCACTGTGCAGAGGGAAACCTTGAGATGCCGTGCTGCTGGAAGTGACACCTCCCTCAATCTTAAGGGACTCTAGCATGGAGGAAGAAAGAGCCACAGAGCCACAGAGGGGGACACCTGCCCCCAATCTTAAAAGAAGACAGGGTCAGGTGAAGGAAGTGGGGACATCCAACCCTGTTTACCTACAGTGTGTAATTCCTCTGCTCACCTCCCCCCAGTCCACTGTCCTCCCCCGCAGGTGGACTGAGCACTTAAAGATGCAATTAGATCAAGACACTCCCAGAACTACCTAAGTGGCCTCGCTGACCTTGAGTCCACCTTCCAGCCTCACCTCACTGGTCTTAATTCCAGACACAAAGGCTGTGATTGGGCCAGGCAAGACAACAAGTGGTCACAGTGTGGGCTTGGGATCCAGATGACTGGGTCCAAATCCCAGCACCCGCCAGTCACATAACCTTGGGCATGTCAACTAGCCTCTCGTTGCTGCCATTTCTATGTCTGTGGGTAGGGTAGAAACGCACCACCTTGCACGGTTTTGTGAGGACCTGATGAATTTGCACAGGTTGGTATGGTGCAGCATGACTCCCAGGAGTGTGAGCTTGGACCTCCACCTCTGCCACTGTTATTACCATTGTCCTCCTTGTGACCTTCATACAGTTTGGTCCCCGGTCCTGGAAAGATGCACCTTCAGGCTCTTTCTCCAATTTCCACTCAAATTTCAGCCAAAACACTGCACCACAGGAAGGCCACCCTGACCCTGATCTGCCTGTGTCCTGGTACTGTCCAGTTATCACCAAGCTGAATTATTTTGGCTATGGCTGTGATGACTTTTGTGATGTCTGTCCCCTTCCTAGTCTGTCCCCGGGACCATACTCAATGCTGCCTCCCAACACCATGGAAAGGCTGATTAAGTGCTTACTAGGGAGGGGACGCAGGGACCACTCCATGCAAAAAAAAAAAAAAAAAGCACCCTGAGAGGCCACGGCCTGTGCACGAGGGGCAAATACCATCTTGCAGGGGAACAGAGGTGAGGACCTAGGGGTGGCTGCTGAGGCAGTTTACAGAGCCTGCCCAGCGGGCCGTCCTTAGGGAGCCACCAGGAGGACACAGGAGGGTTGGCATCAGGATGTATTCAGTGCAGAGGGCCCAGGGGAGGGCTGGGCCCAGGGACAGGGCTGGAGGTTAGAACACTTCTGCAACAGTCATAGACATGGACAAGGAAGACCTGAGCCACCACCCAGGCTGCAGCGGGAGCTCTGCTTGGAGAGAAAAGACGTTCAGAAGGGCTGGAACAAGCGGCTCACCAATGGGGCTGGTTCTTGAGAATGAGCAGTAGAGGGACTAGTGTTACTTATTTATTTAGTTTTTGCCTTCCTTACACAAACACCTATTGGAGGGGGAAAGAGTCTGTGTAAACCAAACCAAAACAAACCCCGCATTTGGGGCCTCATATCCATTTGGTTCTTGTTGGCCAGCCCACCGGTCCCCAAGGTCTCACCCTGAGCTGCCATCCTCAGGGGATGAACACAGACAGGGACAGACTACCCCCAGGGGCTCCTCTTCCACAAGGACCCACGCTCATCGGGCTGGAGGGTTTCTGAGAACTAACCTGTGCGGACACGCCGCGGCAAGGGCCCTAGTGGGCCTGCAGGGTTGCACCTGCTGCGGGTGGGGGTCTTTCAAGAGTGCCAGTGCTACGGGGAACCCTGACCCTGGGAGAAGATACGAGGTCAATACCAAAGGGAGACAGTGAGTGTTGGATGTTTTCTAGAATCCAGCGTCCTCCTCCCCTGAGAGATGACATGAGAAACACTGACGCTGGCACTTTGAGGGCAGCAGAGGGGGAGCAGCTGGAGGAAAGTTAAAGGAAGAACCAGTCGGGGTGGAGGGGGCTCGCGACTCTACAAGCCCTGCACCTGGGGCTGGTCTGAGCAGGTGTGCAGGATGCACCAGCAGCTGGTGGGGGTGGCAGGCGAGGAGCAGCGGAAGCTGAGGGCGCAGAGCTGACAGCCATGACTCAGGCGGCTCTGGGAACAGGCTGGGTCCCACTCCGAGAGGAGCCTTTTGGTTAAGATGCAACTGCAAGTTCATGTTTGAGACCCCTCCTTCAGCTCCAAAGGCATGACACGATAAAAGAGAAAGAAACACAAAGCAAAACAAAAGCCCAGAGAATTCAAAAAGATGTCATACAAACAAAACAACACCTCCAGGGGATGGGTCCCCTGCAGAAATCCCCCGCAGGGACCAGGGGCGAGCTCTAGGTCTGAAGCAGAAAGGGCCTGGGCAGCTTTGGCTCCTGCACAGAAAGGGACTAAAAATGTCCTGAGCAAAGCCAAGCCTGTGTCAGGCTGGCAACCAGGCTGCCGCATGGGACTTGCTTCAAGGGTCACAGTCCCCGGTCCTGGGAGATTTCTTGACCTCAGAATCCTCCTCTGCTTCGACTCTGCTCTGTGAAGGGCTCCTGCTCATCTCAGGCTGGAGGAACTCAGAAGTGGTACCAAGTTTGACAACTGCACGTGAGGAAAACAAACACCCCATCTCCAGAACTCCGAGGGGAGACCACTGTTCCCTGCAGAATGTTCTGGAACTCAAGAGCCTGCTTACTCCATTATCTTTAATGCCGCAGACTGAAGAGAGTTGAGATCAAAAGCACATTGCCACTTGGCACGGAGAAAACAACTCCAGGGTTTGAGAGATGAAGGAGGGCGCACATCTCCTTCAGCCCTTTGCAGGTGGTGAGGACATTCTTAGGGCCCTTCCCTCAGGAGGAATGAGCGGGGTGCCGTGGTCGCCCAAGCGCTCTCTACTGAGGTCTGGATCAGCTAATTTATCTATGACTAGCTGAGCAATCAAATCAAATGAAATTTCAAGCCTGGTCTAGCTGTACATGTGTATCAAATTTCTCTTGTCCTAGGATTGGCAGAAATGAAATTTCAGCATAAAAATAGTCCTCAAGCACCCTGTACAAATCAATAGGAAGCAGACTGCATGCTGAAATGAAGAGCCATGGGCTTCGGCACTTCAAACGACACCTATGTCAAATTATAGACTGGCCCGGAATTATTCAAGCTCTTCCTTCATCTTAACGGTATTGAAAGTGTGGGCGTAAGTCTCTCTTATGCCTTAAATTAATTTCACGAGGCTAAAACCCAAGCTCCTTCCTGCTTTGTCAATCACCATAGAAGCCACCATAGCTGTGAAATCAATCTCCTTCTAGTTCATCTTCCTATGCACATACCTTTCCATCTATACAGGCACAGTAATGCACTTGGAATTCAGTATTATTTCACTTAACACCGTGCTGGAACTGATTTTCCCGGCTGTGACATGGTCTGCACAGCCACTAGCTGAAACCACCATGATTTCTTAGACTTTCCTCCCATTATCAGATGTCTAGGTGTTTCTAAAACTTGTGCACTGCTACCAACCCTAAGGACCACACCTGCTACAGAATACTTGCTTACCTATCAATGACCCTGCCCTTCTGCATTATTTCATTTTACCCTCATGACAGTGAGGTGTTAACGCATCGTGGCATATGAACACAGGGTCTTCCACATGCCTGACAGCAGGCTAGGGGCAATGCATATTAGAATTCCATTTTAACCTTTCAATTGCAATCCCCATTTAAAAGCCCCATAGCAACTGAGGCTTAAAGCAAAGTACTCTTCCCTGGGCACACAGCTCTTAGATAGCCATTGGGGTTCACGGCTGAGTTCCAGGCCATCCTCAGTACACCATTACTCCACTGGAATGAGCATTTCAACACAAATAGTCTTTTTATACACAGAGTCTTTCTTAAGGCAAATATAGAAGTGAAGTCACTGGGTCAAGGTTATAAATAGTGACTAATTGATACATAATGCTAAATTCATTTCCAAAAATACCACATCAACTTATAGGCTGTGGACAGAAAATGAGACTGCCATTTTTAGCTCCCTTACCAACCCTGGGTGTTGCAATTCCCTTAATTTAATAAGTAGGCTCTCGTTCTACACTGTTTTCTTTATTACCCTTGAGGACATTATTTTTTTCTAGAAGTTTATTTATAAGTTGTATTTCATCTTTTGAAAAGGTAGAATATTTTCATGAGCCAAGTGTATATTCTGGTGGGGTGGATATGGCCCTTCAAAATGAAAAATAATACTCAGGAAGCTAGACGTAGCTTGCCAAAAATAATAGCAAAGCATAAAAGCAAGAATTACTGTCGTGTTTTGTTACAAATGCTTGTCAACATTTATATAACAATCCAGCCCTGGAATTTTGGGTGATCTTTTATTTATTCTTCATCCTGCTTGATATTGTTAGAATTTTCTGTAATCAGCACGCAGTATCCTTGTAATTAAAAAAAAAAAAAAAAAGACTTTTTAAACTCAGAAGAAAGAAAAAGATGATTGTACTTAGTTGCTGCTTTTCCGTTTGTATCCTAATAGAAATTAATGATCTAAGATTCTTAATTTTAGCAGAGTAAAAGCAGATCAAGAGTTCTTAGGGATGTCACACAGTCCTGGAGATTTACCTATTGCATCTGTGGGCAAGGTAGAGTTACTCAGAGAAACCTCCTTTGTCTCCATCTTTTCTCAGGATGAGAGGGCATGTTGGGGGCATGAGCTCAGCTGCTGATGCCAGGGCCCTCCTTTCAGCTGATGATGGACAGACTCACCCTGAGAGCAGAAGGGCTGCCCTTTTTTTGGTTGTTTTCTTTGTCTACAATTTTCCTATTTGCCAGAGTTATCTCATTGGTGCAACCCCAAACCAAGTATTTCTATATAAAGTCTTGTATGAAGACGTTCCCAGAAAAGTTCCCCTGTAGATGGAACATGGCTCTTTCAAACTCATAAAAACAAATATTTCTGTGTGCAAGCTCCTGGGTCAGCAGGTGTGTGGGGGTCCTTCTGGAAAACTGAAGAGTGGATAATACTTTCCAGGCTACAGAGAAAGGCCTTCCCCAAGCTGAGTTCTGTGCTTTTTACTGACATTTCCTCAAAGGGGGACAGTCATCTCTCATATGTTAGCAAAACAGAGGAAAAACACAAGAGAAATTGTGTAACATTTCAAAATGTTAAAAAAAAAAAAACACTCAGAGTTTCAAGGGGTCAGAGGTTAAAGGTGGGTTGGTGAATGAGCTGGACAATTTGATTAACTGGAATATCTCTGGAAAGCTGGCACCTTGGCTGTGTTCTCAGAGTTATTGAGATTATTTGTCAAGACCTCTCCAAGTACAATATTCACTCTGGAAACTGTAATTCGATCAAAGGTTAATCTATCAGCATCCAAAAGTGTTAGGGATTTTCCTAGGATCCCAGCATCATGGATATCACAGCAGAGAATTCCACCTTTACCACTTTACTGAACAGATAGCCCCCCAGTTATGTGGAGTGACGCACCAGGCCAAAATAAGACATAGTTACACGTATGGAATGTCCCGTGTGCCATGACATGGAAGAGTAGTTACCACTGTCCACTAGGTCCCGCTGTCTTCAATTCCAATAGCACAACACCCTCTGCCCCTTGCTCCACCCCCACTCCAGAGCAGCCAGCCCCCCTCCCACCTGCCCCATGTACTCAGGTTCAGCGGAAGGATTCACCTGCGAAATCATACATCTGCGGCTAAGAGGAAGTTGTAAACCACAGGTCTAGATCAATACTCTATTTTCTGAGAATAACAATTCCTCAAGAATCCATTTAGGAAGGTTGTTCTATTAAATTGAAGTTGATTAAAACATGGATTTGTTTTTTTTTCTTCCTCTCAGTTAGCTCTATTTCTCCAGACCAATTAATTCGACTAAAAGGTTCCAAATTAGCTTTTTCCTCCATCAAGGAGGACATTCCAAATGTTCCTGATGGTGAGAGCTAGTGTCACGCTTGGTCCTAGTTTGGCATGTTATGATTTGTTAACAGGAGAATAATTAAATCTAAACAGGTGTCTCGAAACTGACAATTTTTAAAATATGGGGAAAGGAAGAATCGTTTCCTCCCCTGTGTATCTGGCTAGCCGAGGTGGTCAGGTAATAAATAAGGTGAGGATGGAGAAACCGAGCAGGCAATGCCGCAAGATGGCGAGGACCAGGAGCCCTAGGATTGCTCCCCAGTCCCTCCACCATGCAGGTCCTTTTCACTGTGCTTTTGTTTTCTCCTCTTCCTGTCTACAGATGCTTCCTAAGAAATTTAAGAAGCCTGGCCAGGGGTGTGGCTCAGTGGCAGAGTGCTTGCCTGGTGTGCTGGAGGCTCTGGGTTCCATCCCCAGTGCTGGAAGGAAGGAAAGAAGGAGATAAACAGACAAGTAAATAAATAAGGAAGGAGGTAGGGATGCGTGAAACGTGCAGTTTGAAGGAGCCGATCATTTCTCTCCAGTTAGAGTTTGCACAGTGCTCACCTCTGGAGCACAGGTACATCTGTCGCCACAGCATTCCTAGAGACGGGTGGTGCCGTTTCCATGGGAGCTTTAATATTATCTGAGGGGAATGGGTGGGGCGGTCTATAGAGAATGGCCAAATTCCAGATCGGGACTGGAAGCTGAACCTGGAACCCAGAACTCTTGGCTTCTGGCCCAGAGCACATCCCGCTGGATTATGCTGCTAATCTGCTAATGGAAATTAAATTCCCATAATTCAGGTGGAGACATTTACAGCTATTTAAACACTCAGTTCCAAAATGAGTACAGTGGTGTCAAGACGTTACATATAATTTTAATAGGAAAACTGCCAAAACTAGTAAGGAATGGCAGGGAAGCCCTTAAAAAAAAAAAAAAAAAGGGAGAGCCAAAGCAGAGTGTTTCACACCATAAGGAAGTGATTTAGCAATATCACGCTCTCACTCTTTCCTCATTGGCATCTTCTCCCTCCTCAGCAATGCTTCCCAGGCACCATATACACACCGCCAACAAACCACACTCATCCCGGGGCTTGAAGGCATTTCTAAAATCTATGTCCTAGGTGTAACATACATCTTTCATGCATTATTGCAACATGAACTTGACAGCATCTGAGGCGAGGTCAAGGGTCAGCATGGAACCAGCCCCCAGGAAACCCCCTCCTGCCTCCTTCCAGTCACTATCTTTGCTGGCAAGGTGTGCTTACCTTGATGCCTGGCACCATACCTGAGTTTTGCCTCTTTGTGAACTTTATATATAGACTAATAATACATGCAACTTTGCTCCTGGCTGCTTCAGTTCAACATCATGTCTGAGAACCACATTTTTGATACAGGTAATAAGCTTTTCAATCAGCACTGTGTAGACTTCACGACAGGACTGCACCAAGAATCCACTCTACCTGCGAGGCATGGCTGGGCTGTTTCCAGGTTAAGGCATAATGAACGATACTGTCATAAATATGTGCATGTGATTTCTGTTATACAAATGCATGCATGCACAGGTTTCTTTGGGGGCATATATCTAGCATCAGGAGAGTCCTAGGGATATACGTTTAACTTCAGTTCACAGTGACAGTTGTCCAAAATGTCACTGTGGAAAACTCGTGCAAGTTTACGATTTACAACTCATGTGTTTGCCAACATTTTTTCATTTCATTCTTTCTTACAACCAGAGGTAATATCTCATTGCAGTTTTAATTTGCATTCCCCCACTGACAGGTTGAACACTTTCTCAAGTGTGTACTGTCCATTTGTACACTGTTATGTATGAAGGGTAAAAATTAACCATCCATTTTTTTTTTCTTCTACTGGACTGTCTTATTGATCTGAAGGTATTCTTTTTTTTCCCCCCTCTTTTTTTTCTTAATTCTGGACACCAGTCTTTTAGTTATAGGTGTGGCAATTTCCAGCCTTCTATTCTCTTAACCTTTTAATTAACAGGAACTTTTAATTATATGGCAGTTCAATATATTAATCTTTTCCTTTATGGTTAGTGCTATTTACACTCTGTTTAAAAAATGATTCTGTACTCCAAGTTTGTAAGTACATTCTCCCTCTGTCATTTTCTGGCACATTTATTATTTTATGATTAGAATTAGGTCTATTATCTATCTGTACTTGGGGAGTCACTTGGAGTTGAGACTTTCTATATGGCCATCCAACTGGCTCAGCCTCAGTCACTGGCTCATCCTGTCCTCCTTGACTCAGCAATTGAAAGCACATGAAAATGCTGAGCCAGAAAAACAAATCCCAAAGACTTTAATTTTTCAATCTTCCATTCCCCCCAAATCCTTGCATAACCCCAACAGGAATATAGAAGCCTATGTCCAAAGACGTAGGCCCTCTGTTACCACTTTATCAAGAAATATGCAATGGCTCTTTTCCCTGACTGGCCAGCTGTAGACAACAGAACACGAGGAAATGATTGTTAAATCACCTCAAAATGAAATGATGATAATGTCATTTTATACTACCAGGCACTGCTTATGGACTTCTCAAAGTCCATTTTTAAAATTGCATTTTAAAAGCATCCCAACTTCATTAACTTCACGTCAGCTATTCCAAAGAGCTGGGCAGAGGAGCATGGGTTGGTGAGTGAGTTAAAGGCAACTGGATGTCTGCAGGGCAGCCTCCCTGGTTGGTGACCGTGACGAACAACAAGTACTTGTGAGCAGCACCCTGGGCTGCAGCTTCTCAAGCCCCTCCTTGCTCAGTACCCAGCAGCAGCTCCTGGCCAACGAGGATCTTCTAACAGAAATGATGACTCTGCTGGGCTATTTTTCAACCTAGCCCAAGATAGAAAGCACTAAAGGAAGAAATGACTGTTTTAAGTTTTTTTTTTTTTTTTTTTTTTTTTCAGGAAACACATGCCTGGTGCACATTATCTTTTCTTTCCCCCCCTCCACTCACTCCCCAAGATCCCCAAGACATTGGTCATATCACATCATGGGCTTGAACTTGGACTGAAATGAGTCAGATTTTCCAAACATTTCTTCAGCGAACACCACACTGATACCTTCCCAAATACAGAGGGCCACCTGGAATTCCAATCTCCTTGTGATGTCATGGAGGGTGCACTTTTTATTTCCATGAAACCTCGAGGTTACAGAGGGCAGGAAGGAGAGAGGAAACAGTGGAGTGGGGAAAGGGTAGAAATGGTGGAAACAGAGACCATAAAACTAAAAAAAAAAAAAAAAAACAGGTCCATTTCCCTTTCCACGTGGAAGCCTGGCCTAGGCATCAAGGCTTGGTTCAGGCACAGCCTCAGGAGAGACGCGCTTGTGGCCTGGCAGGATCTTTTGTGGGCTGAGATGCAAATCCAGTGTCATTAACATCTATGGCTTAGTAACAATCTACCAGCAGGGGTCAGTCTCAGTCACCATCAGGGAGCCCAGAGGCCTCTCCAGCTACACAGCCACATGGAGGGGGGGCGAGCCGGAAGTTGTTGGGTGACACTGCACAATTGACAGACTGCCTACTGTGTCTTATCTAGTCATCTTAGCATGTATTTCCTATCTGATCACTACTGCATTTTAATAGAGAAATCAGTTCCTTTATATTCCCATGGCTACACACTTAGCTAAATAAATGATCACACTAAGTCTTCTGTACTGCAAACTTTCCCTTGATTTTTACTTTTAGCAGAAAGGGCTGCCTTCCACCCAATTTACAAACTAATATGGGACAGTACACAAGGTTACCTGCAATGGAAAGTGTCTAAACATTACATAATGTGACAGTTATATTTTCTAATATTCCCATTGAGGCTTCAATTATCTATGTGGTATGTACTTCGTTTTCCTTTCTAAATTGCATAACATCCTTTCATTAAAGATTGTCCCCCAAACCTCCCTTTCAAAGTCCCTGGGAGGCTGGTGAGATGCTCATGGTGACATTCCACAGACCTGGGCACTCCTTGGACCTTCTGGAAGGCAATGTCCCAGATAAAACCAGCAAGGGTGTCTTGAATGAGACTAGAAAGCAAATCTGATGTCAAAACTGAGTAGAAGGAAGAACCTACTTGTATTGAAAATTTGAGGGTCATTCATGACACTTTGCTGAATTAACAAACTGCTTTAGTCTAACAGATGACACTTCCCATCCGTAGGATACAACTCTATCAACATAAGTTACCTTTTCCTTTGAGAAAAGCTTTCCCCCGCTGATCAAAGGCCCATCGAATACAACATTAAAGAGGAGAAATTCTCATCACTCAAAAGCAGGAGAAGTCATTTCTAAAACACAGGTCTCCTGGTCTTCACAGGCCTTCCTGCCCACAAGTGGTCTGTTTTACAGAAATTTGAAGGTGTGTTCCTCTAAAATACATTCTCTGCTTTCTTTTCCCTAACAGGGCACTGGACACCCCAGTCTGCCCATCCTTTCTTGACCCTTAGCTACAATGATCTGTTTAAAAATCATTATCCTAAATGCATGATTGAAGATCTAAATGGTACTTATATACTTTGTATACAAGCAGTTGTATGTAAAAAGATACTATACTTGTGCATGATGAATAAGTAAATAAATAATAAAAAAAAATTAAAAAAAATAAAATTTAAATCCCAGCGTCTTTAGGGTTTGTCACAAACAGCTGGGCAGGTATGACCCTGGGGTCTTGTTCCAGTCCCTGCATTTTATCACTGAGTCTAATATGGGCGGCCAGATAATCTTTGTCCTCAAGCCACTTGAGGCCAGGGTGGGACTCTGGTAGTCAACTGTGACTTCCCACTGCAGTCTCAAAAGCAGCATTAAAATGAACACGCTGGGGGTGGATCAGTGGGCCTTTGGCAAGGCCGTAATAGAAAACGGTCAAAGGGTTCCAAAAGTTTCTATCTTCCCACTGCACTGTCCACCAAGATAGGAGAGCAGATCAGGACTGAGACGGGAATCCCAGGAATTCACAGCTGTGCATTTCATTACTACGTCTCTGAGCGTGTGAGCGTGGTCTCTCCAGTCTTCAACATGCACGGCCGTTGAGAGACTCCGGGGAAGAGGACCACCTCTAAGCAGACAAAGCCCCCCCTACTGCCAAAATGAGGCTATCGATCATGAAGCTTCATGATCGTTATAATTGTAGAGCCACAATTTGTATTTTGCTTCTGGGCTTTATGCTGGAGCTAGGATTAAAACTCAGGAGGCGGCGAGGTGGGTGACTCAGAAAGCAAACCACCCTGGGGATTGCTAGGACAGAGAGAGAAAGGTCAAGAAATATAAATGGAGGAGACCCCATATAAACCGAACTGTAGATCAACTCTCAGAGTGCCTTGGAGGCCGAGGAGGATAAATGCAGAGAGGCCCCAGGTCTCTGGACAGTTGGGCTAGAGACAGGAATCCTAACATTGCAGAGGCCTCTGTGGCACCCAAGCTGAGTAAGAACTGTTCCCTGAGTACCCACTCTGCTCTAGATGTTGTCTAGGCAACACTAGGAGAGGGGAATAACTTATTCCCATTTTTCAGAAAAGAGATTGAGGATTCAAGGGTAAGAAATAGGCAAAAGTTGCATCTGTAAAAATCCCTGGAGCACAACTAGAACCAGGCTTTTGCAATTCCAAAGTCTCTGTCTCTTCACTGGGCTCTGGTCCAGTCTTTTTAAAGGAGTGGTACCCCCAGTGGAGGAAAACACCAACGTTATTCAGTGCTATTCAATCTAATGCCTGCTAAAACCCACAAGCTAACAGGTCTGCCTCTTTCAATGGCTGACTTATCTCAAGGACTTCAGTCGTGCTTGCACACAGGAGGCACCCCGTAAATATCAGCTACACAACAGACTGAAAGGAACCCGGTAGACAAAGGCCAAGCATTTTTCTTTAGCAGCGCTGCCCAACAGAAACGCAACGGGTGCCACGTTAGGAAATGCACATTTTCTACTGGCCTCATCTAAAAAAGTAAAAAGAAACAACATGACTAATGTTAATGTTTTATTTAAAACATTCAACATATTATCATGTCTATACATAATCAATGTAAGAAATATGACTATTTCACACTGTTTCATTCGTGTGAAGTCTTTGAAACCCAATGTGTCTTTCTCACGTTGGACCAGACACAATGTGTCTATGGCTCCCCAGGCTCTTGGAATGGGCAGCACAGTCCTAGAGTCTAGATCATTCTTACCCTAAGTCGATAGGGTAATCAAGGGCCCGAACTTGTAGAAGACTGAAATCTGAAAGTTAACAGGACTTGGAAGCAACCAGATACCCTTCAGTTGGCAAAGGGATCAACTGTGGTCCATGCTAGCAAGGGAATGTCATTCAGAGATCAAAAGAAAGGAGCTAGTAAGCCATGAAAAGACAGGGAGGAACCCTAAATGCCTATCGCTCAGTGAAAGGGCAGATCTGAAAGGCTGCATATTGTGTGATTCCAACTCTATGACACTCTGAAGACAGAAAACCACAGAGACAGTAAAAACGCCGGTGACTGCTGGGGGCTGGGGCAAGGAAGAGATGAAAAGGTGGAAGGGACTTTAGAGCAGTGTGACCATGCCACAGGACACTGTGAGCAGCGGCCCCAGGTCATCACACGCTTATCAAACCCAAGACGGGCAACAAGAACTGTGAACTCTAATGTGAACTGTGGACTTTGGCTGATGATACTGCATCAGTTGTAATAAAATATACCACACTAATTTATGCAAGATATTAATAACAGGAGGAGTTTCATGTGTTTGGGGAGGTGGGCAGGTGTATGGAAATGCTACATTTTCCTATAAAACCAAAGCTCTAAAAAAAGTAAACAACAATAAAAAGCTTCACGGCATGAAACGGTTGTTACAGTTATGGGTACTTTAACTAGAAATCATGGGGAAGGGGCATTATTCCATTCTTAATTTTAAAAACACAAAACATTCTGTATAAAAACCAACCACTGAGGGGCTGGGGTTGTGGCTCAGGGGTAGAGCACTCGCCTAGCATGTGCAAGACCTGGGTTCGATCATCAGCACCACATAAAAAAAAAAAGTATTGTGTCCAACTATAACTAAAAATAAAAGTAAAAAAACTGACCAGTGAATTCCTGGGTGCTTATTCTACCCATGGACTGTGTACATTCAGGAGGGACACATGCCAATCACCAGGACTCCCAGCTGGGAGTTGGCCTGCCAGGTCAAATCCTGGCTCTGGTGCTGGTGGCCAGCTATGTGCCTTGGAAAACTGTCCCCTCCGTCCTGGATTTGACCATCTCTGCAAGGGGGACAACAGAACCTTCAAAGGTTATTCCCTTTAAAGTATTTCTCACAGGACATGGTGCATAGTGTTTTTTTTTTTTTTTTTTTCAAAAATGTTATTTAGCTAGGACAATTATGAATTTCACATGCACTAGAATGCCGGGGGACACCAGCTGGAAGGATGAGCCACACAGAAGACTCGAGGAACCTAGAAAGAAGGCTTGAGTGGCCACCCAAGTGACTCTCCTGATGCCTGTCCTCATCACACTGGGCTCCCTCTGAGGTCTCCTGCTCCAGACTGGCCACGATGCAGATGCACAGCAGCACTGCTAGTCCATCTACGGTTCTAAGAAAGGAGTAGTACGGTTGCTGTGCTGGGAAAGACGCAGCAACGTGGTGGGGTGGAAATCTTCCCCAGCCTGGCACAGGCGGTCTACAGATCCCTATTTTGTTGTTGTTGTTGTACTTGCAATTCTTTTTTAAAGTTGCAGTAAAACACATCATTTTTAAGTGTACAGTTCTGTGGCGACAGACACGTTCATATTTGTTCTGCACCCAGCACCACCTCTGGAACTTTCCATTTTGCCAGACTGAAACTGCGTCCATGAAACATTGACTCCCTGCCCCACCTCCAACAAGTGCCACCTTTCTACCTCCTACGATCTGATGCCTTTAAGTTCTCCCAATACAAGTGGAATCAGCGTTTGCCTTTGGTGATTGGCTTTTTCACTTAGCAGAAAGGTCTTCGAGGGCCATCTACACCGTAGCACGTGTAGGATTTTTAAGGCTGAGTGATATTCCACTGTGTGTGCAGGCCACATTTTGTTTGTCCATTCTTCTGTCCATAGACAAACGGAACACATCCACCTTCTGTCTGTGCTGCATGCTGCTGCTATGACCGTGGGTGTATCAACATCTCAAGACCCTGCTCTGCCTTCTTTTGAGTCTATGCCAAGAAGTGGAATTGCTGGATGACATGCCTTGGTTTTAAGAGAGGCCTCAGCCCTGGGTGTGGACATGAACACACCCAAAGACCACACAAAGCAGAAGGGATTCACTCTTCGGACTGGAAATTGCACCTTCTAGGTGGCATGGTGAGGATGCGGGGCTAACCCAGCTGAGGGTAAATGTGGCTCCCCTCTACAATCCTTACAACTCAAAGCAGCAGTGAGCTGAACTCCAGTTCCTCACCCTGAACAGGAATTTGCAATTCTGCGTTATAAAAGGCTGATGGATTCTGTGCTCAAAATTATAAACCCTAGTTCCGTCGGTAAATACAAGATCTTCCATTAATCTCGAATGAATTAACATGCCTGTGAAAACGATCATTTCTGCATATCTACCCTGCTACCACTTTATCAGATTAATCTCATCAGTCTAATTTAACAGCCTTCAGAATCATTTAAAATTATATGTTTGGAGGAAAATAGCAGCCCTTGCACTCCACAGGCCTACCTCCTTGGGCAGCGGACTCTTTAGTACTTCAAACCCCAGCAGGCAGCAGCTGAGTCAGTATCTAAATGGGAAAACTCCCAGAGGAAAGTGGGGACAGACAGGAAGTGAGCAGGGAAGAAGACAGCTGACCACCCCCCAGGCCCTCTGGCTGATGTCCTGAGTGCATGGGCCAGGCCCTCTGACCCCACAAGAGTGCCTACTACCTGTTAGGCCCAGTGTTGCAGCCGGGCTTGCCTAGCAACATGGAAAACCTCTAATGCCTGGTACCAACGCAGATGGAGGGAATGAAAAGTGCCAGAGGTGGGCAGGCGATCTCTTTACGCTCCCCAGGTGATTCCAAGGAACAGCCTGGTTTTCAAACGCAGAGCTGGAAGGAAATGCAGACGCTGAGTGGAGTTCATGCAGCTTACAAATTGCTTTTTTTTTTTTTTTTTATCCATTATCTCTTTTGGTCCTCTCAACAATTCAGCATGGGCCTTGGACAGCTGCTGGTATTCCCATTTTACAGACAAAGCAATGCAGGTTCTGAAGGCTGGGTGACTTGCCCAGATCCCCCAGCTGACATGGGGACCGCAGAGCCCTGGCTGCATGTTTGTCCCGCCACCATAACATCCCACCTCTCAACTTAGAACCCCAACCCCACCCTGCGATGGGCGGAATTCCCCTTAAACAATACACTGGTGACGGGCTCTAAACACAAAATGACCTTCCTTCTTTCCCTGAGTCTGATCAGCAATGCTTAGATAAGGTTTCTAATTGTTCACAGAGCTGGCTTTGATTTCAGTCTGTATTTTACATTCTAAATTGCATTCTCATTACTCACTTTCTTGATTTCCTTTGGGCCCAGGTGAGGCCGTTCCTCCTGATGGTGTCTATAGTCCTGACCAGACTGTTTAAATCTCTCTGGCATGTGTAATGCAGCACTCTGGACGTTTTTGGAGGGGGCGCCCACCCCCTCAGCTCTCCAAATTGTAGAAATGGACCTGCTGTGTACGGGGAGAGCTCATCCCCATTTCCAAGGCACAGTCGCCATCCCAAACTCAAACTTCAACTCCAGTGCATACCAGAGGCGGCTACGCCCCAGCACGCTCATCTGTATGCTCCACGCTCCTGCGGGCCACAATACAGCTCAGCACTCGTTAAAAGAAAAGGCAAAAGTGACACTTGAAGACGCTATAAATAGCAAATTCCAAAATCTATCTGCCCCAGCGGTCGGGACTCATTAGATCTGAAACCGTTGGGGTTTTCACAGGAGAGGCTGGAGCCCAATTACCACAGCATCCATACAAGGGAAATTGTCTTGGTAACATTAAGATTCCACTTGTAAGCTGTTTACTCGAAACAGTCCTGGGGTTTTGACGGGCTTTATCCTTAAATAAATTCTGAAAAGAGTTTTAAAAAAATTAGACCCTAGAAGGATTTAACAAAGACTTACGAAATTATCAAAATTCTCAAAGAAGGTGCACCTCACCCTGGCAGATGGTCCCTCTCCACACCTGCTGTTTGGTGGCCGTGTGTCTCTTTGCATGAACACCCCAGGCCTCTCTGAGTCTCAGCTTCTGAAACTCTAAGACAAGGGTGCTGGAGGGCTTCTAAGGCTTGTCCCTGCTCTGACAGTCTCTGAGTCAAGGACTCCTTTGTCCAGATCTCTCCCAGTCCACTGCAAGGACTGAAGTATATCCAAACGAGTGCGTGGCTCTTCTGCTTTACTTGGACCCAGAGGACAGACACCACAACTGTTCAAATGCCAAGCGATGTCTAGGGAGAGACCCCCAGCACACAGAGCTCTCGCTTCCTGCCAGCCACCTCCCGCTCTGCCTGCATGGAACCCATCTGTGTGGCCTCTAGTACGTCAGCTTCAGACACCAGTGGAGAAGCTTGCCTGGTTGCAGGTTGCTGTTCAGAGTGGCACAGAAGCTGTGCACTGTTCTCTGTGCGAGTGAGATGACCCACCCTGGACCTGGAGCCAGACCTTGCAGACCTTCACTTCCAACCACTCACACTGCCACCACCCCAGGTGTGGCCTTATCATCCTTGACTCAAGCAACTGCAGTTATTTCAACCCATCCTCTTCTGGGGGCCCCCTGTGGCTCTGTTCTCCACCCCACCCCGTTCCCGCCTCCAGGCAGCGCTGCCTCTGCAGCTCAATCCCATTCAAATCCCTCAAGCTTTCAGCAAATTTCCCTGCACTGCGTACATCTGCCCAGCTCACCTGCCTCAGCCCTGCCCCTCCTTAGCCGTGGAGCTGCGGGCCAAGCTCCCACCTCCCTGGAATGCTCTCTCCTCTGCTTTTGCCTGGACCAATGCTACATGATCCCCCATGATCCCAACCCTTTCCCCTCTCCCCTACCAGTACACTTGGGTTTTTGTATTTGCTAAGAGTGACTTTAGATTAAAAATGTATTTGTTTACATACCATGTTTGTTGCTTCTTGACTTGGAGCAACAACGCCGCGGGAGAAAAACTCGGAGGCAGAATGAAGATGAAAGAAGGTTTTTTATTCTTTGGCTTTAGCAACCTCTCAAACTCTAACCTGACTCTTTCAGCAACCTCTCAAACTCTAATACTGACTCTTTACTTCTTCTGACTACTTACTCTTCTACTTCTTTACTTCTTTACTTTCACTTTTACTTTCTTAGAGAGAGAGAGAGAGAGAGAGAGAGAGAGAGAGAGAGAGAGAGAGCGCGCGAGAGCGCAAGAGCTGCTTCTTCTTCTTTCTTCTTCGGCAGCCTCGGCCTGACTCCAACCAGCAACTACTACTTCTTCCTTGCTCTGACTCCTCACCCGGTTATATACCTTTGGCATTAACAAGGACAGGTGCGTCACACAGTTCATGGGCATACAAAGATTCTTTATTAATATCAGGTGGAAACTAGAACATCTTTTATGGCCCTCAGCTAACCGCAATTAGCTATCTCCCATTAGGGCTCCTTCACCATGTTCATTGTCAACTATACCAGAAAACCCAGAAGGGAAAATGTCAGTTCATGCTTTGTTGTCTACATGGTACCTGGTACATAGCTGCCATTAGAGAAATAGCTGGTGCATTAATGAACCACCAATGAAAGCAGTCATCCTTTCCCTGGGCCTCCAACCGAGCAGTGTAGGGCCCTGGGAGGTTTCATGAGAATTCCTGAACGTACAGCTGCTGTTGTATTGGCCAGGGGGCTGTAAAGTTCTGAGATATCGGGGAACTTGGGAGTGGTGTGCTTCATTTAGAGGCAGTGGTTCTGTCACAAGCTTCCCCAGATATTGGCAAGGAGTGTGCCCAACAGGCATCTGGATTGCTGGGTCCTCCTGCCCTCAGCCTGCATGGCACGGGGGCCTGGGGATGGGGTATCAGGATCTGAACACCCCTCCAATGGCACCTACTCTGCATAGGAGCTCACAACACTGCTCTCTGACTAACATCCTCTCTCACAGGCCTACAGAAAATCTGCCAAAGTGGAGCTCCCCACTCAGGAAGAATAGCAAGAAAAAAGACTGAAAATAAGATCTTAAGATTTTTGAAAGTAAGGGCAGAAGAGCCACTGTGTCTGCTCAGCAAAATTTCTGTGTGCTCCCCCCTACAGAACACCTAAAAGAGGTGTTTGTTTTTGCTGAAACTGTTAGAAAAGTCCCCTCCTCTTATACCATGAACTGTATATTGGTACTTATTACTTGCAAGAGTAGTTGCAACCAATGGTTACCATGAATGTATCATTTGAAAATCCTAATGAGTAATCCTTTTCCAGAAAAGTTTTAAGACTTGCATAATCCATTAGGCTGTGTACATCTTTTTCTTTTCTTTTTCTTTTTTTTTTTTGCATTGGATTCTGCACCCAATTCAAAGAGTGACTGTGGGATCATGAGTGATATGTCTAAGAAATGTCAGCAGGAAGTCTTCCGTTGTACATAGAGCGCATGAATAAAATATATTACTAACAATTTTAGAATCGTAATTTGTATCAAGTTGTCTGTCTTTTTGCAAGTTGTTGCACAGAGAAAAGTCTCTGAATAATTCATTATGTCCTTCTCCCAGTCCCTTAAAAAAAATCAGAGATGCTGCAGATAATAAGTCTCTTAAGTGAAAAAACAATCTCATAAATTATCAAGTTAGATGGAGCTTGGGGTCCTATTGACTGAAGAAACCCCTGTCCCAAAGGTGGGGAGAGGGGAGGTGGTCACTTGGTCTCTGAATCTTTGGAGTGCAGAGGTTGACAACTTTAGGAAACCACCTAGTCTGTCAATGGCTCACAAGTGCTGGCAAACTTGTTCCTACATGGACCAAACCAGTTTTCTTATTCCCTTCCCTGTGTGGTTCTTCCGGGGGGGGGGGGGGGGGGGGGGGGGGGGGGGGGGGGGGGGGGGGGGGGGGGGGGGGGGGGGGGGAGGGGGGGGACAATCAGGTGACTCTCCCTTGTCCACACCCAGCTGCCTTTCAAGGTCTAAAGACAGCCCTAAGGTCTCCAAATGTTCTCCCGTTTGGTTAAACATTTCCATGTCTTTAGTTCCTGGAGTCAACTCTTTCAATGATCTCTTTAATATATTATGAACTAAAATGGAATTGGATAGCTTTTGTCACCCAATGCCCATGAAGACCATTGTCTTGACCAAAAAAGAAAAACAAACACAGAAGGAAAGAAAGATTATTCTCAGAGCACAGAGGTTAGCTCATTTGTATATGGCTCCAGGTGCCAATGCATATTTTAATAGATGTTTTCTGGTGATAACACTAAATCCTTGAATTTTTAAAGTGCCTTTCAGTGAAAGACCCAAATGTGTTCAAGATGGAATGCTTCCAGGGACGAAACAGAAATACGATGCCTGGAGGTGTTCTCAGGAGCTGGCAGCTCTGAGAAAAGAACCCCCGTCTGGGGACAGGGGGGACACTGTATCCCCACCCCCACTTGGAGCAAAGCTGGATGGATGCCTTCCTATGCCCAGAGCAGCATTCCAGAGAAAAAGTGGTCAGCAACACTCCTGTGACAAAATAAGCCAGAAGGCCCTGTCTTTAATAATAAGAACAGAAAATAACAGTAGCCTTCATCACCAAGGGGTCATGCCTCTTGATGGCAAAAATGAAATCTTCGTTTTGAATTCTGCACATTTCTGATCATACGTAGCATCTGGACAGGAAGCTGTTCACTAAGGACAGTCTAAAATTACTATGGAAACTAATCGTTTGTCAACAGTGGTAGTGTGTAGCAGAAGTGCCAGTAATCATTTAAAAAAAAAAAAAAAATCCAACAGACTTTTTGTCCCTGTCACTCAAATGAGAATCTGGGTGGAGAAGTTTTCCAGTTGTGTAAGTGGTTCACAAAAGACAACTGGGCTACAAGCCATGAGGCCACGTTGCCTAAAAATTTCCTGGATGAAGTTAGAAACCAGGATTTCTCTGAGATAAACTTCAGGGAGGGACACCGGTTAAGACGTTTGCAGGAGGATCTGCGGCATTGGTGAAGCCGCAGCCTTACTTGTCATCTGCTCAAGGTGGCCAAGCGGAGCAGGCCATGCACGGCACCTTCTTCCGCAATTCTGCAGCATTTTCTTGGTGTTAAGGGATCTGTGCGTGGTGATTTCCATAAAGGAAGCCACTTGCGTACTGCAGCCAAGAAGTCTGGTTATGCAAAAAGGGTGACATTCATTCTACACAGCACTTCCCCCATGGGCCACATCTACCAACCCAGGAAGAAAACCAGGGCTAAGCACCTGCTACAGGCAAATGCATAGTGCTGGCTACTTGCAAGGCGCAAATCTGCCTTCCCAGAATTTACAATCTACTTAAGGAGATGATTGCAGAGTCATAAGTCCTGTAGCAGTAGAGGGGGAGGTGGGCTCAGCAGAGTCTTCTAAGAGTTCAGGGCCAACAGACTGGGCCATTTCTGGGGCAGGGGAATACCCCTCTTCAACAGAACACACAGCTTGGGAAGCCAAGAGGGAGGGCTTCCATCTGCAATAGAAGAAGAGGGCTAACAGGGCAGTGGATGTCACAGCTAAATGACCTTCATATCTATATGTTCACTTTGTTAAGGAGAAGAAAAAAAATTTTTTTTCTTTAACATAAAGGGTCAGCTTACCTTTGGAGAACGGGTATAATGTTACGCCGTAGAGAAAGCACAGAAATACTGGAGAGAAGGGTTCCTACCAAGCATGGTGGGACTAGAGTCGTAGCAATGCTCTCTTCTGACCCAAAGGCTAAAACAGGGACCCCAACAAGAACTAAAAACATGTCATGGCGTGATCATGGAGGGAAACCCCCAAGACACCCCCAAGGGTGTCTTCTTCAGGCTTTCTGGCATACACCCAGTGTCCCACAGCTCCATGCTCACGTGACTTCCAATCTGAACAAGTTTCAGGCTGCTTCTGAGAAGCCACACCTCTGCCCTGACAGGCATTTGCGGGTGTCTTTTTTCTCTTCTCCATCCAGTGTTGGGTGCATGGCTCCCTACTGACAAGTGGTTCTCGCCTCCATAGCTGCAGCCCACCTATGACCACTCAGCTCTCCCTCACCTGTCTAGACTCCACCCCCAAAGTCCAAGCCCCTGCCACACACCTCCAAGAGGACTTGCGGATCACCACACACTTGCCCTACTGAACAGCGAAGACGGCACAGGCTTTCTGCACTCCTCAGCTAGCTCTCCAGCGTCCCGAGAAGAGGGACCACATCTTACACTCCTTGGCAGTATCTTGCGGGCTCCGGCACAGCACCTGGTAAACGAGGCATCTTGGACGTTTCACTTGTGTAGATGTCGGCAGGGACCTTGGTTCCTCAGCGGTGGCCTTCTCAAGGGCTGCTCGAGTGCCTCACAGCCAGGCAGCTGGCCCCAGAGTGAGTGATTCAAGAAAAAGAATGAGAGAGAAACAGGCTACAGTGCCTTTTGCATCTAGTCTCAGAAGCCACCCATGGTCACTGTCACCATTAGAAGTGAATCACTAAGTCCAGTCCACAGGACAGGGGATGAAGGTGAGCTCTTCCTCTTGAAGAGAAGAGTATGAAAGAATTGGCAACAATATTTCAAAACCACAGTAGGGGAGCCTGAGAAACATGGGAGGAAGGGTGTCAACAGGTGACAGATGTCTACCTTCATATCTTTATAATTATTTCACTTATTTGGTAGGGGAAAAATTTTGATGCAATATCATTTGCAGGTAGAGGAGCCATGATTTATGAAATCCAGTTTTCTTCTTATAGCTGTAGATATTTAGCTGTTCCCCTGAAAAGACATACCTGGCACCAAAGAATGGAAGGGCTCTTAAAACAGGCACAGATTTGGTTAGACCCTGTGGGAGGCAGCTACTGACGTGGCTTCCACGAGCCCCCACTGCTGGTACTTATGGCTTTGCTTGGTCTCTTCTCCCTGAGCGTGAGCTGGACCGAGTGACTTGCTTCTAACCTATGGAATATGGCACAAGTTAGGTTGGCCCCTCTGAAATGCGGGTGTGAAGGACAGTGTTTGCGGTCCTGCTGACATCTCCCTCCAGGCTGTCCACTCAGCTTGTGTGCATTTAGGAAGCTAGCAAGGGGCCCACGAGGCCAGGAGCTGAGGGCTGCCTCTGGCCAACAGCCAGAAAGGAAGCAGGGGCTCAGTCTCACCACCAGCGACTGAGTCCTGCCAACACTCACGGCAGCAAGCTTGGAAGCAGATCCTTCCCCAGTGGCACCTTGAAACATGGAGACCCCCAGGTGCAGACTGTGAGGGCCCTTGTGCCACAGGCACCCAGCTAACCTATGCTGGACTCCTGACCCTCAGGAACTTGGGGTTGTCGGGGGGGGGGGGCGGTCTTAAAGTGCTATTGTGTTAAGCCACTAACCTGTGGGGTGATTTTTACATACAACACATAACCAACACATCAATTGTTTACATTGTACACAAACTTAACACTGAAAATACAGCTACAGTATTTGGCACTGAAAGAAATGGTCTAAGCGTTTATAAAATAAGAAGTCCTACCTAGTTTTCAGCACTAAAATTATACACTTAAGTTCTATGCATTTTATGTGAATGAAAATATTTCCCCTTCATTTTAGCTCACATATACATGAGGATTTTCATCAAAGAGAGATGCTTAAAACAGAAACTTACTATTCTACTATGGGAGGCAGCCTCAACAATGCCCCCTAATGTGGCCCCACCCCTGGTAGTCATGTTTCTATTCAACATCCTCGACCTTGGGCGAGCTAGGCCTAGGACTCACTTCAAAAGCGGGAAACTCTGGTTGAGCATCCCTGAAGGTGAGAATCCAAAACCTGAAACTTTTTGAGTACCAAAATAATACTCAGGAAGTTTTAGATTTTGGATTTCAGATTTTTGGATTAGGGATGCCCAACTGGTATGGGTTTTGCCAATATTACAAAATCTGAAAAAAAAAAAAAAAGCTAAAATCTCCAACATTTCTGGTTCCAAGCATTTTGGATAAGGATACTCAACCTGTATGACAAAAGGGATGGGATGTTTCTTTCTTAGAGCAGGTCACAGAAAGATCCTGGATTTGGCCTGGCTTTTGCCCTCTGTTGCTTGATCTGATGGAGGCTACACTGGGAGCTGCCCTGTGGTAAGGGAGGCCTCTGCCAACAGACCGCAGGGAACAGAGTCCTGGGAAAGGAAGGCTTGGAAGTGAGGCCACGCCCATCAAGCTCTTAGATGACCACGCCCCCCCACACTTTGATGGAGCCTGGTGGAAGCCCCAGGTAGCCCCCCAGTTCACTGGGGTCTGGATTCCCGGTCCAAAGCAACTGACATAATAAGCATCTCTTGTTTTCAGCTATTGCATTTCATGGTAAGTGTTTGCACATTGATACAAAATTGATGAAACTGTCCGTGTAACTCACAAGTTTTGTATGTTTTAAAACAGAAGGGGCTGTTTCACAAGCACCGTATGCTTGGCAACCAAAGATAACGTTCGTTAAAAAATAATAATAATAAGGGGTTGGGGTTGTGGCTCAGTGGTAGAGTGCTCGCCTAGCATGCACGAGGCACTGGGTTCGATCCTCAGCACCACATAAATGTACAATAAAGATATTGTGTCCACCTAAAACTAAAAATAAATAAATATTTTTTAAAAATAATAACAGGGCTGGGGTTGTGGCTCAGCGGTAGCGCGCTCACCTAGAACGTGTGCAGCCCGGGTTCGATCCTCAGCACCACGTACAAACAAACGAATTGTGTACAACTACAGCAAATAAATAAATATTTTAAAAAATAATAATAATAATAACAATTATACAACAATGCTCACATCCACAGGAACAGGACCTTGTAAGCCCCTGGCAGGAGGGCAGATGCAAGACCTGCACCCACACACAGACTGAGCGGAAGAGCCCCGATGATGGCTCTTGCTTCTCCTCTGCCCACGCTGGAGGGATCTTCCTCCCTTCCGTTCCTGGAACTTCTCTAGGCTGCAATGGAGCTTTCGATGATCAAGAAGAGACTGGACAGTCTGAAGAGAAACTTGGTATGTTTTCCCCAAGGAATTGCAACCAAGGACACCTCAAAGGAAGCCCCTGGGGGAGAATGTTGGCTCAGAAGCAGATGGAGTCCCTGTTAGTCCTGGGATCTCCAGCCCCAGCCAGCTTCGACTCTTCACCCAGGGAAAGCCAGTGGCATCCAGAGTATGTCAGAAATGTGTGTCTGTTTCTTCACAAGACACGGGGAAATGCATGGTACAAAAGAGTCCAGGGATTCTGACATGTCGCTCCAAGTGGATGTACAAGACACAGGGGTCTTAAGAGCCCCTCTCTCTAAAGGGAAATATGTAGGGCATTTTGTTTTCTTTTGTGGTGCTGGGGATTGAACCCAGGGCCTCGTGCATGCGAGGCAAGCACTCTACCAACTGAGCTATATCCCCAGCCCTCAGAGAAACTTCTTGCCTGGGGGAGGAGACAGAGGTGCATGGAGAGAGGTGGCTTCTGCTTCCAAAAACATCCCTCCTTCTAGACTCCATGATCCTCTTCACACTTTGGGTTCAAAACGAATTCTATCCGTACCATCATGAGTAAGAAGCCATCCCACCCACTCCATCCCAATAAAAAAGGAGGCGAAGAAGAACAGCCGCATGGGAGGCAATTAAGAATTTCTCTCTCGTAATTATGAAACAAAATTTCCAGAATGGAAAATGCGCGTCTATCTTTTCTTTCTCCTTCTCTCATTGGCCAGGGGGTTCATGTTCCTACCAAATACTTTAAATAATTTGAGTCAGAAGCACCCTGGAGGAGGTCCGAATGGAATCCACACAACAGTTGGAAATCAATTTGTATGAAATGTGTGGTTTCTGCTCCCCTCGTGGGGCAGATGAAAAGTGAGTGGCCAGAACCCACTCTAAACCTGAAGTTACTTCTGCTGTGTGGTTTGGTCCTCCATCTAGGACGTCCATCTCTGAAGACCGGGCCTGGGCCTCCAGTGATTCTCCTTATCCCAAGGCATAAGGAAGGAACCTACCAACTGAAGACCCTGGCCGGTTCCTTCCCAGCCTGCTGGCATTAGTCACTCAAGCGGTTTAGGGTCTCTTCACTGCTCAGGATCTGAGTGCCTCGGTTCTAAGGCCCACAAGTGAGTCCTACCTCCACCCACACCCAACTTGATCACCTTGGGCGTATTGCCCGCCTCTCTAGGCCTCGGTTCCCACCTCTGTGGTAACTGCACAGGGAGGACATTCCTCCCTGTCTCTATGGCTAGTGGTAGAAGCTAGCACAGCCTGGTGGCTTAAAGCAATAGAAATGAATTCTCTTATGGTCCCGAAGTCCAACATCCGTCTCAGCAGGACAAAAATAAGTACCGGCAGCAGGACGGTGCTTCCTCTGGAGCCTCTGGGGAGAGTCCATTCCCCGTCTCGGCCAGCTTTGGTGGCTGGGCTGCTGGCAGAGCTGGGTCCGGGACTGCACTGCTCCAACCTCTGCCTCCATGAACGTTCTGCCTCGGGGTTCTCTCCCTGTGCCTCTGCCTATGAGGACACTGGAGGTGGCGATCAAGGGCCACCTGGATAATCCAGGATAATCAAAATCCTGAATTTAATGACATCTGCAAGATCCTTTTCCCTCAATAAGGCTACATGTACAGGTTCTAGGAACAAGGATGTGAGGCCACTTTTCAGCTGACCACAGGACATAGCTCCACGGGTTATATTTGAGGACTAACTATCTATTTGGCACGTAGTGAGCATCTTGAGGAACACCCCTTTGTGAGAGCACCTACCCCAGCAGGATGCATGCAGAACAGTGGCAGGGGCGGGTCCGTCATCCCTGCACATCATTTCCAGGAGGGAAGCGTAGACACTATAGGTTGTTTTTGCCCAGGAAAGAGGGCAGGGGGAGCACCCTCATCCGCACAGGCCAAATCAGCCCTGCCAGATCAGCGGACCCCACCCTCCATCTTGGGACAATTGGGGTATTTACTCCACAGATGATGATAAATGTAAGTAGCTATGACTTTGGCCACATACTCTTCCCCTCTTCAACTTCTAGGGAGTCTCTAAGCACAGGAGGAAGCAGGATGTTCCCTTGGGCTAGAGACCCACTACCACAGCTGGTTGAAGTCTGGCTTCTCTAACCGGGGGGGGGGGGGGGGGAATCAAAGACCCCTTTGAGTATTCCATTTTTAAAGAACTACTTGGGATTGGCAGACAGGCCTAAGGAAAAAGACACAGCGACACGTTCTGCACACGTCTAAGCAGCCACGATACTTTGTTAGCATCTTCCAATATTCCCAGATAAAGTCTTCTAAAAAGGGGTGTGCCTGTTTTGTGTTAAGTGCTTTAGTATGTCTGCAGAGAAAAGAATAAAGTGTTTTTTATTTTTTTACTCACATCATCTGCCAAGTAAATATTCTAGTCAAACTTGTGGCATTAAGGGTTCATTATTTCTGACATCAATGTCGAAATCACCATTTATTTTTTAAGGCATCTGGAAAACATATCCACATCCTTCTGTCAATATTTTGAAACTATGAAAATGACTTCATTTTCAACTGCTGTTCTATGAAGCTAGTACTGAATGGACAATGAATTAGCCGGGGTGGACAGAATTAATCACAACACCTACTATGGGAAAGTTTAGTCATTGGTAAATAATAAAGAGTTGGTGAAACCCTCCCTCCACTCATTGGTGACCTCAGCCAATGCACATTTAGTGACCTGGGCTACGAGTCTTGGGCTAACCAGGAAGCTCCAGATGGAGGTGACTCTTAGAAGGCCCTGCCCTGTGGGGAGGAAGATGATATGCAAATCGCCCGGTGAAAAGTAACAGGAGCTGGGATTGGGGAGTGGTTGTCACCCACCAGAGGACATAGCAGGCCACATCAGCATCAGCTGGGGGATTCAAAGAAGGCAGGACTTGACTAGGATTTGAAGGGGAAATACTGCTTAACAGGTAGATAGGTGGGCAGGGTGTCTTTAAGGTTCAGTGTGAGCAAAAATACAGAGATGCGTCACATGGGGCATATTTGAGAGACGTGCATATGGAGGGCTCAGGGAGAAATGAAGGTGGAGAGGTGGGTAGGGACCAAAACCACAGGGATCCCTGAAAGTCTCAGTAAACTGATAAAGCAGAAGACTGAAGACATGAGACAAGAGAAAACAAGGGGCTCACCTTAATCACCTTAGTGTGAGGTTCTTACAATAGGGAATAATATTATTGGAAGATAGGCTATAATTGGTTAAAGATGTATGCTGAAAAGTCTAGGATAGCCACTAAAAAAAAAAAAAAAAAAAAAAAGGGCCAGGCGCAGTGGCGCATGCCTGTAATCCCAGCACTTTGGGAGGCTGAGACAGGAGGATCGCGAGCTCAAAGCCAGCCTCAGCAATGGCGAGGCACTTAACAACTCAGTGAGACCCTGTCTCTAAATAAAATACAAAAAAAAAGGGGGGGGGGCTGGTGATGTGTGGCCCAGTGATCGAGTGCCCCTGAGTTCAATCCCCAGTACCACAAAAAAAAAAAAAAAAAAAAAAAAAGAGGTGTAGCCATTTATTATGGGTTGAATTGGGTCTTCCCCAAACACGTTCCAAACTGCAGGTTGGTGACCTTATTTGGAAATAGGGTCTCTGCAGATGTGACCAAGTAAGATGAAGTCATGCAAGATCAGAGTGACCCCTCAATCCAAACACTATTTTTATAAGTAAAGTGAGACCCAGAGGCAACAGGTGCACACAGAAGGAAGACAGCCACGTGCAGACAAGCAGGAATGAGAGTAGGGAGTCAACTACAAGCCAAGGCCCACCAAGGACTGCTGGTGGCGAGCACAAGTTGGGAGGAGGTGAGGAAGGATTCCCACTTAGAGCCTTCCAAGGGAGGCTGTAGCAGCTCCACCTCAGGCTTTGTGCCTATAGAATTATGTGTGATTGCCAGGCACACACCTATAATCTCAGCAACTCAGGGAGGCTAAGGCAGGGGGGTCAAAAGTTCAAGGCCAGCCTCAGCAATGTAGTGAAACCCTGACACACACACACACACACACACACACACACACACACACAAGGTCTGGGGATGTGGCTCAGTGGGTTCAATCCCCAGTACCCACCCCTCCCTCCAGAAAAAAGGTGTGTGATAAGATTTTTGTTGTTTTCAGACACATTGGTAACTTATATGGCAGCCCTAGAAATTAATATAGCTAAAAAGTCAATTGCAAAGATAGAATAATTAAACATACTAAATTATCCCAAAAAGATGCAGAAACCAAAGAATTGAATGCAAACAGAAAGAAGATAGTTGACATTAAATGTGAATTCAACTGCATGTAAATTAATAACCATCTCATTGTAAAATGGTGTAAAGTCCCCAATTAAATGGCAAGCAGTGCGGCTACAGGTGTAGCTCAGTGGTGGAGCATCTGCCTAGCACGTGTGAGGCAAAGGCTGTCACACTGGATAAAAGGCAAGGTTCAAACCACATGCTGTCTACATGAAATCCATGTTAAATTTAAAAGTAAAAGGATAGGAAATTACATACCACATTAACATTAATCAAAAAAAGCTAGAATGGCTATATTATACCAGATGGTAAATTTCAGAGCAAAATTAACTGAATAAGGTATTATTACCATGCAAAACCTGCTTGTTTTCTTATGTAAAAGTGAAGATGATAAATTATTTTCCAATCGCATTACATATTGATTATCTCATATTTTCCACCTGCATTAGTTGAATATTTTTATTCTGCAGGACATATTCAGCTCTGAGTTTGACTTATATAATGATGAGATTTTATAATTGTGCTCCTCTTTTTGCATCTGTGGTTAGGAAGGTGCTGGACTGTTTTCCTTGAAAAAAGTAAATACCGCCAGTAACAAGAAGCAAATCCACACTGACAAAGCCTCAGGTGGTTAAGCCCTTTTTCCTCATTAATTCTTCCTACATTTTGTCTCCATCTAGAGACAAAAGCACCAGTAAACCTGCAGCAAGAAATGCACAATACCACAATACGACGTTAGGATAAAACCCAGTGGTCTCAGTACAAAGATGCAAACTTTTTTTTTTTTCTTGAATTTATGCCTACAAGTTGTGTAGACAAATTTAACTCTTGGATCATCAACAAGTAGAAAGTAAGATTTTCAAAAGCTCAAAGCTCAAAAATAAATAAATAAATAAAAAGTATCTTTCAACATGGGCTTAAGCCCAGGAACAAGACTGGCAATCAATAAATATTTGATTGACTTAAATTATGTAACCTTGGGCAAGTTACTTAACCATTTCCTCCTCTGTAAAATAGAGAAAATAATAGTAACCTACTTACGGCAGTTAAGATCCTTTACTTTTAAAAGCCTATTGGAGGGCTGGGGTTGTGGCTCAATGGTAGAACGCTCGCCTAGCACACGCGTGCTGCCTGGGTTCGATCCTCAGCACCATGTAAAAATAAAAGGCATTCTGTTACAACTAAAAAGAATAAATAAATATTTTTAAATAAATAAAATAAAGCCGGGTGTGGTGGTACATGCCTGTAATCCCAGCACTTGGGAGGCTAAGGCAGGAGGATCGCGAGTTCAAAGCCAGCCTCAGCAATGGCAAGGCACTCAGCAACTCAATGAGACCCTGTCTCTGATAAAATACAAAAAAGGATTGGGGATGTGGCCCAGTGGTCGAGTGCCCCTGAGTTCAATCCCTGGTACCAAATAAATAAATAAATTTAATTAAAGCCTATTGGAAATCATTCTGTTGGAATAAAGAAGACAGCAAGTAGCAGACCAAGTTAGCTTCAGGTACTCTTGTTGTATGGAAACATCCACATTTTCTGGACAACTGAATATTTTCTTTTTATGTGCTAAGGTTTCTTTTTAGATTTTCTCCTTTTTAAAAAACCAACATGTGTACAAATATTTCTACATGTACTTTATTTTTCCCCATGTATATACATTTCATTTATTTGTGCACTTAAATTAACTCCTTTCTAATCCAGCTTCTAAAGCTCCCAAAGACTTCCTGTGGAAGTCAGTTTCTTCTAAAGTAGTCATAATTCACATCTAGCTCTAATTGGAGAAATGTCTTTCTTGACTTTGTGCCATAGTTAAAGATACAGGATCAGAGCTTTATCTCATTTCAAAGAGTTTTACTTGGTTTGGAAACAGACACTTCTGATAGTTCTTTGTTCTTTCTTCCCCCTGTGATAGTTCCATCTTTTCTGATAATATTTCACATTCTCTTTGTTTTTCCATTTTTTTTACATTTATTTAAATTTATTTTTATATGTTCTAATTAGTTATACATGACAACAGAATGCACGTCAATTCTTCTACATGTATTTTATTTTATTTTTTAAATATTCATTTATTTCCTTTTAGTTGTACACAATGCGTTTATTTTTACGTAGTGCTGAGGATTGAACCCGGGCCATGCACGTGCTAGGCGAGTGCTCTACCGCTAAGCCACAACCCCAGCCCCTCTACCTGTATTTTAAATACCTTGTTTTCTTAAACAGAGTAAGTCATTACACTTCAACATTTTCACAATGATTACAACACTGACCCTGAATTAGTAGGTATACTATTGTGGTTCACAGCAATGGGTGTGTAAGCTATATAGGGCCCTTGCTCGTATACCAAACAGCTTTGTGCAATTTCATTTCTGTACAGTTACCGAGCTTGCTCTCAACAGGTCTACCATTACATGGCCCTCCCGTTTTCTGTTTCTGACATTTGACACAGGAAAGCTAGCAAACCAGGCTGTTTCAGGAAATGGACTTTGGGTGCTGGCCTTTTCTAGGGTGTGGTAAAGGGTGCATGACTGCAGGGAAGCTCCTATGATTGCAAGGTGTCTAGAAGTGTCTAGAATTGCCCAGTGTGACTTCCCCATGGCGCCATGTTGTCCCATATCAACTACTGGGGACAAGGTGGGAACCAATGGTTTCCTTTAGTTAAAGTCTCAAATAACAAAAAGTACTTGACACCACCAGAAAAAGTCTTATATCACAGTAACTTATGTGCTTTAGTGTTCTACAGTTTCCCATTATATAAATAAGAAAATGAGTGGGGTTTTAGTGAAAGGGGAGAGAGAAAAGAGCCACATGGTGTTAAAAGATGCCAGGAAGCCCAGGAACACTGGCATCCTTTTGAACATTCAATTAGTCAATTTCAACTGTGCTACAAGGAAACTTTCCCCAAATTATATTTTATATAAATATGTTAAGCTCCATTTGCTTCACAGACATCTGTCTCCCTACAAAAGAAACAAGCAGATGATCATGTATCGGGCAAAATTTATAATGTGTCAGGTGCTAAATCAGGCACATTGTATTAAACATTTTACTGACTATAAACAAGAGCAGAAATTACAGACGTATGTAGCTCTGGAAATTGAATGAAAATAGCAGCATAATTCAATGTTAATTAGATGTCCATGGATAAAACAATCATTAACTCTTTAGCTGTAACTCCAAGGTATTTAATGACTGTAACATTTTGCAAGTACCAGAGTACCTGAAAATACCTCATCGACTCATGAAAATCTATCTTTAAAATGCTAGCCCCATTCTGTGAAAATTACGTGCGCACACTAGTGAGCAATGACCTGCTACACATACTGTAACTGCAATCCAGTAAAACAAATATATGTGCTAATCTATACTTTATCATTTAATGATGATATTTTTTCAGGAGAAACAAACATGATGGTGAAATCTCCCCAATCTGCTTCCACTAGCCTCCCCAGCCCTCACTTCCTAACAGACTGTTTTTTTTTTTTTTTAAACATAGTCCATCTTATTGACTGGTAGTGCATTTACACAGGCCAGAGGTAGGGATGGCCCAGGCTTGCAGACTTCTGGGGGCTCCTGGTTGAGGATGAATTCGAGGGCCTTGAGGCAGACAGGGAGCCTGGCTTTGACCCACCGTCGCCCCTAGAGGTCCAGAAGTTGAGCAGCATTGTTTTTTAACCCCTTCTCTCACAGAGCCTAGGAGCACTGGGCACTAGGGCTTGCTCCCAGCAGCTCCCTAGCTACTGTGAAGATGAAGAATGAAGGGAATGCACCCAGGACTCGAGAGGCACAGAAGCCATGGGACAAAGCTGGTTCCAGGACTGCCCTATCGTGCCAGCTGCTGCTGCTGGGGTGACAGCCTGTACCTGGAATGCATCTGGGCTGCAGAGAAGATGCTCTCCGGCAGAGCCAGCTAGCACCTGGCTTTTATTGGTTGTGTGTTTTCTCTAACTCAGGATTTTTTAAAAAAGGTCGCCTGAGGTGGTGGTTTGGTGGGGTGGAGATGGGGGTGGGACACAGGTCACTGGGAGGAGACCTCCAGCATGGCATGACAGGTCCTCCACATGCAGTCCCAGGCCGAGAGTCCCAGCCAGCACCACGCCAGCAGCCAGAAGGAAGTGGAGGCTGGGCTTGCTCAGCTCAGCCTTGGCTGCCTGGAAGAGGCAGCTGCTGCCTCCAGGCCCCTCTGTGGTGTTCAGCAGCGTGGAAGGGAGACTCTGCTCAGCTCCTTGCCTTCCTGCCCAGGGGCCAATGCACAGCCAGGCTGGTGCAGTTCATGAAGGCCTTGTTGGCCTCCTCCACGATCCTCTCTCGGGTCTTCACATTCAGGCCCAGGGCATTCATCCTGGCCTGGCAGGGCACTGCCTGAACTGCTGGGCACTGTCAACGGGCTCAAACACGTAGAACTGGACCCCTTCCCAGGTGCTGGGGAGCTTCAGTGCCCGCTGGGCCACCTTCTTGAGCACCGGGTCTTCCGACAGGTCCCCCACATGGGGTTCTGCACGGGCTACCAGCAGCTCTGGCCCATTCTGCCCCTCACAGTGGGTCCGCTCCATGTGCTTCTGGACAGCCTCGGAGCCCTGCACCAGCTCCCCGTGTCCTCGGTCAGCACCTCTTTCTGGTGCAGCTCCATGGGGAAGCACGGGGGGGGGAGAAGGCTGGCTGGGGGTCCTTGCCGTGGTCCATTCTTGCTCGAGGGCTGAGCATGTGATGTCAAATGCAGTTGTAGACAGCTTAAACGGCTCCTCCTCCTGCTGCCTTTCAAGAAGTCCTGGGTGCACTGGGCGTCTTCCGTCTGGCCCCCGTGCTTCCTTGGTCCTGCTTGAGGAGCTTGGAAAGGTCCTCCATTCTGGTGCGGTTGTCCCTTTCTGGGGCCACTGAGTCCTTCTTCTTGGACATGTTTCTACTCCCTCGGAGGCCTCCACCGCTGCGAACACTGTTGTCCAGTGGCTCCTGCTGCCACGCTCTGGTCCAGGTGTGGGCCATGCGTCTGTCTGTCTGCTGGTCAGCACTATCAGCTGCCCCTGAGCTGGGTGGGTGGCCTCCCACGGGCTCTCCAGGGCAATCCTGCAGAGCTCTCATGTGTCCCAACACCAGCCCCTCCCCAAATGCTCTATGCCACCCCACCCACCCCCTTGGCCTACAGTGTCCCTCCTCCAAGTCTTATTGTAGCATCTTTCCAGCTCCTTCCAAATTTCCATCTTTGTATGAATCCTGCCCTGCCCTCACCTGCACAGTACTCGGTACAGTCCCTCGTCCCTTAACGAGGGGAATGGGTTCTAAGTAATGCGCTGTTAGGCGATTTGCTTCTTGGGCAAACATCACAGGGTGTGCACAGGCCAACCTAGATGGTATGGTCTGCCACAGACCTGGGCTATTATGGCTCCTAGGACCATGATAAACAAAACAACACAGATCAGATCTAGCACAAGAGAAGATGATTCACCAAGAGACATGGTAAACACGAGACCCATAAGGCTGCTTCCAGTGTATACCCCATCACTTCTTTTTATTTTTAATTTTTTAATATTCTAATTTGTTATACATGTTTTCAGAGTACATTTCATTTCATATTACACATAAAGAGCTCAATTTTCAAGTTGTTGGTCTTACATAAAGTATTTTTACAATTGTGTCTTCATACATGTATTTAGGGTAATCATGGATAACTCAGTCTACCATTATTCCTATCCCCTTGCCCCCTCCCTTCCTCCCCGCTCTTTGTTCTATTTAAAGCTCTTTCATTTCTCTCATCCCCACTCCCTTGCCTTTATAAGTTAGTATCTTCCTATCAAAGAGATTATTCGACCTTTGGTTTTTGGGGATTGGATAACTTCATTTAGTATTATTTTCTCCAACTCCATCCATTTACCTGCAAATGCCATGATTTTACTCTCTTTTAGTGCTGAGTAGTGTTTCATTGTGTATATATACCAAAGTTTCCCTATCCATTCATCTGCTGATGGGCATCGGGGTTGGTTCCACAATCTAGCTATTGTGAATTGTGTTGCTATAAACACTGATGTGGCTGTGTCCCTGTAGTAAGCTGTTTTTTTTTTTTTTAATATTTATTTATTTGCTTTTAGTTGTACACGATACGTTTATTTGTACGTGGTGCTGAGGATCGAACCTGGGCCGTGCACGTGCCAGGTGAGCGCTCTATCGCTGAGCCACAACCCCAGCCCCAGTAAGCTGTTTTTACATCCTTTGGGAATAGACCAAGGAGTGGGATAGCAATATCACCCTGATTCCAAAACCAGACAGAGACAAATCAAAGAAAGAAAACTTTAGACCAATATTTCTAATGAATATAGATGCAAAAATTCTCAATAAAATTCTGGCAAATCGAGTACAAAAACATATCAAAAAGATAGTGTACCATGATCAAGTGGGCTTCATTCCAGGGATGCAAGGTTCATTCAATATAAGGAAATCAATAAATGTAATTCATCACATCAACAGGCTCAAGGATAAAACTCATATGATCATCTCAATGGACACAGGGAAAGCATTTGACAAAATACAACATCCCTTCATGTTCAAAATGCTAGAAAAAATAGGGATAACAGGAACATACCTCAACATCATAAAGGCCATTTATGCCAAGCCCCAGGCCAACATCATCCTAAATGGAGAAAAATTAAAAGCATTCCCTCTAAAAACTGGAACAACACAGGGATGCCCTCTTTCACCACTCCTATTTAACATAGTTCTTGAAGCCCTAGCCAGAACAATTTGACAGACGAAAGAAATTAAAGGGATATGGATAGGAAAAGAAGAACTCAAATTATCACTATTTGTAGATGATATGATTCTATACATAGAAGATCCAAAAAATTCCACCAGAAATCTTCTAGATCTAATAAATGAATTCAGCAAAGTAGCTGGATATAAAATCCATACCCATAAAACAAAGGCATTTCTGTACATCAGTGACAAATCCTCAGAAAGAGAAACTAGGAAATCCACCCCATTTACTATAGTCTCAAAAAAAATAATAAAATATTCGGGAATCCACTTAACAAAAGAAGTGAAAGACCTCTACAATAAAAACTACAGCATGCTAAAGTAACCCATCACTTCTGACACTGAACTTGCAAAAATATGTACACATAACAGGAGTACAAAAAAACAATAAAAATCATACTAAGTACATAAAGCGGTGACATAGCTGCTTATCACTGTCAAGTATTATGGATGTGCTATACTTTTATAGGACTCTCTGGGCCACGTCCCCCGACTATATGTCCACAGAAACTAGCACGAAGCTTCTGCACATAATGATGCTACCACACACAGCCTGAGTAAGTTAATTGCACACCATACCATGAAATCCTAGGCATAAAGACAAGACCAAAAAAAGATCCTATTTTTAACATTAATACAGAACAGTTCCTGTGGCCTCTCTGCAATCATTTAAAGTTAGGAAAAAACATTTGGCTTTGTCTGCTCTGCATAAACTTCTGAAATGTGAACTAGTAAGTTTTAAAGGCATGAAATGGCTTTTCCCTGTGGCTTCACATAGAATCCTAACTGTAGCGTGAGCTCAGGGCCTCTGTGAATGCTGGTACTAACCCCCGCATTGGAACTCCACCTGCTGGCTTATCAGTCTCATGTAGAATACGTGTGGTCAAACGATCTATAAAATTCTGCTATGGGGCCCCCCAAACATTTTAAGGGCTTACATAAGCTGAGGGCCTTGACCTTTCACTGATCACCCACAGGCCTGAACTGATGTAAAATCTTAACCGACTCAGAAAGTTGATGCCACTACACATTTTTGCAGGGCTCACACTACACAGCAACCCCCAGAATCCAGATCGGGGTATCAAGTGGCGATATTTTTACTGCTTTTCAGTGGCCACCTCCATGGGCTGCTGCGGGCACTTGTCTGGGGCAGGCGCACAGGTTCTCAGGTAGTCCCGAGCGTGGGCTGGAAGCTGCTCTGCGCGGCACACGCATTTCCCACTTGCAGCGCTGCAGCCGTCATCTGCTGCCTCTGGATCTGCCTTTGTTTGGAGGGTGGGAAATATTTTTCTTTCACATTCAAATTCAGAAGGGCAAAACCAACTTGGAACCCCAGTCAGCTGCTCTTAGCTACCGAAGTTGATACAAGCCACAGAGGAATAATGATACTACGACCAATAATAAAGCCTCCAAAATCTTTTGCCTTCCTTCTCTCTGCAAGATCCCTCAGTCCTTTTCTTTTTTTTTTTTTTTAATATTTATTTATTTACTTTAGTTGTACACAATGCAATAATGCATTTATGTTTACGTGGTGCTGAGGATCGAACCCGGGCCGCGCATGTGCAAGGCGAGCGCTCTGCCGCTGAGCCACAACCCCAGCCCCCCTCAGTCCTTTTCTTAAGAACGCCAGAGACCGGGCACAAGATAGAGGACCGGCACTTTCCACCAGACCTTCTTTTCGACTGACATCTGCAGCCAACATGGCTTATTATCTCTGTTGTGGTAAAACAGCAAAGAACAGATTAAAATCTAGTTTCTACAAACCCTCACTCTTACATCTTTGTTCATCAGACGTCCTCACGAGAGCTGCGGCAAAGCAGACGGAGGGACTCATTGGATGGCTAAACCCCTGCCCTGCCCTGTAACTTGCATGTCAAAGACCAGTGGGCACAAGTGGGAACAACGAGGGAGGGCCGGCCACTTCCTACCTCCGAAGGGTTCCCCAGACACCTGCACACCATGACAGTGGGGCACAGGGTGCACTCCATCTTCCCAGCTGAGAAAACAAGAGGCTCTGAGGCACAGAGAGATGCGTCAGGCACCACGTATTTAAGTAGCAGGTCTAGAGGCCGCACCATGATCCCCGACTCCCATGGACCAGGCACTTCCCATGTGCCATAAGGGTCACTCTTCACAGGGGAGGTCTGTCCTCTCTCTTATAGACAGAGATGCAGAAATGTGAAGGACCCAAAGAAGGGACAGAGGCAGATGACAGTGGCACAGGACAGACGGGACTGTCCAGTCCAGTGGACGGTGAAGTGTCTGCAGAACCCGTTGCTCTGCCTCCAGCCCCACTGTCTGTCCACTAGGCTGCCGTGGACCAGCAAAGTGCTGTGGCACCTGGGGCTGACGGGCCCCTGGAGAGACCCTGCTCTGGGGCTGCTTCTAACCGCGGCCCCTGCACTGCTACCACCCCTTCTGCCCACTGCTCTGGGCTCTTTGTGAGACAGCCCCTGCTCTTGGGAGACCTGTCTGGGGGTTATGCATTCCCCTCCCCCAAGAAGCAAACCCAGCACAGGCTGTCCCTCGGTGCCCAGCCCGGCTCGGGCTGTGCAGTCAGCGGCCCCCCTCCGCCCCCTCACCGCCAGTCAGGGCTCCTGGCTCGGGCTGAGCGCTCTGTGCTGAATGCTACCCTTTGTCTCCGAAGCCCCGGGCTGGCTCTGAAGGCTGGAAGCCTGAACAACAAGGATGAATCAGAGTATTTATTTTTGAGGTTTTTCTCCAAGCTGCCTCTTCATCAGCTCTTAAATAGCAGCATTCAAGCTGCCACAGATACTTCCAGAAGTTTGCTGGCCTGGGGTTCCCAGGGGGTAGAACTTCGCCTTCCCGGCATCAAATGCAACAGCTCCACAGCACCCCCTCCCACCGAGAGGCACGCCTGGATTTCTCCAAGAGACGGGTGGCCTACATGTTTAAATTGATTGATTTTTTAAATTGTTTTCAAATCCCTCAGGTTGCATGAGCAATGCTGGATTTCTATTTCTAAGCGTGGTGACCTTTTCTAAAACTGTTTTATGCCTTTCACTCTTCCTTAATTGGTGCCACCTAAGACTGCCTCAGAGCCCGCTGATAATCCAGGACGTGGAAACTCAAACCTGAATCAGAAGACCCACAGTGTGGTTTTCGGATATTAAGATTTTTTTCATCTGAAAGTTAACCGTTCTTATTCAGATTGGAAGCTTAAACCAGAGAATAAAACAATCAGCCTCAAACAAGAGAGAGATGCAAGAATCATGCACAAATCAGTAACTTGTTCTCTCTTGGTACATCATTCAACTGCCTTTAATAGAACAGAAAGGTACTTTTCGCCTAAAGCACTGGTTTGTACCTGCACCTACATTATTTGACTGGATGCTCTCAAGAATGCAGAGAAGCTCAAAAGAAAAAAGAAAGAAAGAAATGGGGGGAGGGTTGGACCCAGCAACAGTGAAAATTTGAGGCTGTTACACAGAAATGCAATAGATGAACCCGAGTCTCCAATTACACTTATCTTAGTACATTTGCATGTGAGCAGAGAGGGGCTCAGGAGAGGGGCCTGTTCTTCCCATGACAGTTTGGAAGACAGAGGGACCAGGCGTAGAAGTGTGCGCGCCTTGTGCCAGGGCCTGGAGGAGGGTCTCAGGAGGGACTCTGACAGTGTGCACTAGCTGCAGGGCTGTGCTGTTCCCTTCAGGCCAATCACACTGTCAAAAAATCTGCTCACTGGAATGTTTTCTGGCTAAATGCAGAACTTTTTTCGTTATGGTGCGCATTCCAACTCAGTAAGGCCATTCCAGCGACCCCAATGCCATTGGTGCCCACAAATGGACCAGAAGGAGATTGCCAACAATGGATGGGATTGAAAAAATAAAAACAGCCACCACTTTTTACCTGCTGAACATTCTAATCTGATGCTTTATGTCTACTCATTATTTAAGTCCTCAAAAGGCCCACCCAAAGGACTAGTAATTCCCTCACTTTGCAGAGGAGGAAAACTAAGCCTCAGAGAGGTTGAATAAGTCTGAAAGATGCACAGCTTTAAATGACAGAGCTTGGGTTCCAATGTCATGTTCTTTGGCTGGATCATACAGCTCCAGATCGGCTCTGGGCTCTCACAGCTCCTAAAATAAAGTCCCCAATGATATCAACAAAATAAAGAGGCAACATGCAGAGGCACCTCTTAACTGAAATGTAAATGGCTGAGAGCCTCAGCAGTGGGGAATCAGAAAACTTGAACTTTGTTCAGGGAAATTTCTGCACTTTCCTACAGCAAAGATGGGACGAGAAGACAGCAAGTCTTAAACGCTAAAGAAAGTCCCGTCAGAACTGAGTCTCATGACTTTTCTCATGACATGTCATGTGAAGTCCAACTGGCACTTGGAACCCAGAGAAAACCTGTCCCTATGAAATCTTCCTAGCGACGTTACTTCTTACATGGTGTATGCAATCTCAAGTATCCCAACTACAGCCCTGAGGGACTGGCAGAGAACCTTAGGGCTTCACAAGGTAGTTCAGGCTTAATCCGCCTCCTGAAGCTCAGCGTCGGAGCAGCTGGGCCACAGTAGAGCTCACACTTCTTTACTTTCCTTATGATTCTTACCTGCAAGGTTACACTACTTGCAGCCCTAAATAATTTCCACCATAAATTACAACAATAACTTTCGTTGAGGTGGACTGGAAAACTATAATTCTCAAAAAGAAAAAAAAAAAAAAAGAATTTGAGAATCCTGTAGATTTTTGCCATTTCTGACAGTGGGCAAGCATGAGTCCTCTGTATCTGGGTGCATGTCGAACTGCTGTGAGTAAAAGCAGCTTTAGGAGCACGGGGGGGGGCTTCCCTGCAAGTTAAGTTCCCCAAGAATGAATGACTGAAACCTACACCAGAGATTCTGATCATTATCTGGGGTGAGCTGCAGAAAGACAGCCAGGGTGCAGGCGTTGAGGGGGTGGAGGGGTCTAGAGGTTGGGTCTTTGAGGGCAGCTCCCAGCGTGCCCAGCATGCAGCCCAGGGCATGCTCAATATAATGTATACAGGAGGACGGAGGAACTGACAGGTGCTGGGCAACCACATCCTCTCCCTGAATCTGTCCCAGGCATCCACAGGAATCTCCCACATAATCCACTGCAGGAAACTGTAATTCCCACGGGGAAAGAGCAGATGGAGCCTGTCTTGTTAGCCCCGGCTACTAATAACAATGATAATAATAGCAGTAACCACCACCATTTATAGCTGCTGTTGCTGTCACTGGTGATGGTGGTGACATCAACAGCAGCATCCTTGTTGGGCAGTCCAGAGGGGACAAGTAAGAAGTCGCCCAAGGTCACAAAAATCAGGAAGGGGAGAAGCCAGGGTTCAACCCAGTCCTTCCGACTCTGAAGCTAACTAGGTTTACACTGCACTAATCCCATTTCAGATATTTTAATTTGCATCATCCTTCTTTTCCCAGAGTGTGTAATCTAATACCACACGTGACCTCATAAAGCCTTTCCTTGGGAGTCATGTTTTCTGATCTGGTATGTTTCTCTCAATGAGCCCTCTTTGATCAGGGACAGCTCCATCCAGATACCATGGCTGAACTCAATGGGACAGCGCGGCAGGAAGCTTCTAGCACCCAGCTCACGGCCCTCACGCATCCCACAGCACTGCAGTGCGGCCATCCAAGGCCAGGGTCAGCACCCGGGTGAGGGGACATCGATGCCGGGCTGGGAGAGCGAAGCACACGCAAGAAAAAAAAGCAGTGAGTCAAACCCCAGGTGAGGCACAGAAGTTATGAGCGCATAAATATCAGGAGGCAGAAGCTAACAGCCACCCAAGGTCCCCACAAGTAATTAATGACCGAGGGGTGAGAAGGGAAATAAACGTCAGCCGCCCAAGTGTTCTAGGCACGGCACTGTTTGACACAGCTTTTCACTTTTATTTCAAATGTAAGCATTTACTGTAACAGAAAGTGAGTCAGGAAATTGGAGGAACAACCCCATGGCTACCTGGGCTTCTCCTCTTTAGAAGGAAGGGAATGTTCTAGAAGACTTTATGGTCTCACAAGGCGCAGTGATCCTGTAACTGTTTTCCCTGTTGTTGAGAGATCAGAGATGGTGACCAAGTTGCAGGGAGGTAACACTGGAATTGAGGGAGGGAGGGACAAGGCCAACGGGGGCAGGCACCAGTCAGGAGAAAGTGTCTGAGGCTCAGGTAGTTTGTAGACCCCCGTAAGAGCCACGGTGCGTACCTCCTGCTCTGGTAAGAAGGCTGACCTCCAGGAAGGTGGACCAGCACACATCTAATGGGGACCAGCCAGCTAGCAGGTAGAGGCCTGTTGGGGAAGGGGTGAAGGGACTTGGGTCCAACACGGAGCATGCTAAAGCAACAGCTCTGCCAGTTCATGCTTCATTAATTATTCCTCAAGACAGCAGCATATCTCCTTTCCGGCCATGTGCTGGCTTGAGGTAAGAGCCCCGGGCCTGATGGACATGGAGATCAACAGATGGCCTATTTTCACTCAAGAATATCTTAAGTAGGACTCATCCTTCCTGAGTTTTCTCCATCTGGCAAAATATGAGACACGTGAGACACAGTAGAGATGGGCGGTGAAGAACTGTGAATTCACAAATCTGACTTTGGGGTGCGCAACTCAGTCTGACCCTTAGCAAATCCTGAATGACTGGGGAGACCTGTTTAAGCTACAGTCTCTTTAGCTTTAAAGGCCACAGTGGTGCAACCTCAGAGAGTTTGGGACGATTCGAGAGACTAATTCACAAAAAAATACTGGGAACAGCACCAGATATTTACCAGGTATGGAGTAAATGCGGACTACCATTATCGCTTGGGGTACTGCTTGTGTGAGCAAAGGTTGTAGGAAGCCCTCTTTACACTAGAGTCCACCGAAATGAAAACACATGCCAATCAGAATCCTCTGGATGGATCAATCAACACAGGCCACTAGGCCTGCCCCAAGCAAGTCTGCTTTATATCATTGTTGGTAGGAAATGAAACTGGTGTTGACTTCAGGTTACTTGTCTGTCTCACTCATGCCAAAAGTTTATTATTCAAATATATTTAGTCCCAAAGTTCAGGAAGATCAACCTGTGACTTTTAACAGAACACAAAACCCAAGAGGAAGCAAGACATTTAGGGATAAAAAGCAACCTTCCCTGGATATGCAAGGGAACTGACAACAATGGCATCTCCCTCATAAGCCAGAGGCCCCAATTCTGCCCAGTAAGAGGAACTGGGTCACTGCGTGGTTCCCATCCAAGGGGAATATGCAAACACGAAATTCTGTCTCTGTTACAAAACCCTGGTCAGCCTCACTAGGGAAGAAAGTGGTGAAGGTCAAGGTAATCAAAGCTCATCATTTTCAAATGGGGGAAGCGTCTGGGAAAGGTCACGATCTTCATATTGCTTCTAAATGCTGGAAAAATGAGCTGAATAGGGAAAGCTCCACCTTCCCCTCCTCTCAAATGCAGTGCTCAATAAATACTCATTGCCTTCGAGCATGAAAGGATGGGCTCATGCTCCCAGGAGTCCCACAACCATCAGACAACTTGTTTAAATGTCAGAGGCCTGCACTGCCCTTTAGAAGGCCCTCTACAATGGAGCAAATTTCCCTGCAGCAGCAGAAAGAAGCCCGGGCTCCCTGGAGTCAACAAGAGGAAAAGGGTGCACCAGGCCAGGGTGGGCGTCAACATGCAGAAATCACCTCTGGATCATTCCTGGTTGCTTATGACTAACCCACCAGGAAACAAATTTAAGCCTTCGATGGGAAAACTGATGGGCAAATCTGGTCTCTAAATCAAGAAGCAGGGGCAGAAGGCTGACTCTTAAAACAAGCCTCATTTGCCGGGCCAAATGAAGAATTAATTATAAACCAAGTGCTCAACATGCCGGCTCCCAGGCTTGGATGTGATTTGTTTCCAGACACATGGCCCTACTAATTGGTATGAAGCCACCAGCAGGACAGAGCAGGCCTAGACAGAGCTCCAGCAGGGGAAGCCGCGAACGAATAGGATCTGGGCCACGGTCTGCTGCGTCGTGAAGGACTGAAAAAGGCCTAGGCACAGAGGAAGTGTACTTCTTCTCTTAGGCAAGCCACGGCATGCAGTCACTGGGTAAGAGAAGGGGTGGCAGGGGAAAGAAAGCCAATTCCACAAAATTAAAAAAAAAGAAAGGCCTAGGACTTTTCCTGCAAGTTGACGGGCATCCCTTCAGGATTCACTTGGTCAGAGGAGAGGGAGTAGAGGAATCAACAGGGCATCATCTGCAAGATGTTTCCCAGAAAGCTCCATTGTAGCATGTTTATTCCCTAAAATTTGCTTCGGAAGGACTGCAGTGCTGCTGACTGCGTTAAGGTCAAAATTGCATCCTAGTGCTTTCTGGGCTTGGGCTGTCCTTCGGTGAGAAGAGGGAAACAGAGTCGCCTGTTCTGTGCTAAGAAAGCACCATTCCAGCCCAGGTGTGCTGTGTGCAACCAGTTCCAGGGACAGGGGTGGTCCTGCGGCAGGAAGGAAACCCAGCCTTGTGCCCTCTTAAGGTGCATCACACACACACACACACACACACACACACACACACACACACACACACCACACAAACACACCCCACCCTGGTTTTCAGCAGAGGGAGCTCAGCGACTGGGCCGTGACCACAGCAATTGATGGCAAGGCCAGATTAGTTGTGGAGAACCTGAGTCCAAGCCAGTGCTCGCAGCAGGGTGCTATCCCATTAGGAAAAAATATGCATCGATGGTACTAGAGAGGAAAAAAAACCCAAGCCTAGTGATAGTGAAAAATAACCACTGAAAAGATAACGAATGATCGTGTGACTTTTTTAAAGCCCTCAAGTGGCTCCTTAATTTCTTCTAGGCAAAGGTGGCTGAGGGAGACCCACAGGGTGCCAGCCTCTTACCAGCAGTGTGTCACTTGGGGGAAGAAAACGCATCCCCTAAGGCAAAGCCATCTGCAGTTTTCTCTCTTAAAAATTCACCCTGATGTGTTTAGAAGTAGAACATGAAGAAGGAGCTAAATAATGCAGGAGCGAATCTACAGAAGGCCTGGGAGATGTTTGGCCGTGCACGCGAAGGGAAACGCACGGTTGCTTAGCTCCTAGCCAGGTGCCTGCACGCAGCCCCTCTCTGGGGAAATCAAACTCTACCACTGGCAGCGTGGGCTCCAGACTGTGAGGTCTGGGGAGGAAAGGAAAGAGGTACAAAGACACTTTTAAGAAGAAAGCCCTCTTTTTTGAGCCCTGCTTCTACACAGGGGCCTACACACATTCACGTAGCCTGGTAGTCGTCAGCTCCGGGGGCCACACCAAAGGGGAGCTTGGGCTGATAGAGGGAAGCCAGCAACAACAGGAGGCCACTACCAGGTGACCTGTGGAAACGTGGGTCAGGTCGGTGCACCAGAAATAGGCACACCCTGAACACGTGATCCGGCCAGGGAGCCGATGACCCAGTAGTTCTTTTTGCCTCCTGATACCAGCCACAAAAGGAGCCTCACGCCACGTGGACAAGATGGCTCAATGTCTCAAAAGCGGGGCCCCTCAGCCCTGACTTCTCATTAGAGTCACTTGGGGAGCTTTGACAGGGAGCTGATGCCACCCCTCACTCCCAAGCTAGAGGGGTGCATCTAATTGATCTGGAACCCGCCCAGGTATCCCTACTTCTTTGAAAAGGTCCTCAAGTGATTCTAAGGTTCAGGCAGGGCTGAGAACCACTGGGATACGGAGTACTTAGAAGAAATGGCTTCACGGCTGCTGAAACGGGAGCCAATGTAGGCAGCAGGCCTCACCACCGGCCCCCGCCGGCCCAGTGAGCACGCAGGCCTGCTGCCAGGCTTCTGGGGTTGCGGAGTCCCTGCATCACAGGCCTCCCCACAGCAACGTCACACAACGCATTTTCTGAGTGATCAGAAGCCAGCAGATGCCCACTGGAGCAAAGAACGCTACTGAGAAGATCCTAATGGACAGCAAGACTCCAGGTCATCGATTAAGCAACTGGAAGTGCTGTGTGAGGACAGGAGAGAGCCCAGGCTGGGGATGGGAAGGGCCGCCTGTTTGTTCCATCCCAGGGCAAGGCGGGAACCCAAAGACGTGTTTTCTAGATCTCCATCGTGTGCCCCACTTTAATGGCCTCCCAAAGGCAGGGGGGAAGCTTTCAAGCTGCATGTGCACAGGAATCGCAGCAGAAACCTGAAAAATGAAATTCCTGGATTCTCTTGCCCAGTTTGCACTGGAAAAAAAAAAAAAAAAAAATGCCTTTAAGTAGGTCAGGAAGCCCTCTTCTCTGTGCCTCAGAAGCATGCAGTTGATCTCCCTTTAACCAAAGGGGGTGGAAAAAGCAGACAGTTTGGAAGCTCATGCCTCCCTCCCTTCTCAGGAACAGGGAGCAGAGGATGCTGGGAAACCATTCATTCTCTCCCTCGTGAAAACGAGAGTCAAACAGAGCCGTAAAAGAGGCAACAAACTGCGAAGCTCCTGTTCTGCCTTTTATATCCAGCCATCTCTACTGCTGTGAAAGATAAATGTTAATTGTTGCTGTTGTTGTTTTTCTGGCCCAAGTATTTTTCAGTGTCTCTCTTCTGCAGGGAACCTCAAAAATGGATAGGGATTTGAATGGTGAAGTGTATTCTGCCAGCCATGCTTGTATGTGTAAGACTTGGGATTTGGGGATCTTTTGTTTTAGTTAAAATATAGGTTGAGCATCCCTTATCTGAAACTCTGGAAGGTTTCAAACATTTCACGTTTTTTGATTAGGGTGCTTAACCAGGGAAGTCTATAAAAATATTCTAAAATTCAAAAACATCTCCCAAACCTGAAGCACATCTGGTCCTGAGCACTTCAGGTAAGTGGTACATTCAACCTATATATTTATGTGTTTATTCCTCTTTCCATTGCTCAGATCAAAAGACAGTCTCCATTGGAATAAATGTACTCAGCTTCTACCTCCACTCTGACAGCTCAAGTCCTTGATGAACTTTAAGACCATAAGGATTCTAGCCAGAATCCATCATGCAGCAGCCAATCCAAGGGAACTGAACTTGGGAATGAAGCCAAATTAACATCATTTACTTTCCAAGAACCGTTCACAGTGCATTATATTGGCAATCCAAAGCCAAGAGGACATGATTCATAATTTGGTCTGCAGTGACTAGAGTTCTGTCTTTTCCCCAACTCAGGCTCCCTTATTGCATACTGCAGATCTGGGGTGAGGTGACAGGAAAAGATCAAGGAAGGAGCAAAGGAAAGTCTCTGGAGCAAGTCAGTGAACTATCGAGTGCATCTGATTACCCTGCACATCAGGCCATGTGACCAGCTGCTTAATTTGGGGGCTCAAGAAGAGAATTTTGACTCTGCTTAGTTAGCAAAGCCATGAACCATAGTGCTCAGGGACTTAACATGAGGACTTATGAAAATGAGCAGCAGCCTCGAGTACCTCCATAAGAGCATTTCCACAGTGATCTTCATTTTGTTGTTCAAAATATGTATGACCAGGTTGGGGACAAATGAAAAAATAAAAAATTTCAAAATCTCATTTTACCTATGGAAAGAAATGTAAAGACTGATTATAAGACTCTGGAATCCTACCTGTGGGCCACTGTGCCTCAGACACCACCCAGGTGTTCCCAGAAAGAGCTCAACAAGTCATGGCGAATCTGCCTATAGGTGTATGGTATGATAGGAAGGGAGACTGTTGGCCCATGATCACCAGGGGCTTGGCCACAACTCCATAAGGTCTGAGGTGGGCACAAGCTAATTACCAGTGAGGAACTAGGCTCTGCAAGGCCACAGGGCTCCCGAAAGAAGGTAAGGCTAAGTAAGAAAGGGCTCTTTGCATTCAAAAACCCACTGGGCCAGCAACTGGCAGAAGTGAGCAGATCACTTTACTCATAGCTACTTCTTACTTGGAAATAGTTGGACAGAATTGGGACAGAAAGAAAACTGCTATATAACAGGACATGGAATGCTACAGTCACCTTATAGAATTTGATGGAAGTCTTAACATGACTTTAGCTTAAAACTTGCATTCAGAATTTTAGAAAGTGAATTGTGCTACTATAAACATTGATGTGGCTGTGTCCCTGTAGTATGCTGTTTTTAAGTCCTTTGGGTATAGACCGAGGAGTGGGATAGCTGGGTCATAAGGTGGTTCCCTTCCCAGTTTTCCAAGGAATCTTGGAAATCCAGATTGGCTGCACCATTTTGCAGTCCCACCAGCAATGTATATAAGTGTGCCTTTTCCCCCACATCCTCGCCAACATTTATTGTTGTTTGTGTTCTTAATAACTGCCATTCTGACTGGCGTGAGATGAAATCTTAGAGTGGTTTTGAGTTGCATTTCTCTAATTGCCTGAGATGTGGAACATTTTTTCACGTATTTGTTGATTGATTGTATATCTTCTTCTGAGAAGTGTCTGTTCAGTTCCTTGGCCCATTTAGTGATTGGGCTATTTGTTTTTTTTGGTGTTAAGACATGTAAAAATGTGCTCTATATGTGTATTATGAATTGTAATGAATTCTACTGTCATATACAACTTTGAATTTAGAAAAAAAAAAAGAATTTTAGAAAGGCCTTAAATGCAATGCCTATACCAATAATAATCAAAGATGACATTTAAGCTCAAAGAAATTCTACTGAAAACCAGATAGGAAAAAAAAAAAAAAAAAAAAAAACAGAAAAGAAAAAAAAAGAAGACACATCAAAACATGAACTGAAGAACCATTTTGCTGGGCTCATATGTTACTTGCTTGATTTTGAACTGCAAATTCTACCTCTTCCCCTAACACTTAAAAGTCACCTGCTGCCTCGTAGTTTTAAACAACCAACCAAAATAAACTCACAACCACCCAACAAAAATAGACTGACCAGCTAAAAGATGATGTTTTTCTAGCTTCTGTGTACTATCCCTTCCAGCCTCACATGCTGTATTAGTCACTCACTGCTGCTATAACAAAAATACCATAAATTTATTACTTCACAGCTCTGGAGGTCAGAGGTTGAAAATAAGTCTCACAAGGCTACAGTCAAAGTGTCGGTGGGGCTTCTGGGAATCTGTTTCCTTGCCTTTCCAATATCGAGGCCACCTGTATTCCTCAGCTAGCACCCCACTTCTTCTCCCTCGTCAAAGCACAACCCACCTGCTTCATTCTTAGGAGGACTTTGTGATTACCTTGGGCCTTACCCAATAAACTAAGATAGTCTCTTCCTCACACGATCCTTAACTTAATCACATTTACAAAATACTTTTCACCATGTAGGTAACATATTCACTCACAAGTTGTGGATATTAGGACACAGAGACCTTTGGGGGCCATCCTTCTATCCACCACATGTACCTACATACTTACTACAGAGTTGTAAGTTGCAGGACTCCTGCAGGTTTGCATTAGATTTTATTTATGGAATGCTGTACTGCAAGCACCTTTCATGTGGCAACGAAGATTACTGTTTTTTAAACCATACAAAGTCCTACCCAGCTGATGAAACCTTTATGTGTTGAGGGAGCGGTCAGTATAATACAATGGATAGTTTTTGTCTTTTAAAATGTCTTTGCAATAGAAGAAAGTTACCGATTAAAAAGGAGAAATAGAAAATAAAAAGCAGTATGAATATACGCTGGCCCACAAGGCCCAGAGTGTCACCTCCCGACACATCACAAAGCTGACAAGGGAGGTTTGAGCAGACAAAGGCCTGCAGCATCAATCACCAGAGACAGGAGTGGGTCTGCACTTCATTCCACACAAAACACAATCAGACTGTCTTTCAGCAGGACAGCAACAATCGCCCTATTGTCCAACCCCATGAATGACCTGCACCGTTAACAGTCTAGGCAAAAGTGGCCACTGGTCCCCTCATTTGTATGCAATTTGTGGATCTGTGACTTTGGTTCAAGGCTTGTGGCTTGTGGGCATAAACTGCATTGGCTGTCAGCAACCAAATCCAAGCACCAGCATGACTTTACCTCATTTTGCCTATTTTATAAAAACACACTAGGAAAACCCTAAAAGGAACTGGGTCAGGGGTGGGGAAAGAGTGGAAGAACACCCCTGAATGTGCTTTCATGCACTATTCAGTCCCATCCTGTAAAACAGGGTCAGCAAACTTCATCTGCGAAGGGCCAGGGAGTGTTTTCAGCATGTGGGCCATTCCGCCTGTCTCAAGTACTCAGCTGCACCGCCGCGGCATCAAAGCAGCCACACACCACACACAGGCCAAGGAAGCACCTTTTACAAAACCAGGTCTTGGACTATGTGGCCCAGGGAGCTGTAGTTCACCACCCCTGGCAGAAAAGGGAGCAGGAGTCTTCAAGTTATTTGCGGACCAAGGTGTCTCCTCCCCGCCTCTCACCTAATTCACCTCTTGACTCGTTGTCAGTGACTCTTGGCTCTTCCGTGGAGTCATGGTGACACAGCCATGAACATTATTACTGCCTCCAATTCTTCAGCCTGAGCTCTGTTCGCATCCGTTCCTCACAGGACGTGGGAATTTCTCCCCTAAAGGTACAGTACGTTTCCCTGTCCCTGGACTTTGTTCTTAGCCACATAATGTGCTTTGGCTGGTACAACGAGGAGAAGCAACAATGTGCCTGTTACAAGGCTGGAAGAAAGGAGACATGATGTTTCCTCCTGTCCTCTTGGGTTGTGCTGGCTCCGGGAAGACCATGCCCAAGCCAGCCAGCTCCTCATCCAAGGAGGATGAGAAGCCGGTGAAGCAGAGCAGAACCACAGCAGCACCGGGAGGCGCCGAGGGGCCCAGCTGAATCCAGATAAAATCAGGGGGCCCTCGTGTGACCTGCAGATTAAGTAAGCAAGAACACGGTGGATGTTTAAAAACCACAGACTTCTGGGGTGGCTCATTAGATGACCACAGCAAATGGATAGATGTCAATCATAAAGCAAACCACTTTTTTATTCCAAAGCCACAAAATCAACTCTGCAGAAAACCTTCTCCTGTGGAACAACTCTTTCTCTCTGGTGGTGGTGGGGGGGGGGATATATATATTTCAGCTAGTTATGGCTTGTATCTGGGATAATCCCAAAAGCTCATGTGTTGAAGGCATGGTCCTCAATCCAGCAAGGTTCAGAGGTAGGGCTTTTAGGCACAACTGGATCATGAAGGCTCTGATCTGATAAGTGATTAATCCATCAAGTGGATTAATCTATTGCTAGATGGAAGGACTAGAGGGAAGTGGGACCTAGGGGAGGAAACAGGTCACCGAGGGCACGTCCCGGAAGGGCTTACCTTCTCGCCAGCCCATCCACTCCTCCCTCTCCCTCTCCCTGCACCCCGACTGTCATGAGCACAGCAGACTTCCCCCCTTTTCACCATGATGTTCTGCCTCCCCTCAGGCCCCCCGAAATGGAGCCAGTCAACTATGGACTGAATTCTTGGAACCTCTGAGGCAACATAAATCTTTCCTCCTCTAAGTTGTTCTTGTCAGGTATTTTGGTCACAGTAATGAAAAGCTGACTAACGCAGCTAAGTATTTACTTTCAAACCTGTCCTGCTAATTCTACTAATATTTCTCCACATTTCTTCATAGTACCACGGAGCTGCTTTCATCCACCATTCCAAACAGATCTCTGTATGGCACTACAGTGCGCATATGCAATTTCCCAAGTTTTTCCATCGCAATGGTATGTCATTTTTAGACCATTTCCTAAAACATATGGTTCATCTTCATTATAAAAGCAGCGTGGAACCACGCTGGCTTTCATTGTTTATTTACAGGCAGTGTTATCAGCAAGGGCATTAAATAAAATATTGTTTATAAAGCACTTGCATGCACAGAATATTCCCAGCCCTTCTTTGGAGTGATAAAGAAAGCGGGGAGGAAAGACTTTTGGAACAGAGAAGGAAGTGTGTGGGTTGGCCCTGACGTGTGTTTCTGTTTAATGGAGACAAATGTCAATTTTCCACCTGGGTCCCACAATCTGATATAACAGAGTCGTGACTTTCATCAACTCTTCTAGTAAAGAAACAAGCCTTGGTCCCCAGCATGAAACCAAACTCTGACCAGCACGTTCATCTTAAACTGCGCCTTTCCAAGTGTACTCCGAGGAATGCAGCCTCCTGACACAGCAGGCCGCGTACTCTAGAATCTTCTGCCACTTGATGACCGCGGTATCACATTCACCAGTGTTAACTGCTCTCTCCACCCAACTGACAGCTAGCTCGTCACTGAATTTCAGGGGAATTCTATTTCAAAATCTTATCTCCAAGGGGATGATTTAAAATGTGAAAGGCATTTTTCCAACACCATCCTTCCAAACCCTATTTCATTCAAAATAGATGGAAAATATATTAAGAACTGTATTGATATGTACACAAATATTTACAGCTCTCAATTGTTGTTAACAAAATCCATCTGCAGTGATGTTGATGGGGAACACTCTGAAATTTTATGCTGGAGAAAAACAGGCAGCTACAGGCATCCGGCAGTTTGGGGGCTAGAGGGTCTCTGATGGCCTCCTTCATGGTCTGGCAGAATAGTGCTGGGTTGGCTAGGAGCTCATTTCTGCTCCATCTGACTCTGGTCCCCAGGGAGCATAGTCAGGGCTGCTTCCTGTGGTGCAGAAGATCCCAGAGAAGGGCAGGAGTGGGAACCAGGGTGTTTCTCAATACCTGGCTTCAGACTCCACACTGTCATTTTGTGCTGCATTCTGTTGGCCAATGGAAGTGACAATATCACTCGTCAGACTCACAACAGAGGGGAAATACATTCTACCTCCTGACTAAAGTAATGGCAGAGACATGTTTACAAGAGAACGTGAAATCTGGAGGGGATTTTCTATTGTCTCTATGTAAAAAGGCAGTGTAATTTTCATGACGTGAGCACTTGGCAGGAAGGTTCTGGAAGGCACAGGGGAAAAGTAATCTTAGATAAAAGAAGACATACCCAGACACCTGTCACAGGTGTCCTCAGCTGTCACAATAGGGTGGGTATCCCCCCGGGGCCAACGGCACTGGAATCTAAGCTCCAGCAACACAGGAATTCATCTATTTAGTTCACGGATGGATCCCAGTGCACGGAGGGAGCCTGGCCCACAGCAGATAAGCAAGATCTGTGGAATGAGAATAGATGTCTACGAGAGGTTCTGAACTGAAGATTACACAGTAGCTCTGCAGTAGAAGATGAGGAATGGAGCGCGACACTCCAGGTGATGCCAACTGTAGACACAGGTCATTCCAAGTCAACCGTGTGTAAGTGAGGGACTGACTGCCCATACTTAAATTAGAGCAGAGAAATGAAGTGATAAGATATTCCCAGGTTAGTCTTCTAAAATGACATTAACAGCTGCTCTGACTTAAAGTCAAACAAAAGCACAGAGAAGTATACTTTCTATATAGTTCCAGTAGACCAACAAAGCTCTTTGTGAGCTGTATAAGGATCTGAACTGCAAGCAACAGATCAGCAAACACTTCAGCCTTCCACGGAATTATGGACTTGACGTGGTACCAGGCATTGAAAAACATGGATGCACAACCCATGTTTTAGGAAAGAAGTGCAGAATGCATTTGCTGAATGTCAGATGCTGATTGCTGAGACAGGAGACCGCAGCAGTTGTCCCACAACCAGTCCCTGTTTACAGTTGAAGAAGCTGAGGCCCCAGAGCCAAGTGGCTCGGCTAAGGTCACACAGCTAAGTTAGGAGCAGAGATGGAACAGGAACACAGCAGTTCAGACCCTGAGCTCAGAGCGCTCTCCACTCCAACCAGCTGACAGTTTTCAGCCTTACTTGCGGCATAAACAAGCTTTTGAATACGACCAACTATAAATAGCAATTAGTCAGAGTCTTGTATTAGATGTGTTGACATCATCACAAGGCAATTCTGTTCATTACAAGGCCCTCTGACGCTTGCTTTGAAATGTCTCTCAAGTCCCTGCCTTTTCCATTTCCTCTAGCACTGCCCACCCTGGACCCCCCTCAGATTCAGGCTGCATTCTTCTAGCACCTTCCAGCAAACTGAGCTTCATCACAACATACACCTTCTCCTAGAGCTCACTAATACTCATGTGCATTTGCTTTTCTCAGTCATCGGAATCACGTAATTGACAGGAGAGGGAGCATGATGGTTCTAATTCTTTCTCACGTTGCTACAGTGCAGACCGGGCACCTTATACACACAGTTTGGTTAAGCGTAACAATAGCTGAGATTTAGTGAATGATCACTATGTGATAAGCAAGGAGATGAGCATTTCACATGCATTATTTCATTTAATTCATCCACAAATTCTAAGAATAGGTAGGATTATTTGTCCTATGCCAGTAAATTAAAAAAAAAAAAAATTGGTTTGGAAAGGTTACGTGATCTGCTCAAGGTTATACAGCTAAGTAAAGGAGTTGGGACTCACTGACTCTCTATAAAGTTTGTGTTTTAATCCTGGTCTTTCCCGACTAAGGCCTGTCTGAGTTTGAACTAGGAATGAGAGAAATGTATTTTGGAAAGCATCCCAGGAGATTTAGGTGTGCTGCCGGGTTTGGGGTCACTGCACTACATCCTGGAACCCCCGGTGACTGACTGATCTTGTTTCTCCCTTTCTGAAATCAGAATGGTAGTGCGACCAGAACCTGATCAAAACTCAACCTTTCCCGGGTGACTCAGGCCACAGGCACTGCACAATCTTCTTTTGTGTGCACAAACTTTAACCCTGCCCCGCCCTCCCCAAATCCTCCAGAGCAATTTCTGGACACTGTTGGAAACAGAAGCAGTAACAGAGTTCATGAAGCAGCAGCAGTGAAGATCACTGGGCATGGTCCAGGATGGGAGCAGAATTCAAGGCTCATGAGGGAGGCTCACGGTGGACTCACCATGAGCAATGAATGCTCTGGGCTCCCTTCGAGGGAAGCCTTGCTTAAAAAAAAAATTTTTTTTTTTCTTTTTAAGTTTTTTTTTTTTAAGTTGTAGATGGACCCAATACCTTTATTTTCTTTTTTTTTTTAATTCGAAGTTGTTGTATATATAACAGTATCATGCACCTTTTTTCATATCACTGTTTGTATACAAAGCATATTCAAAGGCACACTTATACATTGCTGGTGGGACTGCAAAATGGTGCAGCCACTATGGCAAGCAGTATGGAGATTCCTTGGAAAACTGGGAATGGAACCACCTTATGACCCAGCCATCCCACTCCTAGGTCTATTCCCAAAGGACTTAAAAGCAGCATACTACAGGGACACAGCCACATCAATGTTTATAGCAGCATAATTCACAATAGCTAGGTTGTAGAGCCAACCTAGATGCCTCTCAGTAGATGAGTGGATAAAGAAAATGTGGTATATATACACAGTGGAATATTACTCAGCAATAAAATAAAATAATGGCATTTGCAGGTAAATGGATGAAGTTGGAGAATATAATGCTAAGTGAAAATCCAAACACCGAATGTTTTCTCTGATATAAGGAGGCTGATTCACAGTGGAGTTGGGTCGGGGAACAATACCTTTATTTTCTTTGTGTGTGTGGTGTGCTGGGAGTTGAACCCAGGGCCTTGTGCATGCAAGGCAAGCACTCTACCAACTGAGCTATATCCCCAGCCCTTCTTTATTTATTTTTATGTGGTGCTGAAGATCAAACCTAGGGCCTCACACTTGCAAGATAAGCACTCCACTACTGAGCTACAACCCCAGCCCCTCTTTTCTTCTGCAGTGAGACACACGCATGAATCACAAATGAGCAAATGATAGATCTAGCTAGACAGTCTCACACCATCTTCCCAAAGTTCAGAACAGACACTGTGGTTTTCACTATCATGCACATAAGCAGTGCATATGATGCTAACCCCTCACACTCCAGCCCCAGCATGCTTCTAGCCTGCCTTGAACAGCTTGTCCCTCCTCTCTGGACAAAGGACTCCCTGGGGTTCAACAGGAACTACCTTAAGGGAAGAATCTGGCCCTTTTATACTTTAGCAATAGGATACATAGCACTAGACTGAGACTCTCACATGAGCTTCTAATTCTGTACCCACACTTCACCTTGCTCAGAGCTTATCTATTTGAATTCCAGTAACTCCACCATGTTTTTCCCTCTTGGCTTTGCCAAGAGACAAAAACTCCTTTCTGCAGAGGATTGTCATAAAGCAATGGCATAAAGACATTTTTAAATACTAAAAGGAAATAAAAATAAGTCAAAATAAAAATAAAAATAAATAAATAGAATGGGCTTTATAAAACTTAGGTGTCCCACCCTGCCAATTTTGCTCCAGGCAAGTGCTCATCCTGGGATGCCCACAAGCATTCCTCATAGACATGTGCTCCCCTCTTCTGGCTCCCAGTCCACCTCTGCTATCTACTCAGGAGACTGATGTTCAAAATCTGGAGGGGTTTGTGGTCCAGACCTGTCTCCACCATGTAGGATGGAACCTGAACTAGGTTAAGAAGGGAATAAGAAAATTAGCTAAGGATCCATAGATGGAAGGAGAAGTTCTTTACAGAGCTAAATTTAAGTTAGTTCCTCAATTCTTTCTTCACTCAAGTACTTCATTTCAAAGAACAGTCAGTATTTTGAAGACATCTAAAACTAGAAACCAGGTCTCCCTATTTCCTGAGCCAGCATTCCTGCTTTCCAAAAAGTAAAGGGATAAAAAAAAAAAAAATTCTTGACCCCATTTTTCTCTTCTTACACACATGGTATAAATCCATAAGCCCAGGATTTTATTCTCTGTAAGAAATCTGAATGTGTCTCAGATTGGTCTCCTTTTTAATGTACATTCTTCTAACTTAGGACTCCTTAAAGAATAGAGACCTAGCTAGTTTATCTCTGAATAATTGGATATTTACTTTTAGTTGTCCTAATTTGCCTAGAAAGTTAAAAAAAATCAATTTTTCTTAGGAAGAAACTGAACCCTCCTGTCATTTTCGCCATCTTTGGGGATCCTAAAGACAGTACTTATTAGAAAAGATTTGTGTAAAAAGCAACTGAGAATTAAGAGCGAAAGGTCTCTGCCCTTTTCTTTATAGATGAATTTACATCTGGGTGCTGCAAACAGAATTAAAAATAGAACTCTTGACTTCAATCATCATAATACTCATTGCTATAATACACCATTAGGACTGTCTTGGTACTTCTGCACTATATAAAAACGAGAGTTAGCAGTTGCCAAGTACTTTCCTCCAAAGTCTATGAATATACCTGCAAGAGAAACTGCAGACTGCTGTGGAAAATCTGTAAATGTCAGGCATTCGGGGTATTTTTCTTTTTAAGGGGGCAATTTCCAAATCAAAATTAGGTTGGAGCTACTATTTGGTTTGTATCGAATGGACAAATCCCCAGAGAGTCCTACTGATGCCACTGTCACACAGCATCTGAGACATCTCACAGATAAAGGTCCCTTACCTCCTAATGTACCCGCGATCTCTGGTTTAAGACTTTAAAATCACTGCAGGATTTAAAAAATATATATCCTATAGCAGGGTTTCACAAACCCATAAAATCAGAAATGACAGAACCAGGAGAATTTTACTGCCTAGAATAGAGGTTGTGAGTGGTACTAGAATTATTCTACTTTTCCTGGTAAGTCTGGGACAAATGTTTTGGTTTTCAAAGCCCAGAAATCAAGTCACATAGGAAGAAGAATGAAGGATATTAGAATTAGAAAACAGTGTGGTCAATTATTTCTTCAGTCTGAGCAAAAAGTGTAAATTATAAATAGCACATCTGGATGCTTGAAATCAAGCAAGAAAATAGTTGGTAGCTGCATTAATGTGAACAGGTGAATTCGACCTGTTTTTTGGTAACAAGATAAATACCAACAGAGTTTCCATTCAAAGCTATCCTGTTCTTCCAGCAGTCCAAGAATCCAAAGCCACTTTATTCAATACCTTCCTTTAACAGTGGAATGGATGTATGAAGTCATGAATGGTGTGAATATACTTTGTATACAACCAGAGATATGTAAAAATGTGCTCTACAAGTATAATATGAAATGTAATACATTCTGCTGTCATTTCTAATAACTTAGAATAAAAAATAAATTTGGAAAAAAAAAACAAAAACAGTGGAGTGGATGAGCCTGGTGAATGAACAGGTGTCTTCCATGGCAACAAGAACTGCATTCAATTGTGTCCTAGATAAACCCAGGGCCCAAACGCGGAGGTTATAACTCAGTGGCAGAGTGTATGCTTAGCATGTGTGAGGCTCTGGGTTTGCTCCCCTGCACCACAAAACAGAAACAAAAACCATGCCCAGAAACATGTCCTTGGGTGGCAGTTCCCAAGCACACCTGGAGAGCTTGGTAAACAGGGATTGCAGCCCGCCCCACCTGAGATGCAGGCCCACTAGATGTGTGGCATAGGAGTCTGCACCTCTAACAAGTTCTCAGGGCATGATGAAGCTGCAAGTGTGGAACACCCCTCTCAGAATCACTGCCTAAGAAAATATTAAAGAGGGTCGGGAGATCAGCACACACCTAGCACCCGGCACAAGGTCCTTGTCATCATCCCTCCCACCCCATTTAATCCTCAGTACAACTGCTGGGAGTACCACCAACTGAAAAGGGAAGAAACGGAGACAAAAGGCAATCCCTGGTCAGTGATGGTCCTCTACACCTTCCAATGGCTTCACTCTCACCTTAGACCCCAATCAACAAAATCACACATCTTGCAAAGCATCCTGTTTTCCTATCTTACAACTTGAAAATTTGCCACTAAAACATTCTAGAGGCCTCCAAGCACTCAAACACAGTAATGTACAACCTTTTTTTTTTTTTTTTTTTTTAATCATCTCAGGAGCCAATTTTTACCTCTATGTTGTTGGAAATGTTTAGCAGAAGTCTCCTTTATCTTTTGGCTTGCTTTTTCCTGTGCCACTCAAGAAACTTCCAGACCTCCCTTTCTAAGTGAGCCTAACTAGCACATGGTGAAACCATCTGCCCTGACCAAGGCTGTACGTCACCTGCTCCTAGAGAACTAGCATGTGCCCATTGCTTGTACTTTTCAAGGCTGCAATGACCGACAATGATAATCTTTGTGTTGTGTTTATTTATGGGCGTCAAAATTATACGTCTTTACTGTAACCCCCAATAACAAGAGTTCTATGTTTTGCACAAGATGCATCATACACAGCACTTCATAAAGGTTGTGCGTGGATGATAATGACCTGCAGTGAATCTCCATATCAGGGAGTCCCTTACTCTGTGTAAAAAAGCAACTCCTAGATCTGTTTCCATGACAACAGCAGCATCACACAGGAAAGAGAATGAGGCGAGTACAAAAAGCCTCTTAGAAATTGTTACCAAAACGCACACCCAGTTTAGGAGACTAAAAGCAAATTTCTGGGCATTAGATTTGGGGTTAAAAATCTTTTCTTTCTTGAATGTATTCTCTAACGATGTGACTATTTTTAAATGTCTAATAGGAACTGATTCAGAACTCTATAAATACCATCCATCTGCCAAATTTCAGGAGGTCTAAAATTAGGTTACCAGGTTCATCAATTTCCCTTAGAAGATTTAAGTAAAAATAGATCAAACCTTTCTGGGAGCAACAATAGTGAAATGCTCGTAGTTCAAATGCTATGGTAAATAAACGATATTCATTTAAAAGCTAATGACTATCAAGAAACTCCAAAAATCATATTTTTTTCCTGAATAAAGTTAAAAATGGGAAATATCTCATGAAATTAGAGTTTCTTAGAAACTCTTGTTTATAAAGCCATACACAGTCGTATGTATCATAATCAAATCAGGTATTATCAACAGGAGAGGTGCCAAGCGAAATTCTTCTTTTCTACTGTGCTTGAGAACGGTGGTCTGCTTATATTTGGTCTTCTTTTGTGGATGAGGTGGAAATAAAATGCAATCACCGAACTACCTTGGTAGCCTTCTCCTCACTTAATTTTTTTTTTTTTCTGCCATGATTTTCCCTTCATCAACCATAAAGAAGAAAGGGCCCTCTTGCTAAAAATATCCTGGAACAGCAGTTAGCATTGGGACCTATTTTTTTCTCAGCTACTGGGAGGTAAGGTTATTTCACCTACATGTGTACCAAGTTATTTTTAAAACTTGCCTTGTTCTTCCCTGGTCGTTCTATTTCAATAAACAAGAGGAAACCCTACTGTCCTCACATCTGCTCTTGGCATACAGCTGTTCTGCGGTCTACACCACCATCATCCCTCAGACAGAGTGGACCCTCTCCCTGTAACCTGGAGAGTGCTTTAGGAAAACAGCTCGGTGAGTAATTTTTGACCTTCTCACAAGCATGGAGGTTGGACACTAAAACTTGATGGCACTGGCACAAGGAACTAGGCGGGTTTTGTTTGTTTGTTTTTTTGTTTTGTTTTTTTGGTATTGGGGTTGAACTCAGGGGCACTTGACCACTGGGCCACATCCCCAGCCCTTTTTTGTATTTTATTAGAGACAGGGTCTCACTGAGTTGCTAAGTGCCTCACCATGGCTGAGGCTGGCTTTGAACTCGCGATCCTCCTGCCTCAGCCTCCCAAGTACTGGGATTACAGGCGTGCGCCACCGCGCCCGCTAGGTGTTATTCTTTATCCTTAATAACCATCCATTTTGCCATCAGGCCACAAGCGACAGGCTCAAGCCTGGCGGAATAGCACTGGTGGCAACATAAAGGAGACATTCTGGCTGATGTCAAAGGTAACTCAAGCAGAATCTCACTGATGTCTATTCATTCAGTTGCTAATTCAATAAACAAAGAACACCAGCTACACGTGCTGGATTCTTTGTAGGTCAAAGACCAGTTTTGCCACTAAGGGGCCACGGTGTGGGGGGTGGAGAAGGAGATGCAATTACAGCACAGTGGTATAAAAGTCTCCAAAAAGGTATGCACAGGGAGGAAGCAGAGCAGCAACTGAATTGGGGGTTGGGAAAAAGTCCGTGGGGGTTGGGGAGTGGTCCGGAAAATCTAAAAGAGACGCCAAACCTGCCTCTCAAAGGAAGAGTAAGAACTTGGTGGAAGAGGAGAAGGGTTTTCTGGAGAGAAAACGCAGCACCTTTCCTGGCCTCATCTCCAAATAGGAGGTAGGAGTCACCGCTGCTCCTCTGGTGGAGATCAGGGCCAGCAGTCCTTGCAGACCTCGCGGGGCTCCCTGCTGCGCCGTCTTCTATTGTGGGAAAGCTCGACTCCTTGGAGGTTCTTCTTGGGGTTTGTACTAAGCACTGGCATCTTATTGTACCTCGTCACCAGGTCTGGGCCAGCCCTTGGAGCTCCCTGCTCCTTCCAGGAAGGCATTTCCATGATGAGAAAGAAGCCTGCTCAACCCACTCCTGCAACTTACTCTCCTCTTCGTGCTCAACATTCCTGGCTCACTGAGTCTTCATGCTACAGCTTCCTGATCCCTTATCCTCCCAGGTGCCCTGGTCACACCAGTTTCTTGATGCCACCTTGCGATCCGCGGCCCAGGAGGGTACCACCTTCCCAGCTTCAGATGCTCTCGAGCTGCTGCATGTCGCCAGAGCTGCTTCAACGAACACTGGGTTTACTCATCTGTCAGCTGTACTCCAATCAACCCCTACACCTCTCGGGAATTACAACATAATAAAAACATGTTGACGGAGTACACACAATTATTAAAGCTCAGAATATGTCATTATTAAAACAAAATGCTCCTCACAAACTGAACAACTTAGAAGTATAATTACTGAGTCAAAAGAACCAACAAAATGTTTAAGGGTGGGGAGGGGTACCTCAATGCACAACTTCCTCATGCCCGTCTCCTTTTTCTATCATCAATAGATTAAGAAAGTCATGTATCCCAAAACCTATCATGACCTCATGAGAGTAGCAGAATCCTTCCTATACCACCAAGATGAAGTCATAGCAACAGTACCATGTAGAGGAAAGGTTGCAGGTATACACACGTGTACACACACGCACGTGCAGACACACAGAGGCAGTTCACCTGGGGGCAATCTATCCTCAACAACTTTAACATGAAATCCAGTGTTACCTACTACTCATTCTCCTTGCCGTCATTAATGAATCAGCTTAACTTTTTTTTTTTTCTATGTAGCTTAAAACAAGCAATAAATAAATAAATAAATAAAACCCTAACAATTAAACAAAACTCTTACACTTTCCAACTAGGAGTGTGCATGGGATACAGTTCTGGCCCACAGGACGTCATGGGAATTGCGGAATCAGGTTTCCGGAGGTCGTGTTTGGAAGGGAGACTCAAGAGGCACCTCTGGTTGGACCTTCATCATTGGCTTTTCTTGTGCTTGGAACATGGACAGGTTGCTAATGGAGCGGCCATCCACCCAACACCAGGCAACAAAGGTGAGGGTGAAAGCTACGAGATGAGATGGCTAAATGTGAAGGCAGAGGGAGGCTGGCTCCTTCAGGGAACAGGGAGCCTGCACCTTGGCCAGGGTCCACCTGGTTCCAGGCATTTGTTAAGTGCAGAAAGCCAACCTCCTATTTAGTTCAAGCAACTGCTTAGTCAGGTTTTCTATTACTCATGTTTGAATGCAATCCCAGGCTGACATACTTTGCATGCAGCAGTCTAGACTTCTGCAACAAACAGCCTTATTACCCGACTGTCGAGCAAAGAAGCAGCCCCAGCTCAGCGGGCATGCTCCATGCAGATCATGTTCTGAGAGCTGACAGCACTCTGTCATACTGCAAAAGAATTATACGGATAAGACTAGAGAGACGTACAAATATTTTAATGAGAATTTTAGAACTTCTCAAAATTGTATTGCTCTAATGAGATTAAATACAAGAAAGAAAATCTCCCTAAATCAAATCACCTTAAAAATCAAATTATCAACTGAATTCAATTTCCTAAGTTCCCTTCTCTTTCCCAACCTCCCCACACAAATTCTCCATAGTTAATCACAGTGATACCTTTAATTAATCTTTTGGACCTAGCATCGTGTAAACACTTCTCAAAGTCTTTATAGTCCTCTTTATTTTGCCAGGTGGAGTGGGGGAGGGTAGTAGGGATTTAACCAAGGGGCAATTTACTATCAAGTCACATCCCCATTGCCCGTCCCCCCTTTTTTAAAATTTTGAGATGGGGGCCTCACTTAGTTGCTGAGGCTGGCCTTGAACTTATGATCCCCGTATCTCAGCTTCCTGAGCTGCTGGGATTACAGGCATGCACTACCACACCCAGCTATAGTCATCATTTTTTTTAAAAAAATATTTTATGTATTTATTTTTATGTGGTGCTGAGGATCAAACCCAGGACCTCACAAGTGCCAAGCAAGTGCTCTACCACCAAGCTGTAACCACAGCCCTAGTCATCATTCTTAATGGCTGCACACAGTCTGTCACACTGATGAATCACAATTTACTGAACGACTCTTTCCTGTTCAATGAGGGTATTGGTAGGCAAAACTAATGGCTGCAGAGAGAGATCTCAGAAAAGAGGACATTACTCCCAAGTCAACATGCAGCCAGAATTGTCAATGTTAAGATTCTATTAGATATAAATTATTCCCAAACATTTTCAATGCTTTTCTCATGTACCTAGGATGACTGACACTTGGACTCTGTTTATCAGTTAGGTAATCTAGTTAAGTAAGATTGATCAGAAACATTTTATTTTAAAATTAATCTTATGGACTATGTATTCTAAATATTGTTGTGAAGAATATATTTTTTATTTAGAAGATCCATCCAATCATGTAGCAGGTTTCAAGCTTGACATGGTCAGCTTATTAACTATATGGTACAACATCATAGTCAGAGAAAGAAAAATCTCTATCAATCCTGGGACATTTCCATTATTGCTAGAAGGAATCAAACAAAACCCTGTAAGATTTTTCATCACCCTTGTGTAAATAATATGCATTCATCCATTCAGCCAACAAATATGTATTAAGCACCTACTATGTGCCAGTTACTTTTTAAGGTTGAATGGAAGAGTAAGGTAATGTCCTGGTTCCTGTGTTGCTTGCATGCTAATGGAAAGATGGTAATCAACAACAAGTAATATGGTTTCAGATGATGATAGAGGCTATGAAGGACATACAGGAAGACAGACCAACAGATAACAACAGGGAAGAGTATGTTCTAAAGAGGATCTCTAAGGAGGTGTCATCTCCACAGAGACCTGCAAGGTGTAAACAAGGATCATGAAGATCTGGGGACCAGTTCCATACAGTGTGAATGAGAATGTCCTGTTCTGGTTAATTCATGGGTGGGAGCCAGGCCACCACCATGATAGCCCTTGTTGACCAACGTAAGAAGTACGCGCTCTACTGGTTATGGAGGGGCACTGGGGGGTTCACGTACAACAATGCAATGAGCTGATCTGCCGGGTACATGCCAAGTTCCACTCTGGCTACCGTGTAGAGGAACTGCAGGGGCAAGAGCAGAAACCAGAAGCAGGTTAGAGACCATCTGGCAAATGGTGTACTTCTCCAGTCCAACAAAATACCAGTGTTTGGTCCTGGATACGCAGAAGTTCACTGTGTGAGAACACGGCCAGGCCTAGCGAAAACTCCAACTCAGTGGTGGGTGCACGCACTTGAAAACAAGGTCTGTTTCACTTATGTATATTTAAAAAAATATATACTGTTTTTCTTCCCCACTTCTGGTTCTGTACGTAAGTTATTGCTAATTGTTCATGGGGAAAAAATGGTTAAAATGAATTCCCTTCATCCTGGCGCATCATTCAAACTTAGCAGATGCAAAAGAGAGCAGCCCTGCCTTTCTAATTTTAAGAACTGCTGTACAAACTCCTTTTTCAAGCTTCCCTGGTCTTTTGTGATTAATTTTAGTAACTGGAGAACGACTTGTTTAAGAACAAATGAGTCATGATACAGCTTAATATCTAGCAACCTAAAATCACCCTCCTCCACCAAGAATATCATTTTCAAGCATGAAATTCTCATGTTTTAAACATTTATACTTCACGTTAATGCTACAAAACTTCCTACTTTGCAAAAGAGATGGGGAGGGACAGGCCAGGGACTCAACTACCTTCTGAAGGTATTTATCTTAGGTACGTCTCATAACGTGAAAAATAATTCTGACTCAGATAAAACGTTTATAACCTGTGCACTTCAAACTGTGTTCTTTCGCACAGCAATCCCACCACGATATAAATTTCTCATGAGCTAGAATGGCAGCCCTATGACTTCTGCATTGATTACACAGCCGTTAGGCATAGGAGAGGCAGCGCCCAGGAGAGCAGAGGTCAAACAGGAAAGAAACCAAAGCCACAGGCTCCTGAGCTCTCTGTATCATCTCTCCTCCTCGTGAATTATGACTTGCCGTAAACTTTTGCAGATTCACTGGAGAACCAGCAATCACTTCATGCAGTTGGATGGAGGATGGAGCTGAGTGGTAGAGTGAGTGCCTAACATCCTTAGACCCTGAGCTGATGGCCAGGACTCCCCACCCCTCCCACCTACCCAACCTCACACACACACACACACACACACACACACACAGAGTTGCCTTTCAATAGGTTGTTTTCCCCAACACTTAACAGAAACAACAAAAATGTGCACCAAGTTAAAAAATCGTGGTCACTTGGTTCAATGAGCATCTTGCACAGTTTTGGACACTTAACTTCAAGCACTGAACAGTCCCTAAATGGGGTGGGGAGAGAAAAAAAATTTTTTTTTTTTCCAAAAGAAAAAACAAAGGAAATTCCTTCCAAAAGGCAATAATTGACCATCAAGAAATGGCTGGTATTCCTTCTGGAAGAACCCCTAGGAAACATTTTTTAAATATTCTACTCAAACCAAGGAAATTATTTTCATCTTATTTTGGGATCTGAAACACTCTTTTTCACTCATTGGCTCTTTCTACAAATATTCATGATCACCTGCTGCGAGTCTGAGATCATACTATGCATTGGGAAGAGAGTGATGAATAAGATGTAGGGGAAAGCAAGTATCCTACTACAACCATAGCAATCTTCGCGTGGTAAAGCATTACATTAATGGTCCCCGTGACTCACCTGTCCTGGGACCCACAGCACTGTATGATGGCTAATTTTATGTGTCACCTGGACTAGGCCACAGGGGTTCCCAGATACTCGGTCCAACATTATTCTGGGTATTTCTACAGGGGTGTTTGTGGATGAGATTAGCATTGACATTGGCAGGCTGTGTATGTGGGTGAGAGGGATCCGATCAGCGGACAGCCTGGACAGAACAGAAAAGGCCAATGCTGCCCCAGGAGGAGAGAACTCTTCCTGCCTGAAGGCCTTCACGTGGGGCCATCAGCTTCTTCCTGCCTCTGGATGCAATTTGAAACACCATCTCTCCCTGGGTCTTGAGCTTGCCTGCCTGTGGACTTGGACTGAACTTCCATTATAGCCCTCCTGGTTCCCGGGCGTTGGGAATGGGGCTGGAGCCACACCATGGACCACCAGCTGGGCCACCTCCCTGCGACTCTTGGGACTTGGACTCTATGTCTGCATGAGTTGATTCATCACGGGAAAGCTCTTCAGAACCAGGCCCACACACATGACCTCCTGGTTCTGTTCCTCTGAAGAAACCTAATCAAGGGACTTTGGTTATTGGGACATCAAGAAATGTGATGCCTGGAGAAGCTTGTCACGTGTGTGCCTTGAGTCTTGCCCTCTTGGAAAACTGCATTCACCACCCACGAAACCTGTGCTGCCCTCCTGGAGAGGTCAACGTGGAGGAGGGCCATGGCCTGGCACAACAGCCCCAGAGACCAGTCATGGTGTGTGACCCCACAGGAACCCTTGGGAATCCTTGAACAGGAGTGGCAGGATCAGAAGGCTTTTCTTTTTTTCTTCTTCTTCTTGAAACAACAGGTCACTGGGTGGCCAGATGCAGGACGGTCTAGAACAGTCTGTGAGACTGTCCCGTGGGACACTGCGAGGTCTTCCCCAAGGTGGTGTCCACGAAGCTGGAGTTGGAGACACAGACCTGCCACCCTGTCAGATGGGGACACCATGGGGATGGATACAACCACGATAATCCCAAGGCCTCTGGCTTGGGGAGCGGGTGGAGATGACAGTCTGGTTATTCCATCATCAGCCAGGGTGACAGGAGCAAGCACTGGTTTGGAGAGTGGCAGGGATGTGAGGGGAAGAAAGCCAGGACAGCAATGTACAAGTCCAGCATGAGGTCCTCAACACCAGGTCCCGGGGCACCCTTTCCACATCGAGAGTGTCATCTGGGAAACCTCCACTGGGATCAGGGCTGTCCCAATGCTGTCAATAATGACCGTGACATTCTTCTTAGGAGCTGGCTCTCCTCTGGGTTTATCATTCTCAAAACAAATATGTTGGAGACTAAAAAGACGAACATGTTGAGTGCGTTTCAGAATAATTAAAACAACCAACCTTCCCGCGGCCCATCTCACTTCTTGCTAGGACTAGACTGAGTTTGCTCACAGAGTGTGTTCAACCTCACACCAAGGGGGGTACAACACGCGCCTCCCACTTACTACCTCTCTCTAAGCCTCTACCAAAGCCAAAACATCCCCAGTAAGTGGGTTCATTTGACTGGGGACCTTGATTTTGTTGCAAATAAAAAGCCACAGTGACAGGAAATTCCCAGTAAAACTTCCTCCTTCCCTGCACCCAGCAGAAATACTTCTCCATCTAGACTCCTCCTGACTCTCTTGCTGGAAAATTCACTAAGCAGTGCGAACAAAGCCAAGGCCAGAAGGGTACCACCTAATTGAATGGGGTGCTGAGTTCAGCTTTTAAAAAAAAAAAAGTGACTCAGTAAAATCCAGAAACAAGTCTCTTCCCTGAGCCAAAAAGCTCCCTGGGCCAGCTTTCAGCTTAGGGTGAAGCAACTCGAAACAAATCTTTCCAGAAACACAGTGTCCTGCAAAGTCCTCCTCTGCACCCTGAGCCAAGTCTGCAAACTGCAGCGGGCTCCCACCTGGTCGCGTTGCCCCGCGTGCTGTGCTGCGGTCTCCATGAAGACACACTGTTGGTCCCCCTTGGGAAGGTGTTGACTGTTTATATCTCAGGATGGCATTGTTTCAAATTTCTCGCATCATTTTAAGATTTCTCATAGTCACTCCGACCTCAGACTCTGCCCAGAAACACGGTCTTCACTGAAAACCTGACCGTCTGGTGGGCTTTGGTGAGCAATCACATGGTACTGAGGAGGAGGTCAGGGGTGGGAGCAGACACCGGGTTCACAGCTCTGTTTACTACTGGACTCCAGGAAGTCACTTCACCACCCGACCCTCAATTTTCTCATTTGTACAGTGGGAATAATAATGTATACCTAGTGCATTTATGTCTCTTACTCCCTAAAGTAATTATGTGAAGGAATAATAACATTCAATCACATGAGATGTTGGAAGACAGGACCATTTAACCATTGCATCCCATAGCAGCTAGCTAATAATAAATTCTCAAGAAACTTTTAATGATTTTAATAATCAATGAATAGATGCAAGAAAAGCACCACACATGAGACAGATGTTACATGTATGTCAAGGTAATATCATAAACCTGCCGCTACTTGTGCAGAATTCTTCTGGCTCTGGGCTTCCAGTGACTTGAACTCTTGTAACAATCTCCTTAGACACCATTTTCAACAATAGCACACAGGTCCAGGAAACCTGGTGTGTATATCAGGAGCTGTCTGGTATTAGATGACTCAAAAAAAAAAAAAAAAAAAACAAGGAACAAGGAATCCCTCATGCTGATTATTGGTCTCCACCAGGCAAAAGCTATAACTTCATTCTAAACAGTTAAGACCATGTTTGAAATGGATACTGTGAAAAACAAGAAAGCCCCTCAGATGTGTCCACACCCACACCCCAAGGTGCCATGATAATGACACTGATGAGACATCCATTCCTAGGTACTGGGGAAGTTCACTGAAAGTCTCATGTGCCACTAAAAATATCCAAGTCATTCAAGACCTGATAAATACAACTGGTGACCAAATTAGGTTATCAGGCCTTCTCTGACAGATTCTCCTTGGTGCAACAAATGTTTTCTGAGCATCCACCCTGAGCCAGGCCCTATTCCACACTCTTGTTGTTTTCAAAGAGAGAAGACAAAGGACTTCTCCACAAAGAATTTGCCGTGTAGGCATGACCACTAAGTAATGTGACTTTCTTTCTTTTTTTTTTTTTTTAAAGAAACAAGCATATTAACTACAGGTACCTGATAAGCTATACAATTATTTTGACACGATTTCCATGCTTAATACACAAAAATTCCCTGTCAGACTTGATTTCAGAGAAAGAAAAAAAAATCACTATTTCTACCTTATTGTCTTACCTCCTTTTTTGAACCAAAAAGAGTACTATCTATTTTCTTTTTTTATTTATAATAGTAGTATGTATTTCAATTAATAATGCACAAGTATAACATCTTTTTACATACAACTGTTTGTATACAAAGTATATAAGTACCATCCAGATCTTCAATCATGCATTTAGGATAATGATATCCATCTCATTCAACCACCAATTTTTTTTTCTTTTTTCCCCCCTCTCTCCCTCCCTTCCCCTCCCTTTCCTTTGACCATTCTAGTGTTCCTCTAATCCTCCTATGTACCCCCATCCAACAACACTGTGAACTAGCCTCCTTATATCAGAGAAAACATTCGGTATTTGGATTTTTGAGATTGACTAATTTCACTTAGCATTATGTTCTCCAAGTACTATCTATTTTCAAGGGCCTCCTGTGCTGACCTGGTTACCCTGGATATTTGGTTGCCTCCCCCAAACAATCTCAACACACTTTCAAAGGCTGACAATGTGCCAAGGCTAGAGATTTTGAAAAGAATGTGTTAATGGCCTTCTAAGGTCTTTCAAAAGTGGAGTTCCAAAGATGGTTAAACCGTAGCAACCTAAACCATCAGATTGAGTGGAAAAGTCCCAGGGGGCCTCCCTAGAGAACATGCCTTCTGGTAACTGGCTAAAATACAAGCATTGCATCTGTAGTTACACCACACATTTATTTTAGTTGACCAAGTACAGACCACGGAGCAGATGCACAACTCTCTCTCTTCTCGCTGGCCAGAACTTGGTAGGTCAGGACAATGGACACTCCACAGCCCAGCTGTCTCCCATAGCTCATCAGAACTATGGATGAGGATCTAAGTCTTTGAGGCTATTTTAATTCCCAGCAAAATTAATTTGGCACAAATGCAGCAGGAGTCCCTTCCTTTGCAGGAAATACTTCTGTTACTGTGAATCTGGTACATAAAATAATCCACCCACTGAAGAGCAGAATTAGCACTGGAGTTTTTGTATTGGGTTTATATCCCTGAAATAATCTCTTTTTTAAGCTTTCCTGTGGGATCACGGCAACTGGGTAAGGGCACCCGTGGGTGGGTGCCCAGGGGGCTTCCCCAGATGCTTATCTGGGGGCATCCCATCGGGACCTGCACCACGCTGTGAGTCTCTCTTCTTGTATTCTTATTTCAAGTCCTCTCGTAAACACATGTCACCTGAGTTTCAGTGCTGCCAGACAGCAGCATTAGGATGTGCCCTTGGACCGTCATGAAAACAAGGGTCTACTTATTTCTAAAAGGACATTGTGAACGCAGCTAGATGTGTATTAAACTGTCAGCGTCTTCATGAAGCCTTCCTTCACTCTCCCAGGAGACGCACCTGAGTGTCCTCTCTCTTTCTGCTAAACTTATCCGCACTTCCCCAGGCATGGTGGCCATCCTGGGCAATCTTGCAGCACACCCATAATGCATGCTTAGCTCATCTTTGCGATCAGAAGATGATCCTGCACTGGGAGGTCAGGAGCTCTCTTCACCCTCGTACCCTTCACATCGGGAGGCTCCCAGCAAACGTTCAATAATCTCATACGTTCACTCTCCATATTTATAAATAGGAAAACCGAGGTCTAGAAAGGACTTCGGTGATGCGGCCAGGCAGGGCGGCGGATCCCCACTCCAGGACTCTTTACTGCATGCGAAGGGACCTTGTATAACTCTGCGGCACAGGACCTTAGAGAAACCTCACTTTACTGTCTTCTCAAGAATATAAAAATGTTTTAGAGTACAACAGCTTTGCTCACAAAATTCAGCTTATTTCCATATTAAACATAAAAGTACACTTTAAAAAAAAAGATCCACTAATTAAAATTTATTTCTAGATTTATTTTAAATGCTTTAATTTTTGTCATAAACGAATCTTTGAAATGTTGAATTTTAAACAACGCAGCAGCCTTTTTTATTTGATTGGTTTCTGAGACATGGGAAAGCACGGACAAACAAAGGAATTCTCAAGATGCTAGTAAAGAAAAGAAAGCAGTTTTGCTTCCTGGACATACGGCTGCCGGCCGCCCACCCAGGTCCAGCGGTCCACGGGATCACTTCTGCTTTGCGGCAATGTGTGCCCTGGGTTCCTTTTCTGTTTCCGGTGTGGGCAGTCAGGGCCTTCGGCTTCTTCCAGGAGGTCAGCTGCACGGTCTTCACAGACCTGACGTGCACCCGGATCCGAAGCAAACCTCCCGACTGTGAACTGGTCAGCTTCTTCGCTGGCTGCCCTTCCTGCCATCGGCCCACCTGTGACACTGCCTGCATGTGTGCTGGCTGCCTCCCCGGCGAGGTACAACCAGGAACCTAAGTCCCCTGAACGCTGTTCCACTGCGCAGCCCAGACATGAGAAGTGTAAAATACTGTGTCAACACTTCTCCCCGGACAGGCCACGGCCACGGCCACGGCCACTGGTGAAAATGCACAAGGCAGGTAAAAACAGATGACTTCCCACAAAGGCAACAAAAACACCAGAGGCAGCTATTCCCTCCAGATGCTTGAAGCCTTTTAATAGACCCCACCACCACCACCACCACCACTGCTTTACCATCACCATATCTGGGGGGATCTAATGAAAACAGAAGGGAGATAGAATAGTAGAAGAAAGGGACCAGAGGGACAGAGGACGGGAGGGAAAAGAGACATACTGGGGAATACAATTGAGAAAATTACATTGTTCTATTGTGGGCATGTATGAATATGTAACAACGAATCCCCCTATTATGTATAATTATAATGCACCAATAAAGAGAAAAAATTAAATGCCCATATCCAATGCATGGAATAAACATTCCAAATATATATATGTAAAAGAGCTGTTTTTTATACATAGCATATACAAACGATTTCTCTCCTTACAATTTCACAGATTGATTGGGGAGGGGTTGCATTATGGTGTTACGTGCAGGACTGAGATTGGTATGATCCTCTGAAAGGGCTGCTTCACAGCTTTTTTCTCACTTAAGGCATCAAGAGAAAACAAAAAGTATAAAAGGATTGAATGTGCTAATAGATATACACACGCACGCACGCATGCCAACGTAGATGCATGCATCCTGGGGGGTCTGAACACCTGGGTTTCCCTCTAATGGGGCGGGCCTTGTGACAGATGTAACCTAAGATGAATGGAGACTGCTTTAAGGGAAGGAGCACTGAGGGCCTCAGAGCTGGTGAGATGAAATTTTATGACGTGAAAGGAAGAAGCCTGGGGAAGAACAGGCCTAAACAGAACCCATCATGACCCGCCCCAGTCCACCCCACCTCGTCACGGCCAGGTGAGAAACCCACCAGGGCTGAGAGACAACAGCGCCTGTGCCTCTTCTGCAGGGCAAAGTCACTTGCGCTGCCTACATGCTCAAAGCAGAACAAGGCCCCGTTCCCTCTTCTAACGGTCCACATCTCCATTCCCACCTGAATTTGGTGGGGAAAAGAGAAAAGCTATTTCTAAGCTCAGAGCATTTTCACGTTATTTTGTTATGCTCTTTTATAAAACCGTGGATGCAGGCCAGGGATACTGGGCAGGTCGCAGGCTGCCTTCTGAGGCTGTACACCTGGCAACACAAATTTGGCTCAGACTCCAAGGGCCTTTCCAGCACCAAGTGGGAAGAGCACAGCATAACCTGGGAGCCACATAGGGTACCATCCACACCCTCCAGCTTAGGAATCCTGGCTCCAAAGACCAGCAGCATCCGTGACTGGGCTCACCCCTAACAGCATTCCCTTAAAAGCCCTTCGCTTTCCTTTCTTCTCTGCTCAGCGTGTGGGACTGGACTTGAGAGTCTGGAAAACGCTTGCCTCTCTTCTCCAGGTGCTGGGAGGGAGTGCCTGGCCAGGGACGTGCTGCTCATCCAGGAGGGACAGAGAAGGGCTGAAAACTTGGTCCTTGCTTCCACCCAGAAGCCCTTTCTTCTCCAAGATCCCCCGCACTAACACAGACTTTCAACCATGGCTGCTCCTTGCGCCCCGAGGAGCATCTCAGTTCAAGAGAACTCGGCACGCTCCTCAATCTGGCTGCTGTCATCTGGGTACCGCTGGCTCATCTTGCAGTACTTTTCCTTCCCTTTCATCTTGAAGATGGCAGAGCAGGTACAATATTTGTGGGTTTCACAAGCTTTGTAAACCGCCCCCATCTGTGACTGCTTTGGCACCTCTGAGCTGAGTGAAGGCATTGTTAAGCAGGTCAGGAACAATACATCTTAACCATCCCCCATGGCATAAAAAAAAAAAAAAAAAAAAAAAAACCACACATTCAAATTTTTTAATTTTTCAAGGGAAAAAATGCTCGGGGCAGCTTTCCCTCTTAAATTCTCCTTCATTTCCCCATAGACTTTCGTTCTTTCAATGGATCTTCCTCATGCCCTCTAACATTTTTCTAGGCATCTGAACAGAGCTTTCAATTGAGCGCATCACGTAGGAGCCAGAAACGCGCTTCACCGACAACATGAGCCAACCAAGCCGCCAACCTGGCTCTTCCCCGTCAGGACCAGCTAGCTCCCTGGAGGAGCCAACCACAAACCCATGGGGTACCAGAGAAGCAGCATGTGACAGTCCCCAGGCCAGTTATGCCTTCCCTCAATGCGTCTCCTACAAAATAAGGAGGTTCGGTCTTAAAACCCCCTTCCATCTCTAGAATTCTGAAATTTATTCAGAAAGGATAAACCATGAAAGTCCTACTTGCTCCACTCCATTCTCTATTCTGATGACTTCATGCTTTTCCAGTACCTGCTGGCCACTTTGTGACCCCCCGAGACACACTTGAGTAATTACAGTAAGTAAACCCACCCCGCACACAGAGGAGGCCTCTGCCCTGGCTGCAGAAAGCGCTGATCTCCGGGCTCTTAGTTCCAAACACCAAAAGGCAAATTTCCTCTTTGGAAGATCATGCACAATCCCTTATGAATCAGGATGGCTGGTTTTTATATCTTTTTTGTATCTCATATACCTACTTTCTTTCTCACATTAAAAAAAAAATCATCTCTTATCTTTACTTTTAAGGATATTAAAACGAGGCTCAGTGTTCAGAGTCTCCAAAGCCTGAAAGCACCTCCATCCATTGAGGTATCTGGGCCAGAAACCTGAGGGCTATTCTCAATATTTCCATCTCCCTGGCCCCACGGTGACCAAGAACTGCTGGTCTGGCTCCTAAATTTATCCTGAATGTGCTCCCTCTGTCCACCCCCATAGCCTCCAGCTCCCTCAACAACCTCTGCCTTGCCCTGGGAAGGAGGGGGCCTCCGCATGTTCTCCACCAACCCACCTCCTGCCCCAGCCATTTCCTAAACCAGAGTAACCTTTACAAAACGCACATAGTGTTACATCACCCCTAGTGTACAACCTCCTGGGGGTCCCCACTGCTTCCAGGATGGAGTTCCAAATCCTTCAGAATTCGTAACAAAACAGCTGGTGCCTGACTTTCTCGTGTTCCCATAGGCTGAGCTCCTTCCCGCATCCGGGCTCTCAAGTCGCTCTTCCCTTTATCCAGAACAGTCCCTTCCAGGGTCCCTTCCTCCACAGCACACACGCACTCGCTCCCTTTAGCCTGTTATCTGTGTTCAGCCACTCTTGAAGCTCAGTTTGAATGCCATTGCCTCCGTGAAGCTCCCCTGGCCACCGACAGCAGGTCCCTCAGGTAAACCTGCTCTGTGCACCTGTGTCTGTTTTAATCAGTGACTTTTTTTCTTCTTTTTATAATTTTTATAAAAAGTTTCTTTAGTTATACATAATAGTAGAGTCCATTTTGGTATAATGATACATAAGATATAATGGGATATATCTTATTCCAATTAGGACCCAGTCTTTTGGATATAGGCAATGGTGAGATTCACTGTGGTGTATGCATATAGGTACATAGGAAAGTTATGTCAGATGCATTCCACTCTTTCTTTTTCCTATTCCCCTGCCCTTCCCTTCTTTCCCCTTTGTCTAAGCCACTGAACTTCTACCCCTTGCCTCTTATTGTAGATTAGCTTTTACATATCAGAAAACATTTGACCTTTGGTTTTTTAGGATTGGCTTATTTTATGTAGCCTAATAGTCTCCAGATCCATCCATTTACCAGCAAATGTCATAAAGTTTATTCTTCTTTATTAACCAATGACTTTTTAACGTCCACCTTCAGGAAAAAAAAAAAAAAAAATTCCCTTCAGGGCAAGAGGCAAAATCTCTGTGATGGTTCTTGCACCCAAGTCACCAGATAAGAGTTCCAGAGCATTAGAGATTCTCAGTAGAGATACTTGACTGAAAGAATGAAAAAGTGGGAAGAAGAAAAAGGAAGAGGAAAGAGGGATACAAACTATTTATACTCCTACAGCCTGTCCACATGTCCTCCCCTTTTCTTATTTTGTTTTTGAGAAAGGGCCTCACTATGTTGCCCAGGCTGGCCTCAAACTCACCAACCTCCCTCCCTCCTCAGCCTCTGCAGCAACACACAACCAGCTCCCCACTCCTGTCCATTCTTGATGGTGCAGAAATAGGAGGAGATAAAAGAAAAATGAGGAAAGTTGAAATAAGAGGATGAAGGTAGGAATGAGTAAAGAAAGACCACCCCATGACTTTTTGGGACACCTTCAAAAAAGAGCAAAAGGACTTTGGTGCTTTAGAAAACTTGGTACATGACCTTCCTTCCATCTATTCTTCTCTCTAAAATGCCCCAAGTGAAGAAGGTATTCCAGAAAGGAGGACAATATGAGGAATTGAGGTGGGGGAGAAAATAACACTAGCTTTGTTTGCGTACAAGGCACCGAGCATCCATGAACTTGGGTGAAATTTCTTTCTTTTCCACAAAGAGATAAAACAAAGTGACCTCTGGACGTGCCCTCTGGGGACTTTGTGGAACATGGAAGCCCCAGTGCCCATGGCGCCCACTTACTGCTGCCTCTACCACCATCTTAACCAAACCATAGGGTGTTTCAGTGCACTGAAGGTCAAATTAAGGTCACTGAAGGTTCCCTCACTTACATGGGTTTTAACCACGTAAATCTGAGTCCCTCGAAGCCCACCGTGAAAATGCCACCTTCTGAGAAGGGAAGAGCTGAGCCCTGCCTGCACTGAAAAAGCTACTCAAAGTCAACCTTCCTCATTGGGAACAAGGGCCAAAGTTGGGGCTCTCTTGAAGGCCATAACTAAGGATGAGTGACTAAGCTGATCTGGCCAAAGCAAATCAGAGTAGAAATGCTTACCCATCCAGGCCTATCTTGCAACTTTTTTTTTCTTTCTTTTCAGTTAAAATAATGTTTTTCACGTAATGCCCAAATTCCCTTCCACCCAATATATTTCAGACACTGGCATTTCATGTCACCTCCCTCTCAATCTCCCTGGCTGATCTTTTTTTTTTTTTTTTTTTTTTTTTTTTAAACAATGAGATACAACAGAGTCATTCAGTAGAGAAAAGCAGAATCAGGACACAAATAAATGAAATGATTCGGCAGCTTCGAAGATCACTGTCCAGTGAAACAAACACAAAGTCATTTCTACCAATGGTAGTACTTATAACAATACTTAATGGAAAGGTAAGATGACTCTTGTGAAGCAAAGTAGGAGCGGTTTGTTATACTGGCCAACGCCAAGGACGGCCCCATCCGTTCAAAAACCTTTAGAAATAAACTGAAGGGTGATTTATGTTCACTGGAAAGTTTGTCAGTGCAGCCATTGCTATAAATTTGGTGGATTTAGTCAACGTGGCCACCCAGAGTGGAGGAGCACAGATCATAATTCTCCTCCAAGGACTTCTCCGAGAAGTAGTCCAGGGCTCAAAAGGACTATAAATCTGTTCATTAGCACAAGCCAAAGTTACATGAGACTAATTGAGAACTGTCTTCTCATTAATAGCCTGTGCCAAAACAACAGCTGTACAGTCGTTAAGAAAGAAAATAAAGCTCAGAAATTCACATTAACATCAAATAATGGTTGGCAGGGTACTTACATCAGTGTCAGGTCCCTTGTCTGCACCCGGGCATGAAAAAGTAACAAATTCATGGCACCTCTTGTGAACCACAAAACAGCAAACTGATGGAGAGAAAAGAAAACTGAAGTTAACATATGGGCTCCGTTCTCCAAACAGGGCTACTTACTGTTAGAAGTCGTGTGTCTTATAGACAGCAATCAAAAGGCACTTCACCTTCATAGGCGACATTCTGTATTGATTGGACTCACTGATGATACAGTCACAAAATGTCAGCGCTGTCAGAGACCTAAGCTGTGGCTCCCGCCCTCTAAAGTTGAGGGATAGGAGAGCTAGAGACGGCAAGACAGTTTCCCGAGGTATAAACCAGAATCAAAATTTAAAGCACCTTGCAATGGCCCATACCAATACACACATGCACTCACATATGCCTGTGCACATATGTAAGCAGACACGTGTATAAACATTATACCCTGTGGGTGAAAATAATGCAAGTACAAAAAGAATAACTGATTATAAACAACATGGTTTGCAAGGCATCTTCAGCAGAATTCTAAACTTAAGGGACTCATCAAGGCACAACCCAATCTCCAGAAAACAGCCTTCTGAAATGGCAGAAGTTGGGGTGCACTGAACAACTTCTTTCTGTTTGCTACAGGTGCTGTCACAAGTGGAGAGAGTTCCTGCAAATCTAGCAAAATATATTACACAGCAAATATTTTTCCAGGCTCCACATTTTTTTAAATATATATTTATTTGTTTTAGTTGTATACAATGCCTTTCTTCTTAATGTGGTGCTGAGGATCGAACCCAGGCCGCGCACGTGCTAGGCGAACGCACTACCACTGAGCCACAACCCCAGCCCCTCCACATGGTTTTGATACCTATGCCTGGAGAGGTATCAATAAAATAATCTGTTAGAGAAATGCGTAAGCAGGGATGACATAATGTAGAGGAATATGAGCAATAATTGACCTAGTTAGCTGGTCCTTCAAAGCCTGGCAGCTAGCTTCAAAGGGCAGCCTCCACTACTGTTGGTCTTTGTTGAATAATAAAAAGGTTCTAACAATATACTCTCAGAAATGTTGGGGAAGTCGCAAGCTGCAGTTTGAATGTCTGTTCCTTCCAAAACTCACAATGAAATCTGGTTGGACTGGAGTGGTGTTGGGAGGTGGCACCTTGGGGTGGTGGTTGGGCCATGAAGGTTTGGCCCTCATGAGCAGAACCAATGCCATTTCAAAAGAGCAAGTTCAGCCCGCTTTGTCTTCCAACGTGTGAATATGAGGTGTTCCCTCCACCTGGAGGAGGCAGCAAGAACCCCCTCGCCAGATTTTAGCACCTCATCTTGGACTTCCTAGCCTCCTAAAGAGTGAGAAAATAAACTTCTGTTCTTTATAAACGACCAGTCTCAGGTATTCTGTTATAGCAACAGAATTCAACTAAGACAGTTCACAAAGAAAGCTAATTCTCAGTTTGTTTGCTATTTTCTTCTCTCACCAGTGATAATGCAACTCCCTGCACATGTTACGTTAGTACATGAAGGAAATCAAAGAAGGTGAGCCGTTTCAGTGGGTGGGAAAAGACGGCAGGTTTGCAGAATGCTGAACTCCCAACAGGAGATCAGATACTGAGACAGTACTGAGAGGACCCTGAGTGCTCAGAAAGAAATTCAGAATATTTTTGATGAGCCTTGGAAGTCACTGAGAGGTTTGACAATCAGAGTAACACAGACAAAAGCAATATCTGAGATATATGCAAATGGTAGCAACGGGAAGAATTTAATAGAATAGGTTTATGGCCATAAGACCCAGTTAGAAGTCTTTTGCAGAGCAGAGGTACGGAAGTAACCGTCCATCACTATTCAGGATGCTAAGATACAGAAGTAATAGATGCCAGAGAAATAGCAGAAGAATTTTGGGACTCAAACATACACATACATGTGTACACACAGACACACAAACCCAGAGGATGAAGAGATGGGGATTCGCTCTAAGGGAAGAAGAATCAGGGGTGATTGCTGGATGGGAGCCATCCGCAGAAAAGTTGATGAATGAAAAGATCTCCTATAGGAGCACCCTTTCAGAGGTGTAGCTGCCCAGGAGAGGGGTTCTCTTGGGCTGCTACAGACCATCTACCATGCCCAATACATCTGCCCACCGCTGTGCACTGTCAGGAGCTGGAGGAGGTTGGGGTGAAGCAGAAGAAAGGGCCCCCTGGCTGCCTGGGCAGTGCTGAGCCAATCGAAGGGCAGCCCCTGGGAGTCCTCAGAGGAGCGTCCTCTCCACTGTGTTCTGCTAAAAGCATCTTGATTGCAAAATCCTCCAAGGATAGATAATAAAGCAGGGCTGCGAAGGCGCAAATTAATCTGATCTGCTCACAGCCCCAGGCACAGAATCATTTCTCATTCACTGGAATCAGAAAGATCAATTATAAACAGAAGGGGTGAGAGCAGCATTATTCCTGATCAGGGTTTTTTCTGGAGACGGTGTTTGGAGGGGAAAATCAGCATTCGGATTTCCCACTTAATTGTTTAAACACCCAGGTCTTTCATCCTTTTCATTTTTTTTTAAAGTCATCTCCACATTCCAATGAACACTGTTAAGAAAACCCATATTTATCAAATCCCTTTGGAAAGATGTTTTGTCTTTTGTATCTGTCACTTACATTTGTATCTACACATCAACGCAATTACACTGCTCCAGCTGGAAGTATTTCTATTGCACACCTAAAAAAATGTCTCACTTCAAATTTTTTCCTGAGGAAGGAACAGGCCATCACTGCCCAGTATAATTTACAGGGAAGCAAAAAAACCCACCTACCCCTCGCAGCCTGCTTTAGGGGCTCCCTCCCCTTCTTCCACACACAGAAGCTTCCCATTTCAATGAACAAATTTGCCCAACAGGAGGCAGACTGAAGGGAGAAGGGTCTTGTGTTTCCAGAGAGTCGCTCACAGATAAAGACTCCATAGGCCTGTTCAAAAATTCAAGATTCATGAAGGATGACCTCCAAAGGACAAGGAAATAGAATGTGCCCAGCCTGGGTGACCAAGGAGAAAAAGCTTGGTTGTACTTTACCTTTAACCCCACCCTCATGCCTCATGGAAGAGATGGAGAAGAGCACCTTGGAGTTGGGCTGACTCTGGCTGGATATAGCATTCATCTATATGTATATATAAGTCTGCCCCAGAACACCCAGCCATGACCAGAGATTCCAAAATGGCTGGTCTCGACCTATGGTAGCAAGTTGCAAACTAAACTGGGTAATGCACATGTCATAAGACAATATAATCAAAACATTTGAAAAGTCTTGCTAGTGACGTCGAAAGAAGAGGAATAGACTGGGACAGTAAAATAAGAATATATGCTGGACTTACCTGGAGATGGCCAGCATAGGTTTTTTCCTTGGCTAAAAATTGGGAGTTATTACCATTTACATTTTAAAATCTAAAGGAATTTTATGTTCTGTGGAGTAAGGGAATTGGGGAGAAGGGAAAATAAGGTGATACCTTTCACGTGGTATAGCTTCCATGAATACCTGCCTGACTCTGGCAGCCAGGAAGACAAATTAAAGATGGCAGCCTCTGAGCTGGGAGGAGGTGGAGACACAAATCAAGGCAGATTCTTTCTGCATCATGGTTTATCAGGGGCCCAGACTCTTGGTCCTTGAACAAATCTGTGCTTAAGAAGCCACAGGCTGCCCAGCAAGTCTGAATTGGAGCCTGATTCAAAGAATTTGGGTCACCTGCATCTGTGAAATCAAATGAGAGGATTGAAAACAAGAAGCCAACCCACATCTTAAAGACACAAGGTAAACCTTCACGCCATTAACTGCTATGCACAAAATCACTTTCCTCTAACCCTCTGCATGACACGCTCACACTGCCCCGTGGAGACAGATGACTGGATGGCGAAAAGAATGCACAATCACACGGAGGGAATGGCATGGTGGGACAAAGAGTGGCAGAGACCACAGGCTTGGCCAAGTACATTCCTTAATGTACCCTCACTGTGGAGTTGAGAATGCTCAGTCCAGTGATCCCTGTCACTCGCTGATCATGGTTACAGAAGCAAATGAACTAAAGGGAAACTAGAGGCATTTTCACCACCTGTTGTAAGTATATTTCAGAAACATAACAAACAGCAGGCACCTAATTGGAAAAAAATTCATAAAAATCTCAAATAAAAAAAAATAGAGGTGCTGTGACTCCGCCGTGTTGATATTAATAGTGGTCTCAAATCATGCAGCAAAGGATAAGCAGAATGCCAAACAGTGGGAGACAAGCGACACTCCCTTTAGCTGCTGCTCCCCCCATAAATTTGATAAGAATGAACTTGGCTATCGTGTGTCTGGGCCCATTAAACACCCTCAGGAGGACCCGAGAGTTGTCTCTGTATCAAAAGCCATCAGTGTGCAGATGACTACCAGAGGGCTCTTGATCCTGGACAATGTTTCCTAGAGAGATCCTGAGAAAATGTATATCCAGAAGCTTTTTCCATACCCCATCCATGCATATAGGTTTGACGACAAAAAAAAAAATAGAGTGAACTGATGTATGGATAAGGAAGGAGCTGTAGCAGAGCACCTGCTGGTCAGTTAATGCTGACTCCCCCTCAGAAGTGCCACCCACAGCCAAGGATCACCCACAAAACAGTAAGTACAGCAAGCGTTCTGACCTAAGGGGAAAGTTCAGCTCATGGTAATTAGTCACCACTATATACCCACTAGGATGGCCATTGTTTTCTTTAAAAGAAAAGAAAAGGTGAAATGAAAACTGTTAGCAAGAATGTGAGAAATTGGAACCCACATCCATTGCTGGTGGGAATATAAAATGGTACAGCTTCTGTGAACAGTCTGGAGGCTTGCTAAAAATTAAACGTATAATTATCACATGATCCAGCAATTCCACTTCTAAGGTGAAAAGAATTGAATGCCGGTACTTAAACTGATATTTGTACACCAAGGTTCATAGAAGCATCACTCTCAACAGGTAGGGAGTGGGAACAACTCAAGTGTCCATTAGCAGATGAATGGACAGGCGGAAGGTGTTATGTAAATGCAAGGAGTCAAATCCTGACATGTGGAAGAACAAGGGTGAACCTTAATATATGCTCAGAGAAAGAATCCAGAGAAGAAAGGATAAATGTGTATGATCCCACTCATGTGTGGCAGCTAGAACAAATTCATAGAGAAAGCAGATCAGGAGTTCCCAAGGACTGGGGTGGGAAAGGAATTGGGAGTTGATGATCAATGGGTTCAGCTTCTATTTGAAATGATTAAAAAACAAAACTTCTGGAAATGGAGAGTAAGGGTGAATGCACAACACTAAATGTACTTAATGCTACCAAACTTTTCTTTTAAAATTGCTTCAATGGTAAATTTCATGCAACATGTTTTACCACAATAAAAAATATTTAAGTACTTAAACAGGAGCCATATTCTTGAAATTATAAACAAGAGGCACAGGAAGTTGCAGACAGCTTTGTAGTCCTGCTGGTGTGAATTTTTGTCATTACTTATGTTCACAGTTGAGTATTAGCTGAAACGCAAGAAAGAGTACCAAGATAAAGTATTTGCTTCCACTCCACAAAATTCCAAATGACATTAGTGCCAGAATAGATGGGGATTTGGGGAAAACTTGGAACTCAGAGCCAAGGGCTCGTGTGACTGTTCAGGATTAGAGATGTGCTCCCCCACCCCCCATCCCCCCCAGAGCACCTCACACTGTAAATGTTGATGGTGATGATGGGAATGAAGCTCCTCAGACCACAGGAGTGGCTCTCTTACCAAATTATTGAGATACTTTGTCACCTAATACTATATGCACAGGGGGATCACCCCACCTACACAGACACGGATTGCCATGTTCGTGGCTGGGGGAAAAAAAAAAAAAAAACATAATGCTATGAATAGTTTTCCATTTCACCTTAAAAAAAATAAATTTCCTTTCCATCCACTCTAAGTCCAAATCATTTCAAATCCATGTTACAGACATATAAAATGAAATATAGGCATAAAATTCCCCCATGCTCCAAAATCAGTGGGAAAACAGCCAAGAGTAACCAATTCTGAATTCAAGGAAGAACCTACTAAATTTAAGAGTATGACTTCGTTTAGAACAGAAGGCTGGTAGCTGAGCTTCCCTGAGTCCTTTTTTTTTTTTTTTTTTTTTCCTCCTCCTTCCTTAAATACATAAATGGTTGCCATCATGTGAGATGATTTTAATTAAATTTTGCTTAGCTGGAGGGGATTAATGAAAGGTAACGTCACATCAAAATACAATGAAGTGAAAATCTCTAAGGCAAGTCAACCGCTTTCAGCTTTGCAAGGAAAGTAATGAAAAATCAAGCTTATATTATATTTGCATGTTAAAAGAAAATTATTGGTTTCGGATTTGTAACAATGAAAACAGTCTTCTCCTGGGATACATGTTAAAGTTGTATGAAAACAAATCAAATAAATGTGCCTTGTCACATAGCATAAGGCACGCCATTCTTCAGATGGCACACTGGCTCTGCCGCCTAAGCACGTGTACAGTCTCCCAAAAAATTCTTTCAAAACTCCCAGGATTCCCCTGTCTGACCAGGCATCCCTCCTCCCCCTTCTCTCTAGGAGTATCATCTTTAATTTCCTTTTCTCTAATTTCACCAAGTATGTCGGAGCCTCCTTTTCCTGCTGGTGGGGACGGAGATCTATTTTGAAGAGCTGAGCGAGATGGAATGTGGGCCTTGGGGGAAAGAGGACTGGAAGGTGCCCCTGAGTCGCTGGCCAGAGCACCAGGGCTAATGGAGTTATCCCATCTTGCAACCCAAAGGGAAACCTTGGGATGTAACTGAGAGCACAGAAGACACAGGAGAGAGAGAGAAAGAGACTAGATCTTGGCATTGGCATTGAATTCACCTTCAGGCTCTCTGTCATGTGGACCATGAAGTACCCTTTAAAAAGGTCATTTTCTTCATGTATACCTATCCCTTCATATATGCCACGAAATTCAATACATTTGAATACACAAGACTGTATCACAGGTGCTTTTACTGTTTGTGCTTGTTGGAGTTGGCTTTTCTGTGTTGGCAGGAGAGAATTCTAAGTGCTAATGGGAGAACTGGGCTGCGAATAGAGGAGACCACAGGGAACCCCCTTGGACCTGGGGAACCTGGTACCACGCAGGCAGGAGAGAAATATTCTTTGTGCTGTCATTGCAGCAGTAGTTTTGTTTTCAGACAAGTTGAGTGTAAATGTGCTGCAGGGTCCTCCAGCTAGCCATGTCAGGCAGGCACTGGCCCTTCAAGCCACAGACCAAGCTTGGAGAGGTGTGTGCCTGGTGAAGCAGAAGTCCGAGGAGCGGTTGTTCTCATTCTGTGGTTGACGGTGGAAGGAGGAGGCAGTCCAAGAGCTGGGGGGTGGGGGGAGAGTTAGGGGACAGCCAGGGCCTGGAGAAGTCTAGACCAGCCGGGCACTCGTCAGAAAGAAGGTTCCTCCAGAGCCACGGAGAAAAGATGAGCCTGGCAAGGGGACTGGTAATTACTGGCCCACTATGTCCCAGAAGCCACTCTTGGGGGAAGAAAGATGAGGAGAGGGACACAAATGCCAACGGTTAGACGCCATCTCCCCTCTTTCATTGAGTTCACCTTATTCCCGTATTCTTCAACTCAAAACTGAAACATCTAGTATCCACTATGAGGTAATAAAATCCCAATCGCTTCAGTAACTGCAGTACCCAGGGTTACCTATTTTATGGTGCTGGGGGAGCCCTTAAAGATCAGGCAGACATGTTTGAAGGGAAATCCAAGGTTCGCTTTATAAAGCTCAGATCAAGCAGTGTTTTTGTGTTGATTTCAGAATCATCTGAATAATCCAACTTTGCTTTTGGTTTCAGTTTTTAATTTGTTTTGCAAGACGGGCTCCACATCTGAACACCCATGAGCCAGGGTACGTGTCAGGCTTCCTCATTTTGATCCTAACAACTGCAACACGTTCTACACAAGGGTGTGTCAAGCCCATCGTACCAGGCTTTCTGCAATATATTTAAGACATTTTTTTTGGGGGGGGGGCCCGGAATTAAAAGGGGGCTTGTAAGAAAGCTGTAAGGAGTTAAGGAAGCTGAATTGGCTCTAGGCCTCTATGTTTTGCCTTCTCTCTTCCCCTTTCAGTTGGAAGTTCCCGTAGTCCAGTGGAACAGTCCTTATTACCTTGGCTCACAGGTAAGAACTCCACGTAAGCACAGCTCGGCCTGCAGCATTGACACAGGGCATGGCACTCGCTTCAGCAAAATGCGCTCCCTACTAAGTCTAATAGCAACCCAAGTCTCCCCAAGATGGCAGACGGGAGACACGGTGGCTCTGGGACCTCAGGAGGATGCCTACTTCAGTCCTCACCCCATACAAACGAAGAATGGACTCCGACGGGTGGGATGAAGCCTCCAGCCTCAACTCAATTCCATCTCGCTAAGAGCATGAGCACACAGAGGCAGGCTTGTTCTCACTAGGATGCAGAAATGTGGCCCAGGGACTTTAATGTCAGATGACGTGTCCCGGAGACGGCAAGAAGCGACATAACTCTAAGCGTCTCTCTTTTTCTTTTTTTTCAAATTTCTTTTTTATTCTAAGTTGTTAGAAATGACAGCAGAATGTATTACATTTCATATTATACTTGTAGAGCACATCTTTTTTCTTTTTCTATCTCTACAGGTGCGAGTGTGTGTGTGCGTTTCTCAAAGTGCCTAGGTCCCTTTCTGTGCAAAGGATTTGGGGGAGATCATTCATTCTGTTATTCATCCAAAGATTCGGTGTATATCATGGGTGTTTATTATAAGCACTTTCATCATTAGTGTTCATTTTAAGCACTCTTTTGAGTTCCCACTACATAGCAAGCTATATAACATGAAGGTAAAGGGGTAGCCAAGATACTATTTCTACCCTCAGGGAACTCAGAGTCTAGTGAGGGAGAAACATGAAAAGGAGTAGGGTCTCTCACCTTCCCTCCCTCCCTATTCCTTCTGGCTCCCATTTTTCTTTCTCAAGTTAATTAGTTGCAATGTAAAAACCAAGGTATATGCTGTAACACTGGGCACTGCTTCTACCTATCTCTTCCTTCACTGCAATAGTGAGAAAATGTAACAACTTCTATTTCTCTACCTTTAAGAAACTGCACAAGTAAAATAATACAAGCTCTCTAAGTCCCTTCAACAGACTCTAGTGGGGGTCGAGGGGAGGGAGAGACAGGGTGGATGGCACATAACTGGCAAAAGCTGACAATTACCAAAGCGGCAAGACAGGTCCGTGGTCTTGATTATGTTATTCTCTCTGCTTCTGCAGATAATGAAAATGTACATAACAAGATGCTAGAACATAAATACATCAGATGTGATTTTATGAACGTAGTCAAACTTTTTTTTCTTCTCCCTCCATTAGTTGAAGACCACTGGGACCTTATTTGGAAATAAGCTTGTTAGAGATGTTACAATGGACTCATACTGGCCCCTAATCTGAATGGAGTCTTTATAACAAGGGGAAATTTCGACAGAGACACACACACAGGGAGAGCCCCAGATGCAGTTGGAGGCAGAGACCAGAGTGAAGCGTCCACAGGCAAAGGACACCAAAGACCACCAGCAAAGTCGGAGAAGCGAGGGAGAACCACCTCCTCGTTCTCAGAGGGAAGCAACCCTGCCTCCCGCTGGCCTTTCATTTGTGGCCCCAAAGAAGACCCAAGACACCTTACATCCAAAACAGCAAAGAGCTACTGCCAGATAAACGGATTAGGCCTCTGTTAATACTGCCACAGGGGGAAAAAATAAGGACCCGTAGAGACCATGGGTGAGCGCAAGCAAAAAAAGCTGTTTAAGCCTAAACTGCGGATGGAAATAGAAGTTGTGACATGCAAAACTATCTGGTGCATTTGCATCGACTCACTTGCTCGTGATGCTGAACAAGTTTTAAAAAGTCAGAACCCTGGAAGGGTTCAGCATCGAAGGGATATCAGAAGTCCAAAGTAAAGTCACTGGCTTCTTTTTGGGGGGATGTTTCTGCTACATCTGCCAGCTGGTATCTGCAATCACCACCATCAATGACACACATCCGTGTGCGTTCTGCTTGATCCGAGAGCTCCCGTGGTCTTCAGTGGTGAGATAAGAACGTGGCGCCCACGCACGTTTGTAAGCACCCGAAAACTGACACTTAGAATCTTCAGGGGACGGACAGCCCAGGGAAGTGACTTGCGGCATTCATTTTCATGAAGCATATTACTAATCTAAAAGGTAGTCAACATTCCTGAGAGTCTGTGAGTAACAGAATCAGAGGATGGTTCAGGAAGAATCCATGATCATGGTTTTGGAAGTGTGTTCCCTGGGGGCCTTAAGGGGGACTGGGAGGGTGAGCATCAAGACCACGGCTCAGCCCTGTCTCTACTCTCCTCATTTGGACCCAGGCTGCAGTTTTATGCTGAAATGACATTTTGATGCCACAACAGTCTCATAAGGAGTTGACATCCTGGTAGGGCCTGTGATCCCAGCTGACTGAGGAGGTTCAGGCAGCACGATCATAAGTTCAAGGCTAGCCTCAGCAATTTAACACGAGCCTGCTAAGAAAGAAAGAAACAGGAAAAAAAAGAAAAGGGCTGACATGTGGATCAGTGGTAGAGTGCCCCTGGGTTCACTCCCCAGTACTAGGGAACCCCCCCCCCCAAAAAAAAAAAAAGGAAATCCTTCGCTCATATTTGTTTAGTAAACAGACCACTTGGTCTCAAGGTCAAGGGCAAAACCATGTCTACCTTTCTGGTATTTGTAATTTCTTTTTCTTTTTTTTTTCTTCTTCTTCTTCTTCTTCTTTTTTTTTTTTTTTTTTTTTTTTGTACTAGGGATTGAACCCAGGGTTGCTTAAGCACTGAGCCACATCCCCAGCCCTTTTTATATTTTTATTTGAGACAGGGTCTTATTAGATTGCTTAGGGCCTTGCTAAGTTAGTGAGGCTGGCTTTGAACTTGCAACCCTCCTGCCTCAGTCTCCCAAGCCGCTGAGATTACAGGCATGCAGAAATATAAGGTGTGATTACTTTTTCACTATTTCTTTTTTTCCTTAAGAAAAAAAAAAAAAAAAACATATGTGTGTATAAAGCTTCAGAAAGACTAAATAAATTACTGAATGACAGCATCATAATACAATATTATAGGGAATAACAGAATATTTTATATACATATCAAGGTTAGACCTTTCCCAGCACTGTAAATGTCAGAGGAAAATACTCAACGGGCCACATGAAATCTTAACGCCTGTCTGGAACAGTCATCTGGCTTAGAAGTTAGCTGTAAGCACTTTGGAATCTGACTTGGGATTGAATTCTAAGCTAATGTATATTATACATCGGGCAAGTTTCTTTTTTTTTTTTTTTTAATAGATGTGTATAGATGTCACATATTTTTTTAAACATTTATTTGTTTTAGTTGTACACAATGCCTTTATTCATACGTGGTGCTGAGGATGGAACCGGGTTGTGCACGTGCTAGGCGAGCGCTCCACTGCTGAGCCACAATCCCAGCCCAGGGCAAGTTTCTTAATCCCTTTAAACTCAAGTTATCTCATTGGATAGTGGTGAAGATAAAATGAGAAAATGTTTGTAATATAGGTAAATACAGTCTCTGGCTTGTAGTAAGTGATAACTAAATGGGGGTTCTTTTATCATCATTAATAATAGTATTATATTATTAATATTATAATTAATATTATAATTATATATTATACTCATATTAATAACGATACATTATGTTACTTTATTATATGTAATCATTATGTGTCTTAATATTATTAGTAGTGGTATATACTTTTATTTTTTTATTGGCAGTAGAATGCATTTTGACATATCATACACAAATGGAGTGCAATTTCCTAAGTTATGACTGATCCATTTCAAATTAAAGCTGTACATGTGTCCTTTTGGCCACTTCTTCCACAAATATCCAGGAAGCCCCTAGCCAAATGCCAGGAAGCTGGGCAGGCACCAGGGACTCGAGGACTCACAAGCACAGTCCTTTCAAGTACCCACTTAGGAGAGATGGTGGGAATCGTGAAAGTGATTCCAAGCAGGCTGGTAGGAGGAGAATGGAATTCCTCCCAGGACTCAGGGAATCAGCCACAGAGCAGAAGCAGGGTTAGGACAGGGGAGAGCAGAGACTGGGCCTTAAAGACTGATGGGCAAAGCACCCGGAGGGGTCAGAAGCCAGGGCCAGCGTCACGCTCCTGAGAAGTCGGGCACAAGCGGACCAAGGCGTGTCTGCGGATCAGGGACTGCAGAGTCACTGTCTTACACAGGGGTGGGCAGGAGGCCTGGGAGGGAGGAAACAGGCTGTGGACAGGAAGCATTCAGTGTTCTTAAATTCTGGTCAACACATATCTATTGAGCAATAGCTACAGCCCAGAACTGGTACCAGACCCTCGTGAGTACAAAGATCAGTAAGGCTCAGGGCCCAGAGCTTCAAGCAGAGCTGGGGGAACAGTCACAGAGGGATCCCTCTGCAGTGAGTGCAGGCAGGGCTTCCCAGGGTGAGGGTCTGAGCACCTCGTCCCTGCCCGAGTTCAAGGAAGACTTTGGGCAGAAAAGACACCTGTGCTGAGGCTGAAAGAAGACAAGCAGCCCCACCCCCACTACGGAACAGCCACCCTTCCGAGTTGGGCAGGAATATCCACGCAAAGTTATGGAAAGAGGCTGGGGATGGGGTGGGAGCTGGCTCTGCGCTGAAGGAAGGATGCTGGGACCCAGTCAGGAAGGCAACGCGCTCCCACGTTCCTCCTGGAATCACAGGCCCCCATAACCCGGTGGTAATTTTTAATTCTTAGAGATAAATACATGCAGGAACTTTCCATAAACAGAGTGCTTTCATTTTGTCATGATTACATTCAGCTTTTGTGAGGAAAAAAAAAAGTCTGTTCGCATTATTATGCAAATTTTTTTTTTTTTTTAACCCATGTAGCACTCCCCTCTGCTTATGGTGAGGAACAATTCAAAAAGAAGTCATAATACACTAATTACCTCTCTTTTATCAAGAATGTTGGGAACTAATAAAGCTTCAGGGTTGCGGAACACCACATGATTACAAAGCAAGGAGGCTAGGAGCTTCCAAAAAGGAAATGTGAAGGTGTCCAAGGGATTCCAAGGCCCACGGGAGCAGCTGGGGGAAGGAAGTTTTCATACAAATGAGGACATCAAGGCATAGAGAGCAGCAGAGAAGCCACTGAAAAGAAAGGAAGGAAGAATAAAGAAAGAACCGTATGAGACAGACACATTGCATTTCCAAACAGCACGCCAGAAAGTATACGGCAAAGTGGACTTTAAAATAAACATCATTGTTATCCAGAACTTGAAAACCAAAATGATTATTCAGTCTACACTTGTATGCAATGCTTCCAAATGCTTCCAAACTATTTTTTGATTTTAAAAGTATGTACAAGTTGTTTCTTTGTGAGAATGAACCTTTACATCACCCAACGTATTCAAGGGGCTGTCTCCTAGGATGGTCATGCTTGGAAAGATTTGATTTTACTGTTATTTCTTTTTGTTCATCTATTTTCTTTTAATTTTTTCAACCATTCATGTATTATTTAACTAAAAAAATATTTAACTTCATAGATGACGTTTGCAGTGACACGACAACAACACAAGATCCTAAACCGTTCTGGAAAACATCACAAAAAAAAATTGCCATGAGTAAAGCACACAGTTAGAATTAGATTCTTTTGGTATAATGTTAGTTTTTTAAAAAATATTTATTTATTTGCTTTAGTTGTACACAATGCAATGCATTTATGTTTATGTGGTGCTGAGGATCGAACCCGGGCCGCGCACGTGCGAGGCGAGCGCTCTGCCGCTGAGCCACAACCCCAGCCCATATAATGTAAGTTTACTGGGTATTTATTTCATATAATTCCAGGATTCGTATTGGGTGCTTAGCCACAGAGTCTACCCAGAAATTAGAAAACCACAACCCAGAAATGCTGGGGGACAATTGCCGGAGACAAGCACAGTGCCTAAGACAAAACAAAGACAGGGATAACAGCCAACTGTCGTCCGCCTGGGCTCTTCGGGGTTTCACACCAATAACGCCATGCTTAGCAACTAGTTTGTGCCTATCACAGTATAATGTTCAAAAAGTTAAACTTGACTCTGGAAGAAAAAAACAAAACAAAAAAAGACATTGCAAGTTACTCGACTCGTGACTGAGAACTCCAGTCCACCAAGAAAGGAATTCTGAAGACATGTGGCCAAGTCAGAGCTCAGGGAGTGACTGACTGTTGCAGGCTTCTGCCCGCGGTGGGTGAGGGGTGGGTTGGGGGCGGGTATGGAAACATTCTAAGATGGACCATCCTGATGGTTGTGCAATATGGAAAACACCAGAAACCACCAAACTCCCCCACTTCAGAAGGATGAATTGCATTTTATGGGACTACATCTCAAAGTTGTTCTTTTTAAAAAGTTAAAAACAGGGCCAGGGGTGTAGCTCAATCCTCAATCCCCGGTACTGCACCAAGAAGAAAGAAAAGGAAAGGCATTCCAACTGACCGGGATATTAACAACCAGGAGCCAAGCAGGCAACCACAGCTATGTGGGCCAGCTAGAGGTGGCTCTTTCCCTTTGTTCCTATAAAAAGGGAAAATTCACAAGGAATCCCAATGCACTCCTCTCTAGGCCGGGGGTGGGGAGCAGAGGCTGAGCCAACACAGACCCTCCCATCTCCACCCAAAGGCCGGGCGGGGAAGCTCTCAGCCAGCTCTCCAGACCAAGTGGGGCCTCAGCTGCTTTCTCCCTTGCCACCCACCCCACCTCCCTCCGAGCCCAGTTCCTCTGCAAACAGACATGGTAGGAAGCCCAGCTTGGCTGGGACCTTGGAGGGAGGTGCCCTGGTGCAGGGAGCCACATTACTTCTGCAGAGGGACACGCCTGTAGAGCTTGGGCCTGTCACCCACTCCCCAGGGCCAACAGCAAAAGGCACCCCCGTGTGGTCATGAAATCTCCGTAGAGTCGGCTGTTGGGAAAGGGCATCAGAACCACGGCTCCTTCTAGTCCAGGGGTGGTGGAAACTAGGACAGATTAAACAAGACCCACCTCAACTGGGGAGGAAGTTTCCCCAACTACCTTTCTTCCTTCACATACTCACTGATAATATTCCAATTCTTTCTGGTTTTCCTGCAATGCTGGGGACTAAATCCAGAGCGTCACACATGCTAGGCAAGTGCTCTACCTCTGAGCTACACCCACGCTCCACAATCCAAATCTTGCATTCCTCAATTATGTGTGGCGGCACTCGATCCCGTGGACATCAGTCAATACCTACAACATGTAATCATCGAGTCCGTGAAGGATCCATCAACTGACACGTACCCAGGGTAAAACGTATCCCTTTAGATGTGGGAAGAAGCTAACAGGCTTAGTCTTCCAGACTGGCATGAACCCATCCAGGGCAAATTTCTCAAATAGGAAAGGGGAACTGAGAAAGATAGAGCACGTTCCCCTGGACAACCGAATTAGAAACCAAAAGAAATTCCAGAGCTGGATCAAGTCGATCACCTTCAAAACAACACTGCGCCATAAAGATAATTCTAACACCTGGATTCAGAATTGCAGAACCGCAAAGTGAGAAGCGACTGATCAACAATAGCACAAATGAAAAGATGAAGGCATTTTAATTACACAATTAACAATGTGGTCTGGTTGCCAAAAGAGCTAAGAGAAGAGGCTGCATCAACAGATGTACAGTCTCTAGAAAGGAGGAGGTGAGAGTTCCACTCAGCAAGTCTCAACTCTCCCTGCCACATCATTCAGGGTTCCAGAGCCAGCAGCTCACTCTTGTAGTTACAGCCTCTTTGCTTTAGGAGGGTGAGACTCAGGAGTGGAGGACCCACGTGAAAGGGAAGACTGAGTCTGTAATTTAGCTGTCTGCCAAATACTTGGAGGTCTGTTTTTTTTCTGTTTGTTCCCAAGAATGGAAACCCTATGGGAACAAAGGGTAGAAGTTGCAGGGTGTCAGATTTCAGCTCCCTGCAAGAGGGGATGATGTAAGGTCTGTCTGAAAATGAAGGGGGAAGGCCTAAGTAGACATCAGGGGGTTGTTCGGCAGAAGGTGGAAACCCTCGCCTGGAGAATGGAAACCAGAAGGGCGTTCCATACCTCACGCGACCCCCAGCACGCAAGACAGACTTCCAGGTTTCACTGTGAAATCCTGAAACAACCAAATGCAAGCACAGGAATGACTGCAGTGATCCTACCCAGAAGAAAGTCTCCTTATGATTCACCACTTCTGTAAGTTGAAGAAATGGGCTGCTGGCACCATGAAACACCTCCAAAGACTCTTTAGGGAGAAAGAAAGAGAGAGAGAAAGAGAGAGAGAGAGAGAGAGAGAGAGAGAGCACTTCTTACTTTCAGGGCTGTTGTGATACCTTCAGCACATTTTAAATCTAATAGTAAAATGTGGATCTTGAAGCGTCAACGTTTGGATTTTTCCATCTAATTCATTACGCATATTCTACTGTAGCCCGGCACACTGCTGCTCCCAGCCATTTCTCAAGAGCGTACTCTTCCAGTTTGCAATAATAACAATGGCCTTCCATCTAGATTGACACACCCCTTCTGTTGCCGCCTGAAGCGATGGCCGCTTGGAGCAACGAAGCCACGGGAAGAAGTTCAGAGGCGAACTGGAAACAAACAGCTTTTTTATTCTGATAACTTTTCTCTCTGGCTCTAACAACGACTTTAACACGCACCACACACACCACCAAAATGGCGCAGACCCGATCATCAATCTCGCTCAAGTCCCGCGAGATCCTGGGCCAAGTCCCGTGAGACTACGGAAGGCGGCAACAGCCAAACATCTCCATGGCCCGTAGTCAACCGCAATCTTAGCCATCTCCCCAAACAGGGCTCCTGCACCCTTCCTAGCAAAGATATGTAGACAGTATTCCCTGGGCACCCGGCAAGGGAGCTCATTGTCAGCAGTCGGGGTCCCCATCAACTTTTAAAGCTCCTATGTACATACACACACACACACACACACAAATGGAGACAACGTCACTAGAGATCTCTGGCCATGTCAATAGCACCACTGCCATTATTCCCACCCCTACCTCATCCAGGCATATTGCTACAGAAGTTTCTAAAAATTACCTTGAGTCACTTTAACTTGATCAGCCACATGAGAAAAATAAAGATCGATAGTAAGAATAATGATCTCCATAATACTGACAGTATTAATGCTCTTCATAAATTACTTTATTCAGGAGAAAGAAATGGTGGCACGGAGTAAATTGCTGTCATAGAGTTAATACTTAGTAAGGCTGATTTTGGATCCTGCTGGCCTGGCCTGAGGGCTCAGGCTTTTCCTGTGACGCTAGCTGGTGGGCATGGTGGGGGGGCCTCCCATGGGATAGGTGCTGCTGTGGCATTGAGTGACGCTATGTCTGTGACTATGCTCTAACTCTGTCACAACATGTGGATCTGAACAACTGTGGAATGTAAGGTTATGCAAAGGGACTGGGGCTACTGAGCGTCCAGGCTCCAGGTGCTCCCCTCCTGAAGGCTGGCTGCTGCAGGGACCCCTGATGGAGCCCGGGTGTGAGGAAGCCCAACGTGGCAGAGCAGCCCCAGCTGAGAGAAACAGACAGGCAGCAGGGTATTCACCTGAGCAGCCTGGACAAGCCCCTGGGATCCTCACGGTGTGAAGGAACAAGCAAAGTAATAGGGATGGACACGGGGTGGGCCCAGCCGCGGAGGGAGAGTCCTAGCCCAGGGTAGGCACAGGCATCAGAGAGGCCCAATGTCCAGGTTAAAGGTCAGTACAGTGGGGTGTGGCCACTGTAAGGTCAGGTAGAAATAGCTGATGCCTGGGCAGGAGAGAATGGAGAGGCCCGGGGGGCGGGGGAGGAGAGACAGCTCCCCAGTTTCAGCTAATGGCTCCACAAAAAGAAAAGGGAGATGGGGGAGGTGGCCACACCTGTAATTCCAACTACTTGAGAGGCTGAGGCAGGAGGATCAGCTCTAGGCCAGTCTCAGCACCTTAGTGAGGCCCCGTCTCAAAACGCAACTAAAAGGGCTGAGGATGTGGCTCAGGGGTAGAGCACTTGCCTAGCATGCGTGAGACCCCGGGGTTCCATCCCCAGTGTTGCAAAAAGAAAAGAAAGTAAAAAGAAGGGGCCAGCCATGCTTCAGGACTCTGACTTCTGCCTGGCAGAAAACAAGGCTATCTCATTGCCCCTGTAAATGAGGCAAGTCCAGATTCAAGTAGTTCACACAGTGGCGGGAAAAGCTACGGCTTCTTAAGATGATGACACCATTTCCTACGGAAACTGACAGGGACCTCCAGTCGTTTACCAAGTGCCCCGTGACCCTCCTGCTGCTTAACATTTGGGATCTGCAGTCGACCTGCAAAGGTGTCTCTTTCAAAACCCTCCTTGGCAAGAGGAGGCTCAGTGGGGGGCAGCATCAGCGGGCCCAAGGCTCTGGCAACATCTTGTTAATTTGGAGGGACTCCCTCCAGCGACTCAACATCCACTCCACTCTGCTGACTCTTCACTTCTTTCTGGCAACTGAACACTAAAACTGGGAAGGAAATATGAGGTCAATTTTGTGGAAATACCTGATAATGGATTTCTATTCCCTGGACAAAAACAGAGACAACCGGAGAATCGCTAATAGGATTCACGGGCTGTCCAGACGATGCCCACCCTGCTACCATCAACGAACAAACTCAAGACATCTGCATGGGAATGGGTGGGTCACGAGCAGGTGTGACTTCCCACCCTGGCTGATGATGGCCTTTGGGAACAGAGGGACAGGAGGGGGACTTCTGTAAGAGACCACTTCCACTTTGGTTTCTATGGAGGCCGCCTCACTACACTGGCTGTCGATGAAGTTTAAACCTGACTGCTCACATTCTGGTCCTTCCGCTCCATCATCCCTCTTCTCTAACTGGATGTGGGATTGCCCCACCTACACCCCTGAGCCACTCACAGGGACCCTGGAGGTGAGTCACCTTCTCACCAGCAGCCAAGTCCCTCTTTGCCATCACAGCTTTTTGTGGAACCAGGTAGGGATGGGATGGAGAAGAGTGACACGGTAATGAATGTACCCCTCTGTGGACATAAGAAGTCAGATTCCATTTCTAGCTCTTCACCCTGATTTTAAAAAAGTAACGTTTACTAATGTTTTATGTCCCAGATGCAGAAAACTCAGAGAGCAGTCCCTTCAATATTCCAAACTCATTCAGACTTGCCAGCTTAAGAATGAGTCTTGGGCTGGGGTTGTGGCTCAGCGGTAGAGCGCTTGCCTAGCATGTGTGAGGCTCTGGGTTCGATCCTCAGCACCACATTAAAAAAAAATAAAATAAAGGTATGGTGTCCAACTGCAACTAAAAAATAAACTTTAAAAATGGGTCTTATCTTTGCTTTCCACTTAAAAAAAAAAAAAAGGAAAAGAAAATCACAGAGGACTGAAATACCCAGTTCTATGGTGACAGTGTTTTTTTCTGTCTAGAACACAATGTTGCAACTCAGTGTGACTCAATGTACCTTCACTGGGTGTAGGAGCCCTGTTTGGGGAGATGGCTTAAATTGCGGTTGACTATGGGCCATGAGATTTGGGCATTGTTGCCTTTCGTAGTCTCATGGGACTTGGCCCGGGATCTCGAGGGACTTGGCCGAGATTGCTGATCGGGTCAGCGCCATTTTGGTGGTGTATGTGGCGCGTGTTAGTCGTTGTTAGAGCCAGAGAAAAAAGTTATCAAAATAAAAAGCTGTTTGTTTCCAGCTTGCCTCTAAACTTCTTCCCGCGGCTTCGTTGCTCCAAGCGGCCATCGCTTCAGGCGACAACAGCTGGGTACGTATCATGTACCAGACACTGGCCCTGTGCGAGAGGAATAACCCGAGGACCTCCAAGCTCGTCAGTAGACAGACGTGACACGCCAAGCACTCATCTCTATGAAGGCTCTCACAGAGGTTCAAGCTGTCCGCTGCGGGTATAATCTATGGCACGGCCTGAGAACAGAGTTCAGAGAACATCTGATACGCCAGAACGTCCCGTCTTTCTTCGTGATGCATTACTGGCTGAGTGTCTCCAACACAAACGTTGCCCTGATGAATGCTCCTGACGGGAACGAAACTTAGAGGAAATGAAGGAGCAGGTCAGCGAGTGCAAAATTAATCTTGTGTCAGAAATGACAGCCCGTGCCCAAAAAACAGCAAGGATCTCACTCAATATATTGTCATGATCCAGAACTCCCTGAGCACTTTGTATAAATGCAACACAATAAAACACACACATGTAGGTCCAAACCCAAGGAAAGGTCTCTCCCCTGAAGTGCAGCCTCCAGGGCTGCCTGATGACACGCGCTCTTCGGTGGAGGTGCCAGTTCCTAATCAGCCTGGCAGGGGGAAGCTGACTTGATTATCTTTCAAGTTTCGATCCACCCCGTTTCCTCCTCTGCTCAACGTTTGCTTCAGAGTTGCATCTCGCGGCCTTGCTTGGCCCCCTAATAACGAAATCCTAGAAAACTTCAAGTCCTTCAAGACCACGTTAGAAGGGTAATCCTGGTAGGGAGATGGAGGGCTCGCAGTGCCCTTTAAGTCTGAATTGTGTTGACATGTGGGGGATCACCAGGTTTGCACAGATCAGGTGTCCAAAGCCAAGTGGGACCAGGTAGCTCTAACTGCCATTCTGCTGAGAATGCAAACTGGCTCAGGTCCGTTAAGCACGGACTCCAATGCAGTCAGGGAGATTTCTTTTGTGACATGTGACCCTGAAGTTTCATTTCTGTGGCCTCTCCCTGGAACAAGCACAAACCATGTTGTTCTTTCTCCCATTCCAAAAATGAAAGAAAGAAAAAAATGTGAATGTAATAGACACATACTTAATGGACACACGTGTGAGTCTCATCTAGAAATGAGTCCATTTCTCAAGTTATCTTTGACCGTCACAATTAAAAGCTACAACCAGCACTTCCTTGGCAGGCCTCCCACTCTGTGAACACTCCACGAGTCCCAACGCCTGCATTTCCTCAACTCTGGCCAATGGCCCTTGGCACTTCTGACCCACTTCCAAAGTTTCTTCTTTTCTAAGAAACACCATAAATACCTATTCTTAGGGGCTGGGAGGTATACCCTAATTGACTATGTACATTTGCATCTTGGATATAAAGTCATGCGACTCAACATCAAGTAATCCTGAAAGCTTAAGTAGCTGCAGACAGCTTATCCTACTTCCTCAACACGAGTAACAGAATTAGACAGCTTGGGCGATTGAACGTAAAACGTCCTTTAAAAGATTTCACAACCTCGTATTCCATTTACAAAATCATGTAATAAGTATGAACCTATAGCAACAACACGGAATACTAGGTCAACTGCTCCACAGATAGCTGGAGACAAATTTTTTAAAAGACTAAGATGACCTATGGCAACACGTGGCTAAAACCTCATAGAAGGATTATTTTTGCTTTCATTGTAATTTTTCCTCTATTATTTTCTTCAATGAACATGCATCATCTAAAGTTTTGTTGTTTGTTTGTTTGTTTTGAGTGCAGTGTCCATCATATCGACTCCAACAGCAGCAGAGGGGGAGGAATGTGGTCCAGGCAAGCCTCAGAAAAGGAACAGAGGCCACCTCTGTCTTCAGCAGACTTGTGGATTACAACTAGGTACCTGGAAGTCTGTGTTTAAACAGGAGTGCCCCCTCTTCTGTGGTCAGATATGGGGCTCCCTACTGGTGCTGAGATCATGAGCGACTGGAATATGGCCCTCAGAAGGAAGAGGAGAGAAACTGTGGCCACAGAGATTTCCTGGCCTTTTAAGGGGCATGGGTGGGGCCGGGGCTACATGAGGCCTGCTGGGGACTCCAACGTGCCCTCCTTACACTGTGTGACCTTCTTCAGGTTCCAGCTAGGAAGTCCTAGTTGAAAGTGACAGCCCAGAGGAAACGGAGCTGAGTTACTGCTCAGTGTTTCTGCCAGGGAAAGAGGATCCAAAGCAGGACCTGGGGAGAGAGCTGCAAAGTGGACAGGAACGGCCTGCAGGGAGGTAGGCGGAAGGTGAATGGGGAGCTCCCCCAACCCCGTCTTCGGTCCTTATTCTGCATTAGCTCCGCCCACTCCTGCTTTCCCATCTTCCCTCACAGGCCCCTTACATAGACTTTAGGGCTCTTGATCCAGTGATGCTGGAGCTGCTGGGTTTCAGACAACACCTTCCCTCTAGAGACCTCAGAAGGACAAGGCGGGGGTGCCACTCACTCTGGGTCAGTTCCTTACTGAAAAGCACAATGTCTTGGAAAACCAGAAACAAGTACAACAGGACATGTGTGTCTCAGCCAGATGCGATCTGCCACTTGCAGAAGTGTTGGGACTCGGGAAAAACAGGAATTATGATTTTTCCAGGGGGGAGAAAAAAAAAACATGCATCTGCAGGAACCAATCAGTCAGATGACTGGAAACTGCAGCACCAAGATAACAAATGTGCCCTTGTGACAGCTGGAGATGCAACCAGCCTGCACGCATGCAGACACAGGGTTCCTCAGCTGGAACCACCCTGCGACATGATGCAAGAGTAGTTCCCCAATTCACAGACAACAAAAAGTAGTTTATCTTCTTCCCTTCACTCAAAATTTTCTTTCTTTTTGCCTGTATATTATCTTTCCTCATAGGCAGCTACACAGTATAGACCCAGGAAAAGGAAAAGTCAGTCTATAGTTTGCATGTCTTTAAGCCAAAAGATCAAACAGAAAATATATACTTCTTTGAGGAACTTAATCATTTAAGAGACATCATACTTTCACGTTGTATTTTAACTGGGCAGGAAAAAAAGAAACTTGGTCAAAATGGCACTGCCCAACTCCTGGAAGCAGCTTTGAAAGAGGTGCTACACGGGAACCCATTTCTGTCACATTTTCAGGGAAATGGAGCTCACAGCAAGAAGAGAGACCTCTAGGAAAAGGAATTAGTCACATAAACACTCCTCAGAGCAAAGAAATAATTTTTTGTCTTTTTTAAGTACAAAATGCAATTTCACTCTCGTTTTATTATTTTCAGTGCTGGGGACAGAACCCAGGCCTTGTGTGTGCTAGACAAGTGCTCTACCACAGAGCTACACCCCCAGGCCCCATTCTAACTAACTAAAAAAAAAAAGTAGAGCAGGTGCTAGGCATCATAGGTTCTTTTTCTGCAAAAGAACATGATTGCCCAGCTAAAGTAAAATGTTTTCCAAGCATTTTGTTCACATTGAAAACTAAAATGTCATTTAGTCAAAAGCTCTTGTTTACAGATGAGGAAACCGAGGTGGTTCACCATAAGTCAGCCTGGAACAGCACACAGGGTTCAATCACTGAATTGGCCACATGAAATCCAGCTGTGCGACAGATAACAACGGGCACACAGTGCTGTTGACTGTGCGGCATTCCAACACTCTGCTGTCCCTGGGGCTTAACTGCCTGTGGTATTGGGGATGCAGTGGAATGGCCCAATGCAGGTTTGTCAATCAATCACTACACAAACCAAAACATCTCTGCACATCGCCTCCTACCAACAGGGCAGTACACGTGGACAGCTCTCTCCAAGATGCTCAGAGAGAGAGAGAAGTCAGGAGTCACTCCACGGAGCCAGAGCCGTTCCATCCAGGCATGTTTTCGGGGAAAGAGCGCGGCCTTCCCTGTTCTGGGTGAACATCAGCACACAGTTTTGCTTTCCTTTTTAAAACTTCTCACTACAGTGAAACATGGACCACTCTGCGGTATCAAATGCCAGTTTCAGATTTTAAAGTGAGAACAGAAGTCATTTCATTTCAGTCTTTTTTATAAAGGAAGAAGTCACAGTTTGGATTTCCTCCCTCGAGCCCCCTGTGAAGGAATTCCAGGGCCAGAGCTTCCGCTGCTAACATCAGCACCACTTGGGTCCCACCTGCATCCTGTTCCCCAAGGAGACGTAGAAATAAGGTCAACTTTATTTAAAAGCTGAAGCTTCTGAATTTTTTGGCTTCGCACTAAAAATGTCATGAAGAATTGTGTTCAGATTTTTATACTGAACAATACCTAACAATTCTCAACAGCACAGAGCTTTGATTTTTTTTAAAAAAATCTTCAACATAACCAACTTATGGCAAATAATACGTTGTTGATAAAGAGAAGAGAACCCAGAGGGAGAGAAAGCTGCTGTTGCTCAGTAGGAAACACTTTCCAGGAAAACTCAGAGCCCACCTGACTCCACAAGTGAGGACCCAGAAGCCCTGAGCTTGTGACCAGCACACAGGGCTTCCTGGGTCTGGCTTCGCGCTCTTTCAGCGGTGACATAGGGACCAGCCTCCACTTCTGCCAGCCCCGCTCCCCCAGACACTTCCTCCACCCACACAAAAATTCTTTCCACATGTGCCGTTCACCTAGCAAAATCCCATCCACCAACCAGAGGAAAAGGTGCAGGCTTCCTAGAGAGAGATCAGACCCAGCCTTATGCTTTGAGATATTTCAGGATCTCCTGGGAACTCCTGGTACCCGGCTCTGCATGCAGCAGCTGTGCACGAAAGGCTGCTGGCATCCTTACATGCAAAACGCTCGTGGATTCTGTCTTTTGCACTTACAGAATTAAGAAAAATTTCCCATTACAGAGAATTAGGTGGCCCTGTGGAAGAAAAACTTTTGGCTTATTGCTGAGATTTCACTAGGTATAAACTGAGTTATCTGTGTGATGGGGGAAGAGTGTCAACTCTTACCCAATAGTCAGAAAGTGCAGGGAAACAAGCAGCTCCCAGAAACATTTTAAAAATCTCTGGGTTCACCAGGTTCCCTTGCTTGGGTGGAAAGTAAGGTCATGGGATGGAGACCACTGTCATAGGATCAAAGCTACCTTGGTTCCCCATCAGGGCCAGTTTCTCTCTCTGCAGAGATCCACAAATCAGTTGCCAAGTTTCCTCCAGATAAATCAGGATAAATCAAATTTAAGAACTATCCAGGTTTCATGGACACACATATACACATGTATAGTGATATTACATGGCACCCCATAGATATCTATAATTTTGATGTTATCTATCAGTTAAAAAGTGACTCTAATTTAATTAAAAAAAAAAACTGAAAAAAATATTACCCACTAATAGTGAGGTCCCAAAGTGACTTTGAGATACAGTTCCCTTTTCAACAAAGCAAATCTCGTTTGTAAACCAGCTCACAGGCCTAAAGTTCTAGATAGCTATAAGAGACAGATTAAGGTGTGATTCCTCTCTGTTATATAAATAATAACTTGTGGTTGTTAGGATTGTAGGCTGGCCTACTAACCAGTTTCCTAGTCATTCATTCTTTTATTTTTTTAAATTTTTAATTTTTTTTTTAGTTGTCAATGGACCTTTGTTTTAATTTATTTATATGTGGTGCTGAGAATCAAACCCAGGGCCTCACACATGCTAGGCAAGTGCTCTACCACTAAGCCACAGTCCCAGCCCATCATTTTTTTTTTTTTTTTAACTTAAGGTATTGGTCATGTTTTGTGGTGAAGTAACAAATTATGTTCCTCCCAAGAAATAAATGAAAATCACCACCCCCTTTTTATTTAGTTAAAAAGAAAATTCTAAAATGTCTAGAAAATAATATTGAAGAAAATCTAGAAGACCCTGGGTCTGGCCATAACTTTTTAGATATAATAACAAAGATGCAACCTGTGAATCTGGATTTCACTGCTCTGCAAAAGACACTGTCAAGAAAATGAGTAGACATGCCATGGGCTAGGAGAAAATATTTACAAAAGATATATCTGAGGCACATCTGTAATCCCAGTGGTGCAGAAGGCTGAGGCAGGAGGACTGTGAGTTCAAAGCCAGCCTCAGCAACTTAGTGAGGCCCTAAGCAAGTTCAAAGCCAGCCTCAGCAACTTAGTGAGGCCCTAAGCAACTCGGCAAGACCCTGTCTCTAAATAAAATATAAAAAGGGCTGAGGATGTGGCTTAGTGGTTGAGCATCCCTGGGCTCAGTCCCTGGTACCAAAAAAAAAAAAAAAAAAAAAAAAAAAAAAATCTTGTAAAGAACTGTTATCCAACACACAACACACACACACAAACCTCTTAAAACAATAAGAAAATAATAATACAATTTTTTAAATGCACAAAAATCCTGAACAGATACCTCACCAAAGAAGATATACAGTTGAGAAGATGCCCAACTTTAGAAGCCGTTGGGGAATTACAAATTAAAACGACTACAGTTGTTGGTTCAAGTGGCTGAGCTGGCCTCTTGAACTTCTCTGATGGTTTCAGAGAAAAGTCAGGAAAAACCGGCATGTGGGGCATTAGGCAGGCCACAGCTGCTGGTGCTCCAGCCCCTCTCCCAGGGACAGAGAGACTGCAGAGCTCCGAGGGCACCTGGGTCTGGGGCACCCAGGCCTGTGGGAGCCAAGCCAAGGTTGAGCCCCTGCCCAGGCTGCTCCAGGCCTGAGCAAGCTTGTGGAGGTCTGCAGACTCTCAGCTGATTTTGTGAATTTTTTTTCTCTAACTATTGTCAGTGACTCACAAAAACACCGTGCACAGCGTGTGTGTGACTCTTCCTCACGTCTCAGTGTTTTCTAGGCTATGCAAATGGCAAACCTTAGAGTAAGAGATCATTATTTTTTTAAAACCTGGAGAAAGACATTTTATTCCTCTAAGCTTTGAAGCACTTTATATTTTTATAGAAAGTAAAAGCCGTAGGTGGTGCAGGCGTGTGTGGTTTTGTAAACTGCCTTCAAAGAAGGTGCCCTGATTTCTGGGAAGCCCTGAATGGTGGCTTATGGAGGAAGGCCCCCAGAATGGGCAGGAGAGGCACGCCTGTGCTTTAGCAAATGGGAAAAGACAGTTGATGTCTTATCTATTTTGAAAAAGAAACAAACTGATACCAAAAAAAATTTCTTTTTTAAACCTTCAGGTGAAGTTGTGAAAAGACAACTTGCTTCTCACTATAACAAAATATTCAAGTTTTAGAAAAACTGAAGAACGGCCGCGCAGACGGCCCTGGCGCCTGGCTCCCTCCTCTGAGTGTCACCAGCACACCCAGGGCTGCTTCTGGGAACAGGAGCACTCTGGTACTTTCTGGCCTCCCGTTTCCCCTTTGGGACTCCTAGATAGAAGCTGTTTTGCAAGAAAAAAGAAAACAATGAGGAGGAAACTCTTAATTGACAACTGGGTTTGGCCTTAGGTGCTTATCCCAGAAACTGCACAGCCCCAGCTGGCCTCCACCCAAGGAGGGAACATGCCACCGTCCCGAGTTCATTCAGACGGAGCGAAGCCGCAAAAAGCCTGGCACCCCTCTGCCCATGAGCAGGGTCTCAGTTTAGACGTAATGAAATGTAGACTTAAGAAGAAAAAAACATTATCAAAAACTGCTCAGGGAAAATAGAAACGCTTCAGTGACGTCCCATAGAGCTACCTAGGTAGGAGCTCCAGGGTCCTCGTCACATGCTCCTGGTCTTAGGGGACTTCACTTCACACTCCAGTTGCCAGTGAGATCCTAGGCTGCCACAAGGCCCCTCAAGGCTGGTAGGCCAAGAGCGCAGGGGAGTGTTTTTCAGTATCTACCATCAACAAAGACCTGGGTGTCCAGGCAACACTGGTTTCTATTACAAACCCAACAAATTTCATATCAGTTTTGTCACTTACTGCCCACCTACCACGTGAGCTCTTGGAACCTCAATTGCTGCATCATAAAATGGACATGAAAAAAAAAAAAACAATGAGGGCCAGCTGGGTGCAGTGACGCACGCCTGTAATCCCAGTGGCTCTGGAGGCTGAGGCAGGAGGATCAAGAGTTCAAAGCCACCCTCAGCAACAGCAAGGTGCTAAGCAACTCAGTGAGACCCTGTCTCTAAATAAAATACAAAATAGGGCTGGGGATGTGGCTCGGTGGTTGAGTGCCCCTGAGTTTAATCCCCAGTACTCCTACCCCGCCCCCGCCAAAAAAAAAAAAAAACAAAAAAACAACAACAACAACAACAATACAATGAAGGCCACTATTTAAGCATGGAAAATGGAGTATTTCTGAAATTGTTTCCCATGACTCCTGTGATAACGGGTATTCCGCCATGTACCTATGCTTAAATGTGTAGCTAATACATGCCGGTTAAGCAGTGACTGATCAAACCCGGTGTGGAAGAAGTCTGGTTGCCAAAGTGTCCTTATAAACAGATAAAGCATCAACAAGTTGAGGGCTTGTTATCTGGCATGTGTCCCTCAGAAGTATTTGGACATGCTTTTCTAGGGAACGAACCGGCCTATCAAGATGAAGGCTCCATTCATCTTGACGAACGCTCTTCTGTGATACGCATCTGAGGTGGGCGCTGGCGGGCAGCAGCCGCTCTGCTAATCTCCCCATCTCCCACGTGTCCAGTCCTGGGGAGGCCGCTCTGCCTCCAGGGCAACAACACAAGAGCCTAGTGGCTCATGCCCACCAGTGGGGAGGATGGCACAAAACCCAGCCACAGCCAGCAGAGGTGTAAGCCAGCAGCTTCTCCAAGACCTGGGCAGAACGGAGGGTGTGGAGGAAGGATGGGGCTTTCTCCACTAAAACCCAACACCAGACTGACCACAGTGCTTCTGCCCAACACACTGCTGGAAATCCAGAAGGGATAAAAATGCCCACGCGCACACACACACACACACACACACACACGCACACGCACGCGCGCACACGCATAAGTTCAAGAGGGACAAAAGGCTTAGGCTCAGAAGGGTGGCACGGGCTAGCTTACCACGCCTGGCTATCAGGTACATTTTCTCCTCTCTCTTCAACACAACCCCCTTCACATACTTGGAATGTTTAAACCAGGTAAAACCTCAAGGAGCTACTTTTCAAAAATAATTATATAATCGGAGTAAGAACCATGACTTCAATTATCCGGGTCATGAACGCATACAGGCATTTACCATATTTGAATCTGCTAGGCACTTCCAAGCCCCAGATCAAAGGCTTTTATGGATTCCATACGTATCACCTTGCCGGATAATTGAAACAAAGGGGAAAGAAAAGAAACAACTCTGTGGGTCTCACAGTCCAAAACTAATGGGAAACAAGCAGATAAAGGTTGATTTTTAAACAAATCGACTTTGCAAGAAAGGCTCGCATCCTGTGAGAAGGCCAGAAAACCTGCTTTCATGAGTGATTCATCCTCAGAGGCCACGGGTGGATTGCTCAAGATCCCAGGGTGCCCTTCCTGCAGGTGTGCCCTGTAACACTGACAGACATCACCAGGCCAGCCACATGCTTCTCACCTAAAGTCTAAGAAAAAGCCAGGAAACAGTATAAAACTCACCAAAAGAAAACCAACAACAACACCCCCAATAATCATTTGCTCCCAAGGGAGGCAGATCAATAAGCACAGTGAAGATAAAGAGAAGCGCGTCCAGCACACAACCGCGAGTCCCTCCCTGCCTTCCCACACCAACGCGGAAGAACCGGACCTTGTAGAGATGGCATTCTAATCAAGCAAGCAATCTCATGTATCCAGCAACATCCGAGAACAAGGGGGTCTGGAGGAATTGTCCAGAAAACAGAAACCTGTCCTGCACTTTTTAAAAAGTTGACATGATTCCAGCCATTACCATTTCCAAAGAGGATCGCACTACATGCTTTCTTGGGCTCCTTAACAGGAGGAGAGGACATAATGTGATCTCTCAGTGAGTCCTGCCCTGCTGTTCTTTGGCACTTCTAGTACAGGGTGCTTGTCATCACCAAGAGTCTTTGTGGAAGAGTGGGAAAGCTTTGCAGATGAGCTAACCTGGGTTCAGATCCCAACCCCACGACGCTGCAGCAGGGCAGACTTCAGCAAGATACTTCCTCCTCCATAAAACGTGGATAACGTGCACCCCGTCAAGTGCGGGGCATATCATCATCAACTTTTTTAAAACATCATTTTAGTTGTAGATGGACACAATACCTTTTTATTTATTTATTTATTTATTTATTTATTTATTTATTTATTTATTTTTAATGTGGTGCCGTGGATTGAACCCAGTGCCTCAATCATGCTAGGCAAGCACTCTACCACTGAACCACAACCCTGGCCCATATCATCGATTTTTAACAAAGGTTGCTTCCCTCCTTCACCCTTTTTCCTTTGCTTTCTCTAATCTGATGTAAGCTGGAAAGGTCAGCAACCAAACATGCAAGGAATATTATAATAACTATGCTATTATAATATTTATGATGACATAATTCTCAGAAAATTCTGGAAGGGTCTTAAAAGGTACCCTAATGGTATTAAATATTCTCCTGGGTGTTTTCTAGCAGCTCTTTCATTTTTTGTTGAACTCCCCAGTCTAGGCTCTGTTCCAGAAAGTTGTAGATTTCTTTATGCCTTACATCAATGTTTCAGATGTAACTTTATTTCTAAGGGCCTAAATAGAAAGCTGATTAATTCACACATAGCTGATTAATTCATGCAAGATCCAGACAAAAGGAAGGACATCTCACTGTGGGATTCTGCAAAAATGGGCTTTCTTTTATGTTTCAATAATATCTCAGCTTTTAAAAAATAAAAACAGCACCCCCACATGCACCAAGGGGTTCAGAGTTCTCACTTGCAATGCCCAGTTCTGGACATGACGGCTGTCATAGCACAACTCTGTGAAGGTTTTAATATTTTTGTCCGGTTGCCTGCTCCAAACCAACTTAACAGACAAAAGATGAGAGAAGCTGGTGTACAGAAACAATCCACAAGGAAGGACACGAGGCCTGGCTCCTTCACTCTGTAAAGACCATCATGGTCCAGAAGAGTGCAGCAGCTCAGCCCCTCTAGTCAATTACTTAGGCCAACCCATACCGGGAGGGAGCTCCCGGCCGGCCAGGTGCTGAGCTGGTGCTTGATGTGCTCTTACATCATCAGCAGGTCACCATCAATATCACCATTCTGGAGAGGGATACACCAAGGCTCAATGAATTGGAGGCAGAACTGAGCCATCCAGGTCTCCTAGATTTCACGACAACCCCGACACCAAGAAGCCCCACGTGAGCTGAGCATCCCTAATCTGAAAATCTGGAATCTGAAATGCTCCAAAATCTAAAGGTTCTTGAGCACCCCAGTGACACTCGAAATATTTTGGATTTTGGAGCACTTCCAGTTTCCAGATTAGGGATGCTCAACTGGTAAAGTCTAAGTATGCAATATTTGCACTTTGCAATTTTATTTGCAATTTCATTGCAAAATGGGGGAGGCTCCAAAATCTGAAACATTTTTGCTCCCAAGCACAATCACTGCAGGCACAAGAGTTTTTCCATCCCAGATGTACCACGCACACTCGCGGAGCTAGCAGAAGCGCCACTGGTATTCGAGGCACAGCTGGAACGTTCCTCATCAGCAATTACTCCACTCTGCTCCGTCCCTCTTCTAGCAAAAAGCTGTTCCTCCCAGGCTAGTGTCTGATCCGCAGCAGAACAGCCTCAGGCAGCGGGGGAAACCGGGCTGGCCCACTACCCTCCAAGCTCCAGCTGTTCCCTGCCCTAGACGCTGTCCAGGAAGCTGGGGGTAGCAAGGATTTTCTGGCTTTTGTCTTCTCTGCACCGATTCCACCCACTTCTCTCTATGTCAGCCCCCAAATCATCTCCAAGAGCAGCAAAGGGAGCTTGAAGTGAGCACAGAGGCCGTGACTGGAAACTGGCCCAGTAGATGATGAGGTTGACGAGCAGATGCTCTGCGTCTAGCCCCAACCCACTGCAGGAACCACCGGCCACCACACCTGGGCGGTATCTTTGACTACTGCAAACTCTCTGTCTGAGGACATCAGCCTCCTGCAGATCCTTACACAGGAAGAAAACTTAGAAGAGGCCACACGTAGCCCGCAACCGTGGGGGAACAGAATGAGCAGCCGTGTGTACCCCCATATTCATTCAGAAGTGGACAAAGACCACCGAGAAGTACAATAGGGGGAGAAGGGCTAAAAGTTTCCCAGGGCTCCACAGCAAAGCACCGCACACCGAGGGGCTTGAGACAGCAGGGATTGCTTCTCTCACGGACCTGCGGGATGGAAGTCTGAAATCAAGGTGCCCACAGGGAAGATTCCTCTGGAAGCTCTGAGGGACAAGCCCCATGTCTCTCTCCCTGCCTTCCCAAGCTGTCCTGGTGCTCCTGGGCTCCAGTCTCAGCCTCTGTTGTCTCCTGGCCTTCTTCCTGACAACGGTCACTGCAAGGAAGGCCTGCGGTGATCTCGTGTGACCTCATCGCAACCAATTACATCTGTAAAGGCCTTCTTCACAAATGAGGTCACATGGAGGTTCCAAGCGGTCGTGGATTCTGGAGGGAACAGAGTTCCAGCATGGTCAAGATGGGACCAGTAAAAGAGGGCAACTAAATGACAGCAGCCAGGTCTGCACGTAGGTGGTTTCTATGGGCTTTTTGCTCCCTCCTCCAGCGTTCAACTAAAGACAAAGCAAAGAGCAGAAGGCAGGCACGCCAGTAAGTCGCTCCCATCCCCAGTGCCTGGACACCACAGAGGAGGAAACCGCCACCCCAGTAAGAACCCAGGTAATCGGAAGGCCACAGCAGGGCTTCCTGTCATCTATGACAATGACAACTGAGTAAGTCTGGCCCGACTCCCATCACCTTAACTTTACCAGGGAATGAACCCTGGGGCGCACAACCACCAAGCCACATCCCAAGCCCCTTTTACTTTTTACTTAGAGACAGGGTCCCATGAAGTTACTTAAGGCCTTGCCAATTTGCTGAGGCTGGCCTCCAACTTGTGATCCTTCTGCCTCAGCCTCCTGAGCCACTGGGATTATAGGTGTGCATCGCTGGGCCAGGCTCCCCTCACCTTTAAAAATGGATCGGTTCTCGTTAGAATCAAAGAGACTGAGACGCGCTTTCAGAATCTGGGAAGGATAAATAAAGTCTATGTCCTCACTAGACTTCACCATTTAATATCAGCTTCTCTGGGAGCTCTCCTTCAAAACACTTTGGGGGAACTCTTCTCTGAGCACCGACAGACAAGGGTCATCCTCTGTATCTGAGAACTTCAGCACTGCAGGCAATGTGACGGTGTCTGTGCGGCCAGGAGCCGCGCTCTCTTTTTTCAAGTACGTTTGTGCAGTGTGTGGGGAGTCAACTGGAATCAATGAACTTCCCGTGCCAAGGAGAACGAGGCTCCAAATGCGGTCCTGGATTGCCAACACACGGCGTGAAGGAAGTCCGTGTGGGAAGGTCATGAGAACGGTCCAGAGGAGCAGCCGTTGCGTGCAGGCAGTCCTGACCCAGGTGTGCGGATCTACAGACGTCCCTCGCCGGAGGAAGACGACCTGCGGCTGAGAGACCTACCCACCTCCTTCCATCCCACTCTCCACTTCCCTGACCTCTGCCTCCCCAGAATCAGCACCTTCCCTCCACAAGTCCCACCGTCGCCAGAACCCCCCAGCTTCTGACCCTTCCATCCACGGCCAAGCTCCTCACCTTGCCCAGGGACAGCAACTGCACAAGACACAGTGATGAAATGGAGGGGAAGAACCCCCTGAAGCTCCCCTGCCTTGGGGCTGGGGCCATGACTTTGGGGCCAAAGTCCATGATATTCACCTCCTCAGTCTTCATCTTTACCTGGAGTTTTAATCCCATGTCTGGCCTGCACTGGGCATTGCCCACCTGAGACACCACCCTAGGAAGCTGGAACATTGACTAGGGAGCCACAGGGCCTTAGCACCTGCCAGAGCTGCCACGTTTTAGCAACTGCCCCAAGGGAGGACAGTAGGCCTGGCTCGGCCAGCACAAGCTGTAATTGAAGCTGAATGCAATTAATTGTATAATTTTGAGCCATTTCAGATTAATTCTGCTAAAAATATCACATTATGAAACTAGGGTAAGACGAAAAGAATTGTTTTCAGAAAGAAACCAGACATAAAGAAAGTCTACAATATAAGCACTGTGTCCACATCCAATACTGACAGCTAATGGGGCTGGGGGTGTAGCTCAGTGGTAGAGTATTTACCTACTTGCCTAACCCCCACAAGGCCCTGGGTTCAATCCCCAGTTACCACCCCCCACACACCAAAAAAAAATTCAATACTGACAGCTAAGCATGACATGGGATTGTTAATTAAAAATTTAACTTAGCCCAAATGCATAGAGATCATGTCCTACAACTTGTAAAGACCTTGTGATTAGGTCTGAAGAAACTACAGTCTTGTGACTCCCACGTGGGCTAAGCGGTCATATGTGAAACCTCAGAAGCATCCATGCTTCCACTGGGCAGAGCAGACTGGGGGAAAGCCCCGGGCTGATTTTGGAGAAGGAAGCCTCGCTGTAACCCACTGCCCAGGAGGCCTGTTCCCATTCACTTCAATCCAAAGCAGATAACAGTGGTGGTAGGGAAGCACCCAGAAGTTCTGGAGGTCACAGGAATGAAGAAAAGGGGTGACTGTGCAGGGTCACGGGGCCACAGACCTACCTCACCCCACCCGTGCCTAGGCCGTGGGTCCATCTCCCTGGTGTCCAGCTCGGGTACTTCCAGGTCCAGGACCACCCAAGGGGGCTGCGGGAGGGCTTCCACCTCTGCATCCTCTACCACTGTGGGGGAAGGTGCTGGGCCTGCCAGACAGGACCCCCAGGTGCTCTGACCACCGCACACAGTGCCGCAGGTCCCTAAGCTCCAAGCGCAACAGGGACTCAAACGGACCCCTCCTTTGAGAACGCGGCCATCGCAGACCCCCCCGACTGCTAAAGGTCAGCGGTGGCTGCCATCCCGTCATGCAGAAACGAAACGAAGCTCTGGAATCCACCTGCGGCTTCCTGGACGCGGGTCTACCTGCACGCGCCTGGCGGGTCCTGATCCCGAACGCCTCAGCGCCGCGGGAAGGAGTCGCGCCCGCTCCGCGGCCAGTGACAGAAACCCCTCGGAGGTTCTCGGAGCGCGGATGTCTTGAGAAGACGTGGAAACCTCGAGTCCAGTTTGAGAGGCGCCTCGTCCCTGCTCCACCAGCCGTGGCCTGTGTCCCCACCATCTCTCGCCCCTAGCTCTGTCTCCCTGTCCAACCTCGCGAGAACAGAAGCATCCAGGCAGAAGACTCCAGAAAGAAACACCCGGGCCGCACCTGGAGTCCCGCTCCAGTCCTCTCGGAGGCCTTGATCGTCAGCAAATGCCACATCAGCTGTGAGGGAGCATTTAAGAACTCACTGAGGTCGTGACAGTGCCCTGGGCAGAGAAGAAGCCAAGAGGGTGCAGACGCTTCTCTGGACAAAATGAAGCCAGCAGCAGTATTTTCAATAAATCAAATCCTCCAGGACCCATGGACTGCAGGGTCACCCGAAGCCACCACTGGCTGTGTCAGTTGGGTAGTGTCCCTGCTGCGCATGGGGGGGGGGGGGGGGGGGGGGGTGCGTAAATGACTCCATATAAATGGGAAGGCGCTGTACAACAAACCGTCTGCTGGAGGCTGTAACGGAGGAAGCCCTAATCTGATTCACTTCCCAGCAATGTCCTGCTTTCAATCCAATTTTCTGGACAGTGAGATTGAGACAGAATCAAAATGGTATTTGCCAGGAGCAAAAGAAAGATATTTCTGTCCCCTGGCCTTTGTCTTTATTAGAGCTCAGTCTAGAGGGAACCAAACTGTACAGGAAACCCAAGGTTCATAGTGTGACTTTGTGTGGGAGCCTCTGATGGGTGGTCAGCGGCCTGCTGGCAGTGCTGGGGACAAGAGATAGAAACCATGGTCCCCCCTCTCCCCCCCCCCATGGACACAGCGGGGCTTCATTATCCAGGCTAGAAGAGCAAAACCAAAGATGGTCAAAGTACAACCACTCATCCACGATCCCTGCCAACCCTCTGACACTGGGAGAACGTGAAAATTAAAACCCCTCCACGCCTGTGGACATTCTAATCAGGAGAGACGGAAGCTCATGACATTCTGCGAGGTAACAGAATTTCAATTGTACACAGCCTGCACGTTATCAAAAATATTTTTAAAGTATCTTCTGCTGAACTTGCCTCAAGTAAAAAGTACTTCTAATTCTGTATTTAAATTTTTTTTTTAAAATCAGAGTAGTCCTTGGTACTAACTGCTATTATATTCTATTATTAGGATCTCTACTTACAGAGATCAAATCTGAAAATATAGTATAGGCACAGTTTAAGTATTAAGAGGATTGAATATGTAACTTTACCAGAGTAGCATGTATACTTTGATTCCTTCTAAAGATGAATACCAATGTCTAATTTTCTAAATTTCATCATTTTTTTGGGGGGGGAGGTGGTTACTGGGGACTGAACTTGGGGCACTCAACCACTGAGCCACATCCCCAACCTTATTTTGTATTTTATTTAAAGACGGGCTTCATTGAGTTGCCTAGTGTCTCACTTTTGCTGACCTCACGATCCTCCTGCCTCAGCCTCCCCATCCGCTGGTATTACAGGTGTGCACCATTGTGCCAGCCCTAAATTTCATCATTTTTATTTGACATACCACTTAGTTAAGGAACTAAAGAATCAAAGAATAGAGATTCAAGAATAGATTTACTTTATGGCTTATTCTGGGTCCTCTGAAACACATCAACTATTCCATTTTTTTCAAGTCACTGACACTTAAAGGCAACAGAGAGGCAAAGTTATATCCATGATATGGGTTGTTCTACTTGGGGTACAGTTCCAAAACTTGACCCAGCAGGAAATGCCCAGGTAGCAGTCCTAAAACAGCCATATTCATCAGCAGTTCAAGTGGAGGCCAGGCATGGTGGCCCACACCTATAATCTCAGTGACTTGAGAGGCTGAGGCAGGAGGATCACAAGTTTGAAGCCAACCTCAGCAACTTGGTGAGGTCCTGTCTCAAATTAAAAAATAAGAAAGGGCTGGGGATGTGGCTCAGTGGTAGATCATCCCTGGGTTCAATCTCCAGTACAAAAAAGAAGTTATAGTGAAACAGACAAAATGCTGTACTAGTTAGCACCATTTGGGGGTTTTTATTTAAAAAAAAAAAAAAATGAGTACAACTTAAGGTAAATAATACCATAGTGTAGAAGCCCATAGAAACCATCAGAGACTGCTCTTGCACTCTGTGTGTGAAAGCAGGTGTTCACCCTCCCCAAAACTTTCAGTACAGGGTGTATCCATGTGTGGCTGAAAGTCACATTGGTAATAACGAATCCATGGGAAGAAAAGACCACCTGCTCTGGGGGCCCCTCCAATCACGAGCTCTCCCCTTCCTTTCATGCCCACTTTCTGCAGTGATCTGTCACCTCTGCTGGCCTCCCCGGGGAGGCCGTGTTGGCCTGGGTGCTCTCCCTCCACACAGCTGCCAGGCAGGGCCTCCCTCAGCTCACTGCATGACAGGCCTTTTTACCTGCCTCACACTGACCCTCTGAAGCTATCAGCCCTGCTGCGCAGACCAGGAAGTTAACAGGAAGGGTTCCACCCCTCCTCCAGCAAGTGGGTCTGATCCTTGGAGACAGGTGAGCTGACTCAGACGCTCCTAGACTACCCACCTTTCAAGAGCATGAAGCCTTTGAACCAGCAGGATTCCCAGCATAAAGCAGGTACTCAGGTCAATAAACCATTATCGTATGAATAGGCCATCGTGCCAAAGGTCACCCAGTTGATGAGGGATGAAGATGTCATTCCAGAGCCTCCAGTCTTTCCAAGGAAATTCTGTCAGGGCTATTAATGATGCTTTAAAATAAATAAATAAAACAGCTGGGGATGGAGCTCAGCGGCAGAGCATTTGACTCGTGGTGCCCAACGCCCAGGTTCAATTCCTAATACCACCACCACCAGCAACAAAAAACATACCCCCTACCCCACAAAGGACGCCTCCTTGGAAATGAAAACCAAATAAAATGAGAAATCATTTCTTAAAAGTAATCCATAAATGAAACAGTATACTGGCCACAGGTGAGTACCATCTGGGCGCACTCATCCTTCCCCCCCCACCCCATTGTGGGTCTACCGTCTCCACTGTACACAGCACACTGTACACAGCACACCCCAAAACAGCTAAAAGCAACAACCCCAAGCCTAGAAGCAAGCCCTGGGCCTGGTCTCTGTCACCAACTTGGGCACTTGGTGTTCTGTTTACTAAGGAATTACACTATCCACAGAAGCTCAAACAACATTCTTTAAATTCAGAGTTTTTCAGATCTGGGCTAAGACTCTTCAAAATGCTGTGAATGATATAAAAAAACTTGGGCAAAATTAACAAATTCAGGAAGTTTGAAGTCCTAGATATATTTTTTCTCTCTCCAGAATCTTTCTTCTACCTATCCACATAAGCATTATATGACAACATTAGATTCACCTGACCTTCCAAAAGCACATTTTGGGGGTAAGATTGCATAAATATTTCCTTTGATTTCTTAAAGGGATATGTGATGTTGTTGGATTTTTGTTTGGGCTTTTTGTTTAACTTTGTTTTGTGTAAACTGAATTATATGTCAAGAGCCAGGAGAAGACACAGTGAATTCTAAGGCACCGACTTTTGTTACAACCAGAATAATCTGTTCCTCATATATTTGCTCATTAAATTTGGATTTTTAGTGGAACCAATTTTCAAAATAAAGGGCAGGCACAGACACAGAGTTTCTTTAAGATTAAAACATTTGCCAATTTGCCACCCTTGTTACATGTAGCCGTTTAATGACATTGAGCCTCCCGGGGATCAGAGAGCATAAAGCAGTTGAAACAATGTATTACTAATTTCCATCACGAAAAACAAACAAACCAACAAAAAAACTTTCCACTTTTACCAATCTCCAAAGCTGAAAACTTCACCATTGCCTTTAACCAGATCTTGTTTTTTTTGCAATACCACATTTATTAGGACAGATGGCAATATGACAAAAATGACTAATGATCCTTGTTATCCTAAAGTTCAGAAGTACTAGGTAGGCGCTATGAGACCAACAAAATAAAGTAACAGGCTGACTTCAACTCGTTAGGAACAAAAGGCACAAAATAAAACAGGACGCCAAAGCCATCGTTCATTCCAATTTCACTCTGAAGAACCTGAGATTTTTAGTGAAATTCAAGGGCTTGGTTTAACGTCACCCATTCACTTTTACCTAATGCATACAGGGCTTTTCCACAGGCACAGAGGTGAGTGCCTTATCTGAGGACGCCCACTGCCCAGCAGAGACAGAAAAGTAACTAAATACCTGTACAAGATAAGTGTCGAACACACAGTGCTTTGGAAAGTAGGCACAGAAGTGATCAGTTCTGCCAGGATTCAGGAGCATTTGAGTTTGGTTTTAATCAAGACCCCCAGGAAACAAGAGCAAAAAAAAAGCATCCTAGAACTGAGAAGGAGCTTGCCTGTCCACCTGCTGGCTGGTGAAGTTACAAGAAAGGAGGTGAACACAGACCACAAAGTGGGGAAGGGTACCCCGAAGGCTACTGGAAGCCAATTTTTATTATAGGGTCCTAGAAGCTGAAGCTGAAGGGAGCTCAGGGACAGTCACATCTGGCCATTAGAGTCAAGATTTCCATGTTTAGCCTGAGAGTCTCAACTGGGTCTGGGTCTCCCAGCCAGCACGTAGCCATTCCTCCACCCAACTCCTCACTGCCCCGTGAAGTTGTGCTCCTGCAGGACAATGCCTTCCATGTCTCACTATTCAGATGGTCAAACCAACGGCCCAAGGGATTTACTCAGAAAGCACAAAAGCCCAATTTCTTTCGGGTGGGAGTGAGGGAGGATGTCTCCAGAAGGCATCGACTGCACAAGAGAAATCCCCGAGCTAAAGAAGAGACTGTCAGTCTCCCACTCAAAACTCCACTGGCCACGCACAGCCAGACAGCCAAAGCTGCAAGCAGGAGGCTGAGGAATAGCTGCTGCTCAGAGGAAAGGAACTGGGACTTGAAAAGGATGTGTAACTGTCACTCCCACTTCCAATACCCTGATGCCTCTCGTCTATGCACAGTTGGCACTTTCCCATCTCAAGGGCATGACGCCTCCCCACTGTCTGCAGTGAGCTGTGCCAAAACATTCCTGGGAGCTCGCCCTCCCAAGGACTTCCTTTCTGAATGGCTTCTTAGCCTTCTTAGCATTTCTGAAACATAAAACTATGTTAAACTACCTCTTAAACCGAAGGAGTCAAAAGTGAACTCGCTCAACTCTCAAAAAGGATCTGAACCCATGACTATATTGTTTTGAGAAACAGGAGGGTGAACCAGGTGTGGTGGCACACGATTGTAATCCCAGCGGCTCAGGAAGCTGAGGCAGAGGACTGCAAGTTCAAAGCCAGCCTCAGCAACTTAGAAATAGGAGGGGTGGGGCTGGGGCTCAGTGGTAGCCCACTTGCCTGGCATGTGTTAGGCACTGGATTCGATTCTTAGCACACATATAAATAAATATCTATCAACAATTAAAAAAATCTTAAGAAATAAAAAGAAAGAAAGAAAGAAATAGGACAGTGATAAAAAGCAAAACAAGCAAAACAAAAAAAGCAAAACATACCCTCAGAATTCAGTGCAGGAAGATGCACACACACACACACACACATCCTGACCAACTCCCCTACCCATCTAAACTGTCTGTTGTGCAGATCTGGGGTCACAGGGATGCAGAGATGCTCAGGAACACAGCTTGGTTCTGAAGGCCACCTGGGTCCTTAGCTTCCTAGGGATGAGTAGTCCCACGAGAGGCTGAAGAGACACTGCTACCTCTGAGGAGTTGTGTGAGGACCCCTAGGCTTTAGGATCCCCCGTGGACCAACACCATCCCAAGCAGCAAAGAGTTGCCAAATTCCATAAACTCCCTCCAGGCCCACGCATGTCAGCTGCAGCCCTCACCAGAATCCAGATGGGACTGTCTGAACTCAGCCACATCAAAAATGCAGCTGCTTAGGAAAAAAGCTCCAATCTATTTTTTTAAACTGAATTACACTATGTAGTTATCAGGGTCCAGGCAGGAGAAAGAAAATGTCCAGCATCCTTCTTGAGCAAGGCTGACCAGGAAGGATGGAAAATTAATTCCAGGCTGGAGAAGGAGGGACAGACCTGCCCAAGCATGGCCCCCAGACTGCGGAAGGCCACAGAAATAGCACTCCTTCATGTGTAACTATTCCAGTCCTCTGAGGAGTCAGGCTTAATTAGATCTTCTCCTCCCTGGACGGTTTCAATTAGGCCTGCACCCGAATAATCTAATAATCGGGGATTCCTCCTTATCACTGCCATCAGGAAGCCTTCTCCTAGAGGTAACTGTTCTGAATGGCCTCTAGCCTCCAATACCTGGCCTCCACAGGGTCAACAACAGCATGGATCCGTGGCACCTGGCCAACCTTGCCACGTGGGCACCGGCTGCTCCTTTGTCCCGAGTGGAGCTTGGTTTCTTGCAGCACTGAGAGGTGCAGGCCTGGCAGCACTCCCAAGAACCCACAGGAGAGGGGGCTCAAACCACAGGGCGCTCCCATTGACGGGAACTGGAGACAGTGATGCGGACCTTGCTCAAAGCTCCCCGCCCCTGGACCAACGTCCCAGACACGACACCGTGAAGTGTCATCCAGGTGGCCAATTCAGGGGTAGGTGCGTGTTTCTATGAATTCCAGTGCCCGTGCGTGCCGAAAAGCAAAGGTCCCCTTAGGTGGGGGGGGGTGCACGTGCGTGTGTTCTGGGTAGCGGGGAAAGGTGTAGTTCAAAGACTACAGGAACTGAGTGGGATTTTCTAAACTGCTAAGAAAAGAAACAAGTAGGGATAGAAATTGCCACAAAGGCTTTATTATCTCCACCAGGTGCAAACCGTGGCTGCCGAGGTGGGAGCACCTCTCCACAAATAGTTCACAGCCCCGGCTGCTAAAATTAAGATCCTCCATGGAGAGGTGGCAAGGGCAAGTCCTCCCCTGGCTCGTGGCCACTTGTGTGGGATATAAGACTGCAGCCACTGAGGCGCAGCCTTCAATCCCAGGAAAGAGGGGAGTCCCGCAGGCCAGAGGAGGAGGCTCCCAGCTCCGAGGCCTCACCACTGGGCAGCCACGCTCTAAATTCCTCTGGGGCGGGGGTGGGGTGGGGTCATCTGACAGTGGGCCTCAGGGAATCCACTGTGAGACCACTACTCAGTCACAGCATCCTGAAAGGTTTTATCCCTCCCTTTGACAGACTGGGGAATGGAGAGGAAAGGCTAAACGGCTTGTGAAGGCCAGGAAGAAGCACAGCATAGATGCCAACTCCTGCTCCCCCGGGTCGGAAGCCTGCGATCTCCCGTGCCAGCCTGCCTTTGGGGGCAAGTCTGTCCTCAGGTGAAGCAGCCTCCTGGCCACTCCTCCCAGGGTTCCTCTCCCCCTCATTCACTGCTCCTGATAAAGAGGGAGCATTCCTTCTCCTTTGTGGGTGGTCAGGAATTTAATATTGGCTGAACCTCTCCCCCTGCTCCCCACTCCAGTCTTTATTCCTCTTGTTCAAAGGACCACACGTGTCACAACATGGGTACCATTTAGCAGGGAGTCAGTTACCAGGGCCCCACTGCCTCGCTGGGGGGTGGGAGCGGCAAGGCAGGCTTTGTGCACCCTCACCCCCACATGCCACCACCTGTCACTCATCGTAACTGAGACGTGTGACTTGTGGCTGAAGGAAAGCGTGTAACCCGTTTAGTGAGTTATTTATTGAGCCAAGTTCCTTCTTCCACAAACTCTCCTGGGAATCCTCCACAGCCGGCGCAAACAAGCTTTCTGTTTAATACACAATGACATCCAAGAAGTCTAACTTTATTTTTTCGCTTCCTGTTCCAAAAGCTAGATTTCTTTCTAGGCGTAGCAAATGCCAACACCCCCATCACAGTTCCTCCCCGCCACGTTACTTCTCAGTCATTCTTTTCCAGCCTCTAGTCGGAATGCAGCTGGAGAGAGGCTGGCCTTTTTATTGTCGTCAAGTTTAACAGACCAGCCCAGAATCAGAAACTCTTGACTCTACACCCTCACTGATTGCTTGCAGCAATGAGAGGAGCTTCAGCTGTTTGTCTATGGAATGAAGTTCCTAATAATCAGTGGGACTTTCGTGAGATCTAATGATCTACTGGTGTGCAGCTGGTGTGAGCTGGTCCCCAGAGATGGGCAGGGCTCTTGACATAGTTGCTTTTGTGTTTGCGTGAACAATGGCGATGTTGATGTTTCCCAAAATATGAGGATCCTTGTTGACTCCTAGGCAAACAAGGATCCAGGAACTGCCTGTAGCCACCCAATTCTGGCACAGTTATTCCCAAGGAGAAACGTAAGCCTAGGCACGTGCGGGAGAGAGAAAGCAAAAGTAGATACTGAAAACAAATATCTGATAAACATTTATTGAGTGCTTCTTTCTATGTGCTGAGCGTGGAGGTTCAAGGATAAATAAAGAACAAGACAGACTCCAGGCTACCGAGTTTGCAGTCTCATGGGAGAGGCAGTGGGGACTAATTATAAAGCAAAATATCTCACGATACCTAGGATGAACACTGTGAGGAAAATGGGGTGGGTGAAATGACAGCAGAGCAGAGAGGGGCCTGAGATGGCCTGGGGTTCCAGGAAAAGTCTTCAAGAAAAATCAAGGTTCCTACTGGAAGGTAAAGTGAAGAGGAGGGGCTCCCCAGGTGACCTGAAGCAATAGCTCTGGCAGTGCAGGGAAGTGGGGGGGACCCAGCACAGGAAGGAAGGGGTGGAACAAGGCATGCTGATGGCACCTGAGGAATAGCAGGAGGTGACGAGGGCAGCATGGGCTGACAGGAAGGAAACCATCGCCTGGAGACGCTGCTGCTGGCATCCGCGTGGTCTAAACCCACACGTGCCCTCGGGTGCAGAAGGACTAGGGAGCAAAGGGACGTCCGCTCCCGAGTAAGCACAGGTGGAGAACAGATGACGTAAAAAAAACTGGCCACGTGCTGAAAACCCAGCGCAGGCACCATCGCTGGGTCTCCTTGGGAAGGCGGCTCACAGATGCAGACTCCGGCTTCCGAAGGAAACATGTCCCTGGCGTGACCAAGAAACCACCCGAACGGGAGAAGCACCTGCCGAGAGTCCCAGGGAGCCACATGGAAATAACGAACGTCTTTACATACATCAGCAAACACAGGGGGCTGTGGCTCACAAGTGAAGGGGGAAGCAGGTTCCGCCTCAGGGACCGGCATCCCCTCCTGGGTGGACAGACAAGCCCACTAGACCTGTGAAGGTGGGACCCCCAGTCCTTGAGGCACTGCTGTCTTGGGTTGGATGAGAGGGTGCCACAGCACCTGGCTTCAATGTCCAGGCCTTGAATAAAGCCCCCCTGACCACAGCCCCAGCCGAGGTTAGGTGCACTGCCAGTGTCTCAGGCTCTGCTGTCACTCATGGCCATTAGGACTCTGAAGATAATCAGGGTATCTGTTGAACACCCATTCCCCCTGCTAACCTCTAAATTTCATAAGGGTGGAGGCCCTCCTTATTTTCAGAGTCCCCCCAGGAGCTAAGTAAATACTTGTGGACTTCCTGACCTACTATACTACTTAAAGGTAACCAAGTTGATAAAATATAAAGAAAAAATGAAAACTGTCTATAAGTTACAGACACCAGCACCTTCTACTACAGAGGACCAGGAGTCCCTTTCTTCCCGCAGTTGGAGGGGTAGGGGACTCTTAGAACCACAGAGGCTGGGTATATTTTTAGCTCTTCCTGTTCACCTTATCAGTGACTTGAGTTGATCCATGTAGTCACAAACACTTACAAGTCAATGATGTCCATCTGGAATTTTAAGACTTGCTGTTTCTAGATTTTCACAGGGAGGAAAATATAAACTTTCAGTAAGCGCTCCTCTCAATACATCTCAGGAGGAAAGGAAAACCAAGAGCCTTACTTAGGACACACGCAGGGTACTTACAGCTAGGTTCTTTCCAGGTGTGATTTAACAAATCCATGCACAGAAGGCTGAGGCCAGGGATTCCCAGGGCGCGTGGGAGAAGGGACACACACACACACACACACACACACACACAGAGCCAGTTATTCTACTTTTAAAAACCTGGCCAGGCTGCCTCTGCTGGTTCAGCTCAGATGAATAAAAGGTCCTCTTGTCAAGTGGGGGAAAATGCGCGTCTCACCAGCAAGAACCCCAGCAGCACGCTCTGTACGCCACCGTCCGCCATGTCCAGCTGCAGCTTCCACGAACCTCAAGCACAAAAGATCTTGAAAGCACATGCTGGAGGGACAGTGTGGGGCCCTACAAGAACTTCTCGGCCATCTAGGAGCAGCCATGCAGGTCAGGAGCCACACGTTCGCCTGTCGAGCTTGGGGGTCGGAGGACATCAAGTCCGGCACAGGGCGTGAAGCTCTTAGCTGAGGTCTTAGCTGAGGGGCTGAGGTCCTCAAGAACGCCAAGGCCCTGTGTTCCAGCCACACGTACTCTGACAACTGAGGGGGTGTCTCGGTCTCTGCTCTCTCCTTACTTCTCTTTTCTTTGGGGTCTGCTTTAAATGAAGTAACCGATTTTAAAAGAACGGCTTCCGACGGATGCTCAAAGTCTACCCCGCGAGGTTCTCCAGACGACTCGCTCCCTCAAAAGGGTGCCCTTTCTGGTGTGTTTATGGCCTGGAAAGAAGCCAACTGCAAGGTCACACACGGGCTCCCAGACTCACCCCACTGGCTCACTTCATAATGGTGTCCAGACACCATTCACTGGAAATACTGGAGTACCAGTAGCAGGAGACCTGGAGGCCATGAATTTGCCCTTTCACCTACAGTAGAGCTGTCTTGCTGATGGAGAAACTGAAGCAATAAAATGCCTCAGGACTGTCACTCCTAAGCAGCAACAGGGTTCCCGAGGTCACCGCAGTCCCCAATCCCATGGGCCTTTCTCAGCCTCAGTCACAGAGACCAGGAGCATGGAGCCCCAGAGTCCCTCCAGAATGGGTACACCTCAGCTCTTCCACTGTCCCCATCCTGTTCAGATCACTGTCCCCTGTCCTCTTGGAGGGTTTCCACTCTCCCTACCTGCTACCCCGTGCAAACAGCACCATAGCACCTCATCTGCAATCCCGGTGTGCAGCTGTAAAATCATGTGTCCATATACGAAGAGAAGCCGTTCGGAGATATTAATAGCCATGAATCAGTTCTTAGAAAGAACCAGCAGATGCAGGACATTCAGAAAACTAGGCAGAAACAGGGAGGGAGTTCACCAACGTGAGCCTGGAAATATCTGGCTCATCTGACTAATCTCCTACCTGAAGCCAGCCAGGGGTTGGGAGAAACCCAACAACCTTAGACAAGGAACTTCCCGCTTGCTTCTGGGATTCACAGCACTGGGGCCCCAGTTACTCTGGAGTCTCCCATTCCTGAGTTGAGTTTGCTATGGGGAGGGGAGTGCTGAGCAAGCAAGTCCCCCGACCCGGGCCTCTGTTCCAATTGGGAGTCACTGTATCTGTCAGTCGGAAAAAGCAAGTCCTCTGTGAACTGCTTCCCAAGTTACACTTTCTTTTAAAATAGAAAGCTGTGCAAAACTCCCTAAGTTATCCCTGCCCTGGCCCGCATGCTTAGAAGCATTACAAACAGGAAACATCATTTGCCAAAAGAAAGAAAAAAAACTAGAAGTTTCCTGAAGTTGAAAGCATCGACATTTCATACAAACTCACAGATTCTTTACTCCAAAGAGAAAATCTGTTTCCCAGCTACCCTGGGCCCCTCCTTGACTGCACCCCACCCCTCCGCCTCCCCAGCTTCAGCTCCGTGGGCCCTTCTTACCTGCTCAGGTGGAACATCCTCTTCTGTATTCATTTTTCTGCCAATTCCCTCCTTGGATTTCACATATTAGCATTTCTAGTTGGGGAGTGTGTTTTTGTTTGTTTGTTTTTGGCGTCTCTTCTGGTTGCTTCTCATACATGTTCAAGCCTCCTGACTCTCTCATGGGAAGCGGGTGACTTCTTTGGTTCTGCTGCTTCCTCCAAGCACCACCCTGTTTCTCCCGTGCTCAGAGGAGGCAGCAGAGTTGAAGTGTCCCTTAAACTCTGGCTTCTAAATCATCCCTGGACCCAACAGTTCTGTCATTTCCAACAGCTTCTCGGCCTAATCAGGGGCACATTTTTCACTCTCCACGTTCACCCAAGCTCTCCACGTATCTGATTTGGATGACATCTTTTAAAAATTCTCCTTCCTTGGTTTCCATGACAACGGAGTTTCTTGGTCTGCCTCCTAATTCTCCAGTCATTCACTGTCTGTGTCTTTCTTGGATTCCTCATTATCCTCCCACCAATCCACAGAGGTATTCCCCAAGGCACAGCGCTGAGCTCCATTTGCGTTGACCCACCACCCGCCAACCTCCACGATCATTCCACTGGGAAGACACTCGATTCTCAGGCCTTCATCATCTGAAGCTCCATGACTGATTCCCAGACCCAGCCTTCACATCCTAAGCCCCCTATCTGATCCCACTCCTACTCGTTTGATTTGCAAGATGATGAATGCTCATGGTGACTGGCTTGTGCCAGGCACGGTTCCCGGATTTTCACTTGTGTTATTTCATGTAATCCTGTAACCACTGCATGAGGTAGTGCCTGCTCTTAGAAGACTCACCCTGCCAAGTTGCTCACCCCAGGGTCCACACGGTCTTCATTTGTAGGAGCCCTAATTAAGGAGATAGCTAAGATTGCGGTTAGCTGTGAGCCATAAGGCATTACCACCTTCCATGATCTCGCGAGACTTGGCCCGGGACATTGCGGACGGGGTTGGCTATTTTGTGGTGGTGGTGGTGGTTGTAGGAGTGTGGATGGTGTTGGAGTTGTGGTTGGAGCCAGAGAGAGAAGCTAGCAGAATAAAGAGCCTGTTCGTTTCCAGTCTGCCTCTGAACTTATTCCCGCGGTGTCGTTGCTCCAAGCGGCCATCGCTTCAGGCAGCGACATTCATTCAGTATCTGTGTCCCCTACCCCACTGGCCTCAAGCACTGGAGACACAAAATTATTTTTCTTCCCTCTTTCTCCTTCTTTACCATTCAACTGTTGAACAAATCCTGACAACTTTTCTCCAAATTGTCTGAGGATGTGACCGCTCCACCCCTGCTTCCCACTGCATCAAGTGTCCACCTACCCGGATACAGCAGCTTCTTGCCCAGTCTTGCAGGAAAATCGCAGCACGTGGTATGTCACAGATCCACTCGAGGACCACGATGGCTTCCTCCCACTGTGATGACAAACCCATACTCCTCGCCACATGAGGTGGCCCCTCCTACTCCAGCTTCCCCCACTGGGTTCCACAGAGCGTGGGACCTTCGTGGTGGTCATGTCCAACGTGCACCTTCAGCACTGTCAGCGCTGGGCCGCTACTGCCTTACCTCAGGCTATGCTCTCTATCTGGAAAGCTCTCTTGATGTTTTCTTCTCTAATACCTGGCTTAAAAGTACCACCCCTAAAAAGCCTTCCATGCCTGCTCTTGATGTGCATTTTTTTGAACCCATTCACATTTCTTTTTTTCTAGTGCCTTATATAGCCCCAATATATTTTTTCTTTCCACATTTTTTATTGGTGCATTACAATTGTACATAATGATGGGGCTGGGGCTGTAGCTCAGTGGTAGAGCACTTGCCTAGCATGGGTGAGGCACTGGGTTCAATCCTCAGCACCACATAAAAAAATAAATAAGGTTATAAACATATATTAAAAAATAATTGAACATAACGATGAGATTTGTTGTTATATATTTGTACATGCACACAATATAACAACACAATTTGGTCAACATCCCTCCCCAGAATGTCCCCCCTCACTCCCTGGTCCTTTTGCTTACTGACCTTCCTTTGAGTTGCATGAAATTCACCACCACTTTCCTTTTCCTTTTTCCTCTCTAGCTTCTACATATGACCCTTGACCTTCTGAGTTTGGTTTATTTCACTTAACATGATGGGCTCTAGTTCGAATCATTTTCCTGCAAATGCCATGATTTCATTCTTCTTTATGGCTGGGTGAAACTCCATTGTGTATATATGCCACAAAATTTTTTTTTGTTCTAATTAGTATGATAGTAGTTTTTTTTTTTTTCTTTCTTTCTTTCTTTTTTCTTCGTTTGTATCAGGGATTGACCTCAGGGGCACTCAACCACTGAGCCACATCCCCAGCCAAAAGAACATATTTTGAACATCATACATATAAATGGAGTATAACTTCTCATTCTTCTGGTTGTACATGATGTAGAATCACACCAGTCATGTAATCACATATGCACATAGGGTAAAAATGTCCAATTCATTCTACTATCCTTCTTACCCCATACCCTCTCCCTTCACTCCCCTTTACCTAATCTAAAGTAACACTATTCTTCCCTAGCCCTACCCCCACCCCATTGTGAATTAGCATCTGCATATCAGAGAAAACATTCAGCCTTTGGTTTGGGGGGCGATTGGCTTATTTCGCTTATCACGATATTCTCCAGCTCCATTCATTTACCATGTATGCCACATTTTCTTGACCCACTCATCCACGGATGGGACACCTGGGTTGGTTCCATGGCTTGGCTATTGTGAATTGCACTGCCATCAACATGACACATCCCCAACATCCTATAACATTTATCTCCCCACTGAGGTTGGAAACAGCTCTTCGTTCATACTCCCTCACCTCTCCATCCCTTCCTCTTTCCCAGAGACCAGCCCAGTGCCAGGTTAACGGTCTATCTGTCAACAGCACAGAGCTGCCTGTCCTAGGTGGCTTCTGTGGTCCTCTGCCTGTGGGTGCATCCAGCAGTCACTGAGAACGCAGCACACATACACCATCACACCAAGTGACAAGATGCCGGTACAAAGAGCTTTACAGTCACACGGTATTGAGCTTTCTATTCAACAACATAAAATGCACTTCAGAAGGAACTCAGAGTAAGAAGGGAGAAGTCTGGGTCTATTCTAGGAAGACTGTCCATAAGGGATGGCTGGGGCCTCAAGGGGGTGTCTGAACGAGAGAGGAACAAGACTGAAGAAGAATGAACCCAAAAGCCACCTCCAGGTGGGAGGTCAGTAAGCCGCCCCCAGGCTGGAAACCTGGATGCAGGGCCAGCCCCTGGTCACCCTCCTGCATAGCCAAACTTGCACCTCATTTTGAGTTCAAGTGAACTGAATCCCTCGGTAAAGCATGGCATTTGAATTTACTTACTTCATTCACATACGGTTAAAGCTTACCCACAAGCACACAAATTACAATATGCAAATAAATTTGAAAAAAAAAATCAGCATTTGGGAGATGAGAATAACATAGCTATTCAAGTAAGATTTCCTCAGTGGTGGTACTTTTGCTAACATTAGCTGAAGGTTACTGTGTTCCAAGAAGGCCCTAAGCACTTGACTTTACTTTTATTGTATTAACCTTCACAATAATGCTGTGAGGGAAGTCAAGTACAGAGGAATTGTTATTAGGGCTATGGGGTGCTATAATTTTAACCAAGGCATAGAGAAGCTATACAACCTGCCAGGGTCACACAGTTGGCAAACTATAGAGCCGAGATTTGAACATGGACAATCTGGCTCCAAAGCCACCTTCAGGGAGCCTCCCTGGGAACAAAGCAACTGTGAATCTGGCCCTGGGATCTCAGAACACACAAGCAAAATGGAAGGCCACCAAAACGCCAAAGTCGATTATAGAAATAGGGAGTTTGACTAAAACAACTCCAGCAGTGGTGGCTGGAATGAGTGGAGAGCCCTCCTGCTTCACCAAGGACACAGTGTACAAGGTCAGGTCAGGGCACCACCCACCTCCAGCGAGTCAGCATTTAAAGCCATCGATTTCCCTTTATTCACATCTCTCTCAGCACTGGGAGGCCCAGGATGAATCTAGCAAAGAGGGGCTGGCTTCCATTCACACTCCCGTCCCACCCCTTAGTGGAAGGGACTGACTGTTCCATCACGGGACAGGAAGCCAGGATCACACGGCCATTGGAATGATAAAGCTCAGCTGCAGAGCAGATCAAGGACAGGCCCTACCGTCTGTCTGCTCTCGCTCCGGCCGGCCGTCACAAACCCCCAGCTCCCTGTGGCTCCTGAAGAGCCAGGACGGCTGCAAGAACCCCAGAAGAGTCTGACAGGAGAGAAGGAAGCTAGAAGCAGGGCTCTGTCCTGTCTCCACCACTCCTGAGCCGAGAGATCCACCTGTGTGTCCAGAGGCTCCATCCACAATGGAGGGGCCTGGACCAGAACGCAGTCCAACAACAAAGGGGGATGGTATCTGCAGGGAAGTGCTCTGAGATTCAGGTGCCCGGGCCTCACCACCGCAGGAAGCTCTGAGTAGACGATGATCGGGAAACCCCCCGGGGTGAGCCTCTGGGCTAGCCAGAGGGGAACTCAAGCTCCACCCTTGCTCCTCTCATGAGGAGCCAACAAGCACCGGCTCTTGGCATTTCAGAGACAGGAGACCAGATGAGAAGTGGGAGATGCTCACAGCCACACGGCAGGGAGAGAGATGCATGGACTCAGTCATAGGAAACTTTGGGGGAAGTAATTTCATTACACAACGTCTCCGGGGCCAGGGCAGAGAGGAAGCTCTGGGGTCTCCTCCAGGCACATGCTCCTGGTATGCACACAGGGATGTTTATGCACTGCCTCCTGAGAGCACCCCTACTGCTGGAATAGTAACCTCTAGAGCACTCCTTGAGCGAAGAAAGAAGGGAGGAAGGGAGGGAGGAGGGAGGGAGAGAGGGAGGGAGGGAGGGAGGGAGGAAGGAAGGAAGGAAGGGAGGAAGGAAGGAAGGAAGGAAGGAAGGAAGAAGAAAGGTAGGCAGGCTGGCTGGTCCAAATTAGCAGGCAGAAATTCTTAATTCTGGTCTGCAACCTCCTGGTTCTATCAGGTATCTCCTTCTCCCAGTTAATTCCCATGAACTGGAGTCTTGCTCTGGATACTTTACTTTCAGTATCTTCCACCTGGCAAGCTGCCTGACTTGTCATGCTGCCCTCTCACCTGCAGAAAGGTCTATAAGAGGCTGAAGGGAAAGGTGGAGGTGAAGGGCTGCCTCGGCACACAGGCTCCTGCGTACTTGGAAGCAAATAGAATCTGACCTCCTTGGTGGTACTGGAAGCCTTGCTTTATTCAAGCCACAGGCACTGACTGCATCCCTTCTACATGCAAAGCACTGAGGAGACACAGGTGAGGGAGGCCCAGATGCCAGCATCCAGATGCCGAAGGTCTAGAGAAGCTACAAGAACTAGTTTCTCATGCTGCCCAAATGCAGGAACCAAAAAAGCCACAGGATCTCCATAAGACTTCATTTTCTTCAAACATTTAATGCGAATGAAAATCTCCCACCTCTGCAAATGAAATATCATCAGAAAGAATGAGCTGCAAAAGACTCTCCCTTGAGGGTCTCTTCCTGAAGCTCTGCCTGAGAAAACACCAAAAAGTGTGTGTGTGTGTGTGTGTGTGTGTGTGTGTGTGTGTGTGTGTGTGTAGCATGCTTAGGAGAAGAAAAGGGGGAAAACCCAAAATTGATCTGTAGTCATGGTAACAAGAAACCCCCAGTTTAACTGACAGATGACAGCTCAGAACCAGAACACAGTACACAGCTTCTGCATCCCATGATTTTGGTGGCAGAACAGTCAACAACTCCTTCACCCAGCGACCTTGCTAATGCCCCTCACTCCCACATCCCAAAGCCAGAACCAGCCAGACCTTGTGCCTTCCAAAATGCTACCTAGGATCAGCTCCCAGCCTTGCTGAGAGAAACTGTCTACCGAGCTGAGCACCCTCCCTCACCTACCTGAGTAATAAATTCACCTTGTTTTCTCAAATACTGAGCAACAGTCTTCTTGAACATGCAAATGTTCTCACCTGCCTTTGAGGGTACATTTCTGCCTAAGGATGCGAAGAGGGAATGTGCTTTGGAAATGCTGAGTCCAGAAGAGAAACCAATGAAGATCTGGGAGAAACTGTTACTGGTTTTCCATGGGACAGATCCTGGGGTTCCCCCGTGCAGATCTGGACTTGTTGTAGACCTAATTTGAAGACACTTAACTAGCAGCTTTCAACACTCACTCAGGATTGAAAGCTGCAAATGATAAGGGGAGAGGGAGGAAGTTGGCAACCAGAGGGGACATGAGGACTCTAAAGCTGAGCTGCAAACTCAACCAGCTCAGGAATCACCTCCATTTACAGCCCAACTCTCAGCTTCAGAAGGAACTGAAGTGTCATACAAGGGAGGGGAGAGCGGTCTGTGCCGGGAACGACACTGTAGAGCGACGGCTGCCCAGAGCAGAGCTTCCTCTGCAGGGCTCTGGAGAGCAGGCACGAGACTGGGACGACAGCTCTGATGGGGTCAATTTTATCCTGACCTGCTTGGATCAGGAAGCATAGGAAGCAAGGCTTTGCACACTGCTCTGCTACAGGGAGGGCACCTTTCCTAAAAAAAAAAAAAAAAAAAAAAGAAGAGAAAGAAAGAAAGAAAGAAACTTGTCTGTTTCATCAAGAAAATTATGAAAATATCTGAACTATCAAAGAAAAGTGGGGAAAAAAGTAACAAAATGAATTCACTTCCATGGCTATTGTCCAACACAGCTGCACTGGGCTCATTTATATTGCTATTAAGTGGCCCTAATAAATATGAATATTGCACCACATAAAGCACATTAGAGTTCCATGTTTGAAATGTCTAAAAGTATCTAAAACAATAAGCCCCGTGGCCCAAGGAGCAGCGGTGACTTCAGATACATTGTTCTTCTGCCCTCCCATCAGAAGCACAGTAAATTAGTGGACAATTACGACGGGAAGCAAAGCATTCTGGAAGCCAGTCATTAGTGGTACACAAACAGGAATAAATTTTCCAGTGTGAACAATAAGGGCCGGCTGTGATTTTATTAAAAACCCAAGGCCCAAAATCGTGCTTCTAGAAGCAGCTTCACTCTAAGAAGCAAATTAGCCTTCCCCTTCTCCTCGGGCCCTGTGATTTCCTTGGAAAGCCCTCTGCCAGGCACCAGGCAGGACTTCTCCTCTCTGCATGGAAGATGAAGCATTAGTCAACAGCGCTGAAGCAATCAGCAGTTATCAAGCTACGGCGCTGGGAGCCTTGGCCTCAAATAGCAACCTGCAGCCCCGCGCTCAACCCCTCGGCCAATCCAGAGTCCCCCGAAGCCCACCCTCACCGCTCACCTACGTGGACCAAGGTCACAGCGTAATGGCAGAGAGATGGAAGTTAAACTCGTTTCTGCAAATTCTCTATGCCATGAATGAACAGCAAGCTCTACTGCAAGCAGACCTAGAAACTCTCATGGGGCTCAGTGTACCACAGGGCCAGCACCCCCAAGGACTTGCAGATCCCCCTGCCCAAGATTCACACTCCAACCCCCAGAGAGGTGCAGTTCCTTAAAGACGGCAGAAGTGGGGCAGATGCTGTAGTTGGCCTACTCTGAGCCCAAGCAGAGCTTCTGACCACACCTGAGGATGCTGGCTTTTCCAAAGCCACGGCCCTGGCACCTGAGGCATGCGGTCTCGGGGCAGAGAGGAGGGGGGGGACTGAGGTACTAAGAGCAGATGAGGCTGAGGTGCTAGGACACCCTCGGCCCTGTAGCTGGTGTCACCCCCAAGCCAAGAGGCTCAAAGGACCTGAAATGGGAAAGGCATCCACCCAAAGCCTGGAGAGAACCCTTGGTAGCCAAAGGTGGATGAGGCTGGCCAGCTCCCAGCACAGCAGGGTCAAGCTCCACTCAGACAGGAAAAGGGATTACCCAGCCAGGCATGGTGGCACACAGCTATAACCCCAGCCACTCAGGAGGCTGAGGCAGCAGGATCACAAGTTCAAGGTCAGGATCAGCAACTTAGCAAGGCCATGTCTCAAAAACAAAAAGGACTGAGGATGTAGCTTAGTGGTAGAGCTAAATCGTACTACTGGGTACATTTGTACCCAGTATAATAAAAAAGAGAGAGAGAGAGAGAGAGAGAGAGAGAGAGAGAGAGAGAAGAGAAAGAGGGGCTGGGGTTGTAGCTCAGTGGTAGAGCACGTGCCTAGCATATGTGAGGCACTGGGTTCAATCATCAGCACCACATAAAAATAAATAAATAAAATAAGGTATGGTGTCCATCTATAACTAAAAATATTTTTAAAAAGAAAAGAAGGGATCCTCCAACCACCCAAAATATAGATGTGCACGTGTATGGTTTTGTCTTTCTACTAAATAAAGACAATGTAGCTCCGAGGTCTTTGAAGAATGCAGAGAAAAGCAGCATCCTGTCACAAAAGCCAGAGATGCTGGCCATGAACATCAGTACATACTTTTATCCACAGATACTGTAAAACCAAAGGTTTTACTGTAGATAAAGGTCTGGTGGACCAGATGTGGTGGCGCACACCTATAATCCCAGCACTGGGGAGGCTGAGGCAGGAGGATCGCGAGTTCAAAGCCAGCCTCAGCAATGGTGAGGCACTTAGCAACTCAGTGAGACCCTGTCTCTAAATAAAATACAAAAAAGGGGCTGGGGATGTGGCCCAGTGGTCAAGTGCCCCTGAATTCAATTCCTGATACAAAATAATGAAAAATACAAAAAAGATCTGGTGGGTGGATTGTCTGCGGGTGGTACCGGGATCCAACCCAGGCACTCCAGCAACCCAAGGCCTTGCACATACTAGACAAGCACTTTTCTGGCCCAAGAAAAAGATCTTACAGCAATCAGAACTACATCCCCAGCCCAAGCAATCAGAAGCACCCCTCAACAGCAATCAGAACTACATCCCCAGCCCAAGCAACCAGAAGCACCCCTCGGCACCCCTAGAGTAGCTCTCTCCCGTCCCTCAGCGTTACTTCTGCTAGCCAGAGCACACTCTGTGGAAGATGGACTCCTCTGGACGTGTGCCTAAATTTTCCAGGGAGACACAGGCAGTTGTTACGCACAAAACAAGGTCAGCATCTTTTTTTTTTTTTTTTTTTTTTTTTTTTTTTTTTTAATAAGAGGCTTTGATTGCAAATAAATAGAAAACCTAGCTCAAAATGGTTTAAACCAGAGGTCAGCAAACATTCCCCGTGAAGCGCTGGATAGTAAATACGTTAGGGTTTGTGAACCGCACGGTCTTTTTTCACGATGTTCAACTCTACCACTGCGATGCAAAACCAGCCATCGACAATATAGAAACAAATGGGCCTTGCCGTGTTCCAATAAAACAGGTCAAATTATGTTCTATGCATGTGTGAATGTGCCACAGTGAAACTTGCCACTCGGTATAATTAAGATGTACCAGAAGAAAAGACTTTATTAAAAAAAAAAAAAAAAACAGGTGGCTGGTGGCCCATGGGGCAGAGTTCGCCAGCCCTGGGCTTCGACAATAAAGACGATTTACCTTAATGAAAGCCTAAGGCTGGAAACTCCCCGACTGGCCGATTCAGCCACTGAACCGTGTCCTGAGGACCTGTTTCCCTCTGCCTTCTGCTTTGTCATCTGATAACGCAAGCTTTCCTCTTGGTCACAAGACTGCTGCCATGATTCTTAAGAGATGTATGTACACCCACAGCCTCTAGCAGAAGTAGAAATGATTTCTAACTTGTATTCCCTTTCAGGGTAAAGAAACCTTTACCTAGTGGGGCACAATAGTGCACACACATAATCCCAGCAACTTGGGAGGCTGAGGCAGGACGATCACAAGTTTGAGGTCAGCCTCAGCAACTGAAGAAGGCCCTAAGCAACCTAGCGAGACTGTCTGAAAATAAAAAATAGAAAGGGTGTGTGTGGGGGGGGGGGTGGCTCCATAGTTACACACCCCAAAAACAAATAATAAGAAAGAAACCGTGAGCAGAAGGTAACTTCCATGGTCAGGAGTCACACGCCCACCCTTGCATGGTATTCCCATGGCTGTCTCAGATCAATCAGAATCTACCCAAGTCACATGGGCAAGAGGTGGACCCAGGAACAAAGCCAGGACCCCACCAGCACAGAATAAGCTCACAGGAATGCCTGCTGGGTAGCCAGCGACACCTTGCATCCATGGTACTCTTTCTCCTGAAACCAGACTGCTCCTCTTGGCAGCCACACAAATCCTTTCACCTACTCCTTCCGGTCGGTCTGTCCTGCCCACCGGGTCCGGACTCTCCCTGCACACCAGGCCTCAGGAGGCTGCCTGAAATCTTGTCCCTGGAGGATTCTCTCTGCACAACACACCCTGAGGGCAGGACACTTGTGCAGGCTGTCCCTCCTGGTATCTCTCCCCAGACACCCCCAGGGTCCCTTGTGAGGCTGCACTTGGTCCCCGGTGTCCCCACCTTGATGTCACCCTCCTCCGGTGGCCTCCTCTGCTCCCGGCTCCCTCAGACCCTGGCTCACTGTCTTCACCTCTGCTGCTCTCGGGTTCTCCGTGTCCTTCCTCTTTTCTTCCAAATAGCTACATCGTTCTGTTTTCCACAGCTGGAATCAGGCCAAGCTGCACACGCTGACTCGGGAGGTCTGGGTCGCGCTCCCGGCGGGCTCAGCCACTGGCCGCAGCAGAATGATTTGGCCACGCCGGTGAGCATCATCCTCGCCACAGAGCCAGGGTCCCAACCGGCACTTCACAGGACCACAAAGACAAAATACGTGTAGCAACACCATGCCTGACACTTGCCGGTCTCCTTCCAAGACCATTCCTGAGCTCGAGGGACCTGCTCAGTGGTGGCATGGGGACATGGGCACGGGACCCTGGGGTCCATCCCCAGTGCCTCAGAAACACAAAGCCCATGCCTGTCCCCACAAAGCAATATTGTTTACATTGAGGTTACCCCATCGCAGGTACCCAAGAGCTTTCAAAAGTATACAAACAGTTGTATGAAAAAAGATGCTACACATGTACATTATGAATTGTAATACATACTACTATTATAAATAAAAAAAGAAAAAGGAAAAAAAAGCTACATGCGAAAATACACGCTCATTTGAATCACTGGGTTTAAAGAATGGTACAGAACTTTCTTTCCTGAGCTCCTTCTAATTGCTTTCCGCACAGCACTGTTTCGTTTCAGAATCAGGTAAAAAGCCCTCAGAAACATCGTTGTTTTTCTCTTCCTAGAAGGTGTTGTGAATATACCTTCAACGGTTATTTTTCATGACAACAGCCAGGGTACAATCACTGACAACCACTCACCATGAAAATAAAAGGCCTCAAACAATAAGTGACATGGAGTTGACAAATGTCCTCCCACAGCTAAACAGCAAATGGCAATAACTCAGATCCCTGCACCTGGAGAGCCTGGCCTGGGCGGACGGACCAGGGAAACCAAAGGCTCTCAGGGAAGGAGAGGACTGACTAGACCCCCCCAAGGGGCCTTGATGTGCCATGCTGTGGTGGGACCCCTAATGCAGGGAGGAGCAGCGCCCTACAGGGAGGTGACAGGAGGGAGGAACCTCGCAACAGTCAATGGTTCCAAAAGCTCTGAGCACACTGAATGCAGATTTTGGATTTTGTGCCCATGACATCACCTCCGGGCAACAGGACAGAGCCCCATTTCCCTAATGATCTCACACACTCTGCATTTTATCGGACTCTCCCACACAGGAGCAGCATAGAAACGAACCACTGTTCAAAACGTTGTCAACAGAAATGATAATTTGGGTTATTGATGGTTCTTGTGTCGACTGCTTTTCTAGATTTGGAAGACTTTTCCCATCCCTAACTTACTACAAGCTTTTTTTTTTTTTTCTTGTAACATGAATTTTTACAAGGAGGGGGGGTTACGTTACATAAACACCGAGGAAAATCATGCTTGGATACAGAACATTTGCAGTCCCTTGTCTCCAGGAAGATGCTCAAGTGTGCGGTGCATGCTGAGAACCAGCCCCTGACTGAGGAGGGACGTGAAGTTGTCCCAGAGACCTGCAAGCAGGAGGGAGGATGCTCCCTCCACCAGAGCCTCCCCAGGGGGAGCACAGGTCTCCCCTCACTTCTGCTAAGGCAGCATTATCATAATGCTACAAAGTGCCAAAGAGAACTGTCTTCATAAACAGGGTTTTTATGCTCTTAAAAAACTTGAACACAAGCACTTGATTCTATTAGCTTAAGTACACTGTGGCGTGCGAAGGATTCGCAGCGGAACAGAGCAGCACGCTGCCATTTGAAAACCTGGCATCACCAGCCTTTAAAAAATTGAATTCTTAAACACATTCAGATCCAGGGAAGTGTTCCCAGTGTAATTAGAGCCACCCATGTAAGATTCTAGAACCCTAAGTGTGCTTTAATTATTTTTCTACCGTGGAATATGATTGTGTTTCTCAACTGGGGACAGACCATAATTACTACTGCAGATTACCTGGGAAGAAACCCAGTATGCATTAGAAGCCTTGATAACATCTACCTTAAGTACACGCAGTGACCAGGGCCCACAGGTGACTTCCCTGAGGAGACTTTTCTTCTTAGGTTAACAATTACCATATGCAAAAGATGCTTCCAAAGATATCTGGAAGTAATCTGTCTTGGTCATGCCATTCCATATAATTAATCATATTGGTAAACCCTTTGTTCCCAAAGATTAAATCCAACCTCCTTGTGAAATTTTAAATCTGGGATTTCCAAATAATCAAAGAAGATTTCCAAATTTGGAATCTTAAGCATAAGCAGGGCTATTCATTATGGTCTCTAAGTATTTGCATCAGACAGGAATCTGGGCAAGAAAGAACATTAGCTTCATAACTCCAGAGATAAAATCCTCTTTGCTCTCTGGTTAGACAACGTTATCGTGGTATCGTGGAGAAAGTAAGATTCCTCTACAAACCCAAGGCTTTTGCCAAGAGCCCCAAGTTCCAACAGCACCAGGCCTCCGCCCTAACACTAATTGGATGGGGTGAAACACACGGGTTACACCTGTTTATTGAGTAAACAAAATCAACATTGCCGTGAATAATAAAACCAACATTTTAAAATACAGTGTTATGGCACACAGAAGTCACTTGACACAGAAATCTCTTGCATGCTACATTGTATGGTGATGCTGTGGAGAGAGGACTGGATTTGAAGTTGGTCCTGTTGGCTATCTTTAGTGTGACATTCTCTACTTTAGGATTATTGCTTACAGCCCTAAAGCCACAAAAACCCATCACTGCCTTTCTGACCATTTAAAACATTTTGAAACGAATATGCCTTAATGGCATTCCCTTAACTTTCATTCATGTATACATAAGATGCCTATGCACTAATGTGCATTCCAACAACATTATTCAACAAATATTTACTGGGAGCTTTCTCTGCTCTACATGCTATATATATAGTTTTATGAATAAAACAGACACAATCCCTGGCTCTTGGGTTTTACAATGCATGACACATCAAATATGTATAAACGGAGCTGTTCTGTGCTCTTGAAACACGAAGAAACCTACTTCAGTTGTCCCAGAACTGCAAGTTCACAATGAAAAAGTGAAATGGGTATCATGGGCTAACCTGCGTCCTCCTGCAAAATTCCTCTGTTGAAATCCTAACCTCCAGTACCTGAGAATGTGACCTTATTTGAAGACGGGACCTTTGAAGAGGTAATTCAATTAAATGAGGTCACTAAGACGGGCCCTAATCCGATATGACTGGTGTCCTTATAAGAGGAGATTAGGACATAGATATGCAGAGAGTGCTGTGGAGACACCGGGGAGGATGGCCATCAGCAAGCCACCAGCCCTGACCTTCCATTTCCAGCCTCCAAAATTGTGAAAAAAATAAATTTCTGCAGAGTCTCTCAGTCTGCTCTGGTCACCCAAGCACAGTAAGTAGGTAAACGAGAATGGGAGAGAAAAAGGAATTTTAGGAACATCTTGCCTTATGATGCTGAAAAAATACTTGGCCACGGCCGAGTTTTGACATATTTATACAAACTGACAAGAGAGGTAAGTGGCCACAGGGGAGAGGGACTGGCCCTCCTTGCCCACTGGAAAACCTGAACTTGGCTCCAAGGGCAGCACCGCTCTTTCCTGCTGTCAGAGGCGGCTGTGAACACCTGTGACAAATGCCCCCGGGGGGCCAAGTCTCTTTTTATTTATGTTTTCCACTCTCTAAATTACTCAACCAAAAGCCTTTCAGTTTCACTTCTCCCACCTCCTGAGTAAAAGCAGGAGGAGGAGGAGGCTGGCAGTGTGGACTGAGAGTGACGTAGTAGTCCTCAAATCAGCTCTTTAGAGTCCTACATGAAAATTCATTATGGTGTCCCCAGATGGTCATGCACCAGTTTAGAATCTAAGATTTCCATTTCCCATGACAGCTGTGGAAATAATGCATTATCAATGACCCTGTAAAAACTCCTCTTCTCTCATTTGTCAGGGTTAATTTCTCCCTGTTTAGAGTAATTTTTAAACTCCAGAAAGGAGAAAAATACAGGATATAATGACATCACTGAATTCTAGAACTTCAGATCATTTGAATACCTTCTTGGTATAGATTAGGATCTCAAAATGACACAAGCATTGTCAAAAAAAAAATAATAATAAGTCTGTGCTGGGGGTACAATTCAGTTGGTAGAATGCTCGCCTTGCATGCACAAGGCCTTGGGTTCAGTCCCCAGCACCAATAAATAAATAAATACATAAACACATAAGTCAAAAGTACTCTAAATGTCTCCTCTTCCCTCATTCTAACTAGTTCTCACTCCCCTCAAAGCTTAGACTAAGCCAATGCTTTGGAATGTGTCCCCAGATGGAGGGACTGTCTCTCTACCCCTTCAACAAATGTTGACTATGTGTCTCTGTAGCTTGGTGGTGCTGGGCACAAGGTGTCATTAAACTAATGAAGGAATAAACAGGTGGATATGGCCTTAAAGGCTTTCTGGTCATCTCCCAGGATTTCTACTTCAGTCTCCAAGATTTTAATAATTTAGGCTCATTTGCAAGTAGGCAATTTTCTCTCCGAGCTTTTAGAACTCCTTAGCTCACAGGAAGCAAGCCATCCTCATCTTCTCCAATAAGTTGCCTGCTTTCCTCTCTCCTGCTCTTCCTTCAGAAGGGAAGGGCACAGCTTCAGCAACAGACAGTGAAAGGCAAGCTCACTGGCAGTAAGTAACTCAAAGGTGTGCACCCAGCCCCTTGTAGTCTCCTCGAGGAGGACCACATTCAAACATGGCTAATTTGGGGAACAGAAAATGTGCAGTGTGCAGGGTTTCTGTGCAGGTTAATACACCTCGCGTTTGCAGTATAGGAATGTAGACATAAGCATTCAGCAGTTAGGGGGGAAAAAAATCCAGGACTGAGACGTGAAGAACAGCCCCAGTTTCAATCTGGGTCCTCCCAGCACCCTCAAAGAGACAGCAATGTTTGAATTGTAATTTCATAGAAAAATATATATTTCTGGACTATTTAAATCATGTTTTTCACCTCCACTGCCTGAGAGGCAGTCAAGCAATAGACCAAAAATTGAGCCTGAATCATGAATACCTGGTAGCTGACACTCTGCAGTGACAGTAGAGGCAGAAGGTCGTCCCTATTTACCTCGTGTGGTATGCAATTAAGGGAAAAGGCAACAGGAGCTCTCTGCAAGTGCATTTCACCAGCGCCTGCTGGACTTGAAACTTAAGCCCAGAGAAATTACAGTTGAAGACCGCCAGTCTCCACAAGCGGAAAGCAATCCTTGCCACCCAGGACATGATGGGCCGTAGAAGTGATGCAAAGCTCAAGGGCCAGCAGGTGCAGTGGCACATGCCTGTATCCCAGCTGCTTGGGAGGCTGAGGCGGAGGACTGCAAGTTCAAGGCCAGCCTCAGCAACTTAATGAGACCTTGTCTGAAAAATAAAAAAGGGCTGGGATATAGCTCAGTGGTAGAGCAACCCATGGATTCGATCCCTAGTACCAAAAGGCTGGCACAGCTAAAGATGACATTCCAGGCAGGGATAAGGTCCCCTGCTGTCCAGCTGGGCTGAAGTTCTCCCTCTGACTGGACTACTTCATGGGATTGGAGCAGCTATGTATCTGTATTGTACTGAAGTTTAATGATAAAGTAAACTCAAATTATGCAATGGACTTAATGATTTTCAATTTATCTTTTTATTGTCTTTGGTTTTTGTTTTTTGGGAGAGAAAAAAAAAAAAAAAAAAAAAAGCCTAGGTTCCAGAACTCTTCTGAATATTGTGACATAGGGACAGAAAGGATCCCAGACAAACCACGATAAAGTTTCTGGCACCCCGATCACTAAATCCACCCAGGGGGCAACATGCCGCCAGAATCTGAGGAAGCAGGAGGTCCCACAGACTCCAGAGACACCTGCCGGGGATCACATCGCAGCACCTCCTTCTCTAGGAACAGGAATTATTCGCTTTTTTGCTTGCTTCCTCGTCTATAAATTGGGGGTAACCACAGTGCCCACTCGGGATTGCTAGGTGAAGGGAAGGAATCCATCTACATGAAAGGCTCAGCACGTGATAAGCATTAGTCAGCTCTTCACAAGCCCGGTCAGTCCTTGAGAAGGTTCAAAGATGGCCGGGCAGGCCACCCTGGTCAGTTGTAGAAGAACAGCTACCCAGCTCTTCCCATCCGTCCACAGTGGCCAGCCAAGAATCGCTGTGTCTGGCTCCCCCACCACCTCCGCCTCCCCCATCAGTCCTCCTTGTCTGTCCCTGTCTTCTAGGAAACACTGGGGGCAGGGGTTGCTGTAAGACCATTCTGCTCCAGCTTTCCACACAGCCCACCCCCACCTTTCCCAGGAGTCCACCCTCAGCTGATCAGGAACAGGGCTGCCCATCCTGCAGGAGTCTGGGATCCTCTGACCAGTGTGGTGGTCACCTGCAGCATCTCATCTATCATCTACCTCAAAAAGAGTATGTGACAATGCCGTTGGCCTTTCCAGGATGGAAGGCTCTGGAACCATTTACAGATGACTATGAAAGGCCACAGCCTCATCCATCACCCATTTACCCCATGTTCACAGAGTTCCCGTTGTGTGCCAGGTGTGTATCCAGAAATCCCAAAGAGCCACCAAGGATGCAGGAAGAGGCACACCCTGGGAGTACAGCTGGTTTGTCACCTACAGGAGCCAGGCAAAGTCCCTGTCACCTAACTTTCCAGACACCAACTGACCCCAGGCATTTAGAGATGGGGTGGGGCCAGAAAGCTTAAAACAGCTTTTCCCTGAAGAAGAACTTTCTCTGTCTACCACCAATTTAAGGAAATCTTTGATCTTGGTGGAAACAAAGCAGAAAGTTCTAAGACCGCCCTAGCCCTCAGTAACCTGCAGTCTTGTTTTAAAGCCCCTCCCTCAGCCTGGGGTGTTTCTAAATGAATAGCTCTGGACTCACCTTAGGGCCAAAAGTTAATCATTGACAGCTGAGCAACAGTAGATAAACAGCCACTTTGCAGCCAGCTCCTAATCTCTCCAGGATCACTATGAAAATTACAAAGGGCATTCACGGCAGGTATGGGCTGACTCAAATCAACCCCACACTCATTTGATACAGTCTGACCATCCTTAGGAGGATCCCTGCTACCCTGCTATTTTCTAAATGACTACCACACTAAAATTTAAATTAAATGACAGCATCTTTTATCCCAATCACGGTTAAATACATAATATTGATGAATCTGGAGTCGGCAGAGATTATATAGACTTTACTATGAAATAGAGTTGTTTAAAGCTTTTTATTAAAATTAATAATTATAAAAGTAACCCAAACCAATTTTAGGAAATCAAGAAAATATGGAAGAGCCTAACAACAACAACAAAAATTCAACTTCTGGTTATGTCAGCACGTGTTTTGTTGGTGTGCTTCCTTCTGGATTTTTTTTTTTTTTTAATCAGGTGGGGGGTAAGGGGATATTTGAATATATTCCCACTGTAGTCTATTTATAGATGTTTGTAGCCTGCCATTTTCCTTAACATTAACATGTCATTAGTCTTGAAAAATGTGTTTTCTAATGGCTTCATGGTACATCTGATACCAGGAGACCATAACATACTGAACCACCTCTAGACTTTTCCTGATCTCTTTAGAACAGTGCCCAGTGTCCCCCAGCCACAGTATCTGCTTGAATCACATGGACACACATAAACAGAAGACAAACAGAGTTGGTGGCAAAAGATCTGAGAGGAGGACCTGAGAATCTAAGCTGGAATGCAAAAACACCTGATTGGGAGAAGCAGGTCTTGACACTGTGATATCCTAAGAGATACACAGTTGGCGTCTGCCCCGAGTTCCTGACGTGAGCTCCTAAAACCCTTGTAGATGGGGATGTCGTGAGAATCTTGTGTTCTAATATTTGGCCTTTGACCCCAACTTCTGACACACAGCTCCTAAATTCCCTGGAATCTCCTGGTCGATGGGAGCATCTTTTATCCTAATGAGGCAACTCAGGGTGGGCTCCTAGCTAAGCCTCTGGAGAGAAATCGGTTGCCAATCAGTTGCCAGGGAAACAACCACTGGATTACAGTGGGAAGTCTCAGCCCCACCCTCTGATCTCCAAGCAGCAGTGGGGTAGAAGGTCAAGTTCATCACCAATAGTCAGCAGTCACATCTACATAATGAAGCCTCTGTAAACACCCAGGACAGGGTTCAGAGAGCCTCCTGGATATGGACATGTGGGGTGCAGAGAGCCGGGCAAAACATGGGGATTTCACCCCCCTTGGAGCGTGGAAGCACCACACCACCTCCGACAACAGGTGCCCTGTGCACCCCTTCCTGTGGCTGCATCTGTATCTTCTGTCATAACCTTGATAATAAACCAGTAATCCAAAGCACATCCTTGAGTTCCATGAGCCTCTCTAGCAAACAAATCAAGCCCCAGGAGGGGGTTGTGGGAACTCCAATTTATTGTCAGTGGCCTGGAAACACAGGTCACACCCGGTGGCGTAAGACTGGCACTTGAAGTGGGGGAGAGTTCCGTAGGCGTGCACCCCAAACCTGTGGGGTCTAAGGCTACCTCCTGGTGGATGGTGTCAGAATGGAATTCAATTAAAGGATCCCTGCCTGGGGGCCTGCATGGGGAGGGAGGGGACCCACACACTTGGGTCAGAACTGCGTTGAGTGGCACCTGAGACTAGGAAAAGCATTTCAGTGTTTCCCATCTCCTCCAGCTGGTAGCTGCTGGAGAACTAACTGGCTGTGGGTGAGATGAAATCCCCACAGGCTCTGTGACCAGAGGCGAAGCTTTCTGAACTGAAGTAATGACAGGAAACGCCTCTCGTACACATGGCGGACAGGGAGACGAGGCGTGTTTTCATGAAGTTATTAACCCAAACCCAGAGCACAAAATCTGGTATGAAGTAAGTGGGGAGTGCTCGGAAAAGTCACCAAGTAAGGACACTAGGCTGCAGACCTGACGTCTCTCAGACAGACGGGAGTCCCTGAGGACACACACACAGCAGACAGTTTGCTTCTGCTTTCTCGTGAAGGGCCCTCCGATTTCCTGCAACAGCGGTTCTCAAACTCTGGGTGCAGGCCAAATACTATCAGTCATTTTCCTTGATGTGACAAGCTAAAGAGAATGCCTGACTGAGGCCCAACCTTAAATAACCGCGAGGTCCATCAACTGCCCTAAGTAGAGGTGACAAGCCACGAGCAGAGCAGGTGGCAGCCACAAGCACTGCTGGGCGCTTCCACTTTATTTAGAAGAATATAGAACAATATGCAATTCAAAAGTCAGGAAAATCGCTCATTTTTACTGCTTCATCAGGGCCAACCTGAAGTGAAACTGACCTCTTCCTCTATTATTGCGAGTGGTTGCTGGTGAAGACTGCAACAACCGTTAATGACTGTCCATGCCATTGCCTTGGTCACACCAAGGCACTAGCAGTTTTACCCACCAGTGTTTCTAATGTCATCAGGGCAAATGCAACACAGGGGAAATGAAGAAAAAAATTCCTGGCATTACTGTGAAAATAAGTTGGACCTTCAAGATCTCTGAAAAGGTCCTGCAGACACCCCCCTCCAAAATGGCTCATTTAAAAAAATATTGTTCTCGAATAATAATCAAAAAACAGAAAATACTAATTCTGTGCAAAGTTTGGTTCAGCAAGAGGTGGCACCTCTAAGCCAAAGCAAGAGAAAACCCAGGTCCTGAGCTCACATTGGAGGAAGTCATTTACTGGTGAAGTTCAAGAGTTCAGCTACTCACAAAGTCAATGAACCTAAATGAAATTTACAAAACAGATTTTGGAAACCAAGAATAACAATGTATCACTTTAAACTGATCTCAGACACCAGAAATAACAATGTATCATTTTTAACTGAGCTAAGAAATCAGGAATAAAAATGTATCATTTTTAAAGGCTAAGGAGAAGTTCTCTTGTATTTGTATATTTATTTAGCAATTTTAGCAACTGTTTGGTTTACACATCCCTCCAACCAGGAAAACTAAGACAGTTGTACTGTTTTTAGTGGCAAGCAATGAACTAGTTGTGTCTGAGTTTCTATTTGGGAGTTCACTAATGAGTTGTTGAATTATACTCTGAAATCCTTTTGCGATGCTATGGGTATCCATTCATGATACACAAACATTCCTCATATTTGTGTATTCCTCATATTGTGTATTTGGAGAAGTATCTCCAAATGACAGATATCAGTGGTTTTCAATAATAAGATACCTCTTGATATCCCCTATTAAAGAGAAGGGCTAGGAATGTAGTACAGTAGTAAAGCCTTGCCCTGGATTCGATCCCCAGAACTACAATACATAAATAATGAATCACAAGGCAAAAATCCATTAGTAGTATCTATAAACTTTTATGAAAGGGAGACGCTGTCCAGCCCTCACATTTATTCCATGTTGGCACATAGGAAGGCACCAACAGGCACTTGTTGGTTGATAGAATGAAAGGAAGAAAGGGAAGGAGGGAGGAAGGAAGCTCAGGATAGACTAGTTAGACCTGTCAACAAAGTCTAATTTCTTGAGGACTTGTGATTTTATCTATTTGAAAGGAACCAGAGAGCATACCTCTACCTTAATACAAACACTATTCACAAATAACTGAATTTTTTGAGATGCCAATTATTCCTAATATTCCCAGTAGCTATGAGAGAGTGAGAGAATCATGATACAGAGCTATTAGATACTCAGGCAAGAAGCATCTGCTTTCCTAAGTGCCCCTTCCCAAGAAAAATGGATAATCATCTCGATCACAATTCACCAGGGAAATGAGCATCGTTCGCAGGATTCCAAGCCGAGTAGGGTGTGAGCTGCATTAAATGCAATACAAACGGCACAAGATTCATGTGGTGACCCTCAGGCCTCTTGGAGCATCCAGGAAGAGAAAAGGAAGATGGGCCCTTGGGCCTTTTTTTTTCTTTTTATCCCCACCCCCACCCCCACCCAATGTGTGGCATCTTTCCAGGGTGAACCTCATGAGGCTTTTATTATTTTATTTTATTTTTTGGTACTGGGGATTGAACTCAGGGGCACTGGACCACTGGGCCACATCCCCAGCCCTTTTTTGTGTTTTATTAGAGACAGGGTCTCACTGAGTTGCTAAGTGCCTTGCCATTGCTGAGGCTGGCTTTGAACTTGCGATCCTCCTGCCTCAGCCTCCCAAGTGCTGGGATTACAGGCGTGCGCCACCGCGCCCAGAATCATGAGGCTTTTAAAACTCCTACAACCATCACATATAAGTAAAAACTTAACCAAAAAAAAAAAAAAAAATAAGGTTTGGGGATATCTGACAAACACCATTCATTTAAAGTGAGTCCCAGATTTCATGCGTTTGTACTTGACCTTTGCTTTCTCTGCCCTAATCACTGCTGAAGGTAAAATGAAATGGATATTTTCACTAAAATTGGATGATGTAAGACAATAATCAGACTCTTGACAGACCCTATTGCCTATCATGTTTTTAAAGCTGGGGGGGGAGCAAAATTAGGTAACAGATGATGCTTTTGGACATCCCTACTTAGACGATCTCACAAACACACACACACACAAAGCTATGGAGCCCACATCGGACTGTAAGTCACTGATGTGGGTGATACCTATTACATGTATTCCCTCATTTTTACAAGCTAGTTTTTAAAGTTCAATTTATGATAGTAAGATGTTTGACAACCTCCAAACTAAAGTAATGCCCTAAAATGCAGTGATTTAAATAAATTAAGCCACTACAAAGGTACTAATTAACCAACAATCAGTGACATATCATCAACACAATCTCACAGCTAGAAGGTCTTTTTAAACACTGAATAATCAGGCTGAAATTCTCCTTCCAAATATTTTTCTTTTTGCATAATTTCAGTTTATCTGCAAACAACATGTCACCGACCTATAGTTGCCTTTGACAGTCTATTTTGATTAGAGAATGTTTTCCAGGAAACCTTTATTATGCTGTATATCATCTATCTACCCAAAAGAGATACAGAAAGTGAATTAGTGTCAATACCAATTTTTATAATATGTAATTGAGTGTAACCTTCTTAGAGGCGTGGGTAGTTCTAACAACAAATTACAGAAATGCTCACATTCTCATCCAAACCCTTTCAAAAGATGAATTTCAGCTTTTAAAGTAACAATGATTTTGAACTGCTCCTCTATTATCTAAAAAAATGTAAAAAATGTACATTTACATTAAAGACAGACTTTAAATGGTGCTTGAGATGTTGTGATGTTCAAGAATGAACACCATACTCTTAGCCAAGTTAAGAAATTATAATTCTGTTAGTACTCCATAAAATGCAGCATTTTTAAAAACTAATATGCTAATTTAACTATAAGGAAGAAGAAATCGACTTTTTCTTCCCCCAAGAAATGCAAAACATCCTTCAGAGTAGCAGAATCACATGAACTTCAAATGTGAATATGCAAACTAAATGAAGTCTCTGTCTACCACAATTTCTGGTGTATGTTTGGGTCCAAATAAATACAGGATAGATATATAAAACAAACAGATGAATGAAAAGACAACTATCACAATCCATAAATGTAACTCATACCCTAACATGATGCCCATTGGGTAATGAAAAATTAGTTGCATGGAATCTATGCAAGGGTGTAAAGATATTCAAACCCAGGTTTTTGCTTTCAAAGCAATGATGGCTGTCTGGATGGAGGTCATGCAGGAAGGCTTCCACAAATGCAATCAGTTTCTTGAAATGAGATTTCCTGGAAATGAAGTGTCCTCTGCAGGTGGAGAAGTTGCCAAGAATTCACAGTCCGTTAGCAGCAGATGCGAGCTCCTTCTCCAGGCGTGGTAAGGCCCTGTACAAAGCACCCAGCCTCCTCTCAGCAGGCAGAGGGCCCGGGGGATGGCAAAGGGGTGGAAAAGAGTAAAAGGAAATGACACTTTATTTTGACCTCTCTGTCACCAGGTTCCAACCATCCTAAGCAATGAGTCCAGATGGATTGGATGTTACTTTTTACATTTGAAGATCCAACTGCCATTTAACTTCAGCACAACAGAGTAACACTCACCAACATCTTTTTTTATGACATTGAGAAGCCCAGATAAGTTCTGCAATGCTTTATGAAGCTGCCTGGGCTGTATTTTCTGCCTTGCCACGGACTCCTGGCAAAAGAAGCTGCATATTTTCCAGGCATGATAGAGAAAGGGATCATTAGCCACCTGGGAGCTGGTTTTATTTTGGATTCCAACCATACCCCTCAGAGACCCAGATGAGCCTTTTGTTTGCGGGAGGTTGTCAGCATCCATACAATGCGGATATTTTCACAAAGACCTTTAAGAGTATCCAACCAAAAACTTTCTTTTCAGAGCAACTCAGTAAAGAATCTAAACCCATAAAGAAATCACATTTTAAATTCAAAGTAGTCTCTCTTTTTTGTTGTTGTTTTTCCTTTTCTCAACGGGAGACCTACAGTCAAAATGAGCAAGAAATCCATGTACTGAAACCCAGAGGGAAATCTCTGTTATTCTGTTTGCCTAGACATTTTCTTAGACATCTGTAGCCAGAGTTTTTGGGTGCGTTTGGCAATTGGCAATCACACCGATGGGCTGCTGCCAGCACCCATCACTCAGCAGCCCACAACATATGACAGAACAAACTGGGGCTGGCATTCCAACCTGACAGCTGGCTGCAGAGGAGAGAAGGAAGACATTCTCTCTTTCTTTTTACCATGAAGAAGGAAGAATAATGTATTGCACTCTTCCTCCATGCCAACCATAATAATTGCATGTAGGAAGCCCCCAAAGCCCACTAATAGGAACAGAGCCACAGGAAACCTGGCAGAGCCCAGCCAAGCATATTCTCCTACCAGAGCTTGACTTTTCCAAGTTAAAATATATGTGTTACTAATGAAGAGCAGAGAGAGCCATCTGCCAGGAACTTTCAACCTTCTCCACTGGGGCACCAGTACCGAATGGGAAGGACTAATTTCACATATAAAGAAACAGGGATGGGCCGGGCGCGGTGGCGCACGCCTGTAATCCCAGCACTTGGGAGGCCGAGGCAGGAGGATCGCGAGTTCAAAGCCAGCCTCAGCCATGGCGAGGCACTTAGCAACTCAGTGAGACCCTGTCTCTAATAAAAAATACAAAAAAAAAGGGCTGGGGGTGTGGCCCAGTGGTCGAGTGCCCCTGAGTTCAATCCCCAGTACAAAAAAAAAAAAAAAAAAGAAAAAACAGGGATGGAATTATTGGATTCCAAGCCCTTGGAGAAATAGGCTTGTCTAACAAGAACTTTTCGTTTTAAAGCCAACTAAATCTTTAAATGTCTACTCTGTGAAATTCAAATGGCAATTACACAGAAGGTGGTGGTGGTGTTTTTTTTTTTTTTTTTTCCCTTCCCCTGTTATTAATGAATATGAAGTAACAGAAAACTGATGTTGGAAGATGGAGCAATGACACTAAATAAAGGGAGATGTTTTCCATGGGAAGTGACAGCTGGACCCAATCCAGAAAGCATCAGAAGAGAGGGGTGGAGGCACGTGGTAAATCAGAAGGAAGCACGGCAACACTGCTGGCCTCGAGTCCTGGCTCAACAGCACTGTGTCCAGATACACCTGCCACTTTAAGAAAACCAGAAGTGAGCATCATTGGAGCCTAGGGAATGACAGTGTAGGGACAGCAGCTCTCCAGCTATGAACTCCTCAGAGCCCCTGTGCAGCTCTTCACTCCCCAATCCCCGGGGAGTGCCTGTTGTACGGTGCCCCGGAGAAATGAGCAATGACCATCACGTGGACCGTGGCCGTTCTCTGCTAATCACAGAAAGTGGGGACAGGCTGAAATCCCAGGAAGAGGGCTTTCAACCACACCAAGATGACCTTGCAGCTTATGCAGTATTTGGGTGGTGATAACAAGACGAAGGGGGTCCAGCAAATCTTAACCATTATTGTCGCTAAGGACTTAGGACAAACGTGCAGCTAACTTCCTGTTGCCTGCAAACAATGACCTGCCAACAATAAACAGCAGATGAACAAGAACCAAACACAGACATGCACTAGGAATATTACACAATCACCCTTGGCACACTGGGCAGCACAATGTATTATCAAAGAAAACTCCCCCCACCCCCACCCCACACCTCCCCGACCTGCAGGAGACAAGAAGAGAAAGCAGCTACCTTTCCAGAATTACATGAAAGCTGACCAGACAAGATCTCCCGCAGAGGCTTTTCCAGTAAGACAAAGTGAAGATTGTCACTAAATATTTCCTGGGCATCTTCTAACACACCCTGTGTAGGATTCTGTCACCCAGCCCAGTGATATTCATTCCTGTCCTTCCAGGAACCCTTCATGTGACTCAGAGACTAGGGAGCTCAGCCTGAGGATCAGGGTAAATAACAAATCTGGTCCTTGACCTCAGCCTTGCTTCTTAAGACACAAAATGAACAGCCAGTTGACTTTTGAATTTCCCTGTTCCTCCAGTATTATGAAGGCTGGGTATATTGGGAAAATCTGCGGCAGGGACTTAACCCGTAGAGCATAAAAGCAAGGGACTCATCCCTGGAAGATGTCTCCTTTCCCATTTGAATAACTGAAATGCAATGACATGAACAAAAAGTAAAATAATAGGAGAATCTGCTAGATTCACTAAAAAGTAATGCTTACTTCCTCAAATTTATAATGCCCCATTTCTCCATACTTTCCATTTAAACCTCTGATTTCTTTTAAATAACATTACTATTGAAAACTAACATTATGCTGCAAAGCTCTATTACTTGAATTGTTCATAAATGGATTTACAGCTGCCGCTGAGTCCTCTGAAAGACTGTATTGTAGGCATCCTCCCTCCATCTCCCCAAGAGCATTCATAAAGAGATTCCTACACCTACATTTGCCCTCCTGCAGAAAGCTGGGTATTTATACCTGGAAAAACTTTCACTTAAATTGCTTTAATGGGCTCTAAGTAAAACACTACTCCCAATGATTTATTTTTTTTCCATTTGATTGGGCCAAGGATTTGAATTATAGCTCACAGGGTAAGTTCATAAATATAGAGTGCTAGCATTTGGGTGCTATCATGCCACATGAGTTTGGGATTTCTATTTGCCTGCTCCTGAAGCACACCTAGACACTGCACAGCTGTGCTGGTGTGTACGCAGCGGTGAGTCCATCTCTTCTAGGCATCTCCTGGTCTCCCCAACAAATTCGGCACCAGGACTAGGATCTCCTTTGTAGGCTCCACTGACAGGTAGACATGTTTCGGAGGGTAGCACAAGCTTCTCAGGCTTTGAAAACTTCTGACATTAAACAATGTTGCAACGATTTCAGAATGTCTCCCAGGTATGATTTTTCTGCACATGTCATCAATAAATATGTAATGCATGCTGTTGTATAAGTCTCAAGACTGTTATTATATTTTAATCACCCTCCCTTGGAGTAGGATAGCAGCAAAAGTAAATAAATCCCAAATCACAATATCTTAATATCTGTCTATAAGTACAAGAAAACTTGATGTAGTAGGCAAACCAAAGATGGTCCTCACACCCATGAAGAGGGCTATTGCCAAAAAGAAAAAAAAATCCAGAAAAATGACAAGTATTGGCAAAGATATAAAGAAACTGAAACGCTGGTGCATTGTTGCTGACTCTGTAAAATGTCATAAGGACAACGGGAGAAAGTATAGAAGCTCCTGAAAATTAAACATGGAGCCATAAAATGATACAGTGGTCCCACTTCTGGGTATCCATCCAAAAGAACTGAAAGCCTGCTCTCAAAGAGAGGTAAGCTTCACACCCGCGTTCACAGCAACCAGACTCACGACAGCGACGGCGTGGGAGAAACCACGATGCCGTCAACAGAACGAGCAAGATGCAGCCATACCTACAAAGGAAGGTCAGTCAGCCTTAAAAAGAAAGGACATCTGGTCACTGCTCCAGCATGGAGTAACCTGGAAGAGGCCAGGCTAAGTGACACAGGCCAGTCACAAAGACACCTACTGTATGATCCCACCTGCAAGAGACAGTTTTTAAAGTAGTCACACTGATAGAAACAGAAAGTGGAGTGGGGGGGTGCCAAGGGCTAGGAGGGGGAAATGGGAAGCTGTTGTTTCATGGGCGTGGAGTTTCAGTTTTGCAAGATGAAAAAAAGTTCTAGAGGCCGGTTTCACAAAACTCTGACTATATTTATCACCACTGAACCACATGCTTAAAGATGATTACAGTGGTAAGTTTTTATGTTAGATGCCATTTCTCAAAATAAAAAAATAACTAAAATTTTTTAAAAGAGCACCCAACATTTAACTGATTGCTTTAAAGAAATTATGATGGGGGTGGGTGGGTGGGATAAAATTCTTATTAAAATCATGACAATTCCCCATGAAAAAGCTGTCCATCAAGCTGTCCATCCTTGGTACCCCCAGCATCAGTCCTGTGCTTCCCACAACCAAAGGGCCCCATAGATTCATCTCTAAATTGGATCTTAATCTACACAAGAAAATACAGACCTGGTAAGCAAAAAAAAAAAAAAAAAAAAATTGAGCATTAAATAAAATTAAGTCTCTGGAAAGAGAACAAGTTTGATTTTTAAAGTAAACATCATCATTCTGTCTGCCCAGTGCACTAAAATCTCTGGAAGCTTTTAACAGCAGCAGGACCCTAATTGCATAACCTTGTTTTCAATGAGTGGACGAAATTATGCTATAATTTTACTTATTACAAGAACGTACCAGTAGCATGATGCCACCCACCTCCCCATCATCCATCTGCCCTCCCGTTGGCCCAAGTACCCATGCTTACCCTCCACAGGGGGCACACTCCCTGTGTGATTTGCTTCCCGATGGCCTGATTACACCACTTGACTTCCAGCTTCCAGTCCTGCAGAAGCTCAGGGAACTTTCCTCCCCATCCTGTTTCTCTCCACACCCACACCTCTTCCTCATTCCGATCAATTCTTATCTTATATGCACTTATCTTTTGCAGCCAATCTTCCCAGTCAGTCCAACACCATTTTTCTCTTCTACAACAAAGCCAGGTACACTATTCACCTGGAAGAGGTGGTTGGGGTTGGAGACCACCACGTGACCACTACCTCGTTTCCCCGTTTCCCTCTGTGGGTAGGAGTCATCTGCACGTGGCAGATAGAGAGAAGCTCTGGGCTGGGATCATAACGGCTTGACAGGTGCCTCTGGTTTCGGTCTGCCTCGTTTCCCTCTCATTCTCAAGGACTGTTGAACGTGGGCTCAAGAGTCAATTCAATTCCCAGCTTCGCCCATTTCTAGCTATGTGACTCCATGGAAACTATCTAAACACTCTAAGCTTTAATAGCATCGTCAATAAGAGGCAGAAAATAATAGTACTTGCCGTACAAGTTGGTGTAAGAATTAATCATGGAAAGAAAGTGCTGAGGTCCACATGCTGGTACAGACCAAGACAAAAGCTGTGAGCAGTGGTAAGTAGCCACTGTGTTGGGGAGGGAAACACAATGGCTCTGATCCTTTGGAGCTTAGACGATGTCACAGAGCCTTGTTCTGAGAAGTCCTGACATTCCACAGAGGCCAGGGGTGGGGGGGATTGCAAACACAGAGTCAGACTACAATGCAGTCCTTGGGAGGCGGGCGTCGGTGTGCACCATGAACAGTGATGCTAACAACAATAAGCCTTCTGGGTGGGTCCGACTCTATGACAGATTATGGTTTGCATGTCTTGAAGTTACCACGCCTCTCTGGCGTATGTGGATGGATTCATGTCTTCAGCATGAAGAGTTATTATCACAACCCCAGGGCTGAACTTAGCTCAGTTGAACCGAAGAAAAAAGGCAATGAAATCCACCTGTGGCCCGTGCACCCACAGTTGTAACCCCTCAGTTATCCTCAGAAAAACACTACTAGCTTCCTCACAGCCCAGGAGAAGGTCTCCAAAGGACAGGCTAAAAAGAAAATGTTAACGTATCACCGTGTCTTCCTTATTTCTAAAAGTCCTACACCACAATGACATGGTTGAGCTGGGCCTGTGGCCCAGAGGTACAGCGCTCGCCTAGCACTGCAACAGCCCTGGGTTCGATCCTCAGCACTACATAAAAATAAATAAATAAAATAGAGGTATTGTGTCCAACTACAACTAAAAAATAAATTTTTTTTTTTTTAAAATGACATGGTTATCATCTATTGAATTAAGAAATTCCCTTAAAATTCTGAGTCCCAGCATGAGCTGGACTATGGGTAGAAAGGCGCCTGCAGTTGAGGGGTAAGAATGTATACTTGCTGGGCTGGGGTTGTGGCTCAGTGGTAGAGTGCTTGCCTAGCATGTGTGAGGCACTGGGTTCGATTCTCAGAACCACATATAAATAAATGAATAAAATAAAGGTCCATCAACATCTAAAAAAAAATTTTTTTTAAAGAATGTAAACTTGTGCTGTTTTCTACAGAGTGATTTGGCAGCAGACACCAAAAGCCCTAAAAAGGCCTATATTGTTTGACCCAATCATTTTGCTTCAAGCAATTTCTACTGCAATCACTAGATAGTCACATAAATACTTACGCAGAAGAATGTTAAAGCCAGCACTACTACTAATCATGAAAAATAGGGAAAAAAAAATACAACAGAGGGTCAACTAAAGTTTAAATAAACAACAAAACAAAGCCCCATATGGTGGCACACACCTGTAGTCCTAGTTACTTGGGGGGGGAGGGGGCTGAAATAGAAGAATCACTTGAGCCCATACATCTGAGACCAGCCTGAGCAATAATAATAAGACCCCATGTCAGAAAAAAAAAATTTTTCATAAGGTAGAATAGTATTTAAGAACATACTCATAAGCGTAAAAAAGCAGGGTAAAACTACATAAAAATAGCATTATAAAATATATGTCTAGGGCTGGGGTTGTGGCTCAGCGGTAGAACGCTTGCCTAGTACATTCGAGATGCTGGGTTTGATCCTCAGCACCACATAAAAATAAATAAATAAAGGTATTGTGTCCAACTACAACTAAAAACATAAAAATAAAAATAAAAAGTAGATGCCTAGATGTACTGGGGGAAAAGAATGAGAGGAGTTGAGATTTTGGATGATTTCCTCTTTTTCAAATGGGCACCAAGGAGCATGTATTATTTTTACAGGGGAAGGTGAATTCTTAAAAAGGTTTGCCTTGCATTTGCAAGCAGCTTCTGCCAGACCCCTGATTTTCACATACACAAAACACTCCAGTATTTTCCAAGACCACCTTCATAAACTGACTCTAAATCAACCTCTGGATTTGCAGCTGAACCAAAAAAAAAAACTCAGATGGAAATTATTTTCATTCCATTCAACAAGTAGCATTTCACCCAGCCAGGAGACTCCTAGTGGGTGGGAGAAGAACTATAGTTAGTAACCATAACCTTATGTTAAAAATTAATAGCTACCATATTCAACAAAACAGCAGTTTAAACCTGTATTGAAATCATGCTAAAAACAGCTCTGCTCCCGTGCCAATTATCTCTCCCAGTGGGAGACTTTCAGGTTCAACTTGAAGTTGGTGGAGTTCCTTCCTATCATTAAGGAATGGAGTGGCAAAGAAGGAACCTACAACACCAACTCTCCTGTACAGGAAAATTAGGTCCCTGATAGAATGTGACCCCCAGAAATCCCAGAACATCCTTTCAAGGATCACAGCAGTCTCTAGAGCCACTCTCTAGTCCCTCCCATTCAGCAGTTTACACAGCAAGACTGCCATGTGTTTAGTGGTTTATTTATTAATCGAGGGTGCTGGAGATCAAACCCAGGGCCTCGTGCACGGTAGACGAGCACTCTTCCAAGTGAGTTGCACTCTCAGCACCAAAAGGCGCTGTTTTAATCAGCTGAAATAGAGATAGAAACAATACTGTACCTTGAGGTAGGGGCATATCAGCAGTCAATACAAAACAAAGTTAGCGGTAGCAACCGCTCCTTGTACTCAGTTGACAGAACTTTAAGAGATGACCACCCCAACTACATTGGTCATCTCTGACCACTTTGCTACCACTGCCCACCCTCACTAAGCCTGCACTGTCCAAAACCCACTAGTCAAGCTTGCCTAGTACTTGAAATGCATCTACTCCAAAGGGAGATTGCTCCAGGCATAAGACATACACTAGACTCAGGAGAATGGATGCCAAGAACATTAATGCAAACTATTTCCTTTTTATACAGATTACATATTGTGATAACATTATGATACATTCGGTGACATTAAAATGTATTATTTAAATTAGCTTTCCTTGTTTCTTCTTGCTTTTTACAGTGTGGCTTCTAGAAAACGTACCATTCAATGCATGTGTCTTGCTGAATCCCGTCCTTACACCATTACATTGTTAATTTTCTCTGGAGCAGGTGTCACTAACTGAAATGACCGTGTCTGCTTCTGGGGTTCCCTTACCCATCATGACTCTCCCCCTCCCACGGAACGGAAACCCTGTGCACAGATAAATACTCAGCACCTACAGCCCAGCAGGTGTGCCTGGTGCTAGGCACAGGTTATGAATGATGAATGAAAGACCACAAATAAATGACCAGACCAACATTAGTAATGCTAATGCCACACGGGCTGCTCCCCTCCCTGCCAGATACTCAGGTTGTAAATCTTTCCTTCCAAATTTAGGCTTTGTCCCCAGCTGCCTCCACTTTCCCCTGCAGGTCCCAGGATGAGTTGGTATTGAATGTGGGGAACAGAGGTCTCCTTTCTGGGGCTGCTCACTCACAGCCTCTGGTCCCCAACTCAGTTGTCACTCTTGAACTGGCCCACTAAAATCCCCGAATGGCCTCTCTCACCCATGGTACCAAACACGCATGCTCTGTGGCTCCCCATGCCCTTATCAGAGTGTTCACCTCTGCAGATGTCTGGCCGGCACTGGAGGGTCTCCTTCATTCGAAAAGCCAACCCCCACCCTGCCATGGCCCACTGCTCAGGACTCAGTTGAAGAGACCTGTCCAGAGACGCTCTGCAGGGCGGCTTCCACCAGCTCCAACGCTGGAGAGCTGGCCACATGCCACAACACGGCCCTGGGCTCAACCTGCACTCTACACAGTAAACTCAGACTTAGGCACCTCAAGCTCAGGCCAGTGCATGCCTGGAGACGGTGGGCCTTTCCTGTCCATCAGAGCCACTCTCTGGTAAGCAGCAGGTGTGTTTCTGTCTTGGTTTTAAATGTGTCTACTGAATTGAGACAATTGCAAATTTGATGTGTGTGTGTGTGTGTGTGTGTGTGTGTGTGTGTGTAGCATGTCATCTGAGGTAGCAAAGGCCAGTGCCTGACATGCAGACAAGCCCAAGACCCAGAGGGAAAAAAAAAAAAGAACTTCTGGAAGCCAGGGCTGCACCAAGATAGGGTCTCAGGGGCTGGGGCTGGGGCTCAGTGGTAGAGCTCTTGCCTAGCATGAATGAGGCACTGGGTTCAATCTCCAGCACCACAGATAAATAGGTAAAATAGAGGTCCATCAACAATTTAAAAAAAAAAAAAAAAAAAAAAAAAAAGATGAGGTCTCAGCCACTAACTATCCTGTACATCCCCGTTCTCCAGACCTGCCACACACTTCCCTGGGGAAGTCACCTGTTAGAATGCCAAACAGAACCCCAGAGCGGTTAATCCTACAGGACTCAGGAGGAGATTATAAAGGCCAAAACCAATGCCTGGATTTGCTCAGGGTGACCCCTACCACTTTCCACAGTGGCCCATGCTCTTAAATTTAAATTTAGAATCACCTGCATCTGACACCAGCTATTATTTCTGCCCCAAACCAATATTCAATATTTGTTTTATATATAATAACACCACTATTTAGCCAACAAAATGCCTAAGAGACCAGAAAGTGCCTTTCTCTTCTCCCTGGTCCAGGGAGTGTGATATTTGCTTATGCCACATATGCCTCTAGATACTGGAAAGTGTGCCCTGTCCCCCAAATGCTTCAGAGGTGGCCTTTCAGCTGTTTTTAAATTTAGCAAAACCCTTCATTATATGGTAGAAATAGCTAAAGTTCTGACTACTTGGAACAGCCTATATTTCCTTTTATGTATGGATGCAAAGAATTCTTAAGCATAATTACAAAATTAAGCCACAGCTATTATTAAGACAAGAAAGTTAGATTTGCTTGTTGCCCCAAGTCACCAGGCTTTCATAAGCATTCTGTGGAGCAAGGAGACCCCGCTGACTAAACACTTCCCCGGTCTGCACAGCCCCCTGCACGTTAATAAACCTCCTCGTGGATGCAAGCAAAATTAAAGGCACTTTTTCAATGACAGCCACTGAGAGGCTACAGAAATAATAAGTGTGGTTAGTACAAACCACAGAGGACTCATAAAAGCAAAAGCTCCAAATATGGTAACATTGAAGGAGGCCTCAGGAAGGTAGTAAGCTCTTCTTGAAAGACTGTACCTTTTCCCTGTTGCTGAAACTTTAGACACGGATACTGTGAACGGGTGTCTGTGCACGTGCTCAGCTCAGATGTTACCTTCTCCAAGAAGTCGTGTCTAATTCTCCAGCCTTTTTTAAAGTATCTTTCCCGGGCTCTGTGCTCCCAAAGCACTGTGCTACTCCACAACACTTTGCAGTGGCATATCCTAGTCTCTTCATAAGACTGGAACAGAGTTAAGGGTAGAATACCTGCTTTCAGATGATTTGGCCAAAGAGGAGGATGTGTGTGTTCACATATGCGTGTATGTACACACGTGTGCGGGGTGAGAGGTGTGCCAAGTTGACACCTGGTGGATCCTGACCCCGGGATGTGACTATTCACTGGACTGTACTCTAAACTTGTCCACTGGTTTGAAAGTTTTCAAAAATAAAAAATTTTTAAATGAAATAACATGAGTCGGTGCTCAATTACTGAGGGTTCAATAACTGGGTTGTCCCTCCTTCTAGTGACTGACATGCTCCTCCTACCGCAGCTCACAAAGCTCATTCCAGGACTCCCCCCACACAGGCGACTGACACAGCTGATGAGGCGGGAAGTGGAAAACACCTGCAGGCCCTCCTCAACTTTTCGATTTGAAGATGAATCCACTTGACATTTCAAGCAGGAAATCCCTTTTTGCTCCAGGCAGAGATTCCACCATTAGTCCTCGGCAGAGTTGGATTTCATCTCTGAGGCACTTGGGGTGGCCAATTTCCCTGTGCCACCCAAACCTGGTTCCTTGTCTTTGCATGCTCATGGCCCCCTGGGATTGGCTTCTGTCTTGTCTGACTGGTCGTAGGGGGCAGGGCAGGGTTTGAGGCCAGCCTCCTTTGTTCCTCCAGTTTCAAGGTCGGGTGGTGCAGCTGCCCACCTGCCTCCTCCTGCTCAGCCTCCTCAGAGAGAATGAGCTCCCGGAGGCTTGGATATTGCACTTGAAGTCTTGGTCATAGGACAAGCCCACAGAAGTCTCTGAGAAGCTCCTTTTTGGGGATCCCCTACAGCAGTCATCTGAACAAGAGGTGGCTGAGGGTCTGCTCAGGGCTGAAGGTGAGATGCCTCACTATCAACTCGATGATCACAGGGAAATCCTGAAATCCAAGTTCAGGACATCTCCTCTCCACCTTCCTCACAATCACTGTAGATGATGATGATACAGAGGAGAAAAAGAAAAAAAAAAAGTCTATGGAAACTATTTGGCCTTTTTTTTTTTTTTTTAAGATAAAAAGCAGTGTTCCTTAAAAAAAAAAAAAAAAAAAAAAAAAAAAAAAAAACCAGAAAGCTGAGTGGAGCTGGTGTTATGCTCTTCCTTTCTGTCCTCCTATTTGGCTCTGTTGGCTCAGGGATGTACTTTCCTTTAGAAAATTATTTCATACAACCCAATTTTGGCTAATGTAGTCCAAGAAGACTAAGAATATGAAACTACTAACATGAACATTTTTATTATAGGCATCCCAGAATATAGGAGAAAAAAATATAGATGTATTTTTCTTTTTTTTTTTTAAATATTTATTTATTTACTTTAGTTGTACACAATGCAATGCATTTATGTTTACGTGGTGCTGAGGATCGAACCCGGGCCACGCACGTGCGAGGCGAGCGCTCTGCCGCTGAGCCACAACCCCAGCCCCAGATGTATTTTTCTTATAGTATGATCCACCCTTCATGATTTATGTTGTTCGGGACCATAAAGGGATGAAATTGGAAATCAACGACAAAACAAGGAATAAGAAAAACTACTCCATCAACTGGAAGCTAAACAACATGTTACTGAATGAACAAGGGGTTGAAGAAGACATCAAAGAGGAGATCAAAAAATTCTTAGAGGTAAATGAGAACACAGATACTTCATATAGAAATCTCTGGGACACTATGAAGGCAGTAGTAAGAGGAAAATTCATTGCACTGAGTTCATTCCTTAAGAGGAAAAAAAACCAACAAATAAATGACTTAACATCACACCTCAAAGCATTAGAACAAAAAGAAGAACAGACCAACACCAAGAGCAGTAGTAGACAGGAAATAATTAAAATCAGAGCAGAAATTAATGAAATCGAGACTAAGGAAACCATTCAAAGAATTGACAAGACTAAAAGTTGGTTCTTTGAAAAAATAAAACAAAATTGACAGACCCTTAGCGATGCTAACGAAAAGAAGAAGAGAAAAAACTCAAATTACTAACATTCGTGATGAAAAAGGGAATATCACAACAAACACCTCAGATATACAGAATATAATTTAGAAATTACTTTGAAAACCTGTACTCTAATAAAATAGAAAATACTGAATGCATTGACAGATTTCTAGAGTCATATGATTTGCCTAAACTGGATGTGGAGGCTATACACAATTTAAACAGATCAATTACAAGCAAAGAAATAGAAGAAGTCATCATAAAAAGCTACCAACAAGGAAAAGTCCAGGACCTGATGGGTTTACAGCTGAGTTCTATAAGACTTTCAAAGAAGAACTAATTCCAATGCTCTTCAAACTATTCCAGGAAATAGAAAAAGAGGGAGCTCTTCCAGACTCTTTCTATGAGGCCAATATTACATTAATTCCAAAGCCAGGCAAAGACACATCCAAAAAAGAAAACTTCAGGCCCATATCTTTAATGAACATAGATGCAAAAAATCCTCAACAAAATCCTGGCAAATCGGATACAAAAACATATCAAAAAATTTACACTGGGTAGTAGTCACAAGCGGATAAGCCAGCATTTGTGTGCATTTTACATGGGTAAATTCCTAATATCTTCTATGAAAGAATATTATGACTGTGCATAAGAATGAAAGTTTAGGTTATCTTCTCAACCAGTATCAAATAACAACCACTTTCTTAAATCTTATTACTGCACTATATTTTATACCTACCAGTGGGGTTCATTTGGACACATTCATAAGTGCCTATAACATAGCTGGCTCCATTTCAATCCCCTCATTTCCCCTTCCCCTGCCCACCTCCCTCCCTCTGATCCTCATCTGCTACTCTACTGGTCTTCCTTCTATTTATTTAATTGTACATTTTAGTTCTATATAAAAGTGACATTCATGCAAACAGGATAATTAGGCCAACTGCATCCCCCAGGTCTCCCCCTTCCCTCCTCCCCTTGCCCCTTGGTCCACTGCCTGGTCTCCACAGGGCTCTGTTCCACTTTCACAAGCCCCCCTCCCCCCGCCTTTTTTTGTTGTTGTTGTTGTTCCTTTTCACTCTCTAGCTTCTGCATCTGAGAGAAAACATTCGACCCCTGACTTTTTGGGTCTGGCTTATTTCACTTAGCATGATGTTCTCCAGTTCCATCCATTTACCAGCAAACGAAAAAAATGTCCTTCTTTATGGCTGGGTAGAACTCCAATGTGTATATAGACCATGTTTCCTTCATCCGTTTGTCTACTGATGGATACCTAGGCTGGTTCCACAACTTGGCTACTGTGGGTTGTGCTGCTATAAACACTGATATGCATATATCACTATAGTGTACTGGTTTCAGTTCTTTTGGATAAATGCCAACAAGCAGGCTCCATTCCTAATCTTTTTGAGGAATCTCCATACTGCTTTCCAAAGTGGTCGTACTAGCTTACAATCCTACCAACAATATATAAGTGTACCTTTCCCCCATATTTTCTCCAGGAATTATTGTTGTCCGTATTCTTGAACCACTTTCAAACTCATTAGCCCAGTTCACTAAAAGTGGAGCCCCTTGGTCAGGATGGGTAAAGCAACAGTCTTGTAATTCAAACAGCTCCCAGCATATGAGTATGCCAGGCCCACCTATAGTCAACCGCTCTGGCTCGGGGTGACAACAACGACATCAACAATGATGCAAAAAGATGATGCTGGCCACCAGGTACAACCTGGCTTTTTTCTTCACACACAGCAGGCTCCCTTTACCTGAGGAGGGTATGTTCCAAGACTCCTACTGGCTGCCCAAGACAACAGGTAGTGCCACACCTGTTGTGTACTGTTTTTCCATCCATGCCTATGATAAACTTGAACATAAATTAGGCACTGTGAGCAACTAGCAATAACCTACTGCAGGTCTCAGCAACCTTAGCCTATGTTTTTTTTTTTTTTTTTTCCTTTCTTTATTAAGACGAGAACATTCACCTTTTGCTTAAAGCAAACATTTTATGGCTTCTCTCTGCCACATTCAAATTGCCACCATCACTACTCTCACACTTCAGGAATCATTGTTAAGTAAAATAAGGGTTACTTGAATACTAGCACTGCGCCAGCACCACAGTCGATGTGATAACTGAATGAAGGATGGGTAGGTGGCACACAGAGCATGCGCCCACTGGACACAGGGACGATTTACACCCTGGTCAGGATGACACAAGATCTCATCACACCACTTAGAACCATTTATTTCTGGAATTTTTCCATTTAATAGTTTTTGAACCACAGTTCACTGGGGATAACTGGAACGGCAGATGGTGCAGATGGTGAATGCCTGGATAAGGGGGAACTACTGGGCATTGTCTCCTTCCTTACAATAACCCTACCAAGGTGTCCACCGGCACAGGACGGCGCTGGGACAGAGGCCACTCAGGCCACAGAGCTGGGGACTCCCAAGTCCAACCAAACATGGTTTTGGGTGAGCAAGTCCCCCAGCCCACGGCCTCAGGCCTGTGTGTGCAAGACGCGCAGCTCCCCCTAACGCCACGTGCATGTTTGCACGTACACTTTTCTAGGGAAAGGGTTGCTGCTTTCTCCAAATTCTCCAAGAGAACTGTGACCAACCAGAGGTCAATGTCAACTACCTCAAGTAGTATCTCGCAGAGTCAATCTGGCTCCAGAATTCTCTCTCTACAAAACAATGAACGCATGTTTGATTCTATGAAAAAAAAAAAAAAAGCTTGGAACTTCACTTCCTCCCTGCTCTCCCAACCTCCATATCCTCATTATGTTATGAGGCCATCAGGGAAGTTATGGTCAGGGCCCTTTAGCCAGGTCCAGCCCAGGGTCTCCGGTAAGTGTCCTGGTTCCCCACCCCCAAGCTCCATCCCCTCTTTAAACCCAAACCCAGGTTTTCTGCTCTGCTTCTTAAAGCGTGGAGATACCTCTTTTAAAAAGTAATAACCACTTCACACCAAGAAAGGAGGCTGCCAAAGAGCAGACAAAGGCCTCAGCATCTCGGAACAGAAACAATTGCAAAAGGGGCTGGGGCACCACAGTTGAGCTAAGCACCAGGACAGGAAACGCTCCTGTCCGCGGTGAACAGGTAGCAATCTGGAAAATCCCCAGCACAGGCGGGTCACACTGATGACCACAAGGTGGCTTTCTCTGGCTTCCTGTCCACCTCGTGGGGTTCCTTCTCGGCAAGCTACTGAGCCAGTGGACCAGCTGTGGGGCTCCCATGGGGAGCAGGCAGGAGTTCAGTGGGGAGATTGACACTTGAGAACAAATCAGGGCATCTTTGTAGAGATGCTAAGGACACTGCAAGCAGGTGAGAGCCCAGCCCACGAAGCCACTTTCCCAGTGACCCTGAACCTCAGGAAGGTCAGAACAAAAGGACTCTTTTATTCATCAGAAGCATCTACAAAAAGGAGAGAGGGGGCAGGGGTTGTGGCTCAGTGGTAGAGCACTTGCCTAGCACGCGTGAGGCAGTAGGTTCGATCCTCAGCACCACATAACAAGTAAAGGCATGCTGTCCATCTACAACTACCAAAAAAAAAAAAGGAGCGAGGTGACCAAGACCAGGAGACAGATACTGTCCCAGGATGCCTTGGCTTAGCCAGGAGCCCCTGGGCTGCCTGGCCCTCACTGCTCTCTCCTTCCAGTTCTCCTCCACAGTGAGGACAGCCAGGTTTTAGACTTGACCTGACCCCCATGGCAGATCCTGCTCAGTGTCACTGCATGAGGAAACCTCAAGTCTTCTGCCCACACGGCTGCTAAGCAGTTATTCATCGATCCAAGGCGACACATCCAACTGCAACCTGGCATCCCACCTCCCTGTGTCCTCTACCCCTACCCCCTGGAAAGGAGTTAATCTAGGAATGTCAGTCACCCAGATCTCTTTCAACTCTGTTCATCAAGCAATGGACCTGCCCGTGTGCAAATGGCAGGCGACATGGCACACGCAGGAAGGGACCTTTACTCTCTTGGGCACATTTTATTAAAATGAGGGAGAAAATTTCAACCACAGAGTAAAGACCATTGGAAATCCATACGTTGAAAAAGTTTTTATTTGAATTTTCTATCATGAGAATGCATTGATTTTATGCTTTCAAGTGTTATTTACAGAAAAGATGACAAAGTTATCGGTGATTCCAGAGAGGGAGGAACAGAACACTGGGCTTCATATCATGGCTAGGTGGCTGGAGGAGAAAGCCAACACGTTAGAAACTCACAATCCTAAGGGAATGCACTTACCTTCACACCAGCATTTCTTAAGACATGTCACGATGTACTAAAGTCAACAGTAGATGTAAGCAGAAGGAAGTAAAGGAGGAATATACTTGCTTTCAAGCCTTAAAGAAACACTTTATTCTTAGAGATCAAAAGTTTAATTACTAGAATAACTTGATACACTTGTGTAGAGCAACTGGGAGTTCCCATCAAAGTTTAAAGTGCACATTAAAAAAAATTTTTTTTTTAGTTGTAGATGTACATAATACATTTATTTTTATGTGGTGCTGAGGATCGAACCCAGTGCCTCACATGTGCTAGACGAGGGCTCTACCACTGAGCCACAGCCCCAGCTCCTAAGTGCACATTTTTTGAACTGACAATCCAGAAGTTCTGCTTCTGAAAAAAAAAAAAAAAAAAAAAAAAAATTTTTTTTTTTTTTTTTGCTAACATGCTCTCCAGTGTGCAAAGACAAAGGCAGAGAGCTAGACCTAATGATTACTGAACACTCACTATGTCCCAGACAGTATTCCAAGGGCCTCATATGTGCATTAGCTATTCTATTCCACATACCCATCCTGTGAAGTAAGTAGCAACATCACCCCCAATTCACAGCAGGGAAACCCAGACAAGCAAAGCAAAGCAACTTCATCAGCACCAAAGAGCTAGCAACCAGTAGGGCCAGAATTCAAACCCAGGCAGCCTGAAGATGTTCACTGCAGCTTTGTTTAAAAAGGCAGAACACAGCATGTGATTTCAATGCCTGTCAATAGGGAACCGCTAAAATTAAATTCTGACACATCCATACAGTGAAACACTACAAAATGATTGCAAAGTAAGTCGTGTCTCTATGTGCTGATGTGGACAAAGGTCCAACATCTATATTGTTAGTAAAACAGCAAGATGCAGAACTGTGGGATGGTGTGATCTGAAATAGGCTAAAACAAACAAAGAGAATAAGAGGCAGAGAAAAGACAGAAGCAACAGTCAGGAATACACAGGAGACCTCAAAATGTGACTTCTGCAAAACGCGTCTATGGTAAAGGGAACTTTAAAAAAAAAAAAAAAGTTTTTGTTTGAATTTTCTATCAAGAGAATGCACTGATTTTATGTTTTCAAGAAAAGATGACAAGGTTATCAATGACACCAGCGAGGGAGGAACAGAACTTTTGGCTTCAAATTACCAATAGTGGGCTGGAGCAGAAGGAGCACTTTAGAAACTCACAGGACCAAAGTCAGCCCCCAAGTACGCATGGTTGATTTAGAAGTAATTCGAGACAAAGGGCTGGAACAGGCACCTGATTCTCACGGAAATGACCAAAAAGTATTGCCTTTAACTATCTTCTGCAGCAAATAGTAAACCATCGGAGCAACTGGAGTACTTGATTCAAGCTTCTCTTTCCTATTTTAAACTCTAGGCTGATGGCAATAAAAGCTCCAGGGACCAACATAAAGCCAGGAAAGGAAGGGAACGACCCACGTTCAGTGTTTGCCGGGGACGGTACTGGTCCTGCCTGCTGCCCCAATTGGATGATACATTACAAGGCCACCAGATCCTGTGGAGCAAACCTTCCCCCCAGATACAGCAAAACTGCTCCATAATTCGGAAGGGTACTGCTGTGTAAGAAATAAGTTTGGAAAGTAAAAAAAAAAAAAAAAAAAAAAAAATCAGAATTTTTATCTTACCCTCTCATATTTGCTATTCTATTAGAAAAAGGTATGAGAAAAATCACTGCTTTTAACAATAATGAGTTTCTAAAACCCTATTCTCAGAAAAATCGCTATTCCGTGAAACAGGCTCACTACTGAAAAAATCATATAGTAGGGGTGGGGATTATTCCTGATCAAGGCTTCAGGGTCAAATAAATGATCATCAAGGCCAACAATACATCAAAAGGTTATCTCCAACTACAACCTTCTGTCATCGTTGCAGAGGAAATTATACTCTATGCCCTACAGTGTGGGCACAAATTCATTCATTCCTGTTTAATACATTTATTGGCCATTCTATGTGCCAAACATATAAAATGTATATGAAACGCTGTAGAGTGCTAGATGCCCATTTAAATGCACAAATAACTCAGCAAAAAATAGGAAAGAGTGATGAAGCCCTGACACCTAAATACATTTTCATTGTAACTTGGTTTCATCAGGAACAATTTTACTTTGGTTCTTAGAATTCGACAGGATTTTCCATGATGCTTTGAATGATTCCAGTTCTCTCAAGAGTCCTCCAAGAAATTGAAATGACAATTTAGTTTGTGATAAATTTCTTGGAAGCAAACACAGGTAACATCCTACCACTCTAGGATGTATTCTCATATTAAGCCTTGTTGAATAGAACGAGATGGTTTTACAATGGCTTCTGGTGATTCCAGTGGAAATAGTAAGGACAACGTTTCTCCCACAGAAAGCATTACTCATCATTTTGCCTATTGAATTAGTCAAAATATAAGATCTCCTCCCACCACAATAACCTTAATGCTTTACCCTGGCAGAAGTCAGGCCACCAGAAAGTATGAATTGCTGATGACATGAAATTAGTACCATGCTTTTGGGAAATAACTTGGAAATATTTGCTAAGAACCATAAAACATTCACTACTTTCTTAAGAGAAAACAATGTAAGTACTCGTAAATCCTACCCTTGGAAATTCGAAAAAATCAAACATGTAAACCTGTTCACAACCAGTCATTTGCAATAGGGTAAATTAGAATGCTGTAACAATACAGAAAAGTAACATGGGTTGCAAAATTTTGAAGATTATACGACAACCCTTTTAATTAGGACATGATACCTGATGAAGAGATCTCGATACAAAAGCTATGCACACAATTATGTGTGATGCAAATAAAAGATGAAAGGATGACAGCAACAGAACACAGTTAGAGGGGGGCCCACTACCGTGTTGGGGTGCGATGAACGCAGGGCAGCTCCACCTCGGCACTCTGGGCGTCTGGGGGTCTGTCCTGTGTGTGCAGGGTCCAGAGCACACCCCTGACCTCTACCCGTAGCTGCGAGGAACGCCTCTAGCCCCAGCTGTGCAATAGGCAATGTCTCCAGACACTGTCAAACCACTAGGTTTAGCTCACTTGGCTTCTCTACTTTCTGGTTTACTGTTATGTGTATTAAAGCAATTTTTAAAATAAATGGTAACCAAAGACGCCAGCATTCAGTGACTTACTCTCTACTCAAAGCTGAAAGTCCTTCTGCAGTGCTTCACCCCAGTCAAGAGCACAAGACAAGGGGACCTCATTCTCCCAGGGTTGGCCCATTCCTCTGGTCACCCTGGGGGCGTGCTTGGGAAGACACCAGGTTTTCTCCATACAGCAGCTCCCCAAGCACAGCCTCTCCTTCCTTGCACGGCTTCTGCCTCCTGCACAGTCCTCCCTGCTCACAGCTCTCCACCACGAGATGGACACAGGAGGACACCAAACACCATCTCTTTGACAACCCTTGGTATTTTGCTGCCATGTTTTCAAAGCACCTGATCCCAGAAACCTTGAAGAGCCTCATCATACCACCAGCATCCTTTCCTAATTACTACAGAGCTCTACAAACAAAAATTAAGCAGTGTTTTGACTGGCTACCCGCTGTTGCTTTGGATACAACAGGTCAGAGAAAAATCACAGGAAAGCTGATAAAATGACAGAGAAGTTGTTTCTTGCGCCCCAACAAACAGGGCAGTAAAATTTTAATACTATAAGACAGGACAGACATTCTTAAATTTTATTTTAATGTTATGTGCTAGCAAATCCATATCTATTTTGCTGCTCTCTGCTAAATAAGCACATCTAAGGATAAATTCCTTCAGCTACTTGGAAGATCAAGCGAGATGCAGAATAAAGTCCAAGCTGGTCTTAAGCTGCTTTTGTAGCCAGAATGTTGCAAAATCTCAAATTTCAGTTACACATCCCTCCTCGTGCTACATGGCATTTCTACCTGGACAACCTTGGGCTTGTCATTGTCAACCTTCCACCAGGTGAATTCATTTTATCAGTGGGTCCTAAACAAACCTACCCTGCTCCCCTAAACCAGGAACTCCTTGAGGACAGAGATGGAACCCCACACAACAAAAACTAACTTATGAATGGCTTGAATCGATCTCCAAAGAAACCTCTCTCCGGTGTGGTCTGGGAGAGAAAGCAGAACACTGCAGTAGAAAACCCTCTCCTGCCCACTGCAAGAAAGGGATGCAGGTTTCACACTCGCCCGCACTTTCACCGCTGTGGTCTTGCTCCTGACCATGGGGGGAGGAGGGCACCCTGCGAAAACCCAGCACCACTTCAATCCTGTCGCGCTCGAGGACGAGTGACTTGGACACACCAACTGGCTCTGCCACCTGGTTCTATAATGTACTTTCCAAGTGGCAGGTTATTATAACTAAGTGAAGAATATGTCACGAAATGACAAAAATTAGAATTATTCAGTTATTCACAACAATTGCTTATTATTCCTTTAAAATCATAATTAACATGTACATAATAATTCAAAAATGAAACAGTATGTAAAGCCAGGTGACAAGTGCTAATGATGCTGGTGGCTGAAAAATCATACTAAAAATATTAAGATAAATAAAGAGTATATGTAATGATCATAAGCATTTAATGAGCATTTACTAAGTGTCGGCTCTTGCCTAAGCTTTCTAGATATAGATACATCAACGCAACTCATCTTCACAAGAATCCCAGGAAGCATATACATACTATTGTTTTCCTTGTTTTAAAAAAAGTTGTAAAAGAAAGTGAAAAAAATTTAAAAGGAAGTTATTGAGGGATCTAAGAAGTTGTATTACTTACTCCCTGTTTAAACCTATATAAATTATATCTGCATATCTGAATCCACGTAAGTACGGGCAGACAGCCAAGTACACACTTCCAAGAGTTTCCCATAATGTCAAATATGACACTTTTAAAAAATCCCCATGACGCGGCCGATGAAAGCTTATGTTCTTATTTTTGTTATATGCTTCTGGAATTGCTTACTGGGGGCAATGTCAAAACAAACTTCCTAAATTGGATCTCATCTTAGTAGTCAGCTCAATTTCAGAATAAAATTAATTTGAGATTGAGGCATTTATTTATTCCCTCAAAAAACCAAACCGATAATTTTGGTATCCTGTGACTAGTAATTTCAACAACGGGAAAGAGCTGAGTGTTATAATCCTTTTTAGAAAACTCAAAGCTATTTTTTATCAGCTTTTATACTTCAATGACCCTGACCCAAGATTACTTTTAATAATGGAAATTAAAAAGATCTCAAAAATGAACTCAAAATACATCATAGACCTAAGTATAATTGGGAGCACTGTACAAGTCTAAGAAAATGTGAGAATAAATATCTTCATGACCTTATACTTTGACCATGCTTTCTTAGATAGGAAACCAAAAGCGTGAGTGACAGAAAAGGAAGAAATTAAGCTTTGTTGAAATTTTAAAGTTTTGTGATTCAAAGAACATCACTAACAAAGTGAAAAGACAATGGGCAGAATGGACATAAATATCTGCAAATCCTATAAATAATAAACTTGTGTTTAGGATACATGAAGTATGCTTCTAGCTCAATAATAACCCAATTTAAAACAGGGCAAAGAATTTGAAGAGATATTTTCCCAAAATATGGCAACAAACATGAAAAGATGCTCAATATTCAAGTCACTGGAGAAATGCAAACTAAAACCATAATGAGCCATCACTTGACACCTATCAGGATGACTACACAAGAAACAGCAAGTGCTAATGAGAAGGTGCAAAACTCGACTCTTCTACGTTGCTGGTAGGATTGTCCAATGAGGAAGCTGGGCTGGGGGTGTAGCTCAGTGGCAGAGCACTTGCCTGGCATATGGAAGGCCCTGGGTTCGATCCCCAGCACAGCAATAAAGGAGTAGGGAGGTTTCTTTAAATATATATATATTTACTAACAAAGTAACATATATATATATATGGTGGCAATTTCTCAAAATGTCAAACAGAATTACCATGTAACCCAGCAATTTCAGAACTAGGCAAAAACCAAAGAGAAATGAAAACAAAGCAACACATAAATTTACAGACAAATGAAAGTTCACAGCATTACTAGTCAAGATAGTCAAAACGTGGAAACAACTCAAATGTCCAACTGATGAATAAAATGTGGCATATTCATATGATGGAATATTACTGACCCATAAAAATGAAGGATTCATGATTCAATATGGAGAACCTTGAGAACACTATGCTAATAAAAAAAAGTCAGACACAGAGTGTCACATGTTGTACAATTATGATTATATGAATGTCCAGATTAGGCAAATTCAGAGAGACAAAGTAGTCTCATAGTTGCCAGGAGAGAGAGGAAAGGGAGAATGGGAAGGGAGGACCAATGGGTACAGGGTTTCTTCCTGGAGTGACAAAAAATGTTCTAAAATAAGATGGTGTTAATAGCTGCATGATTCTGGGAATGTGTTAAAGACCCCTAGATCTTTAAGAGGGTTGACTTTGCTGGGCGTGGTGGTGCATGCCTGTAATCCCAACCACTCTGGATGCTGAGGCAGGAGGATTTTGAGTTCCAAGCCAGTCTCAGCAATTCAGCGAGGCCCTAAGCAACAAAGCAAGACCCTGTCTCAAAATAAAACACAAAAAGGGCTGAAGATGTGACTCGATGGTTAAGCACCCCGGTACCAAAAAAAAAAAAAAAAAAAAGCAGCATCAGCAGCTTAACTTTACGTTACATGAATGGACTCCCAAATCTCTTATGAAGAGATGTATGAGGCAGAGCAAAAAGGAAGGACATTTACACAGCTTGGGCACGATCAGTGTGACTGCCAACGAGTCCTGGCTCTCCCTTTCATCCATCCACACCAAAATGCGATGATCACTCATAACAGGACTAAGAAGCCACGTCTTGGGTTCTGCGTTAACTCACCCCGACAGACCTGGACAAGTGAATTCCTGTTCGCTGGCCCCAGTTTTCTGAGCAGCCCAAAGCGTAGGAGGACTGACAATGCTCTACAATCCTGAGGCTTTGAGACTTGCAGGGGGTGGAGCTGGAGCTTCCAGCATCTTCTCTTTGACACACTGAGCAGCTCCTCCTGCAAGTGTCACCTGAAACCAGACGGGGAGGCCTGGCCTTGCCTTGCCAGCATGTACTCACAGGTGCAAGCGTCTCTCTGCTCACAGTACAGATTTAGACCCCCGGAGCAGCCTTTCTTGGGTGCTTGGGACAGTTCATCAGGCCTGCATAACCTGTGCTGGACCTGAAGCCCGGTGCAGCAATCCTTAGGCAGGGACAGGGTTCAGTCCTCCCCGAGCAGACCACCTGTTTCCCTTCAACCACCACCTATGCCAGCCTTGCCCGTGACCTTCAGCTTATTTTGTCTGTGTACTTCGCCTACAGTGCTGGGGCTGCTTCCACACTTGAGTGTGCATCAGGGTCACAGGGGAGGCTTGTTAGGCGTGGACTCTGTGGCCCTAGCCCAGGATGCTGCCTCAGGCTCCAGGGGGGGGACCCATGAAACGATTTCCACCAGGCTGGGGCTGCTTCTCCCAGGACTGCGCCCTGAGGAGAGCTGAAGGAAGTTAATAAATATGCATTGAGTAAACCGAAAAATCTTTGCAGAGACCATAAATCATGTTTTACAAGGGCCGGGCACTTTGCTACCCGTGACCTTGGCTGATAGTCGCAGCTTGACGCGCTGGCAAGGCTGCGGTGCAGCCCGGTATGGTACAACTGTCTGGGGGACCCTGGCTCACCTGAGCAAGGAGCCAGGTCCCTGTGGCTCCTAGGGGCAGAGTTGGCCTGACATTTCCACGGAGCTGCTCTGAGCCTCCCTATCTGTTTACCTCCCCCTGCGGCTGATTTTCCCCCAGTCTAGCCTTTCCCTGGCAGATGAGCTGCAGGGTGAGACAAGCCCAGAGGAAACAGAACCAGTTTAAATACGGCAGGAAAGCCGGGTGCCTTCCTCCCTCCCACCCTCGGGAGCTGCCCCCAGAGTTTTAATAACAAAGGAACCATTAAAGGAGCTCAGCGTATGCAGAACATCTAAGAGGCAGGGTACAAGGGGTGCTTTTCCCAAAGGCTTAGACTGGCTTCACCGAGAGGCCACCAACTAACAGGACAAAATTCAGAAGGGAAGTAGACCAGCTCCATTTCTGGAAAAGCCAACCCAGGAAGTATAAACCCCCACACACACACCCCCAGATCCTTCTCTGCCTTCAGCAGTGGGTGCCACACCACAGCTCCCTGTCGGATAAAGCTGGGGGGTGGATGACTATTCCTTTAAAAAAATTTTTTTTTTTTTTTTTTTTGCAGATGGACAGCATGTCTTTGCTTATTTTCATGCGGTGCTAATGCCTCACACATGCTAGGCAAGCGCTCTGCCCTTGAGCCCCAGCCCCCCGACATATTCCTTCAGGAGGCTGGAGAGCCCCTGCCTCCTCCAGTGCTTACTCCCAACAACGGACTGACTTCTGACCCCACCCTGCTCACGCTCCCCCTCTCTGCCTAAGCTTCCCAGAACTTCTGCTGACCAGAATCCCTCCCCTAAATCCATGCACTCGAAGGTAAGTGCCTCCACTAAGCCATCACCACCCCCTGGAGGCCGCATGCCACAGGGGGGTGAGGACCCAACAGAACTGAGGAGGCACATCCCAGGTGCGGCCTGAGCAGACACTCAGCAAAGTGGCAGTGCTGATGAGGTCATTCCATCCTCCCCTGCGGCTCCCCACAGACCAGGACTCCCGTTGCTCTTTGACAAGGTCCACCATGACTGGTTTGCTGGCTTAATTAATTTGGGGGAAGCGAGGTGCAGAGGGGACTGGAGGAAGAGGAGGAAGCTGGATGGCGGAGTCTCCCCAGGTTGGACCAGTGACATGGTAACCAGTGAGCAAGAGGCCTTGTGATCGCAGGGCTGAGGCGACAGCCACACCACCCCAACAGCAGCATGTCCAGGAGGGTGGGCAGGCCTCAACAGTCTCAGCAGGACACCCTGTATCTTCCAGAGCGAAGCCAGGGCTACATGTCACCTAAGCCACTTGGTACACCAAAAAGCCATTGAGGAGGAGACCTGTGGGAGGAGGTGAGGTTGTGGGGGTGGGGACGCCGGAGCCAGGACTGAGGAGGTCAGTTGTGGGGGAGGTGTCAGGCACCTGCAGGCCTGCCCAGCAGAAGAGCCTTTCCCAGCCTGTCCCTTCCCTCCCCAAAGATGGAACTGGTGCCACTAACCAGGGAAGCTCTGTCACCTTCCCCATGGGGACCCAGCCCACTCCCCTCACCTCTACAGATCAAGTAGCTAACCAATTACTGGGCTGGTCTCCTTATTAACTCTAAGGACTGCTTAGGGCCCGGGTGAACTGATTAGATGCTAAAAACCCAAGGACCACTTAATCGGGCTTCTCACCTACTTAGAGGCTTGAGTTCTTGATGTGTTACAAACCCAGAGATAAACTGAGCCATCCAGGGTTGGAAGCAGATAAGGAAAACAGGAGGAAGGATTTTAATCATACCTTTCCTACAATGGTTAACTGGTTTAGCTTCTTTGTCTCCACATAAGCACCAGAAAGACAAAAGTAATACGAGTTAACCAGCTTTCTGCATTTAGAAAGCCGTTAGGATCATTTGTTGACTGACTTAATGGTGGTTGGGAGAAGAATGAGAAAATTCAAAGAAGGGAAGGAACCAAACTCTTACCCTTTGAATAAACACTGTGGACACTTTGATGTATATCCTACACGTCTTTGAAAAAAGCACATAGCTACTGATGCAGGTGGAATATTGCATGACAGTTAAAGCACAAAGGCCTTGAAGAATACTTATAGGCTGTGTGACCTTGAGTAATTCACTTGCCATCTCTGGGCTACTTGTCCCTCATCAGATAATAGGGATAAGAATACTTTAAACTCATAGGTTTGGTATGAAGATTCAATGAACTAAAGCATTCAAGTGCCTATCACACGGCGAGGAGTCAGTAAACACAGCCTATTCTATATTGACAACAACATTCTTCAGTCTGCTTGTTTATTTACCCATATATCAAACACATCTCTTCGTCACAACAAATATACCTCTACGTTTTCATGGTTAATGGCTGTGTGTGTTTAGGGCGCATGCGGCCATAAGTTACTCCCCGCCCTTTGCTGCCGTGTTCGATTGCTATTTTTCCTATGCTAGGTGACATGCCAGGAGCCTCCTGAGCCGTCGTCCCAGCTCACCCCCTCCATTCACTTCTCAGGGAAACTCCCCAGAGAAGCCGCTGAGGAAGAAGGACGCGCAGTTTTGTGGCATCAGCATCGTCCGCTAAAAAGAAAAATAGAAAGCAACAGCACCTACCCCCCAGGGCTCAGGCCTGCTCCCCACACTCACCAGGCCCGAGGGCTCAGGAACTGCCAACCCTGACCGGCCACACCCGTCCCCAGCTGAAGCCTATCAGAACAAGGCGGTTCTATCCATCACCTCATTCAACCAACTGCCTGTGCCACTGCGGAGGCGGAGCAGCCACCTGGACTGTCCTGGCCAACAAGAAAGCTTGCGTGACCAACAGGCGGAGCATGCCCGGTGGGTCCACAGGTGTGCTGGTGGGTCCAGGTGTGCCCTGGACTGTCCAGGTGGCCAACAAGAAAGCTTGTGATCACACATGGGGGTGACCAACAGGTGGCGACCATGTGTCTGAGTGCCCGGTCGGTGTGCCCAGTGGGTCCAGGTGTGCCGGTGGGTCCAGGTGTGCTGGTGGGTCCAGGTGCCCAGTGGGTCCAGGTGTGCCCAGTGGGTCCAGGTGTGCCCGGTCGGTCCAGGGTCCAGTCGGTCCAGGTGTGCCCAGTGGGTCCAGGTGTGCCCAGTGGGTCCAGTGTGTGCAGGTCGGTCCAGGTGTGTGCCCAGGTGTGCCCAGTGGGTCGGTCCAGGTGTGCCCAGTGGGGGTGCCCAGTGGGGTGTGCCCGGTCGGTCCAGGTGTGCCCAGTGGGTCCAGGTGTGCCCAGTGGGTCCAGGTGTGCCGTGTGGGTCCAGGTGTGTGGGCCGGTCAGTGGGTCCAGGTGTGCCCCGGTCAGGTGTGCCCCCGGTCCAGGTGTGCCCAGTGGGTCCAGGTGTGCGCCCCTCCGTCGCAGCTCAGTTATTAGTTATTAGAGGCTCTCCTCCCTTCGCCCCCCGAGTGTCCTGGTCTGGATGGTGAATTATTCGGTCACCTCAGTGAGACACCTAAGAAAACACCGCAGTCCCCGGCAGGATCTGATGAGCCCGGGGGTCGGAGGGAGACAGGATGGACACTAGGGAAGGCGGCAGCTCAGCTGGGCCTGAGGGTGAGGTGGAGGATGCCCGGGGTGGGGACAACAGACTCAGAGGACACAGAAGTCCGATGCTCGCAGGGCCACCACCCATTCGGTCCCTGTGTTCCCCCAGAGAAGAAAGGACAGAGGCGTATCCGACGGTTTTCAAAGGCAGGTGGGTTGTGTATGGCTAAATGATCCCACGGGTTATCTAGGGTAGGGACCAAAGAGTCTTGAAGAGGAAATGAGTACCTTAAGGCCCCAAAGTGAAAAAACTTTTCGAACTTATTAACCCTTCCCCCGCGCCCACTCCTCTGGTCTGACCGACGCCCAGCTGACCTCTGGGTACTGACAAGGGGACGGAGAGACTGGCCAGCTGTGGATTCCGCTCAGCCTCTCCCCGGCTCCGCCCCCTCAGGCACCCCTCTTGCTGTTTTATGGGGGAACCTGTGAACGGTCTTTATGTGGTCCTCAGGAAGCAGCAGTGAATCAAGGACCTCAAGAGGCGGTACAGACACTGAAGCTCGATGAACACGGCCCAACCTTAGATGCTCTGCAGTCCCGTCAGGCGGCGGTAAAACCCAGCACCTAAATGCTTTCCCTAAGCCTTAGGCAAGATTTCTGATTAACGATGGCAAGCCTAATTACAGAAGGCGCAGAGTCTGGCCTAATGTCTAGTAGCCACCCTCTCACAGTCACTTGGGAAGAAGGTCCCAGTCAAGGACCGACAGAATGGAGTAGAAGGACATGTTTGGGAAGAAGGGCTCAGGGAATCAAGAAGTCTTTAACCCCCTGGATTCACAGATGAGGAAACCAAGACCTAGAGATGTCGAGGCTTTTTCTGGGTCAGAGGATTTGAGCTAGACCAGAGACCAAGACTCAGACCCTGACCTCCTTCCTCTAAAACCAACTACACCAAAGGGCTCAAAATGAATCACGAAATTCTGTATTGATCAAGAAGCTTAATTGTGAAATTGTTTGCACAGATCTTCATATCCAAAGAAACACTATTTCTATCCTTATGAATGAAAAACAGGAAATGTACACCACACACACACACACACACACACACACACACACACACACACACACACACACTCTTACTCCTGAGAGACTTATTCCAAGTCAAAAGTCACAGGAATAGCCAACAATTGAGCCTACATGTTCAAAATGCTCCATCAGCTGCAGTAATTTAAATCAAAATACACAGAATTCAGTTGGAGGTTAAAAAAAAAATACCAAAATTATATGAGTTTCATCATCTTAACCAGATGTTCAGAAAGAAATGGCACTGGTAGGAATGCCATGGTTGGATTTCTGAGTTCATAGTACTGACCAAGCGGGACAATTTGCAAAGTACCGCTCAGTCAAGGATCATAGTTTCACGTGACTGAGTTGCCCCCAATGGAGGGAGGGAAGGTGTGGGGTATTTTACAAATGCAGGGAATTCATCTCAAGTCGAGCCTCTGGGCCACTCCCACTCCGTAACCAAGGTTATGGAGCACTTATTTTGCACAAGGGCCATTATCTTGTATATGTCACTGCATGTTTGTGGGCCCTGATGATACACGGGTGTTGTTCCCACGTTTAGTGAATGAGCCAACACAATGAACTTGAACACTGAGGATCGACCCAGTACCCTAAAGCCAGCAAGGACACCACTCGGATTCAAACCTGGTCTTAGGAAGCCAGGTACTAGTTGTGTTGACCACACAGGACGGCTTTGATTTAATCCAGGGAGTCATTTAATCAGGAGAAAAAAAAAAAAAAAAAAAAAAGTAGACCTTGTGAGACCATTTTACCCCATTCATTATCAAGACTCTGTTTTAGAACCCAACAGTAAGTTCAGAGTGAAGAATTCAGAAACATACAGAAAGAACAAAGCCTCAGATTTCTAAAACTTTGCATTGCACACTCATTTTAAGGACAGTTGTAGGTGCAGCAGTAGCTTTGACTGGCTACCTCCCTCACCCCGTATTTCTATTTAACAGCCTCTGGCTTCCAGACCCTAATTTTTCACCTGTCCTCTGAGCTTTCATTAGGTCTTTTATCTGCCAGTGTGACCAGGGGCTTTTTCTTAGCTCAGGTTCCCAGCTGGGAACTCTTGGCCAACAGCCCAGGCACTTCTGCTGAGGGACTGAATGGCAGATTTCTATTTCCTAACAAGACTTCCACAAAGAATACTGGGTCCCTTTTTGTTTCCTTCAAAGAAGTCGGACTCTGTGAACTCAACATGGTCCTGCTAAAAACTTATCAAACTCCCAAATTGTTTGCAAATTGAGGCCAGTTATAAGTGCTTTGCTTCAGGCACCCTGGAAGCAATGTTTTCAAAAAAAGATTTCACTTTTGCCCTGACAACATAATTATCTGAAAACAGGGAGGGGAGGGGGGCTATCTGAAAAGATCACTTTGATGTGAAAATTATTGTTACTTAATAAAGGCCAGTGTGGAATAAAACCCCCCAAAGCGCCTCTCTCGAATCATTTAATAATTTAGATAACAATCTACTGAAATGTTTGCTTACTATGGGGTGCTTTTTTTAAAGACTGATTTTGGTAGTTTGTGGGTGTCTTTTGTTTTGATCTTCAACCTTATGGAGTTGAGGGCGATTTCTGCAAAGAAATCTCTCTGTCAAGAGACCACAGGAGGTCTCCCAGGAGGAGGACAAGCCCATCTTTCTTCTGAAGGCAACTGGCCCAGAGAGCCAGCTTCAGACAGTTCACCCCACCTGGAGCACAGCTGGCAGAAAAGATCTGTCCTCCTTCCCCGGCTCCTGCAGTCTGCTATTTCACCACTTCAAACTCCTGGCTATTACTTAACTCTGACAAGCTTCCCCCAGCTCATTCACACACTCCATCCAGTTAGTGGGTCAACTCAGCTCTTCTGAGTTCACTGTTCCACAATTTTATCTATAGAGAAGGAAACTGGCCCTGGAAATAGAACACAAAGGAATACGTCTGTTCACTTTTGTGGTGCTGGGGATCCCACCTAGAGCCTAGTGCCTGCTAAGCAAGTGCTGTCCCACTGAACTACACACCTAGCACTGGGAATTTATTTTTAATAAGCTCATCAGGTGTGTATCTCAGTGAAAAACCTCAATAGAAAAGTTACTCAGAAAGCAGAGATTAGGATTGGAGTTATAGCTCAGTGGTGCCTAGCATGGGCAAGGCCCTGGGGCTGTTCCCCTGAGGAAGGAAGGAAGGACGGAAGGACGGAAGGAACGGAAGGAAGGAAGGAAGGAAAGAAGGAAGGAAGAAAGGAAGGAAGAAAGGAAGGAAGGAAGGAAGGAAGGAAGGAAAGGGAAAGAAACAGTGATTAAGCTTTGCTTCAAGGAACATTTCTACCAGCGGCGATCTATGCTTGGAATGACTAAACACTTTTTAAAATTTTGGCTTTGAAGGGTTTTTTTGTGTTTGTTTGTTTCCTTAAAGTATTGTAAGTTGCATCATTTGTGTTGACTTCTAAAGAGTCATCTCTACCATAAATTATCCTAAGTATTACAAATTTTTAAAAAAATATAGAGCTCCCCATAGCTGGCACGATCATGACAACATGTGAGGATGGTTTCAGTAGCAGATTTATAGCTACCATAGGAAGGATAAAGTAGGGGCTGGTGGTGCAGCTCAGTGGTGAGCACCTACCTAGCACAGGTGAGGCCCTGGCTCCAACCCCAGCACCACAAAACAAATGAGAAAAGGATAAAGCGAACTTCAAAAATACAATGTGTCCAGGTCAGGATACAGACACATAATTAATGACACAAAAATCTCCATTCATATTTCCTTAGCTACTCAGGAAAGACATCAGGTACCTATTTCAAATGCTTTCTTCATAAATAGACAATGAATGCTGTATTGCTGTCAGTGCTCAATTCATAATGACAAAGAAAAACCCATGGCTCAGATAACATTAAATGGCGCATAATAAATCATTGATGTTAGGCTTTGGCGTGCATTTCATACTTCTGATTAAATAAGGGAGTATATGATAATCAGTGCATTAAACATTCATGTGTCTGTTTTCTCAGTGGATATACACTGAATAAAATCAACTACTTGTCAAGGAAAATCATCTTTCTTTTAAGAAATATTTATTGAGCACTTAGGAGGAAATGGGAATTATCCTGGATACTAGAGAGTACACGGAGTTAATCTACTGAGAGAGTAAATATAGCAATTTATAAGTAACCACAAAATAAGGGTAGAGTAAAACCAGTGACAAGAAAGTTTGTCAGAAGCAAACCTGTTTTCTTTTTTTATTCTGGGGTACCAGGATTGAACCCAGGGGCGCTTAACCACTGAGCCACATCCCCTGTGTTTCTGCCTATCTTTGAGACAGGGCCTCCCTAAGTTACTGAGGCTGGCCTTGAACTTGTGATCTTCCTGCCTCAGCCTCCCAAGCCTCTGGGATTACAGGCATGAGTCAAATATAGCTAAGATGCAACCTCCTCTGATGAGTAGATCTAACTAAGCTCATGCAGGGGAAGCGATTTTTGGTCCAGGGCTCAGGTCATCTCCTCACATTCCCTCCTTTTTCTCCTCCTCCCACATTAGGCTTTAGGAAGTGGGCAAGACTCAAACCTTTCTCCCCCTTCCTTCTCTCCTCCCCTGCAGTTCATACTTAATGACAGAACTTCCCATCCAAACAGTCTCAACAGATACTAGAAACCCAACATAATGCGGAATTTGGGGGCTTTTGAGAAAATCTGCCCTCCTAATTCTAGTTGATTCTCCTCCCAAAAGCCTTGTGAAAACTCCACATATAAAGGGAAGAGTCTAGCAACATCAAGATGCAAAGATAAATACCACTCTTAAAATGCTAAATCCCCTTCTCTTTCCTCCTAATGCTTGGGAACGTATTTGTCTCTTATAAAAAAAAAAAAGAATCTTACAGACAGACCTTCGGGGAGTCATGAACACAGATCATCGGAATTACCACTTTTCAAAAACCTGGCACAACTCAGCTTCACATTCTTCAGTTCTGAAATAGTCAGCAAGAGGACAAATGTTCAAAAGTGTCCACTGAGTCACTCCTGCAGAATAAAAATCACATCGATTGGCCTAAAGTCAGAAAGCATCTGCAGAAGGCTGTGACAGGATGGAAAAAGAGAAAACAGGAGCAGCGTTGGCAGGAGGGACACCTTCGTGTGCACGAGGAGAGACGATCTGCTCCCCTGGAGAACGGGAACCCCCAAGTCAGGAGAAATCCACACCAAACACATCAAGGCGGGCTGCAGCCATCAAGCCCTCCCCGCCCCTGTTCCCTGGTCATTGCTGTGTTTCTGCTCCCCTCCTGCCTTTCTTCTCCTTCCGTTAAAATGTATCCTTTCTTTCTTTCTTAATGTTATTTATATAGTCATTCATTATTTTTTATTTGTTTATTAATTAGTTATACATGACAGTAGAATGCATTTATGCACTGTGATATATCATACATAGATGGGATGTAATTTCTCATTTTTCTAAGTGTACATGTTGCAGAATCACACTGCTCATGCCGTCACATACGTACATGCAGTAATAATGTCTGTTTCATTCCACTGTCTTTCCCATCCCCATATCCCCTCCCTCCCCTCCCTTCACTTCCCTCTACCTAATCTAAAGTAAGGCTATTTTTCCCTAATGCCCCCCCCCCCCTTAGCATCCACATATTAGAAAAAACATTCAGCCTTTGGTTTTATGGGATTGGCTTATTTCGCTTAGCATGATATTCTCCAAATCCAACCATTTACTGGCAAATGCCATAACCTTTCTCATTACCCTAAGTGCACGTATGAAGTCACGAATGGTGTGAATATACTTTGTATACAACCAGAGATATGTAAAAATGTGCTCTATAAGTGTAATATGAAATGTAACGCATTCTGCTATCATTTCTAACAACTTAGAATAAAAATTAAATTTGGAAAAAAAATAAAAAAGCAAATTCAAATGTTGCTTCCCAATTCCTTTTCTTTAACTCTAAATCGCTTTGGTTTTACATCTCTGATGACTTTTGTCATGATTTTCCTTTGATTGTAGACTATGCCCTTGTCTGTTGAACCCTTAAAATGATAACCCTCTTTTAAAAGCTCATCCTGAGCTTGTCCATGTTTGCCTTTATCTCTCGGGGGCTAGCACAGTGCAGGGCACAGGGAACATGCCCCCTGGGCTGTCTGCAAAGCAGAACTGCTGTATTGGAACAGTGCTCCCACTTAATGAATTTCCTTGTAACAAATACTGTGAATTCACTAAATAATAGACCGTTTGCCTCATTAAGAAATCATGACTTATTACTTATGGAAAGGGAAGAAGCTGCCTTTACATTCGGACGGACAGTTTGTTTTACCAAGCACAAAGGACAGCAATTCCAAAGGGGGCACACAAGCCCCTGTTTCATTTTTCTGGTTTGACACTGCCGCTGTCGCTCAGTCATTGCTCCTTAAGGTTCACGCCATGCAACCATAACGAGAAGGATGACCCTGTGAGAGGAAACTTTAATAGGAGGCTCCGCTGACTCTGAACAAAACGGAACACACAAGATAGTCATGTGATATTGACAGCAGGCAGGCCTTGGGCTAGCTGGTGCGGAATTCTGCAAGGTCTCTTAATGCAAATGTTTGCATTTGCAAAACAGGATGAGTTTTAGTGCAAGTGAAAGAATACCAGGGGGTGCTGAGGTCAGTGGAAGAGTGCACACAAGCTGAGGCCCAGGGTTCGACCCCAGCACTATTGGGACTATGGGGCACGTCTTCTGTTGGTAGCGGTGCAAGGAACTAAACCCAGGGACGGAAGCATGTTAGTAAGCAATTTGTGGACACTTTAAGACTTCCTTCCACATATAAGATTCCTAGGATTTCTAAGATCTTTAGGAAGCTGTCACAACAAAACAGAAATGGGATATCTTGAGGTACCTAAAAACCTACGAGGTTCCGTGCTAGTTGACGCAGAGAGGAAAGGTACATTTCCCCATTGACTCAGAGCCCACCGACTCAGCACCCCTGGGGAGCAACCTTCCCACCCACTGCCCAGGGCCACACTGGAGGCCCCAGTGCCTCCCAGCTCACTGGGAACTTGGAGATGGAAGCCTATCTTCCTCTCCCCTTCTATTTTTAACCACCTACCACAAACAAAAAGGAAAGCAAAACAGATAAACACTGTACACCTTAAATTCCTGCTTAGGAAGGAAGGAAGGAAGGAGGGAAGGAAGGAAAGACGGAGGAAGTCCCTCCTCCCCTCATTCCTGAAATCTCCCTCTCACAGAGACTCTCCATCCTCAAGCACCTTTTTGGAACTGACCAGTCATATACCAGCCCAAGTGCTTCTGAGACCTGGGTTCGACCTGGTACTGAGCAAGCAAGAAGCTGCACTCTCCAGATCAGCTGCCAGGGCGGGTCTTGACACCTTCCACAAACGTGTATACGGGGGAGATACCGCAAATGAGCATCGGGGGTCCTTCCGTCTGACCACCTGCCCATGACTCGGGAAGACGTAAGTCAAAGAGTTTGTCCTTCCTTGTTATGGCCTGTTATCAGCTGCCACACGCAAACATGTAAGAGCTCCTCATCCGGGGAGTACATTCGAAGGCCCTGACAACTTCTGAGCAGGGCTGAGACAAAGGGGACCTGCACAGACAAGGGCCGTGCCTGCCATAATCGCTGCGGCAATCCCACAGTGGGCATTTTTCATGTGTAGCATCTACAACCCAGTGATGCTCCGTGGACCTTCCCTTCCATACCCCCCAAGCATGGAAAGGCGTCAACGCCACTCTAAATACCCAGTCCCACTCCCAGAGGAGTGACAGGTTCCCTGGCCAAACACAGTTAGCTGCACTCTTTAGGTGCAGAAGCTCATCCCTCCAAGTTCAAATAATACAGAGAATCCAAATACACTTAGGGTCTTGGAAATCAAATCTAGCAACATCTGAATAGGAAGGGTTTCTTTCCCTCCCCCCATTCACTTTTCATTTTTATTGTACAATTTTTCAACCACATGTAAAATTAGGCCTGTATAATAAAACGAACGCTAATGATCTATCACCTGGTTTAATGATCATTATTATTTTGCCAGGGGTTTGAAAGAATGAGTTTTATGCTACTTCAGAGCAAAAGGCAATATTCCTGACACACATTAATATGAACAGTAGTCCTCTCACAATCTGTCTTGAAGGTGTCCTGACCATCGCTGCTTATTTTGGTCTAGAGAATATTAAATGTAAGGGTCAAAAGAAAAAAAAATAAGTAAGAGATATTCAAATAATGGGTACCGTTTAGTAGGAGTTAAATAGTCAGATGCTATAAGAAATATTACTTATTCCAGTTCTCCAAAAGAAAAATTACAACAAGCTGGCTCCAAAAGAAAAATTACAACAAGCTGGCTTAAAGTACTTTGAGTTTATGTGCAAGTTTATGCCTACTATAAATATTTCTATAATCCTTTTCTGTTCCCAACTACTTGAGAGAAACCTAAAAAATCTCAAATACTTTTGGCGTTGGCCTAGAATGAATTGTTATTAGCATTTGGGATGCAGTTTACTAAGGATTGACTGTCAGCATTCTTCCATTAACTCCCTGGGTAACCTTCACACACGATATACCACAGGTGTTCTACTCGACCAAACTTCTGGATTGTCTCTGTGGATGAGGAGGAGCTCAAGGAGCTATTCACGCCCCTCCAAAACATCAGACCCACACAGCCAGGCTGGAACTTGGATACGTAAGATGATTGTCAGTCTAGTCCATTCCCCATCTCCTGAGAGGTTTATGTCATTATGTGTGATCTATTTCTAAGGAGGCAGAGAAACCAGTTTTCCATGTATCAAATCCAGTTCTGAATTTACTAAGAAACTGTGATGACATTTTTAAAAGAAAACAGCAGCAGATTCCAAAACCATTTATAAATGCATTTTTTCTGGTGAGTTTAGGTTTTCAAAGATTTAAAGGGAGGCGTGCCGTGGGCTGTTAGTGATAAAGGTTGCTGCCACTCAAGAATTTTCTGAGAAGTTCTTTGTTGAGAGCTATCTTAGATTTCATTCCAACTAAATTCATGTTTTTAATACTTGGCTCTTCCCAGATGTTTTGATAATGACAAACTTTTAGAAAAATAAACTGTTACACTAAATTTTTTTTTAAATAAATAAAACTTTATTTGGGTTTTCAGATGAACTCAGGTAAGAACTGTGAGGATCACAAGGACTATATTAAAAGTCACTATTCGCCGGGAGTGGTGGCACATGCCTATAATCCCAGCAGCTTGAGAGGCTGAGGCAGGATCTCAAGTTCAAAGCCAGCCTAGGCAATTTAGTAAGGCCCTAAGCAATTTAGTAAGATCCTGTCTCAAAAAATAAAAAGGAGCCGGGCGCGGTGGCACACGCCTGTAATCCCAGCACTTTGGGAGGCTGAGGCAGGAGGATCGCAAGTTCAAAGCCAGCCTCAGCAATGGCGAGGCACTTAGTAACTCAGTGAGACCCTGTCTCTAATAAAATACAAAAAAGGGCTGGGGATGTGGCCCAGTGGTCGAGTGCCCCTGAGTTCAATCCCCAGTACCAAAAAATAAATAAATAAATAAATAAATAAATAAATAAATAAATAAATAGGGCTGGGGATGTAGCTCAGTGGTTAAGGTCCTCTGGGTTTAATCCCTGGTACCCAGAAATAAAAAGTCATTATTCACTAACAGCAGATTTTAGGCTTATTCACCAAGGTAAAACTTCCTCAACAGAACTTTATTTTTCTAAAAGGTATTCTCATCCTAATAGCCTGTTAAATTTCTTTCCAACTCCTCAGATTGACACAATGTAGGTAACTATGGAAATCAAGCAGAAGAACATGCTTGTTAGTGTGAAAATATGAGACACTTTTCTTTGTGGGAGTGGGGCCTTTGGGACTGTAATCATTAAATGAATCAGCTATGGAGAAAGCTGGAATTTGAGCAGAGCGAGTGTGTCAACATCACACTGGGAGGTACAGAAAAAGTAAACTTTAAAAAAGGAAAAAGATGCGGTCCGTGTTTTGTGAGCTGACCGCTGGATGAATGAATGGAGAATGGAAAAATGAAGAACAGCAGCACAATCACACGATCAATTATTAAAGCTACCGCTGCACTGAAAAGAGCAAGTAGTTATTTTTGCACATCTCCTCTTCTTCTCAATATTACATCAGCTTCAGTCTCCCCACCCCCCCCCAACCCCCGTGTGGGGAATTGCACCCAGGTGTGCTCTACCCGAGCTGCACCTCCAGCCCCTTTTATTTCATTTTGAGACAGGGTCTTGCTAAGTTGCCAAAGCTGTGATCCTCCTGCCTCAGCCTCCAGGGCTACTGAGATTACAGGTGTATGCCACGGTGCCTGGTGAGTCTTGAATCTTTAAGAAAGGAATTGGGTAGACTATATGTAATAGATTTCCATCTATTCATTACTACATGCAAAAATTTTCTAGGTACTGGAAGGGATAAAGTGTGAATGAATCTGGACTCTGGATCTCATGGAACTTACACATTTTGTAGCTGTGAACACATACCAACAGTTTAGTGAGGACCTAAATCCAGCCAATACCCAAAATGACATGGGTTATTCAATTATGGTACAGAGTTACTTTGCCCTCCTTGGAAGAACTGTCTCAATTTAGTCCTTTAAAAATATAAGGATAATATATTTTTCTTGTCCATAACTTCTGTATAACAAATCTCAACTCAACACTCATAAACATTTCACGGGGAGGAGGGGGTGTGCCCAATGAAAATAGATCAACATTTGACACCAACAAGTACACTTGTTGAATTTCATCTTTGCAAAATGCTCCAGAGATCTGATTAGAAATTGTAAAATATTAAATGGAGGAGGCTGGGCATGGTGGTATATACCTGTAAACCTAACTACTTAGGAGGCTGCAGCAAGAGGATGATAGCAAGTTCAAGGGCAGCCTGGGCAAGTCGGCAAGACCCTGTCTCAAGATAAAATCTAAAAAGGGTTGGGGATATGGCTCAGTGGTAGAGAGTTTGCCTATCGTGTGTTGTAAGGCTCTGGGTTCAATATCCAGGAACTAATTACATAAGTGAATAAATATTACTACTGTCTTATGATTTTAATTAATGCCATTATGCTCTAATTCCTGTTACTGTTTTCTCTGCTTTCAAGTTCCCTGGAAAGAATGACTTACCAAGGCCCTCATTCCAGTCATTCTGCTGGCCACTTGTATTTTCCAGGTACCATGTGCAACCCGGACAGGTTTTCTTCCAAGTTAGTACAATGCAGATTGTGTTCCTCATGACATGGCTTGCTATGGGCCACTTCAACAGTGGTTCATGACAATCGTTAGTTACCACGCACGTGCCACAAACATACAATACGAAAGAACTTGTGTATACGCTGTCTTTCCTGAAATAAGCACAAACCCCAATGAGAATGGTAGTACTATTATTTCCATTCTATATTAGACTTGTCCAAAATTCATAGCTAATAAGTTGCAGGGTGAGTAATCACCCTTGCTCTAATTCCAAAGCCCCGCAGCTATTCCACCATCTTTAATGGAATTAGGAATACGCAAATCCATGAGGATACTCAGAAGGCACTGTAAATCTAAAGACAAAAGATGGTATTACTTATTATTATTTATTGGGGTTTGTTTTCTGGAATTATAAGCCTGCACCACACCCAATCAGACCTTATTATTCTTAAAAATTCAAGGCTAGGGGCTGGGGCTATGGCTCAGTGGTAGAGCGCTCATTTCGCATGTGTGAAGTCCTGGGTTCAATCCTCAGCACCACATTAATAAAATAAAGGTATTGTGTCCACCTACAACTAAAAAAAAATTTTTTTTAAATAAATTCAAGGCTAGGTTTGCATCTATAGCCCATACCATTAAAAGGTGAGAACAATAAAAATATAAAGCTAGGTGCAGGAGGACTGGCCCAAGACCACAGGCTGCCTCTGGTTCCCTTAGGGCTGCCACTCAGGAGCTATGGACACACTGGCTGGAAACTCTTTTGCCATCTAGAAGCCCTGTTCCGTGGACCCTCTACAAAGGATGACTTCTAGACCCAGAAGAATTCATTCTCAGCATTATTTTTTATCACCATGGCAACCATTCCCAGCTGCTTTGCAAGTTTTTTTTTTTTAACTTTAAAATAGCCAACTATATGGTGTTTTGTCATGCAAATAATGTTGGTTCCTTTAAAAAAAAATAGACAATACAGAAACTAGAGGAAATGATGTAAATGTCTTCCATCACCTCATGATTTATCATCACCATTTCAGGTTTTTCCTACACACAGATTTTTTTTTTAAATCACTGTAATCATACTGTGAATATAATTTACTATCTTCCTTAAAAGTGGCAGGGTATATTTTCATGAGCATTTTTCCATATTTGTCCTCGGCAGTGATTCAAAAGAATGCTTAATGGTTTACTATTGAATATACTGTACCGATCATCACTGAATCATTTCCCCTAAAAATGGTCAGAAAGGAGGTTTCTAGCTTTTTATTTTTATTTTATTTTATTTTATTTTTTGCTATTACAAGTAAACCCAACAATGGTAGGTTTACTGTGCAAAAATCTTTCATGTTTAACATGACTTCCTTAGGGGTGATTCTCAGCTGATTAGCTGGATTGGAGGGCAAAATGATGGTGATGGCCATGATCATGGTGACAACAAAATATGTCAGACATACGAAAAGTCCAGAGAAGGCGAGGATGTACACCCCACACTGAAATTCAACAGTCAGAATTCAGAACCCAGCAGCCAGTGCCTCTCCTGGATGGGCAGTTGCAATATCTAACTCTGGAGAGCCAAGAACTTTCCAGTTCAATGTCCAGGCAGGAAGAGAAGTCTCTCCACCTCCCTCTCACACCACCTCCCTAGGTTTTCATTAGCGCACACAGCAGGTTCTTAAAGGATCTAGGTTGGCTGCCTGTGTATGATTAAAGCAGAATGATCTGGGGTTTAGTGTAGCCCTTTCCACACATACAAACTAGGGAGGAATAAAAGTATTCCATGAGAAAATGTGACCTATAGAAGTTTGGAGCAGACTGCAGCTGGCACATAACCACGAAATGTGCTTATTTCATATTAATCAGTTTTTCAGAAAATACCACATACTAAAGAAGATCATTTCTATTTTCACTCTATGTTCTTCTCCCCCTGTAGCCACTAGGGTTCAATGGGTTGGTGAAAGTAAGCTCATGTAAGAAAGCAATCATTTGGTTTTTATTATGCCCAAAACAGGTAGAAGATAATCAACAAAAACAATAAAAATTGTATCTCCCCTGGCTACCCTAGAAGATATAAAGAAATATCACAAAAAGGCAAAAGCCTAAATGAAAATTAAATTTCTGCTTAATCATCCTTTTGCAGAGAAAAGGATAAGTACTTTATTTATGTGCAAGGCAATATCATCTTTTTAATAGCTATGGGACACATTACTATTATCCTGCTGCTTCTCAGCTGGAGAAATAGGATTAGTGGCCTAAGAGGGAAGAGCTTAAACTGATTAGTCAAGTCGGCAGTCCTAGGACAAACAGGCTGGGAAGGGAACAGCCCAGACTCTGTGCACCAGTGTCCTGCAGAGAAGCCTGGGCCTCGCTATCCAGGGCCACAGATTGCAATTTATACGGAGAAGGTTTTTAACCTCCCATCTTCAAAACGGACTCCAAATGACAGACGTCAAACTTAGGTTGGCTCAAAACACAGGTTATATCCTAAAAAGCCATTTCAGAGCCATCACCATTCATCCATTCGATCATTTATGAAACCAGCAACGCTTATGAAGTCACTGCCATATTCAGCAGTGTGTGCACCCCAATGGGGGACCCAGAGCCTGCCTGCTGGAAGCCCAGCTGATAGAATTCATTATTCTGCCCCACAAGAGCCCTAAATGTATATGACTCATAAGAAAGAGAATTTCCAAACTTTCAATCCTGCTATGTTGGGTTGGAATTATCCTGGAGCTCACTGCAGTCAACCAACGCCCCTTCACTTTGCAAAAGAAATCTCTAAACTCCAGGGATGCAATATGGACTAACTCAAGAACACAGTTTAGTAAGAGGCGCTCATGTCTACAATCCCAGCCAAGAGCTCTTTCTACACAACAGATGACACAAATTTATTTAGAGAAATCCGAAGCCTGAAATATAAGAAATTTTCAAGATGGTCTACATGACATGCTCAGTGGGGATTCTTACTAGCCAAGGAGTACGGGGCCTCTCTCTTTCTGATGTTCTAGCTTTCTAAGGACAAAGAAAAGCCAATTCTAGAAGGTGTGTAGGCAGCACTGGTTAAAAGAAAACACAAAAACAAAAAAGTTCCCAGTGACTGAAGATGCTTTCAAGGGCTGACGCAAGATCCTAGCATCTGTTTTGAGATTCTGTCCACCGGGGCTACCGCGCTTACAGTGAGCCACAGTAACGTGATGTGGCCTTAAGTTCTTCATTTCCATGCACTTTCTGTGGGGGTCCTTGGTGCTGTCATAACAGAAGACAGGAGGGAAATGGGTCGAATGACTCCACGGTGGAAAGGAAAGCATATCTATCGCCAAATTCGGCAGACAGCCCAAATGGAAGGTTAACCAAAAGCAATCAGAAAAATTAAAATAAAGATTATCATCAAAGTGAGTCATCAAAAGAGGCTAAGCCTCACCAAAATGTGCGGAAAGCTCTGCTCGTCCTATACGTCATGAAAAGGATTTCAGATGTGAAATCTAGGACATTTCCCTTTAACCAGGGGACGTTATTAGTTTAATGCAGTCGAAGCCACCCAGCTATGGGACAGAGCTCTGGAGAGCGCGCCGCAAACACAAAACTGCCTTTGCGGAAACCAGGTGGTTGGTTGACAACAAACAATGATCTTTGACCAATTAAAATGTCCAACAGGATATTAAAAACAGATCACTGAAGGGCCACCTATGAGAAACTGTTTATGGTAGAATGACTATCTGCACAACTGTGCAGCAGACACCTCCTGCAGTCCACAGAGCCCTTACCCTGCTCTGAAGAGTTCATCTTGTGCCCACAGGTGGGCCTCCAGACCTCAGGAAGGCACTGAGGAGTAGCCAAACCAAACAGTGAACAAGAGCTGGAAACAAAGAAATAAGGTGCTGGCAGGACCCTATGGCTGGCCCCTACTTTTGTAGCCCTGGTAGACTATTTCCAGAATCTTGGTACACTTCCAGACCATAGGATCCCATTTCAGCCCACCAAGCCACATTCGATTCCTCCGATTCCTTCCCTGTGGGTCGAGTTCATTGGATTGGGGTAGCCAACTGACCAAGCCAGACCACCAGAAATCTCTCTTGGAAACTTGAACTGAGACTTGGGTCTGCTAGCATGTGAACTTCGGGGCAGGTATGGTCATGACCTGACATGCCACTTGAGACCCTAAAGCAGAGAAAGCCCAACACAGAAGCAGCAAAGAGCCCAGGGCCTCAGACAGGCAGAACGACACCTCAGCCCTGGTGCTGCAGATCTTGGCAGGAATTCCCCTCCTTGCCCAACAAACCACCCTGTGTATCCCCATGTGAATTCTACTTTGATGGTTTAAGCTGGTTTAAGATGACATTTATTATCTGTAACCAATAAGACATAAGTTCAATCATTTACAAGCTGGCATCTAATGATTTTTAACCCCAGTAGGATAACTTATAATACACATTTCTTCAGCAGCATGTACTAAAATATATTGGCTTCCCATTTCAAAGTCTATTTTCTGGTTCCCCATAGCCCTTTCTAAGCCTAGCCAGATGCATGGGAGGAAGTTCAGTAAGTGTTAACACAATCTCCATGTCCTAAGTGATAGGCTGCAAAATCTAAAAAACTTTGGGCAAAAGGTTTTATTTTCAAGTTTTCATGTTTAGAGAAAGTCTCACAGGCTTGGAACAGGAGCCACAGGAACCAGTACTGCAGTGAGAAAATGAGTTTGCAGCTCAGAAGCAGGGGTTCCTGAATTGGGCTGGAGTTTAGGTGATGGACAGAACCACGCTAGTGCCGTCCCTGCCCTATGAGTTGGCATGCACCCACAACCCACGGAGGAAATAAAACCAGGACAGTGCAGATGCCTCACTGATTCTCTGGCCAAGAAATGTGGCTGTCCTCCTGCAAGCCCCCGTCCACCCAACAGTCACTGCCCACCCACACCTCCTGTTCACCAAGCTCCGAAGGAGGCACAGAAGTGATTATGTCAGCCCTGTCCACCCAAGGGTTCCTTCCTTCAAACACTTACACTTCAGTAAAAGAGGCGAAACTGAGACACAATTACAATGTCCTGCAGTCTCCGAGAGGGTGGGGAGAGAAGCAGGGCAGATCTCAGGACTGCAGAGAGAGAAAGCTGTCAGTCCCGCCATGGGAGGAAGGGACCGGAGCACACAGGTCTCAGGTCTCTCTATGAACTTACTTAAGGACACTCGTTGAACTCCCAGTGACTCTCAAAGAACTAGTCATAAATAAAATTGCTCAGCCTTCCAAAGAAGGAAAATAACAGTTTTAAACACCTTCATTCCATGTTTGTTTATTACAAAAAAGGGAGAGACAGCATCATCTCCGTAATCGACCCTCCGTTAGCTGTCCTACAGGTTAATGGACACCCGCCTGAAGCATTCCAGCTCCCTGCCTGGGTGACCCCACCTGCTACCCAGACAGCTGGCATGGTCATGCCTCCCAGAGCCCTTATGTCACCTACTGAGCATCCAACCTCTTTTCCTAGAATCACTTCAGTATGTGAAGAGTCAGTTCCCAAAGAAAAAAAAGGGAAAAGTACTGTCATCACAACTGCATACCCTTGGTAACCAGGCTGAGCTATAAGCAGACTCCTGCCAGCACCCGAAAGGCCATCACTCTGAGGACACTGGCCGGAGCTTTAGTTACAATATCTTGTTCCACTGCCCATTAGGTGCTCGGCCGCCCACGCTCCTTCCCTACACCCATCCACCAGACCCTACAGTGAATTATTTTTTTTTTAAACCTCTGTAACTAAAGAACCTGATGGGGCCATGTGATAAGGGAACAGTGGCCTAAAAAACCCAAAGTTTCCAATTCCAGCCGTCATGGTTCAACTTTCATGTTCCTCACACAGAAGACGTTAACGAAGGCCCTAAAAATAAGAGGCGCTGGAGGCAGCCAGCGAGATACCTAACACTCAATCAGAGCTGCGAGTGTGAGCAGAGCATTAGCAGTTTTTGGGAGCCAGGCCAAATGTTTTTCCTATTAGAGGAACAAGTCCCTGCGCAGTCAGCAGCCTGGCGAAGGTGGGAGAAGGTGGGGAGGGCACAACGGGGAGGCCCTGGGAAACCCTCTCTCCTCTGCCAGCGTCCACTATGTAGGCAAACTCTTCACAGCCATACTGTTCGAAAAGCTTGTTGAATTTCTCCCAACCTTCAGACCAGAAGAAAAGTGAAAAGCCAGAAGAAGACAGGAAACGAGGGACCCAACAGTCTTTGCAAAAGTCTGCTGCAGAAGAGCTCTGCCTTGCCCAAGATGGGTCTAGCAGCTGTGTCTGGGACAAGGTAGGCTACTGGTTTTCCACCCCTTTCTAAGAAGCCTGCAACCCTGTCCAATGCAGGGGTGTATTCAGCCTCATGGCAGAAAGGCAGAAGAAACCCAGGAGGAATTTAATCTGTCTCCTTTTTAAATCAAGGTCTCAAGGCAAAAAAAAAAAAAAAAAAAAAAAAAAAATTCACTGCTAACCCTTTAATGGAAAGCAAAAACAAAATAGTGCTTTATACCTGTGCCACAGATATGAAATAATTTCTTTTTATTAGAGGACTATCCACTTCAAGTCAAAACGACTCTCAAATTTTGTAGAGGAATGGGCTGGGGTTGTGGCTCAGCGGCAGAGCGCTCGCCTCGCACGTGCGCGGCCCGGGTTCGATCCTCAGCACCATGTAAACATAAATGCATTGCATTGTGTACAACTAAAGTAAATAAATAAATTAAAAAAAAAAATTTGTAGAGGAAGAGGGCAAACTGTTCTCCACCTGATGAAGGTTCCTCGAAGCAGCAACCTCAACTTCTCAGATTTTGTTCGGGGTCTAGTGAATTCTGAACACTCTGTGTAGGACATTTCTGAATCTCTTAATAAGAAAGCTGTATTCAAGAACAGACAGCTTTCTGAAAATCCTCAACAAAACCCTCAGTATATTTTCAGTTAAATGCTACATTAAAAGTTCTCACAAAGTTTCTATCTTGGAGACCTGTCACTTAACTGTCTAGTCTTGTTGCTTTTCACCTCACCTGGTGGCTACAGCTGTGGGTTATTTGACAACTCCAGGAACCACATGCAGACCATGCACCTGTTGGCTTACCCTAACTTCAAGCTTCCTTCTGCTCTGTGCTTCAACCTCTCCTGGAAAGTGTGCCAGCTGCCTGCTGCTGCAGGCTGAAGGTGTGCAAACCAACTTTTTTTTTTTTTTTTTTAAACGAACTGAAGAACAAAAGGAGGCCATGATGCTGACTACCTTGAATGCACTTCTCTAAGATAAATGTGACTTTTAGATTATACGCTTGTTGCCACCTGAAGCGCTCGGAGCACCGGAGCCGCGGGAAGAACTTCAGAAGCAAACTGGAGACAAACAGCCTTTTATTCTGATAACTTTTCTCTCTGGTTCTAACAACTAACTCACGCCAAACACACCACCAAAATGGCGCTGACCCGATCAGCAATTTCGGCCAAGTCACTCCAGATCCCGCAACAAAATCCCGTGAGACTACGGGTGGCGACAATGGCCAAATCTCCACGGCTCATAGTCAACTGCAATTTAAGCCAATCCCCAAACAGGGCTCCTGCATACGCTCTCTGGGCAATTAGTACCACAATTTTGCTTTTTTAATGTGAATTTTAACGCGATAATTTCCAACCTCTTAAATCAATGTGTGCTTCAATGGTGGAGCTCCATGGCAGAGTACCTGCCTGGCATGCATAGGCCCTGGGTTCCATCCCAAGCATCATTTAAAAAAAGAAAAAATGTGCTTCAAAAATCTGATCCACAGTTCCTTGAGATTTCTCAGGATCACACTATTTTCAGGATATCACTATATCATCATTTGCTGTTTTCCCTGTGTTGCCATTTGCACCAAAGGCACAAACAGCAATGGTACTAAAACAGCAGAAACCTACACTCTACTCATGGGCATTAATTCTTCCCTCTATGAACTCCCAGGTGTTTTTTTTAATATATAATTTTAATTATATATATATACATATATATATGTATGTATGTATTAATTGTCGATGGGCCTTTATTTTATTCATTTATTTATATGCAGTGCTGAGAATTGAACCCAGTGCCCCACACATGCTAGGCAAGTGCTGTACCACTGAGCCATAACCCCAGCCCTGGTTTTGGTTTTAATGCCAGTTTCATTTAATGAGGTCTTAATGAAACACTGCAACCTATTAATTCTATATTAACACTCCATGGGCCACATATTAATACTCCATGGGCCACATACACCATCTGGTCCCATTCCAAGTAAGACTCTGTCCTGAACAGAACCCTCACTCTGTTCATGGAACACCACTGTTACTTGAAAGAACAACTAAGAGACGAAGTGCAGTTATTCTGACTGATGTCTGGGTATGTGGCTGATACTTTCTTGAGAATGAGTGAAGTGAGCCTGTCAGTTCACTGAAACTAACTGACAGTATTTATCGCCTATGATAAATTCAAGCTTTCAAGTAAAAAATAGAATTTTAGAAAACTTGCCTCTGCTGCCAGTTTGACAGCTTCGTAATGCTTAAAGGTTCTTTGATGAGGCTGATGGTGATATTAACAATGGTGGTTTCTTTGATCTTGTATTATGAAATATGTCAACATTGAGAAGACCTGCAGAACTCAGTGAAATAGTGTTTTCCAAACAAACCAAGAATTGAGTTTTCAGAGCACACAGAAGAGCCACTCACATGAGATAGACCAAGGGACACAGACAGGGTTCTTTATTCTACACGACAACTGACCTCTCAGAAACCACCACCTGTCAACTGTGACTATCAAAAATACCTATTATCTGAAAAGGCTATTAAAGCACTCTTCCTTTTTCCAATTACTTACCTATCCTAGCCACAGACTTCCACCCAAATCTATCACAACAGATTGAAGGTAGAAGCAACTGAGAGTCCAACTGTGTTTTATTTAAATCAAGCACAAGGGAGATGTCAGACCTGACCACTCTTCTAATTTGGGGGAGGGGGTGGGGGGGCTTGGAAATTGTCCTTCATAAAACTATATAATTTGTGTTCACAAGTAAAGGAATTACTGTTTCAAATATATTTTGGATTTCTCATTTTTTTTTTATTTCTAATATAATAAACATTGGTAGATAACACCCATAGGAACAAAGCTCTTTAGAGGCTGCAATAATTTTCAAAAATTTTTTTTAGTTGTAGATGGACACATACCTTTATTTATTTTTACGTGATGCTGAGGATAGAACCCAGTGCCTCACACATGCTAGGCCAATGCTCTACCACTGAGCCATAACCCCGGCCCTTCCGATAATTTTTTAACACACAAAGTATCCTTAGAACCTAACGGTTTTGTTTTACTTTATATGCAAAAAATTTTAAATGTCCACTTTGTTTACTTAATATGTCCAAATAAAAGTAATAAAAGTGGGTTTCTGGTATTGTAGGCCATAACTCGTACACCTGAAAAGCTTGGCTTTTTAAACTGCATGCTTTGTTATCATGCTGAGGGATCATCTCTTAAAGAGTCCTTAACTTTTACACTAAAACTGATCCAACAGCTTCTTTTACTCCGTCACCCACTCACAGAGGAGTTACTGAGGGCTTTCTAGATGCTGCTGAAGAGTCAGCAACTCTGCCCTCATGAACAGACATTATGGTCCTGGGGTGTTCTTCCAACCACCTACTTACATATTCATTCAATGAAATAGAGTATCTACTTCCTTTAGGGCACTGTGCTTAGCCACCACCTCAGAACCAAAATCGATACACCTAAAAGTCCTTTTTCATCAGGATTATAAATTCTGCGTTCAAATTTTCTTAAAATTTTATTCAATTGCAAATTTCCTTGAAGAGATTTCTATATCCTAAATCTGAAGGCTATTGTCTCATTCATTTTTCCTGCCCACAATTTTATGATAAAAATAACTAAAATTTCATGGTAAGAAATTCACCGACAGGATTCTGGCACACACACAGTCACCACCCTAATTCACTTTCTGCTCTTTCCAATAACAAAAGAATGTCCCTTGCTAAAGACAGCTTCTGGCATGGGTAGGGAGACCCTGGACCATCATCCCTCGAAGACTCCAGAGAAGTGAAAAGTTACCCCTATGGGCAGGATGACCTGAGACTGCACAAATATCCTTATAAAGCTAATTAGGCAAGTGATGGCATACATAAACACCACTGTGAAAGTCATTAAAGCAAGATTCCAGAGGAAACTGAAAGATAATTGTCCATTAGTCACACAGGCTGAACATAAATGACTCCTTCAGAAATTCAACTTCCTAACGAGGTTTTTAGATTCAATCACAACTTTTAACATGCTCACATGCACACACACATGCACAGAACCACTACATACAATCAGAACTACCTAGAAAAACAGTGTGGGAAGTAAAAATGGTCACACAGAGACCCATCCCAAATCTATAAGTTGGGTGTAACAATTTTGTGCTTCTGTGTACTTTGCAATTTCCAAAGCAAGGTAGTGTATAAAAAAAAAGTTCCTAAGAAAATCCAGCTATGAAGGAAGGGGAAAGGGCTTTAATTTATAAAAGGGATCTGTCATTCCCAGGGATATGCAGGGCCATTTCATAAAAGGGTTTGATCATAAGCAGGACTTTGATTCTTTCAGTAAAGGTCTGAGCACAAAGTACGAGGTGAGCTACAAAGCACAGGTGTGACTTCTGCTAATCAACAGAATTCACCAAGATAGTGGAAAGCAGTATACACCCTGGAGTCAAACAGACTGGATTCAGATCCCAGTTCTGCCACTTACTACTGATCGTTTGATTACATTTTCTAAGCCTCAGTTTCCTTGTCCATAAAATGGGAATGCCAAAACTACTCTCACATGGATAATTATGGAAGTTGTCCAGCTTGGGGATATGCTAATATTGCTATTTTTATTGGAAAGGGGGGGTGGAGAATAATGCACACATGGTAGCATATAGAGAAATTGAGAGAGAGGACCAATTTGGTTTCAGACGATCAGGGAAGATGGGGTGGGGGGCACTTAGAGAGGTGCAAACTCCCTCTTATGAGGCTGAATAGGAAATTTCCATTCATCAATATTGTTCTTGGGCTTCATGATGAAACATTCTTAGTCAGTGATTCTTAAGCTTTCTTTGAGTCACAGCCCTCCCTGAGAGTCAAATGAAATCTATCAAAGGAAACTCTCCCCAGAAAATGCTGACAGTTAAAAAAAGGGGGGGAGGGGGGGTAAGGGTTATGGAGTCCAAACAAACAACCCATTCATAAGCCTTAGCTAAAGACACACAGTGCTTAGACTTTAGGATGCTATTGATTTTGAAATGAAGCCCAAGGTCACCTGGCCCAGCCTCATGATTCAGATGTACAAACATCAAGCTCCTCTCCCACCCCATCTTATCTCAGGGACAGCATCCACCCTGCTGTGCAAACTCAGAACCTGCTTATCACCCTGGAAAATCCCTCTTCTTCAGTCCCTCTCCATACCTAGCCTGCCACCAAGTCTTGTCCACTTTAACTACAGCCCCATACGTCCATCTCCACCTCCTCTTTCAAGTTGCCATCCTCCTCTGTCAGGACCTCTTCCCTTGTAACCTGTCACCCTCACGGGTGCCCCAGGCTCCCTCCAACCTGGCCTCGCCACAGCAGGCCAAATGAACTTTTAAAACTCATCACGTACCACCCCACACCCACTTCTCTCTCTTCCACAGCTTTCCAAGAAACCACAACAAGCAAGGGCAATTTTCTTGTTGAAAGGAAGTTGTACCACTATGTCATTGATAACAAAGAGTGATACAACTCTGGAATAGGTAAAGGGGAGAGAAATAGTGATGTGGAAAACGCATGGTGGAGAAGACCTGGATTAAGTACCAAAAATTTCAACAGCTCCTATTTATATTCCCAGTTACTTAGGAAACTAGGCCCATATGTATAATACACATAATCGATGTTCAACAAGGTAAACAAAACAATATTTCCCCATTCTACCCTCTAGTTTGGGAAATTAAAAGTACAAAAACAAATTATTCACGTTCCCAATGTCCAAAATTATCGACTTTTAATGTCTTCATATATTTGCACCTTTTAAAAAAATATTTTAAAGAATTTATACAATGCAGAGAAGCAAATATAAAAATAAACCAACTCAAATGCCAACACAGAGAAAATATTAACATTAATCAAAAAAAAAAAAAAAAGAAAGAAAGAAAAGAAAGAAACCACCATTCAAATATGGATTCATAGATGCATAGGTATAAAAATAGTTTTACAAAAATGGGAATCATATCCCACATATTATTTCCATTGTTTATATACTGAACTTAAACTTAAGAAATCTTGACTCTAGAAATAAAAAATAAAATTAAAATGAAATTTAGGATAAAGAGGTATTGGGGCTGGGGCTGTAGCTCAGTGGTACAGCACTTGCCTCGCATGTACAAGGTCCTGACTTCCATCCCCAGCACTGCATTAAAAACATAATAACAATATTAGGAGGTTAGTGATTTTTTTAATTTATTTTTTATTCTAAGTTGTTAGAAATGACGGCAGAATGTATTACATTTCATATTATACTTGTGGAGCACATTTTTACATATCTCTGGTTGTATACAAAGTATATTCACACCATTCGTGACTTCATACATGCACTTAGGGTAATGATAGCCATCTCATTCTACCATCTTTTTTTTCCTTCACCCTTTTGCCTCCTCCCTCCCCCCCCTCCCCATTGGCCATTCTAGTGTTCCTCTAATCCTCCTATGCTCCCCATCCCAACGAGGTCCAGTTTCGGGAAGAGTCAGCTGACTCCACTTGGAAAGATGTGGACACTAGCATCCCAATCCTTTTCTAATTTTTCCTCTGCTTCCAGACTCCTGTTCAGTCACACCAGTTCTGCAGAACCTGGGCCTGTAACCTTCACACCTGCCATCCATGATTCACAACTGTCTGGCACCAGCTCCCCCTGAGTGTAGGCAGGTGCACATGATCACCTGCTCCCTGCAGCGCATCCATTTCTGAACTCCTGACTTGGATTCTGCTTTCAATTGCAGAGATTCCAACACTTCCTCCAAATAGGGACCATGAGTGATGGAGTCACTGCTGTGTCCTCGGTGTATAGCAGGTGCTCAAAAAAACTTTGCTGAGTGATTGAATTTGTAACTACAAAATGGTGTCAATGTTGCTCGTCACCTTTTAAACCACACACAATGCATATGTGGACCATAGAAAATAATCCAAAGCCTTGAATTCCTCACTTAAGACCTCTAAAAAAAATTTTGCTAGGAATCTTTATCACAATTGTACAAACTGCCTCCTTCCTGTTTGATATTTTCCCCTTGGTAAATTGAAAAGGGAAAGAAAAAAAAAAAAACACACACACACCTCTAAGGTGGCAGTACTAGAAACTGAACCCAGGGCCTCACAGTGCTTGGACAGCATTCTATCACTGAGCTACATCCCCAGCCCTTGTTTAAATTTTATTTTGAAGCAGGTTTTCACTAAGTTGCCTGAAAGTACCTCAACCTCCTGAATAGCTAGGATCACAGGCATGTGTCACCTCACCTAGCCAGGTGGCCTTTTAAGAATAAATGTTTAGGGCAACATGCAATTTAAAAAAAAAAAAAAAATGTTTACATGGAAGAAAAGTAAACTAGGGCTAAGGGTATAACTCAATGGTACAGCACTTGCCTAGTACAGGTGAGAGCCTATATTCAATCCTCAGAACAGCATAAAGATTAAAAAAGAAGAAAGAAAAAGGAAACTAAAATTTAGAAAATAATTCAAGTTGTATTTCAAACTCTAAGCTGCTATCACACCACACTAGGATCCTACTGGCATGATAAAGTGAATTATTTGTGACTGATTACCATTTACAACTCATCTTAACCATTCCTTACCTATAGCTACTCTTAAAAAATCCAAAACTGTAGAATTGCTTGTAGAATGCTTTTTTGTTTCCCCTTCAGCAAACTTCTCTGAAAGCCAGATACTCAGGATGGGTAAGCACCACAGCGTGAGGCACAGCTCCCCCAAGCACACATTTCACAACTTCATTCTGCATTTCCAAAAGGATACTCCACAGCAAACAAGACGACATTGGATAGATTTTTTTTTTTTTTTAACACTTAGTACTCATCAGAATTTGCACCTTTGAAACTAAGCATGGGAAGAACAATGTTACTATGATTTGACAGAACGCAGCTGGATTTGAAGAGTTTACTTAATATTTACTGCCCATGAAGCTGGCCATCTCCCCAGACTTCTATATGAAAGAGTTGGAAGCTGGCAGCTTTCTTGACAGAAGTCGGTGACCAGCCAAAAATTAAGATGCAACATGGAGGCTTCTTTCTTTCCTTTAAGTCTCCCCAACACACACACACACACACACACACACACACACACACACACACTAGAAAGGATTACAGGATTCATGTGGGTGATTTTCCAGATCTCAATGACAAGTCCACCCTGTTTGCAGGCATAGAAGCTACAAGGACCCCACCATTCTGTGCATCTGATTCCCATGGAATTCCCCTGGGCTCCTCTGGCTCCTAGCACTGGCCCTTTAACAAGAACTCACTGTCAGGATCCCCCTTGGCCCTACAGGACTTCAACTACCTCCCCTACCTTCTTAACTGACAAATAATTTTAGGAAAATGATTGCTTCTGGCTGACAGTTGCTATATCAATGATGAATGTGACCGAGTTCTAAATAAAGGATTTCGGAGGTATCCAAATTCAGACAGGCTTTGCTTGCTTAGAACACACACAGCACCCAATTATGACATTTCTCTTCTTCTCCAGTTAGCACTCTTAAACACCCTAATATTTTTCCCCCAAGTGTTGTTTATGTTCTCTCATCTAAAAGAAACAAAGCAGCCATGGTCACACGTAAGCCAAATTAATCTTTTGAGAAAACATCACAGTTTGCACAGCAGAATCACCCAGTCCCTGCTGACTCTGTGTGCTACGAGAGCTTCCTGAATATTTGAAACCTAAACCAAGTAGGGGCCATGTTAATTTTAAAAAGAAGACGAAGAATAAAGAAGCCAGTTCTGATGCCAGTACTCCCCAGCCTCCTGTCCAGGACAACTCACCCACCCAAAACCTAGTTCCCCGAGGCCTGGGTAATCGTTTTCCATCACTGAGATTATCTTCAAGCAAAAGTCCTTACATTTGACTGAGCTATTGTCTAAAACAAATATTTTATGGTGTACACCCTGTTTGGAAGGTTTAAATGTCCTTTTGATCTGTTCCCCCTAAGAGCTTAATGCCATACGTAAACAGGGAGGCATGTTTAACACAAAACTAATCCATGTCATTTTTACTCAAAAATAGTCCTTACAGGGCTAAGCCTGGAATAAAGTGCACACAAATGGCGAGGCTTACACTTTCTATCTCATGTAATAAAAGTTATAGTTCAGACCTTTCACTTTTATCTCTATTATATAATTTTATTTTTAAAAAATGATCTGAAAAATCTGATTAAGCTTGCATTCATCAAACTGGCAGATTTCAAGGTGGGCTCTTAATACTGGGTTACTCCGATGCCATTTCCATAAGACATTCTGGTTATCGTTGGTGGCCTTCAGGGGCAAGACGTCACTCTGTGCGGCAACTGGGAGAAATCAGATAGGGTTTGGGGTTAATGTGGCAAAAGGAAACAGCTTCTATTTAAAGGTCTTTGGGGGAAAGAGGGAGTCAGAAACACAAGGGATCTTAGAGTTTACAGTTCTCCGAGTGCACTCGGAACAGCTATTATGGCTCTACATTCCCCTCAAATAGGAAGGACAACAATATTAAGCAGCTAACATGAACAGCAGAATGGGAACTCGACTTTCTTTACAGGAATGTTTTTTCAATAACCATAGGAAAACCGCAGGAGATGTGTAAGAAAAAATTCAGACATATGCTAAAATTATACTTAGGTTGGCTTCAAAGGGGTTCTTTAGAAAACAAAATTGTTTGGTGAACGAGAGGTACCTTATTCCAAGTGAAAACTAAGGAGGTTTGGGATTTTACAAAAGAATTGTTTCCCTCCCATTTTCAGAAGGGCTTAATTTTAAATGAAAGATGGACTAAGTTCTACAACCAATAAAACAGCAGAACCACAGTTCTGGTTGTGGGAGGCAGTGATGTCAGAAGTACACACAGGAAACTCGGTGACACTCTGGAAGGCTGGGACTACCAGATAAGATGGTGCTGGGAGTCAGGGCAAAGACCCATCTCTTCCATGCCTTTTCTGCCGGCACCCGAGCTCACTGGAGGGAAGTTAGTTAGCGTCCTTGACCTGCCTCCTGCCATAGCCCATGCCCGCCATGCTTCAGGAAATGTCCCGGGAAGGCCAGCAAGGTAGACCCAGCGTGGCTCTACAGTGCATGTTATATGAAGAAAAGGATAAAACCAAAACGGTGAGACAGGTGAACCCAGGATGGTGATCAGGAGAACGTCACTGTCCCTGCTCCTGTCACCTCGAGATCAGGAAACATACCTCCAAAGGGAGGGAGACAGAAGCCTGTTGAATTTTGTTGCTAGCTACAAAAATTACTTACTATAAATAGTTGTCAGTGTCTGAGAAACAGCTATAAGAAACTTCTGCCAGGAAGAGCCAATTAAAATATAATCCTATACCACAAAGTGTGCTCTTTTCCCCCTCTGTGCTCTGTAGCCGCCTCAAATGCTGTCAAAACCCAGATACAGCTGCAGAATCTTGGCTCACATAGATTTTAAAACAGTCTGTAAGACAGCTTTGAACAATAACAACAACAACGAAAGCATAGGCTTAAAATTATCAGGGAAATGTTATATCGTTTGCATAACATATTTGCTTTATTGAATAATTATGTAAGGAAAATAATCCTGGAAGTCAGAAAAACTAATACAATGAAGACATCCAGCCCTAGCAGATGCTCCCCATGCCAGACCTGCTCATCACGTCCTCTAGACCCTCACCATTTAGTAAAGCAGCATTAGGTGCTGATGCTAACATTCAGAGCCTTGTTCACAGCCAAAGTGGGTTTTTGGCACAGTGAGTCAAAACAGGCAATTCTGAAAATTGGACTGAAGTTTTCCTTCGAGAGCCAGGCAGAAGTGAACAGTGACAAGCTTGGTCAGTGACCAAAGAAAGGCAACGTTTTTCTGGTGATAGCAATGGACACGTGGCAGCCTTAGGGATGGTGTCAAATCCAAACACTCCTTGAAACAAAGGAAGATGAAGTGCAAGGCCACTTAACAAGAGTACCCCAGAGACTTTCCAAAATGCCTTAGGAAATCCTTCAGGAAGAGCTGGAGAGTGGCTGCAGGAGTTCACAGGGTTAAAAGCACCTTTCCAAAAATCAATGAGCCACTACTCAATTTGGAATTTGTTAAAAAAAAAAAAAAAAAAAAGTGTCCCTAACAAATCTCTATGCTGCCTGAAATTTTTAGCAATAAGAATTAAGGAAGAAAATTTTTTTAAAAAAAAAAAAACTAGTTTTTGGAAAGGCACAAAATGATTAATCATCGTGGGCTAAAGAATTCTGCATTTAAAATTTCTTCAAACAGTCCACTAGATCGAGCTCATTTGACACTCAAGAGTCAACAGGCCAACACCAAGTTTTTCTGCTACTTCCCTTCCTCCCCTTCCCCCAAATCCAAACCTAGGTGTATTAGAAAAACATTAGGTTTTATGTGTTACTAGCTCAACCAGGTCTACAACTTAGTTCCAATACAAATAACATTTACCACTTGAAGACCTCTTTCCTTGTTTGTAAAGTAGAAGAAAATCTTACAATTTGAGGATGGAGGTAAGGGGAAAAAAAAGTTTGGCCCTAGAGGACAGCTGACAGTTTCCGTTCCTTCCTCCACTCCCTCACCTTTCACCCTTTCCAAGCCCTCAGACACACTGGGGTTCTCTCGTGGCCTCCCCATCTACCTTCCCTTCCTATCTTCTAGGATGTCGAGTTTGACTCTGTAAAGGAAGTGAAAATGGTGATCTGTTCTAATTAAACAGATTCCTACAAACAATAAAGGAGCCTGTCCTGCAAAGTTAGTCTAGGATGAAGAGCAATAAATACCAGAAATCTCTGGTTGAATTCAAGAGCCCAGTCTTGGGCTGGGGTTGTGGCTCAGTGGTAGAGCGCTCACCTAGCACGTGCAAGGCCCTGGGTTCGAACCTCAGCACCACATAAAAATAAAGGTATTGTGTACAACTACAATCAAAAAATAAATACTAAAAAATAATAATAATAAAGAGCCCAGTCTTGCAGGTTCCCAGAACAGAAACCTAGACACACATCAGAGGTGAAAGGACCTGGGAAATACAGAAAAGGTGTCTTGAGAGCTGGAGAACACAGCCCCTGCAGGGCAGGAAGAAGAAGTGTGGGATGGGGATCATGCTGGCCTCAAACTGACTGCCCTGAAGACCAGCTCCATCCTAGCAGCAAGTTCGGTTTCCATGGGGTGAAGGAGGAACAGTGAGGCCCTCTGCTCATCTCTACTCTCCTTCAGATGCAGGGTCCATCCTGCACATCAAATTGTACATCAAAGTTGCTTTGGGTGGTGGTGGGGGGGTGTCGATCAAAGAAGGATAAATACTTACAACATGCATGACTGGTGAAAGTTAAGAATTCACCACATAAAATTAACCTTAAAATGAATAGGCCAGCAAGGCGTGGTGGCGCACGCCTGTAATCCCAGCGGCTTGGGAGGCTGAGGCAGGAGAATCACAAGTTCAAAGCCAGCCTCAGCAATGGCGAGGCACTAAGCAACTCAGTGAGACCCTGTCTCTAAATAAAATACAAAATAGGGCTGGGGATGTGACTTAGTGGTTGGGTGTCTCTGAGTTCAATCCCTGGTAAAAAGAAAAGATGAACAGGCCGAACGGAAGAGAAAACAGGGAAGAAAAGAATAATGAATAGCCAAATCCTAAATATGAATGGTCGATTTTGGTTTGCACTGTAGGGTTTTCATTCTGGAAACACCCCTTCTTATCCGTGCTCCATTTCACCACCGGGAAGGATCCTTGAAGATATCTCCTACCCAACCTGGCTTAAACAGGCAACCCTGCAGAAGCCTTCTCCATCCCTTACAGGCTGGGTTAGGTGCCCCCAACCTTGGTCTCCATGGCAGGCTCACTACTCATCTGACAGCACCTATCAGTGTTCCAATGACTCTTCCACTAGACTGTAAACACAGTAAGGAAGTATAACAGGCATCAATCTTGTTTGATGTTATGCCCCATACGCTTAGAAAACAGTATGGCACCTTGAAGATACTCAATAAATTCATTCAACAAATATCAAGCACTTGCTTAATTTCAGGAATTATTAATGGAAGTGGGAAAACTGTTAATATTACCAGTAATGAGAGGCTTGGGGTCACTCCATGGTACAGCATGGATGCAGCATGCATATGGCCCTGGGTTCAATGTCCAGCAACACAAAAAATATTTTTAAACATCAGCAATATGTACATATATGCCTGCATGACTAATGTGATTCTACAACGTGTGCAATCAGAAAAATGAGAAATTATACCCCATTTATGTATGATATATCAAAGTTCATAAATGCATTATAATGTTATGTGTAACTAATTAAAACAATTTTTTTTAATTTAATACCAGTAACAAAATGGATACAAATAGAAACATTGACAATATACCATTGCTTGGCTTAACAGGCACTTTGTTTCTACTAACAGATATGTAGTATCTGAAAAGTTCAGGTGAAATGAGCTCCCCCATATACAGCTGGTGGAAAAGTGCTTGATTGGAATGAAATTTAACAATCCTTCTGAAGGTAATCTGATGACAGGATCGAGAACCTGGAAAAGGTTCATACCATGAACCTAGTCTAGTAATCTCACTCTTAGGAAGCTCAGTAACTATAAAGAAAAAAACTGATATACAAGGCTATTCACCATGGTATTGCTTACATTAGAGAAAAATGGAACAATAGCAATGGGTAAACAATGGAAAAATGGTAAACTATTTTATATGATGGAATAGGATACATAAGTTTTCAAAGAATATTAAGGATAGGGGAAATGACTCTAATTTTTTTAAACATTTATTTATTTGCTTTAGTTGTACACAATGCAATGTATTTATGTTTACGTGGTGCTGAGGATCGAACTCGGGCCACGCATGTGCTAGGCGAGCGCTCTACCGCTGAGCCACAACCCCAGCCCGACTATAATTTTTAATTACAGTAACATGCATAATTCACCATTATAGCTATGTTTAAGTGTACAGTTCTCCTGCATGAGGTTCATTCTCACTGTTCCATAATTATCACCATCCATCTACAGAACTTCATCTTCCCAAACTGAAACTAACCATTGTCCCCATTTCTCTCCTCTATCTCCAGCCCCAGCTGTCACCATTCTCCCTTCTGCCTCTAAGAAACTGACAAATCTAGATTCCTCACATAAGCAGAATCATACATGTATCCTCTTGAAACTCTCATAATGTCTTTAGCAATAATGACTTTAAAGTTCATCTACACTGTGGCATGTATCAGAATTTCCTTTCTGTTTAAGGCTGAATAATATTCCATTTCACATACTCCACATTTGATCCATTCATCCACTGATGAATACTTGAGTTGGTTCTACCTTTGACTATTGTGAATAATGCTGCTATGAACATGGGTGTACAAATATTTGTGCAAGTCTCTGCTTTCAATTCTTTGGAGGCATATAGCTAGAAGAGGAATTGTTGGATCATATGGCATTTCTATGTTTAGCTTTTTAGAATTTTTGTAATTGGGAGATGGACACAACACTTTTACTTATTTTTATGTGGTGCTGAGGATCGAACCCAGTCTCACACATGCTAGGCAAATGCTGTACCACTGAGCTACAACCACAGCTGCCCATACCATTTTTTTAAATTTATGTATTTACTTATTCATAATGCACAAGTATATCATATTTTTACATACAACTGCTTGTATACAAAGTATATAAGTACCATTCAGATCTTTAACCCATACCATTTTTTACAGTAACTTCACCATCTTACATTCCTCACCAACAAAGCCTAAGAATTCAAACTTCTTCACATTCTCATCAACACTTATTTTTCTGGGGGGTTTTAGTTTTGCTTTTCCCCCTTTTTAATAGCCATTTTAATGGGTGTGCAATGGCATCTCATTGTGGTCTTGACTTGTGCTTCCCTAGTGATTAGTGATGCTGGGCATCTGTTCATGTGCTTATTGGCCATTCTTCTTTGGAGAAATGGCTATTCAAGTCTTTCACCCATTTTTGAATCGAGTTGCTTATAATATATTAAGTGACAAAAGTATGATCTAAACATTATATTTTAACATATAGAAAATATATGCAAGCCCTCTTCACAAAGACAGGAAGGAAACATAACAAATAGTTAAAGCTTGCTTCTGTATAGAAAGATCATGTGCTTTCCATACTTCCTTTGCAACATTTCTACAAAGAACACATACGACTCATGTGATCAGGGAAAGGAGACATAAACCAATTTTTAGAACTTCACAACCTAACTAGAGAGTCAAGGTTGCGATTGACTTTGAAAAGTTTTTCAAATGAGAACATCATGATAAGGAGCCTCTGGAGTTATCTCCAGGAGAAAGACTCAATCTACTTCTGCTTGTCCTGTCCGTCAAGGCCCAGAACAGGTGCACTCTAGCACCCCGTGACCATTCCTGGGGGGTGCTGACAACAGAATGGCTGGCAATGACCAGCACTCTGTCCTTTCACTCCCTCTCATCCCCACCCCAGCAGAGGTTCCCTCCCTCAGATCACTAGCAAATACAGGGCACAGGAAAATAAAAGGTTTTCTCCCTCCTGATAGAACTTGAAAACTAGTTCAAAGGAAGTAAACATAATTAATGGCCAGCAAAGAATAAAAATGACATATTGAATGACCACACAAAGATGTGCCTCAGGGTTGGGGGACAGCTCAGTGGTGGAGCACTTGCTGAGAATGTGAAGGTCCTAGTTATCATCTCAACACCACAAAAAAGATATGCCTGAAATCACATTAACATAGGCCCCATCCCTAAGAAAATCCCATTATTCAGACAAGGCTGCCTCTTTGTCTTTCAACTGTTCGTCAGAAAGCACCTTGATAGTTCTGTATTCCTGTTATAGACGAATTAAGTGCTTTTAGGAATACAGAACGTTTTAACATTTAAGAGAATACATTTCCAGTTTAAAAAAAAATACTCAGGTTATAGTCTGTTAGATTCCGTATTAGGCAAATCGATTATATTGTAAAATCATTTACAATGTAGACTTCACTGATACCGATTGCCTGCTCCATGCTAGTTTCTCCTGGAGAGCACCCAGGACAGAGATCACCTGTCCAACGGGTTTAAAGAGAAATTTAAAGAAATATTCGTTACCTAAACAAAGAATATTTAAGGATCAAACTCTTAAGTCACAACAGATCCCTTAAAGATGCCAGAAACCTATTTTAGACCTCACAGAAAATGGAAGAATGGACATAGCTTGGATGATAGTCAACAATCTTGAGATGCTAATGTACCTCTCTCCCAGATTTTCCCAATCACCATCCCCGCCCCAAGATGTTACAGCAGAGGTTATGAAACTACTTCAACAAAACAGATACCTGGGCAGTGGGTGGAACTCAGTGGTAGAGTGCTTGGCTAACACGCAAGGCCCTGGGTTGACCCCCAGCACTGCAAAAATAAACAAATTTTACACACACACAGAGAAATGCCCTGGGTGTTACCAGCATTGCCATGGTCCATTCCAAGAGGCATTATATTTATGTAGGCTGTTACTGATAGAGCAAACACCGCTTTCTTTTGCCCTGACATATTGTGAACAAAAAATAATTGGTTTGCTACCACGGGATTCAAAAGGAAAAATACTGACCAAACCTTCAACAATAAAAGGAAAAAATAAACTGTAACAGTAAGTGCTTTAACAAGACAGAGATGATGCATCATTTATAAAGTCTCTAAGGCAGTTTCATTAGGGAAAGGCAGCAACCAGGGGACTGTGTGAAAACATAGTTAAGAAATAGCAAATAAAGATAATACAGAGGTGGCAGAGACAAGAGCATGCTTGTCAGATACCCTGTCTTCCTGTACACTGACCCTTCCCTAGCACACCTGCCCTTTAACAGTCACATGGCTCTCCCTGGCCAATGAGCTGCATTGGAGGTACCATCCAGAGCCAAAGCAGGAAGAGCCCCAAACCACACTCCAGTCTCTTCCCCAGACCCTGAAGGATCTGGCCTCAGGCTCTAGATGCTAAAACCCTACCAGCATGGAGTCGAGGCCCCATCCTGAATTGCAATGCTTAGCACCAGCAAGGGAGAAGCAACTGCTGTTATAGTAAGCCTCTGAATTTGGGGGACTCGTGTGCTGTGGCATGCAACTTGCCAATCTCGACTAGTGTGACAAACATAAAGATATTAAATTCACAAAGCAGCATCAACCACATGGGACAGTGTTAACAGATGCACAGGAGTCTTCAGAGCTTAAAGGCAGGGGAGACGCAAAAGGGCCCTGTTTATACTTATGAGTAAGAATGAGGCCAATGGAGAAATTGCCAGGACAGGAATTCTGGGATTCAGTCTCTCAACCCAAACTACCATCACAAGATACAACAGACACACACCCAAGCTTCCCTTCCCTGATGATCTGAGTCCAAGAGGCAGGAAGCTAAGATTCCTGATTATTCTTTCTGACATCCCCTATCCACACATCATGCAAAAGCACTAAAGAAAACTTGACTTCAGGGCTGTCAGCATCATCTCAGACACTCCCTCTTATTAATTTATGGAGTTACTCCTAGGATTAAAAATATGGAGCAGCCGGGCACCGTGGCGCATGCCTGTAATCCCAGCACTTGGGAGGCTGAGGCAGGAGGATCTCAAGTTCAAAGACAGCCCCAGCAGTGGTGAGGCACTCACCAACTCAGTGAGACCCTGTCTCTAATAAAAACGCAAAAAGGGCTGGGGATGTGGCTCAGTGGTCCAGTGCCCCTGAGTTCAATCCCCTGTACAAAAAAAAAAAATTTAAAAAAAAAAAATATATATATATATATACACACACACATATATGGAGCAGTTACTAACACAGACAATTCTTACTCAAGAGAACAGAAATAGTTTATCCAAGAGGAGAAAGGACAAAAGCCCAGCCAGAGGCTGCCTGCTTCATTCCTGCCAGGGAGCCTGGAGTTGGAACCCATTGATCCCACAACCTGTAGCCTCACCCACACTGGATGACAGCTGGGTCCAGAATTGCCTTTCCTGCTATTTCAGAGTCCACCTCAATTCATAAAATTTTGTCATCTAGTTACTATCAAAAGGATACGACCTTCCAAATACCCCTTATCCCTACAATCATCCTGAGACCCTCTTAAGTAAATACTTCAAAATGGAGAGATCTCTCATATTGTAGCTTAGTGAAATCTCTGAATGATAAAATGAATAAAATGCATGTTATCCACTTTATCTCTTCTGATGGGGTGAATGGATATCACAGTGAGCAACTCTAAATAATAATTAAGAAATCCTATTACTGGTAGACACAAATGTCCTGGCTGAGCAAATAAAGGAAGGGGGGGCACTGGCTGGGTGGATACCTCCCTGTGTCACTTGCAAACTGACTATTTCTGAGAAAAGAGCTCATCTTCCCAACTGGTTCCTTCCGCATCAATATCCAAGAGGGAGGCAGTAAGAAGGGGTCAAGTAAGACAGGCTCAGTGAGGTCTGGGTGGCAAAAGCATGAAAAATAGGAAAGAAAAAAAAACTAAATTTTATTTCATTCTTTGTAAAGGGAGAAAGCAGAGAGACACTCTTTTTAACCCATTTCTAGGGAGCCATAACCTCAAAGGTAATGCACGCAAAGACAGAACTGTCCTGATGAGTATCACGATACATGTGAGTGTCCAGGAAACCGGTGCTCAGAGTTGCTGTGTCCGTGTCCTTTACTCTGTGGCCTGTTACAACAGGCGATCGGAGCAGCTCCTGTCTCTAAGCCTCACCCACCAACAGCAAGAGGGGCCTCCTACTTAAGTCGGTCTCCTCCTGGGGCGTTCCTGATGTGACAGCACGTAGCTGGGTTCCAGCCTCACTGGCACCCGTACCCACTCCTCTGCAGGCTCATTCGCATCAACAGCACCAATCAAGGCCGGGCTTCGACTGTGCTGACTGCGCCAGCCCTCTGGTCACTTCCCTCTGGGCCCTCTCCCAGGCACTCCAATCCCTGCCATTCTTTTCAATATGACCTGTAAGTAGAGGACACTCACGTCTGCTCTCAGCCCTGATTGCCCCTCTCAGTTCCAGCACCCAACCCAGCGGCCTCCCTGGCACACCTCCTTCTCCTTTGGTAGCACTCCGCCAATAGGTGCAGAGCCGCCTCTCCGTGGTGGTGCATCCTCTGGGTGTGTGTATGCTGCACCACAGCCCTGACCTGTGCTGCTCCCTGCCCTTCCCCATATCTAATTCACCCCCTTGTCCAGCTGATTTCACCTCTGAAACAGTTCCTGGGCCTGTGAACACTTGTCCATTATTGTCTCTCTGGTTTCAGAAACCAAATATCTCAATGAAGCAAGAAATGGTGTTGCATGAAGGTGGTTGCCCCATCCACAGATGCCCGCTTCTGATTAGTCTTCATGTAAGACCAGCCACCAGGGTCCTTTCCAAGGGCATTCTGATCACTCCACCTCCTTGCTGAAAGCCTTGGAAGAATCCCCACGGCTCTTAGGCTAAAAGACGAAAATTCTCAATGTGGCCTGACATACTGACATGGAGAGGTCCCTGCCTGCCTCTCCAGTCTTGTGTCACCCTGTGTTATCACTTGCTTAAAACACTCTAGCCTCTGAGAGCAGCTTTCAGTCTCTAGCACATACAGTGTCCCCTCTTTCAGGGCCTTTGTACCTGTGGTTATTTTGCCCAGAAGGCTCTTCCTTTCTTCTTTAATTGGCCACCCTTGTCGTCCTGCAGAGCTCACTCTAATGCTATTTCCTTAGGTGAGGTTTTCCTGACCCCCAGATTCAGGTAGGTACCCTTTTACACACCACCAGAGCCCCACGGCCCTTTCCCTTATAACTCCATACACAAACTTTGGCAATTTGCCCACATAACTATTAAGATGAGTGACAGGGTCCAAGACTAGAGGAATTACGGCAGACACAGTCTCAGCTTTGCTTACTTATACTTCCAGCATCACAGCGCCAGGCAGATATGGCAATGTTTTTAAAAAAAAATCTGTCAAACAGTTGCCTAAAACTTTAGACTCCATTCTGTGAAATACTGCTCCTCCAAACTTGTCATGTTAATGTTCAAAAAAAAGCTAACCATCTGATGACTCCGAATTTCAAAAAGATGAGAAACGGAGATTAGGACACAGTAGACGGGATAAACGGAAATAAAGAATGTAAGTCATGTGGGTAAAGGAGACGTACAAGTTTATAGGGCTGACTTCAGACCTCTGGAGATTATGGAAGACGATAACAGAAACATCCAGTCGTGTTTTGAAATGAAGTGAGTGTCAAAGACAAAGCAAAAGTACTGTTTCATACCATTTTCAGCCAATTTCCCCAAACTCCAGAATACCAAGAATTTACAAATACTGGTAAATAAGAGGTTTAAGTATGTGTCAACATATGAAACTGGTGGTCACATGAGACACAAGCACACACTGCCAATTCTAAGACAAGCTGAGGAGGTGATGGACAGACGGTACCCTACTCCAGGTAACTTGAACAAAACTGATCTTGGCAGCTGCGCAAGTGGCAAGCGTAGAACACACAGCTGTTTCTGCAGGCTCCTAGCAGCGCCGGACCTAAGGCAGCAACAAGAGAATAGAGGGATGCTCCTAGAAAGAAGAGCATCAGGACTGAATTAACTTTGATTACACGTACACCCATTCCACATCTCCTCGAAACCTCCTCGATCTAGCATTTGCCAGGCCTGACAGCACTTGTTTCATATCATCATCACATACCATCGGAAGACAACACAGGAAATTAAAAAGCATGTTCTTACAGAGACATTTTCCACGTTTTATTATGAGTGATGGAGTAGGGGTAGGGAAGACAACATCTAGATCCAAGCTGTCAGAATGAGGAGTTTGCTTTTAAATATATAAATACCCCCCCCCCACACACACACACATACACAAATGTATATATAAATCCATGAAGAAATTACCTTTAAAAAATTTTTATGAAATGCAAAGAAATCCATAAGGATGAGAATCCAAAATGAACTGATGATCAAGATCTACCTGGGCTGGGGCTTCAGCTCAGTTGGTAGAGTGCTTGTCTCGCATGCACAGGCCCTGGGTTCAATCCCCAGCACCATACACACAAAAAAAGATCTATAGACCCAGACTCTTAGTTGTATCATTCAGGCAACACTCATCCTCTCTGAGGCACATCCATAAAATAACCCATTCTCATGTAGTTGTAAAGACTAAAAAGGAAAAGAATATCTATATGAACTGCTTAACACTGAGCCATATACAAAGGGCGTCCTCAAAAATGTTAAGTACTATAATGATTCCCAGTAACAAGGATGGTGCCCTGTGCATAATACAAACTGAATAAATACTTTTTAGGTATGTGGATGGATGGTAACCAACCACACTGGAGGTGTCCAGGGCGTTAACATCAACCATGAAGCCCAAAACTCCACACAAAAGGCCAGTTTTAAAGGAGGAAAGAGATGGGAGATGGGAATGGAAATCATTTTAAAGGTCAAATTTACACAAATAGGATTTGTGCATGCCAGAGCATGCAGCCCTGTAAACTCAGAGTAATCCTAGGGCTCTCCGGCAAGCTCAAAGGATTGCAAGTGAGCTTTCAATAAATCACAACTACCGACCCTGCAGGGCTTTTATCCCCTCCCTGCACATGGTTTGGGGAACATTTGCATCCTGCCCCCACCCCCCACAAGCATTTACAAGTTCAAACCATCTGTACGCCCACTGTCATGGAGCATCACTGGGATGAGGGCACAATCATCTCACCCTTCCTTATGGTTCCTACACGATCAAACACAAAGGTCTACTCCTCGTATTTGGTATTTCCTGTCCAAATGATTCAAGGGGGTGGGGAGCTCTGGAAGGACCTTGGGTCACAGAACTCTGTAAAAGACCACAAAACCAATAAGTGACTCCAAATACCAGATTCCAACTACAAGGGTTCACATAAATTGGATGACAATAAATATTGGCTTAGACCCAACAGAAGTTAGAAAAAAAAAAAAAAAAAACACTATATTATGGCACTCATAAAGATAAATATCCAAAAAGAAAAAAGAAAAATGATACCTAGAAATGATTAGGATGGTATAGGATGAAAAAAAAATTTTAATGCTAAGTCAACTCATTTTTAGCTTAAGGCCAATAGACAGCTCCCAGTAATTTATTTTGCATAAAACTTTGGATGTTTTGATAATATTTTTAGGGAAAAAAGAAGTTAACTACCACGGATGATTTTTTTTTTTTTTTTAGATGCTGTGCTCCTATGGAAGAATTCAAAGAAATGGGGGAAAGGGTCCATCACATAACTCTGAGTGGCAGGATAATTTAGAGCTTCCAAGGACCTTCTTCATCCTCATAGGTTATCAATAGCCAGGAGGGAACTTGGAAAGTAAACACCTAGGAGTGACAAACAGATTTTGACTCCCATGTCAATTCCAATCAATAAATAACTAATAGCTACTTGGAGCACTGAGCTGAGGAGGATGTACGTTGAATGAGGATAGTAACTAGCTGGTGTCACCTGCCGCAGGAGCTGGCAATATCATATTTGCTACCCCTTAGTCCAACCCCTCCACAACCGTTACCCATTACAAAGATGAGGATAGAGGCCTAAACTGGACTCAAACCAGTGATGAGCTCACGGATCACATTCAAGAGTCTCAATTTTTTCCTATATTAACTTATATATATTGACATGTCACCTTATCAAACCACTCTTTAGTGTCCCATGTATCTAAGTCATATGTACCCAGTGACATTTTAAACTCCCTGATAAGCATGAACAGGTCTCTAATTCTTAAGAAAATGCCCCTCCTCTGTGTCAACAGCTAGTGGGTGGGTCTGCACATAGCAGGTCCAAGAGTTATTGACCACCTGCTTCTTCAAATAGGAACACACTACTCCACCTCCCCTATGCCTATTCGCGTTGCCCCCAGATGTTCCAGTGCTCAAAAATAACTCTAGAGCCCAATTGTGATCTTGTGTTGGAAACTAAAAGGCCAGAACAACAACAAAAAAGAAAAAAGACAGTAAGTACATACAGCCATGTGGGTGAGACTAGACAAGTAAATAGCTACATAACAATTGGATTAGCAAATTTTCCACCACCTCGACAGACAGGCACCCCCACACACACATACCTCTTCCCCACAGAAGAACTTGATGAGAACTAAAATTTGCAGAGAAGTTGAATGAATATATTTAAATATATTTAGAAAGACCTCTGAAAATCTGGTTTTCGAAGAGTAGCATGGAGTAGATGTTTCCATGTTACATATTATACACTGAGAAATGTAACCAATTTAATTATATTAACTGGTCTCAATTTGGGACACTTTGTTTGATGGAAACACTCCATGGGTGTTCTTTCCACATTAATAATACACATATAACTAAGAAGCAGGTGGGGTTATGAAGGCATCTTTAAAACCATATGACCCAGGCTGACCTAAGCCTGATCAGCTGAACCTCTGGATCAAGTTGCCAATTTGCAGAAAATACAGAGGGAGTATGGCTAAGTGCACCAGGAGTGTGCCATCAGCAAAATTCTGACTGTGGGAAAGTCCACAAGCCCCAAAATCCAGGTACTTCCCCAGATAAATTATAAAGAAGGAAGTGAATGAGGAAGTCGTCCAACAGAAGAGAGATAAGAGCATTTCCAATTATTTTTAAATTGCAAAATTAAACCACAGCTTCTAGGGATAAGCACTTGGGTGGTAAATCTAAGGAGAAATGTAGGGGAGAAATGGCTCTGCAGGTCACAGCAGTGGTGACTTTGGCAGGAGGGGTCGGGCATATGGAGGACTGCCCACATTCTGCTCCTCGGCTTGGGAAGTAGTTACAGGAAAGTTGGCCTTATGATCACTCATTAAACCATGCATTTGTTTTGTGTGGGTTTTGATATCTGTTTTAGTTTATAATGGAAGGTTTAAAAAATATGATCCAATTTTACTACCTAGAGCTGAACTCTCCAATATATATGTAGTTAACTTTAAACTTTAATGAATTAAAATTGAATAATAAAAAATTCAGATCCACATTTCAAGTGCTTAATAGCCAGAGGGTGCCAGTGGATACCATACTACATTATACAGATTAAAGATTTCCCTGGTGGCACAAAATTCTCTTGGACAGTGCTGGCTTTCCAGATCTCTGAAGCTCCTAGCTGCTCTCTCCTAAGAGAACAGCAAATACAGGAGATCCTTGGCCTACCAGTGGCTCCTGCTTATAAAAAGGATTCCTGCCCACGAAAAATCATACAAACCCACTGTAACCACCACCCAGCAACCACACTGACAAGACTGACCTTGCCCAGAGTAATACAGAGTCAGTGTTACTAATAGTGGGGAAAATGTTGAAAGGAGTGGTCTGATTTCTCACCAAGAAAGACATCTGATTACACTGGTGCATGATTGGATGTACCACACCCATACAACCGATTTAAAACTATTACCTCCAAGACTAAGAAAAAAATAAGGAAATGCAATGTGGACTTCTGGATTGGATCCTAGAGCAGAAAACAGACGTTAATAGAAAACCTGGCAAAAATTCAAATAAGGGTCTATAGTCCAGCTAATAATACGGTACTGATATTCATTTCCTGTTCTTGATTATTGCACTGTAGTTATGAAAATGTTAACAAGATTTTGGGTGAGAGGTATTTAGAAACTCTCTGTAACTTTCCCCTGCCCCTTTTGTCTCTAAATTAATTGAAAAGAAACAGTTTTGGGAAAAGAAGCCTATTTTTCTCTTCAGGAAAAAAGAAGGTGGTTGATGTCAAAGAGCTCCAGTTAGAGCCAGGGAAAGCTCGAGCACTTGGGGATGGGATGTGGTTGGCATAAATTGGAGTTCAAGGAACAACTACAAATCTCCGCCACCCTGGAACCATCCGAGACTTTTTTGTTTTTTCCTCCAAAAAAAACGTGAGCTGAATTATTTGAAAAGTAAAGCAATTCTTCAGGGGAGGCATGTATATTTATGTGTCTTCAAGGGAGTATTCAAGGGAGAATACACATCCTATATGTCTCCTATATAGAAGAGACAGGGGAGGAACCAAGTCACGTGGAAACTGCCTGCCCTTGGCATTTACGTCCCATTGAAATTTTCAAAATTATTCATACACTTCAAATCAACACTATTTATCTCTGTCTTCAGAATATCCTCAGAACTGTCCTCAGTTTCTAATTTTGAACATGGTTTGAATACTGTGAGAAACTTACAAGGAAACTTACCAAGGAAAAAAGAAGGAACCATCACTTTGGGCTACTTTTTAAAGCAACTTGGAAATCTAGCATACAGAGGAAATTTTTCCAAAGAATGTTTACAAGGCTTTTATGTTGTGCTTGGATTCAGCAAGATAATATACATTGAAAAAGGGCATGCTCATGTTTAATTTGTTATCACTGGCTCTGTCGTTTTGTATATTTTGTGTATTTATTATCTGCATCCATATTTCCAAGATGAGAACTTCAAATCAACAACACTGAAGGCTTGACTTTCATATTTTGCCTGTACCACTGTCTGGAAAAAAATGCCAATTCAAAGGGTGTGGTTAGTTATTTTACTGAAGGAAAGCCACCAAATATAAACTCTACTGTTATGTCTAATCATCCTTTGAGTCTTGTTTGGGGAGCTATTAAGAATATGCATGTTTGCAGATTAAATAAACAATCATTTCTATGTATATATGTTGGTAATAAAGATGCAAAATCAGTTCTGGTATAAGGTAAAATCATTGGTAGACTAAGAAACAAAGGTGGTGGCCTGTTCTCAATCACAGTAAGAGTTAAAATTAGAGACAATGATGAAAGTGAAAATACATAATTTCAAGGAGAGTCATTTCCCTTGCCCATGAATTCTCATCTAATGCAAACCCAAAGCTTCATGCATTTTAATATAATATTTTAAACAAGGTCTTTACATGGGATTACCAAACTGTTAATCTGTAAATTATAAAAGCTAAACATACAATCCTGACTTACTCAGTAAAGCTCTTAGACCTCAGAGTAAGAAGCACTGTTGTTTCCAGATGGAACTGCCTTTTTCCAAAGAAAATGAAAGGAATCTAGAGCCTGCTCCGTTTGCAGATTCCCCTCGTGTTTGTTGTGATACAGAGTTTTGGGATGGACAGTTGTACTCGCTGGTAAAGCACTTAAGACTCAAGCCTGCAGAGTGCAGGTAAAAAAGGTTCAGGAGCCCCCAGGAGGTGGGAGGATGGGGCAAGTCACTCAACTCCCATGGCAAATTTCATCGCTATGAATTCAACGGCCAAGGGCAGACAGTTTCCATGATCCTTTCTTGCTGTAAAATTTTAAGCACATGCTTATCCTGATTCTGTGCCCATAGGATTCACCAAAGAGATCAAGAAAGATCAGTATGTAGATGTATATGAATTCAGACCATTAGCTGCATTTAAACACACAAGTATGACTTTATCACTTATGGATATATAATGTAAGCAATATTAAAATCCAATGTTTTTTAAGAAAACTACCCAGTTCTTAGTGACTAAAGGATGTGACCATCTGATGTGACTACATTCTATCAATTTGGGGGGAAAGTCTCCAGTTTCAGACTTAGAGGACAAAGAATATCAAATATAACTCGACATAGAGGGATACATGGGAAATGTGGCAAAAGCCCAAATTTAATGATGCACTTCATAATTTTGAAACTCGGATCTTCAATTAATTCTCCACCAATGGGCAAGTCAGCCAAAAGCATCCTGCACACAAGTGATAGCTATCAAAATCAGTGTTACGAATGGTTTGTTTTTCCGGAGTTTACTTTAAATGAAAAATAAAATCTGGAAAAGCATTAGTATCATGCCTCAAATTATCATATTAACTGGAAAATTAAACTAAAAAGCCCAAAGTCTCTTCATTATTTATTGCTCCACAGCATTTCATTAGATTTCTTTTAGACCACCAAGGCAAGTCTTAAGCATACCAACTATTCCTGCTCTGGCCCAATAATTAATCTTTATGTGATTCTGCAAGTTAATTTGCATCATAGAGACTTCAACACAGCTCCACACCAGCAAATGCTTGGTGGTGCAACTAGGCAAACAAGAGAGAAAATACGGGTAATGCTTCTATCCACCCTTATTCCTAAACTTGAATTTGGACCTAAAAATGAAGATCAGTCATGCATGCTACTAAACTGTTTGCAATTAACTACCATTTGATTTTTAAAGTCATATAAGAGAAAATGAAATTAGAGGCTCATTTTAAATTGACAGTAAATTTCCATAGTAATGAGTCACAGCTGGGGCTGGGAGTGTACTCAGTGGTAGAGCGCTTGCATAGCATGTGTGAGGCCCTGAGTTCCATCCCTAGCATGGAAAATGACAAAAATAAAAACAAACAGTCATGGTTTCTCCAACAGGATAACTGACACCATAGCAGAATTCTACTCTCAGAATTCGTCTGTTAGCTGGTCTATTCTCCCCTCCTACCTTATTTCTCACCCACGTCTGTCCAAGGCAGATCTTAACCAATTTCTAACATGCTTTCATTCCACCCTCATTAAGTTATTTCCTAACTTCTCATTAGAGTTTCCCCAGACAAGATACTTGGATCTTGTATTTCTCAAAAATAGAAATATATAGGTAGTGGGGTAGAGGGGTGAGGAATACAATAAGAGAAGGCACAAAGAATTAACTGACCTATGCTAATCTTACTTTATGGACTTGCTCTCAAATAATTCTAATAGGTACAATTAATCAAATCACTCCATTCCATTCTTGATAGAAATCTATTTCCAGAAACCATTTTCCCCTTTGTATAATTTAATAGAGGTCTTTTTTTTTTTTTTAATTTTAGCAAATTTCAATTAGATTTGACTGTTAACACTGTGCCGATACCGAAATGTTCATGCCTTAGGTTAAAGTCTAACACGAGGTTTCACAGTTTGGTGGAAAACAAGGCCTGAAAGAAAGGGTTTGTCATGGAAATTCCAAGAGACAGATGAGGAAGGCGAAGCCTTAATAGTTCTATGTCACCAAGAACTGCTTCAGTGTTTCCCCTACTGACATCATTCTTTCCTCTTCTAGTATAAATCCAGACTCACAAGTACCAAAGAGGAAAAAAAGAAAGTTTCCACTTGGCTCTGAACAATGTTTTCTGCAAAACTTACAATCCTACCCCACTACCTATATATTTCTATTTTTGAGAAATACAAGATCTATGTATCTTGTCTGGGGAAACTCTAATGAGAAGTTAGGAAATAATGAGGGTGGAATCATGGGACATGACAGCATGTTAGCCTAGCCTGGGGAGGTTCTCAACTCTCTGCTCTCTTAGGTAGAGCTAATACCCCATGTTTTATAAGGTACGTTTGGAATGAAAAATATAAAAAATGGGCATGCTCCTGAATGTCTAGCATAATATAGCACTTAATAAATGTTAGCTTTCCTTCCAATTGAATAACATCTTTAAAGCAATTATAATTCAATTACAACCATTCTATTCCTGTGATGCTGCCTCCATCCCCGTCCCCCTCCCGTATTCTTTCTTATATCAAGGAACAAAAACCTTTCAGGTACAAGCCGCTTAAAAATAACAGAATTAATGAAGTTGAGCTACGACTCCCTCTGGAGCCATGACAATCTGGTTTCAGCTATTAGTACTCCCAAGGTAAAACAGAACATTTCAAGGACTGTTCTGAACACATGTACTAAAAACTGGTTTTAATTTTTCACCCTGTACCCAAGACATTCTTCCCCTCCTGTTATGGCCCATGATATGCTTATCTTTTATTTGTGGCAAAGATATTCATTCCTTATAATTCTCTAAAGATAGAAATAAGGCACATAAGAGGTTTACTCCTATTGCATTAAATTTATTAGGGTTTAGCATTATACATAACTTATGATAAAAATTAGAATTTTCTGCTCTCCATCCTGCATCTCTTTAGAAAGTACTTTTTCTTAAATCATTTAAAGACCTATCCTAGTTGACATAACTTTGAATTATAAACTAGCTCTAAAAAAAAAAAAGAAGAAGAAGAAGAACAGTGCTCAGGCAGAAGTCACTATAATCTTTCTGGTTATGGACATTCATATCCTATCTGTCCTAATATTTATATACTCACATACCCAACAAATATTTACACAGTGTCTATGGAGCGCCAGGCACTGCTCTAAACACTGGAGACACCAAGAGCACTAAGAACAGTCTTGCACTCGGGGTAGGGAGAGGAAACAGAAGGAGAGAGGTGAGGCATTAAGAAGAACATCTAGAACAGCAGGAAGCTCAGGACAGGCCCGACTGCAGACCAAGGCACAGGTGACGCAGGTATCACCTGGCAAAAAGGGCTACAGTAAGAACTGAAAAAGGAAAACACAGCCCTGGAAATTGAGAATTATTCACCAGGACCAGAGGATGAAGGAAGGATAGCATCCTCAGGTACCTCTGAAGAAGAAAGGCAGAGGTTTTAGGATTCTGCAAGTGTCCAGCTAAGGAACTGACCTTCATCCTGATATATCTGAAATTCATGGCTGTTTTTGAAAACAAAAAGTTGGACTCTGTGTGAAGGGAGAGAAAACGTGCAAAATCAGGGTTAATGTGTCTAAAAACTTAAACTTGAATAATATTGTCTAGGAGACTGACATGCTCATTAAGGTAGGAAACCATCTCACCATAAAATTAAAGAAAAGGAAAGACGTCAGAGTCACCTGCAAAAGTAAACACGAGGTTCCCACTGCCTGCCAGGATGAATAACCACTCCATATACCACAGCACCAGCTTCTGGAGGGGGAGTGTGGGTAAATAAGATCATTAACAAAAGTATTTCACTTACCAAGTAAGAGCAGCAACTCAGACACTAACCAGAAATCACTCAGAAATAGCACACAGTGCCAAATGGGAAACATCTGACACTAGTTCTAGCCAAGCATCCCTGCTTCTAACAGTATTAATGCATTTTTATGGGTGGGGGGAAGAAAACTGTTGAGAAGAAAAGCAGTTGTAACTGCTTTCCTCCACCATACTTTTATCTGAATTTTAGACATTGTTGGCAATTTCACCTTTGGAATTAACAAAATACTTTGACCTGACATTGTTGCAAAACCCCTTGAGTTTCGAGTTGCACCCCTCTTCCATGTATTCTGTCCTTTGGGAACTGTAACTAACCCCAAAAGTTCATCTACAGTTATCTTAGCTTTTAATTGGGGAGCAAGTAACCTTTCAAACATAATCTGCTGCGATGCGAACCCCTGCTTTGAAGGCAAGAGGCGATGGAAAATCCTGGCATGAACTTTGAAAAACAGTGGGGGTCACTGAGAGGTGGCCAGGTCCTTTTGTGGTTCACAAGCATGAGGCTGGGTTTCCACGCTATTGCTATCCTGTGAGATGTGCCTCCCTCAATCCTTGTTCCAACACAGGCACATTACCCATCCAATGCATGGGAATGACACTGTTTAAATTGGCCAGCCTCATGATTTTGCCAACTTGGAACCCAGCCCCCTTCTCCATCCTGGCACCTGGTGTACATACTACTTGATGGAGGAGGGCAACTGGACATCCCTTTTCTAAGAGAATGCCAATTCGATCCCAGCTGCCCCCTTTCTGTTTAAAGGTAACCCACACTTCACCCTTTAGTCTTTTTTTTTTTTTTTTTTTTTTTTTTTTTTTTTTGTGGTACCAGGGATTGAACTCAGGGGAACTCAACCTCTGGGTCACATCCCCAGCCCTTTTTTTTTTTTTTTTTTTTTGTATTTTATTTAGAGGCAGGGTCTCACTGAGTTGCTAAATGCCTCACCCTTGCTGAGGCTGGTTTTGAACTCAAGATCCTCCTGCCTCAGCCTCCCAAAGTGCTGGGATTACAGGCATGCGCCACCGCGCCTGGCTTAAGTTAGTCTCCTTTTCTGGAATCCCTCACCTCGCACAGCCAAGAGGAGACTCCTTGTTCTCTTTCTTCCTTCAAATACCAATTTTCATTTCATTCTAAAGAAATACAAAACCCCGCCCTGCTCAGGGGAGTTGAAGAGAAGAGCTACCCTGAAACAGATATTCAAAATAAAATGCCTTTGGCTAGAAGAGAGGCTAAGTTTTTAGCCTTTAATTACTGAGAAACACAGGGCTTCGATCAAAGTCACAGGTGAAGCGTAATGTACTGTGTGTTCTTAGCGAGAAAATAACTCAAGATTCAAAACTGCCTTAAAGCGGCATTAGCGAAAGCACAGAAATGTGAGCCCCTTCCCTTCAAACCTCTTGGGATCCGGTGTTAACCATTCAGAGGCACAGGCTCCTGTCGATCATGGCTATTGGCAGGACTTACTTCTGATCCCGTGTCTCTGGGGTATCTTAATCAAAAAGCCTGAGCTAGCAGTTCACTTTAATTTATGATTATAAACAAAAGAGCAAGAATAGAAAAAAGTAGGGGAAACATGCGGAGGTTAGCCAGATGTAACAAACTATGTAAGTAACTGCTTGGCACTTCAAATAAGCAGGTCACATTTTCAGAGGCTGTTCCTACCACTGTAATTAGAGAAGTGCATGGGTGTTGCTAACTCTGAAGGGAAAAAAAAAAAATCGAGTTGGCTCCTTCCCTTTTCCAGTGGTGAAAGTAGCAGATAACTGTTTCAGCGCCACTGCCCCAGAGGACGAGACCATGTGGACCATGCTGCTCTTAGATGACTGCGTTTGGAAGCAGCCTGTGCAGGACAGAAGCTACTGCCTGAAAACAGGCCTCTAGACAAAACAACTTCATCAAAGCCAGCACCACACAAGCCTACTTCCCTCCCTTCTTCTCCTTTCTCTGGTAGAGAGAAGAAAAAAAAAATGTGGGCAAGCACCAGCTCTCTATTAGTCTCAGGAAGATGAAATGTGTGAGACGATCCTGCAAAGCAAAACTCAAAAGGTAAATCCGAGTCACATAGCAATGGTCACCTCTGAGCTACAGAGGGACAAGCTTGTCTTTACCTCTGAGGACCTTTGGAAAAACATTTTTATGGCTTCTACATCTGCCACATACTTCTTCTTCTAGCACTGAAGACCCTTGGTGTCATCATTTCAGGCAGCAAATTCTCACCACAGATCCTCCTGGGTTACTTGCGCTGGTGGTATCAATTTTCAGGGTTGTTCACCTAGACTGCAATATAAATAGGAGTGGCCCGGCATCCATTAACGGAAAGTGGGAATAACCCAATAAATGCCTCTGCAGAAAAGTTTCCTGCTTCCAATTAGGTTGCATCTTGGGGCAGGGAAGAAGTGGGAAGTAATCTTGGTGCTTCATCTGCCTGTAAATCATGATGCCTTCTTAATGGCAGAGTATGCACCCGGTTCTAAGGACTGACACTCATCTATTATTTTAGTCTTCCAATTCTTATCACTTACTAAGTAAAATGATGACAAATATTTTTGAGCTAAAGCTGTGTTATGACATGAATGAGTGATTCTCCGTTGGCACATATGAACCTCCCTAGTTAAAAAAAAAAAAAAGTATATTTGCTACAGGTATTTTATCTACTAACCACAGCAATGCAGTACATTCTAGTAGCTAGAATAAACACTGTCTCTTCAGGTAATAAAACATGGATACAAAGTCTCAAACCTCAGCTGCCATTTCCAGGGGGTGTGTCCCTAAACCAGACATGCATGAAGATGAGTTTTTCTCCTAAACAAGAATAACATTCTATCAAACAGAAAAAAAGAAAACATTAAAGGGAAAATTTAAATATGGCTAGATATTGAGGGAAAGAATAATTTTGAGGTAAGAGCCAAGATGGAAACAATGGATAACAATATTTGTAGGAACAAAAACATTGTCCTGAGCTAATGTATCCTTCTTAATTTACAGCCAACAGTAAGATATAATAGATTAGCATATGCACACTGGAGGTCAAAGACAGATGATATAGACTGAACAAAACAACAAGATGATACAAACTTAACAAAATGTAATAAGCAGATACAAAATATAACAAGATGATACAAGCTAAAAAAATACAAGACATTACAAATAAGTCAATTCTTGAGAAGGTTTTGTTAATTAAAAGTTTGTACATTTACTAGGAGAATTTTTAAAGAAATCCGAGGTTACATTCCTCACCAAATTAAAGAACAGTTTATGAAGCACATAGTCACGTCTCTAATTTGTCTGGTTTGTAAATCCTGAATTTCAAATATTAGGTAAATGAAGGCAATTCACAGAATAAATACAAATGGCTAAGGCACGTGTGGGAAATGTTCAACATCACGAATAACCTAAATAGAAATTTAAAAGATTTCTTTTCACCTATTAGATTGGAAAAATTGAAAAGATTTATACCATCCAGTATCTCCACTAGGAGGAGGGAAAGGAAGGGGCAGCCACTTTACATTAGATTGAAACCCTTCTAGAGAGCCACTCTGCAGTACTTGTGAAAATTAAAATATACACAAATATACTTCTAGGCATCTATTGTAGAAATATCTATGCTAGTGCCCAAGGATGTTCTGCATAGAAATATTTATACTAAATAAGAACTTAGCAACAGTGAAAATACCTATCAATGGAGGAATGGGTGAACAAATTGGACACTTGCAGATAAAATAGGCAGATCTGATATTTTGACATGTAAGGATATTCAGCATACCCTACTGGGTGAAAAAAAAAACAAGTTATAGACCGACATAAAATGTAAATCTTTTTTTTTTTAAAGATATGTATGAATAAGTAGATGAACAAATGTCTTAAACAGAAGTTGGGGGGGGGGTCAGGAAGAGAGAAAGGAAAACAATTTCACTTTTTATTTCCTACAACTTAACATTTTTATGAGTGTCACTTTAATTTATGTAAAAGGGAGCTATGCTAATGTGAGACTCTCCACTGACTGACCCACTAAAAGGACAGTGGATGCTTTCTGGAGGAAACCACAAGAACCCCCCCTACAGCCAAGTACATGGCCACTCTGTGGTTTCACAACAGAACATACTCAGATGAGGGTCTGAGAGGAACCAACTCTACTCTGAATTATTTTTAAATAAGATGATAGTTTTTAAAGAACATAACCAGATAGTTTTAAAATAATAACCACTTTCTTATGGATGAGTAACATCTGAGATAATTCAATAAATATTTTTCTCACAAGTTTTCATAAACTCCCACCCAAACCAAAAGTATTACCAAAATAACAATAGACATGAATCCCATTAGTCCAGAATCTTACATCTTAACACTTTCCTAAAATCATGTTCCAGCCTAGACCCAAACTTTACCTATAGAGTTCAGGTCCACAACTCTGAGAACTAGAGAGGGTGACATCTTCCCTTCATCTCTTATGGAGACTGGTACAACACACCTCTCTGTTTAATCTGTTTTTGAAAGGAATACCCCTTGTTTTCCAAATGCAATTCTCAAAACTATTTATCCTATAAGAAAGTTTTAAGCACATCTTGGAAATAAAAAAAGGTAGAGTATTAACAATCATCATGCCATACAATACTCATCTAACATGTGTACTAGAAAACTGAAGACACAAACTTGAAGACCTTTTGGAAGGTAGCCAGCTTACAAGCATGATTTCAAAGTTGTCAAAAGTCCACAGGGGGCCTCTCTTTCTCTTTAATGCACTTAATATTAAACAGTACTAGGATAATATTTTCCAGGCTAGAATGTACTTTCCACTTGCCCCAATAATAAACCTGTGCCCAGATGGGAAATATAACCAGAACTAAACAAACATCATAAAGCCAATGCACAGAGCCAGAAAGTGAGCTAATGAACCTGTGATGCCTTCACAAGCTACAAAGTGGCTTTCTAAAAGTTGAGCAAATGGAATGAAAAGTTAGATATTTGATGTATGTAAAATGCAACTATAGATCAGGAGGAAAGCTAATGGATTTCCTTCTGGGTACAAATTTCTGTTGTCAAATATTGCAACTATGGAAGTCGTCCACATCAGTCCTTCTCAAAGCACTGATGTAACTTTAAAACATGGGCGGCAACTGGCAATCTAAACAAAACCTTACTAGAATGATGGCTGGCCCAAAATTAGTTGCAAACAGTCCAATCCAGAGCACAGGTAAAAAGAGGAAGAACAAAAACAAAGAGGAAGAACAAGAAAGAAATGCCACATGAATACAAAGTGATTCCATTTTTTTTCTTAACACCCACACAAAGACAGCAGTTTCTGACAAGAATGTTCTTAGCAAAAAATAAAATTACAGGAAAAAGGTTTTTTTTTTTTTTTTTTTTCCCAATGAGGAAAAAGCAGCTCCCTATGTAGATTACTAGGCAATACTGCATGATTTTTTTTTAAAGGCCCAAATTTATGGCCCTCATATTTCAAAAATATTATCTAAATAACATCTTTTGGATCCAAAAGAAACGATGACTGGAAATACTGTTCCTGTTTGGAATGCTCATTTCATGATGTACTTGACAAGGAAATCCAACGCGACAGCTTACCTTGGCACTGGAAGCCTTGTTTCCCAAACCCCCTGAAAAACAAACAAGAACAAATATCTCAGCATACGTTGCATTGGGCACCACATTGTAAGCAAGTTATGTGACCAGGTATCCTACAGAGTTAAAAGGTTGGTACATGAAATCCAGTGATTTGTTAGGAAAAACACGCCTAAAGAACCTGGTCAGATTACTGTGTTAAGTTCAACTTTGAAAAATAATCTAGTTTGCCTCTGAAGGATCACTGAACTATTTTAGCATATCGTACTTCTAATTTTTTAAATCAATGACAGTGATACTTATATTTCAAAAACAAAAATATGACTATATTCAAAGTTTGAGGTTCAATATTCAAGTGACAAAAAGGAGCTTCTGATTAGAGGGAAAGGAAGTGGCTTAATTTTGTAGCTAAAGACCAATTGAAAATAGTTTTACCCCTCCCTCAAGACAACTGGAAAGTGGCTTGTTGTGAGTTTGTTTAAAATATTGTCTAGAATTTGCCAAATAGCACCTCTCTTAACATTTAATTTTGACTTAAGGAAACAGCATTTTATGAAATATCATTCCCATTGTTTGCATTTCAGATTATCATGATCTAATTTTTATTGCAAACCAACAGCATTCAAAGCACATACAGGCTATTTTGTTCTTGTAAATGACTTTAGAGAATTTAGTTTGTAAGCAGAGAACCCTAACATGAACATTCAATTACAAATATTATTCCACTAGAATGAACTGCATTCAAAATTTTCTCAGAAGGTTGTCATGATCTCTTGCACTACAGAGCATTTTAAATTTATAAAGCCCTTCATATACCTTTATTATTAACTTGGAGACATCCTCTCCCAAAAACCACACCTAAATCCAAACATTTAGCTTTAAAATATCAGGCTCTTAAAGTTCAAATAAAACTTGTAAATCAGGAGCCCATAAAAGGAATAATGGGGAGGGCTGAAAAAATTAAAACATTGCAGATAACCCTGGTGGAGATTTTCCTGAAACTTCCAAGTGATTGCTTTCAGATTAAGTGAAGTGCTGCAAGGACTGCTCAGGGAGGGGGAAGAGTGAGACCTTAATTTTTCCCTTCCCAGTACACCTGAGCGCCTCATCAGTTCACAAGCAGCTGCTCTCTCAGGGCATTGATAGGAAGACAGAGGCTAGCTTGGCTACTGCTGACTGTTGCTTTTCTAACTTACTCCCTGCAAAAGCAATCAGCAGTCTGCCTTCTTTTAACAGAATCTCATGGCTGACAAGGGAGGCTGAAGACCTCCCTCAATCAAATGCAATATCCTCTCTCTGCCCTGCACTCCAAACCCTCATTTTAAGCGGCCTTATCTACTATTACCCACTCCTTTGAGCACAATTGCTGCAAATGCTGACTACCCAATGGAAGTCATTCATAGAGGTGGCTGTGCTTTTCATAAAAGTGTACTTTGAAATGATTTCTAGAAAGGAAAGGAAAAAGTAAGCACTTTATTAGCCCATGTTCATGAGACTCTCCCTTTGAGATTCTTTTCCCCAGGTAGGATTGACTCAGTCAAAGCCATCCTTCCCAAGGTCACCCTGGTACCCCAAGATATATATGCCACACAGCTGGCTGGTGGCAGGAGCACTCTATTACACTGTCACTCTATGTAGCCCCTGGTCAGGAGAGGAAGGAGCTAAAGAACCCCAACTGCAGCCCTGACTGGTGAGGAACTTCCTACCCCACAAGGAGGCAGAAGGGTCAGGGTGTGCTATGAAGATAACAAAACCACTGCTACTGAAACTGGGGGACCTAGAGTTCCCTTAGTTTCAGTTTTCTAAATGGGGGGGGGTCACTGACCTTTTGAGAATCAGATGAAAGCTATAATTTTCTCACAAAGAGGAGAGCACTGCACAGTGTTCAGCAATCCCTGAAACCCTTCAATTTCTCAATTCCCCACAAGCCCTCAGCCCCCCCCCCCAAGTTCACTATGCTTGCATTTATTGGAAATCACCTGAACTCTGACACCTTTAGCTATTACAGTATTTTTCTTAAATAAGTCCTCTGTCCTCATCAACAGGTTACACGTCTAATCTCGTGTTGACAGGGTCTATTTTAAATGACTCCCTCTGCCCTTCTGCCATTTGCCCGCTCTGTTTTAGCCCCCCTCCCCCACTGCAAGCTTTCAACAGTTTGCAGCCTCTCTCCCCCTCCCTTTCTCTCTTCCCCCTCTCTCAAAAGTCAAAGTCTCCGTGCCCAGTAGATACAGCCTACAGTAGGCAGGGACCCAAGGTTCCAGTGGAGTCACAGTCTGATGGGAAGCACAAACACTCTCCCCTGAACGAGCCCAGCTTGTCTTGCCAGCAACTTGGACTGCGCGCAGCGCAATCGCAGCCGCTCCCCCGTTACTCCAGGGCGTGTTTTCTCCTGGAAACTTGGCCCCTCTGGATTCTATTTGCCCTTGCTCACACCCAAGCAAACGGCTGCTCCGCTGTCCATATGCAGGCGGGTGCGCCTGGGGAGGCTGGGGGCCCTAGCCGGCTAGGGGCGGGGGATGAGAGTCACCACGGTGGGGGCCACTCTCCCTCCTGTGACACGGGGTGTGTGGCGGGGCAGCGACTTCCCTAAGAGTGCTGCCCGCGCGTGTGCCAGTGGCTGGGGCAGCCGGGCGCGCGCGTGTCATTCCGGGCAAGAGTTCGGACTCCCGCCGGCTCTCCAAGTTCTCCGAGTGAGTCAGCCCTGGAGTGGACGCGCCTGGACTTGGGGGGAGCCCGAGCACCAGTCCCGGGGGCGACAGGACCTCGGACTAGGGAAGGACTAGTCTTCAGCCCCGAGCGCCGCGAGAGTGGTCGGCGGGTGGCTGTGCGCCCGGCCCCGCGTGCACCTACCAGATGAAGTCGGTGCAGTGGCTGCAGAAGGTGGGCTGCTTGAAGAAGCGGGCGATGAATTTGTGGTCCTTCACCTCGTGCACGTTCTTCTGTCTCAGCGCCCCTTTGCGGGCGAAGCGGTTGGCCACGTCCTGAGGCGCCGTGGAGTCGTTGGCCGGGAAAACGTCAGCCATGGTCCCCCCCAACCACCTCTTGCCTCCGCCGGGGAGCAGCAGCCGGGGAGGGCCGGGGTGGGCGGGGGCGGGCGGGGGAGGGGCGGCGGGGCCGCGAGCGACCCCGGGCGGGGGGCAAGGGTCGGTGGCCGAGGTCGCTGCGAGGAGGCGCAGCAGCAGCAATCGCGGAGAGTCGGGCCGGCGGCGCGCGGAGCGGAGCCGGAGTGGGAGCCGCAGCCGCTGGCTTGCTCGCTGGCCCCACGCTCACTGACAGCCCGGCGCCCGGCGCTCGCGCTTCCTACTCGCGGCGGCAGAGGCGGCCCGGAGCGGCGCCGCCCACCGCGCATGCCCCGAGTGCGCGGGCGCGCGTGCTAGAGCGGCGGGGCTGGCGGGGGCGCGCGCGGGGCCGGCCCCTGGGGCTCCGCGCTGTCGGGGCGCTACGCTGCCCGGCGGGCGGGACCTGGGCGCGGGGGAGGTCAGCGCCTGGCGTTTTCGGGGCAGCCGGGAGAGCGGAGGAGGCGGTGGCAGCCCGGGAGGGCCGGCCAGAGTTTGGAGCGGAGGAGGAAGCGGGGAGGGGCGGGTCCGTTCTCCTCCGCTGCCTTTTTCTTTTCCTCCCTTTCCTCCCCTTCCTCCGCCCGGCTCTCCTCCCTCTTTATTCTCCTCCTCTTCTTCCGCTCCTCTCGCCCGGCCTCCTTTTTTCCACTTCTTCCTCCTCCCACTCCTGCCAGCTCTCCCGCTCTCCTCTCACCTCCCCGATCCTCTTTCTCCTCTCTGGGACCGAAGTTTTGCGCCATCCATGCATGGCCCAGAGGAACCCCAAGTCCCAGGAGGGAGCTCTCGGTGCGACCCTCCCAGACACTCTTCCTCCTCCACTTGGGGCTTGGGCAGGTGGCTCCTTCCGCATCCTCCTGAACCCACCGGTATTTCTAAGGCACGATGCCCACGTTTTATCAGCCTGTACCAGTTCGAGGTTTTACCTGACTAAAATGTCACTCTAATCCTGTGTGTCCCCAAAATGCCCAACCCCTAGACCTTCACGCTGTGAATGGATAGACTGACTGCAAGAGAAAGCGGTTTAATTTTAAATATTGGAGTGTTGACCCGCTTGCCTATCTTCAGCTGTTGACCTACACTTCACCTGCGTCTTGTACAGACATCTAATTTACACGTCAAGTATTATCACCATGTAGCATAAAGGACTTGTCCTACTTATTTGTCTTATTATTCATTGGCTATCAGAGCTACAATGTTGATTATCATGCTTTCTTGATTTTACGAGCCCAGAACCTTGATTTAGAAATCATTTTGCATTCTAAGCTAATTACTGCGATACTGGCAGGTGCAGAGTGCAGCCAGAACATTTGTAAATTATCGAGTAAAACTGCTTGTGAAAGCGTAGCTGGAATGGATATGCAAAGGGATGCACGTGGGGATGGACCCACGAATCACTTGCTGAATATTTATTAGTCCTGCTTTGAGGATGCTAAACCACTAAGGGAAGAAGCCACCTCCAAGGCTTGTTTTATATCCAGATTTACAAAGTTCACAAAATTCTTGAGCTAAAGCTACCAAGAAAGAGAACATATTTATACTCTCAAGAATTTGTTGTTGTTTTTTTTTTTTTAAAGAAGAAAACTTTTCTAAGCTACATAGAGTATATCACATCAATTAAGTAGGGCTGCCATTTTTTGAGATTGCCTAATTGTGATGCTTTTATATTTTAACAAAGGTAAGCTATTGACTGGCCATTAGTGGCGCATGCACCTGGCTGACCCATTTACAATCTCTTGAGCCAATTTTGTTGGCGCTTCAAGAGACTGCACCTGCTTGGTATTCTATCTGGTCAGAACATTCGCCACTCATGGTGGCTCTTTCAGGGAGGCAAAAGAAGAAAAGACAGGAGGGGAATGAAGGGCAGGGCATGTCGGGAAAATAGATCGAATTCTTCACAAAACACCATATGCATCTCTGGCTATGATTATTACTTAATAATTGGAAACCAAATGGAGCACAGTGGAATGAAACCACAATTTTCCCCCAGGGCCATCTCTGTCTAAGACAGAGGTCTTCATACATTATATGAAGAGAAGCTTCTTTCTTTTTCCCTGAGGTGCTAATGGGGGATGCAGAGAGAGATGGAGGGTGGGGTTGCTGATGAATCCCTGAGCAGAATAATAGGGAAGGCAAGTAAGAACCAAAGGGCCAATCAGTAACCTGGCCTCCTGTGTGTGGAGTGAAGTGACTGCTCTTAGCTGTCAGTAGATCAGATGGAGACAATGTGTCTCTTTCAGGTTTTGACCTTGCTTTCTTGCCTCAGTTATTGTTCCCTGTGGGTGTGGGAAGAAGTGACTAAGTCAGTTGATTGATAGTTGGGCTGGGCATGAGTACATCAATTGCCTACATCTTAGCTATGTTGGCAGCCAGCAGGTGGTGTTCCTGGTTTGGGGAATCACCAATTACCAAGCAGTATAACTGTGCTTCTACCAAGGACTGATGGAAATGGTAGTCCACCATTAATCATGCAGCCCACCTGAAAAGTCCCCAAGGGATAACTAAAAGGAAGATTAACGAAGGAAGGACCCCTGGGGTAGGGGTGGTCCATAAGTCATGGGCATTAGTATTTATTTTTCAAGCCTGTTGTTTCATGGAGAAGGTGCAGGAAAAGAACAAGGAATGATAAACTGAACACAGACATTGCTATAATATTCCTGTCTCCCCTGACTTTAGTCAGTCAAGACTCTTTGGAGAGGCATCACAGAGACCAGATGGACCCAGAGGCCTGAGGTTGGGATTAAAGTCAGGGCATTAAACTGATGACTTAGAACCAGAATGATATACTTAAAATGAATAGTCTTAAAGATGCAACTTAAAACTTGTTATTCTGCTAAGTAGTCTGTTTTCAAATAGACCAGGCCATTTTCAAATTAGGTGATAGAATAGAAGAAATGTCATTCTTAGATTTATAGTAACCAAGATGATTTTAAAAACTTACATTTTATTCTATATACTGTATTCAAAGTTGAGGAGAGGTAAGTCAGCTGATGGAATGCATAATTGATCAGGCAGCAGTTAGATTCACAGCAAATAATAGGTCTTGAAATAAATAGAGACAAAGTTCTAGCTTAGTAGCAGGACACAAAAGATGGAGGCTATTGTGGGGTGCTTTATTGAGTGAGGTAATACATAATAGGGGTGGGTCAATCAGAAGCCAAAGATGAGTCAGTACAAGGGCTCCCAGGTACCAGAATGCAGGTGGTTCATGGCACAAGAGCATTCAATCAAGAGACTGAGCAGGAGCTGAAATCCAGCTCACATACTTCTTAACAATCCATGCACCTTCGTCTTCCAAGAAGGGGTCTGATTTACGCAAAGATACCAGGTGGGCTAGCAGAGGCCCTGGTAAGCATCACAGTTGGATCCGAGGGGCATTAGAGTAAACCTCCCCTTTTAACACTTAGGAGAATTTAGATCAATCACTGCTAGAAGCAGAAAGGTGGTAATTGGTGGCATCTCCCCTGAAAGAACTTGTGAGGACAGACTCCCTGGGGGTTGAGGTCTGGGATCTTGCCTTCCAAGCAAGTCTTTTTCTAGGACCTCTCTTGTATAGCATCACTAACTACCCAGTCGTGCAAGCTGGAAATCTAGGCAGCCTTCCTGACTTGCTCCTCCAATCTGTGAGGAGATCCTACTGGGCTCTGGCAATAGAGGAGACTGCAAATCTGTCCATATCGCCCACTCCAGTGTACACTTTATCATCTCTTTCCTGGACCACTGTAGAACCATTTAATCCATCTTCTGTAGTTCTTGCCCCTTTTCAGTGTGATTTCCGCAAGTAGTCAATTTTTTTTTTAATCTACCTGTTTAAATCGACTTTATGTTTTGAATAAAGGGAAAGACACACCTTAGATAGAAAGAGATACAGAAATGTCCATTTTTTTTCCTTAAATTATGACATAAGTGTAACTTGGCCTGCTAAACATAGTTGGTATGGTTTGAATATGGTTTGTTCCCCAAGGGTTCATGTGCAGAAAGCTGGGTTCCCAGTAGCAATGTTGGGAGGTAGGTCTAGTGGAAGGTGATTAAGTTATAGGGAGACCACTCTCATCAAGAATTAATGTCATTCTTCAAGGATCGAGTTAGTGCTTATGAGAAAAGGTAGTTATAGACCAAGGCCACCCCATGCATGGCCCCTTCTGCTTTTCTATCATGTTGCAACACAGCCAGAAGGCCCTCAGCAGAGGCCAAGGACCACACAGTCTTACACTTTCAGCCTCCCAAACTGTAAGACAAATAAACCTCTTTTCTCTCTCAAGTACTTGGCCTCCAGTATTTTTTTTTTACAGCAACATAAAACAGGCTAAGAAGTAGACAAGCGAATTCAAATGTCCAGATTGGAAAAAAAGAAAAACACGTAGAAATAAGTATCCTACCAGATATTAATCAAGACGAAAAAGAATAGCAAGCCCAAGAGGAAATAGAGGTAAATGTCATGAACAGAGGGTTCTCAGAATAGGAAATACAAATAGTCCTTAAAACAGAAGAACCTCAACCTGTCTTATAGTAAGATAAATGTAAATTAAGACCATACTGAAGTCCCATTATGACCTAAGAGTTGGGCATAAATTGAAAGTGTGAGGAACACACTGTTTCAGTATGGGTACATGAAAGCAAATGGTTTCATAGATCATTGATGAGACTGTGAAGTGTCACAGACATGATAAAGAGCAATTTGGCAATAGCTATTGGAATTTAAAATGTCTCAAGTACTCTGACTTGGTAATTCCACTTCTGGAAATGTATTCTAAATGTATATCTGAATATGCACAAAAGGGCCTATGTATAACAGCAGGATTGATCCTAAAAGCAAACAATTGTTAAATGTCTAGCCATAAGAGACCAGTTAGATCAATAATTAGGATGCATTCATATGCTGAGTGATTTGCAGCTATTTAAACAATGAGATCAATTATGTGTACTGATATAGAAATATCTTCCAGATATGTGAGTGAAAAAGCAAAATGCAGAAGTGTGTATAGAATGCTAGTGCTTTTTTTAAAAAAAGAATATATCTAGGGCAGGGGGTGTAGCTCAGAGGTAAAGCATGTGTTTAGCATGTGCAGGGGCCTGGGCTCAGTATGAAAGAAAGGAAGGAAGGAAGGAAGGAAGGAAGGAAGGAAGGAAGGAAGGAAGGGAAAGAGAAGGAGGGAGGGAAGAAGGGAGAGGAAGGAAGGAAGGAAGGAAGGAAGGAAGGAAGGAAGGAAGGAAGGAAAGTAGCTATACAAATATACAGTTTTAAAATCCAAATAAATACACAAGAAATTAATGATAGTGTTTGCCTAGGGAGTAGACCTGGGCAGTTGAGGAAGAGTGATGGTTTCATTGCAACCATCTTTGTGTACTTTTGAATATTAGTTCCTATTTTAAGAAAAAAGATATTTTTTAGAAGCCTTCAAAACAAAACACCATAGACCTCTATTGGATATATTATTTTGAAAGAGACCTGCAATGTGCTAGTAAGTGAAAAAGGGAAGATGTAAAACAGTATTAAAGGGGAAATGCCATTCTTTAAAATGTATGTGAGCTCACATGCACCCTCCTCTCTATGAATATATTAAGGTAATTGTGTGCACACATACATGCAGCGAAATGTTCATGCAGGTGGCTTTCTCCGGATGATAAAAAAAAAGAAAAAACAGCCTTGGCCTAGAACTCATATTTTAAGAAAGTATTAGAAGTCATATATATATATATATATATATATGAATCGTTTATATATATATAAATATATATACTTATATGTATAAATTACTTCCTTTCATCAAAAAGGAGACATTTTTAAAATTTCCTTTTTGTGGTGCTGGGGATGAAACCCAGGGCCTCATGCAAGCTAGGCAAGTGCTCTACCTCTGAACCATCCCTTTGGCCCTACAATTAGGAGCTGAATTCCTGAGTGCATTGCAGAAGGGAATTTCTCAGTGTCTGGGACTTCCGTTTCTTCCTTGAAAACGTTTATCCTCCTGTCTCTTCCAGTTGTCCTATGAAGCCATGGCACCGAGCAGGTATGGAACTCAGAAAACCTAAGTTCGAGCACTGACGCGCAAGTTACTGGTTTTGACTTGTATGGATTAACTTCTCTGGGTCTCTATTTCTTCACTTAAAAATGGAACTATTCTTAACTGTCCTGGGATGTTCTTAATAATTTAACCAGGTGATGCATATAAGTGTTTAATAAACCCACGAAGTCTCCTACAAATATTAGTTGGGCTGGTCTTCAGCCTCGCTGACTTTGCATTTTGGAGAAAGTGAGTCTAGATCTCCCCTCTGCTAAGTCCATTCTTCCTCCCAAATTGGTGGCTATATTATTCCTGTACTCGTAGTGACTAGTAATTGGGAACAAACAGACAGACATGGAGAAGAAATATAAGAAATACTTGCAAGTTCACACTGTGAGCTTAGATGGCTCATCCCTACCCCAAAGGAACCAAGTAATTTCCATAGATTTCCCATTCCCTGCTAATTTAATTGAAATCAAAGCAGGTACTTAAGTTATCTCATGCTGTTTTCCAAACCTTGCCTGGGAGAAGTATCTGTCTGGACACATTTCTTGAATCTTCTAATGGGAACCAGAGGCCTCTATCCTCAATAGGAATTAACATAATGAAAACTGTTTAGACTTTTTAATGAATTTTTTTTCAAACATATGTAAAAACAGCTTCAAACAGTGAATTCCACATACCTATCACCCAGCTTCAGTAATTAGCAACATATCATGAAGTCTATTTCATCCATCCCCTACCCTTTCTCTCCATCCTTACAGAATGAAACCTTGAAACAAAACAAAGCATACCAAAACATCACCACCACAAAGAAACTGTTAGGGGCAATAGCCGTGTTCACTATCTGTTGCTTTCACAATTATTCACATCCGCTCATCCAATTGTTCACTGTACATGCAATTTACCATGCCTCAATAAAACTGTGAATTTCTTAAAGGTTGCACAGAGCTCAGCACAGCTAGAGGAGGAAGGACCAGTTGGGCCTCCCACCTGGTATTCAACTGACTTTGCCTGGGGCGCTAAGACAGGCGACTGACTGAGACCCCCAGCTGTGAGATTCCCTTTCTCTCCACTCTGGAAGCCACACTGAGCCCAGCTCTGTGGCAGGTACTCCACCAGACCCTGGAGGACAAAAAGAAGTAGGCATACCCCCTGCCATTTCAGGAACCATGTTCTGCCCTGACCCAAGGGAAAGAGGTTCAGCCCTGGAGTAGAGTCTCTTGTAAAGACATACAGCCCAATGGGTAAAAGGAAGCCAATTAAAACAAAGAGGGGGTGTGGGTGTGTACAATGGTGCCCACCTGTCATCCCCGCTCTTCTGGAGGCTGAAGCAGGAGGATCACAAGTTTGAGGCCAACCTGGGCAACTCAGCAAAGGCCTAAGCAGCTTGGTGAGACTCTATCTCAAAATAAATATATAGAAATAAAAGGTCTGGGATGTAGCTTGGTGTAGAGCATCCCTGGGTTCAATCCCAAGTACTGAAAAAGAAAAAAAGAAAGCCAGAGAAACTGTCACTCATTTATCATGTTCCTTTAAAGGCATCAAACAAATTCCAGCTTTGCACCTCCAACCAGACCTATCGGATCCCCCTGTCTTTCTTCATTTTCCTTCCTAACATTCATGCTCACCTCCCACATTCTCAGAAGACTTTCAGAAGTCCCCCTTCCCCGCCCCCAAAAGAGACTCCCTCCTCTCCTCTCAGGAAGATCAGCATTTATGCCCCTCACCTCCCCTTTGTTAGTTTTCACACTCTGTGCTATCGATCATTTTCCGCCAAACCTCCCACCACCTCGCCCTTCAAGGTGAGCCTTCTGTCCTCATCCTCTGATGTCATAGCACAAAACAGAAACTGGTTTTAAACAGGATAAGTTGGGTGTCATGATGGCTGAGCAGGGAGAGAGGGCTGGCAGTGAGTAAGATTCTCATTCGTTCGTTCCACGAGGAATGCTGTGTCCTGGAATAGTTAAGGATCATCCTGGGTGTGTATCACATAGGGACAGAGCACATAGTCCCTGCCCCTGTGCAACTTAACGTCCTCCTTGGTGATTGGCACAGGAGAGGGAAGTCTAGGGATGTTCCCCTCCAACAGATGTCAGCTCTTCACCTGTGATCACCTATATTTATTTAATGGCCACTGTTTAATAACCCCTGTGTAACTATCTTCAAAACTCTGGTCTTGTTTCAGTCGGCATGCTCTGTGCTGTCCGTGGAAATGGGACAGATAGACACAAACATAGGGAAAAGCTTCAAGGGAAACTTGGAGAAGCAGCCCAGAGGTATGTCCAATATGATTGATATAGATAACTCGGTAAGTGACAGAGTGACAACCCTCCCTCGGAGCTATTTCACAAGATTCAACGCAGCGATGACAGCCTGGTTCCTTTGAACGCATGCGTAATATTATTTGGCAAACTCTACAGTCTGCCTTCGTATTTGGAGTTGGCATGGCCTTAGAACTGGAATGATAACACCTTCCAAAGCCTTGGAATCCATTCAGATATCATTCAAATGTCTGTGTAAGGCACAAATCAGACAAATGGGAAGAATATAAAAGGTATTCAGAAACACGGCATGTTTGATAAGTAATAATGGGGCACTTATTACACGCTTGGGCGTAGTTACAGACGCTGAAGATGAACAGTAAACGGAAAAGTTTCAACTGGGGAGTTTCAAAGCTCGTTTTGAGGGCATTTAAGATACAAGGGAAAAGAGAAACTGAAGCCAGAGGTGACAGAATGCTGTTGCCAACAGGACTGGAAAAAAAGCAGAGGAAGGTGGTCAGTGAAATAAAAATAAATTTCAATGGAGAAATAGCAGCATTTCGCATGAAAATTGAATGGCCCTAGAGAAGAAAAGAAGTGATTCAGTAGATATATTAAATAGTTAAGTTGATAGATGTCAGAGAAGAAAATCTTTTTCTCCACACACTTAGGTTCTGTAATAAGGGGGCCTGTAAATTAAATTGACAAAAGGCAGATAACCAGAGAAAAGACAATTTTTCCCCCATGTAGACATGTAGAAACACAGAAAATATGACTCAAAGAGGTGGCTAGAATTTGGGGCATATATGTGTGTGTGTGTGTGTGTGTGTGTGTGTGTGTGTGTGTACACCACACCAGCGTTATAGGAGGGAGGGGAGAAGGGTCACTTATGGGGAAGCAAATTATTTTGGGGGAAAAGCAACTGGATCTTAGCAGATGAGATAGAAGAAAAGATAGTTTTGTGTCAGAGTCAGTCTAGGCAGCCTCTTATTCAGATTCCAACTTATTTCCAGTGATAAGAGCCCATCTTTCCTGGTTCTGGAACTCCTACAGTGAGGATTTATGCCCGTTGAGTTCTCTTGAGAGATTCTGCTTCCAGGCAGATAAGGGGAGTTCAGAAAAAAGCTTCATCCCACATCTGTTGATTCTCAAATGCCTTCAGCTCAAAATAATTTTTATGCTGCAATGGCAAATTCTATATTTTGCAGTCTGTGGCAGAGCTTTGTGTAAAAAGGGACCCAACCTCACAGGCAGATGTGAGACACGCTGCCCTGTGTGCCCCAGCTCAGATTGCCTCCTCCTCTGGAACATCTGGCCACCACTTCATCAGCAGGAGATGATCAGCCAAACTGAGGTACAGTGTGAATGTCTTCTACTCAGTGGCTGAGCGTCCTCAATTTCAGGGACATCTAGAATTCTCTGTCCAGAGGATAAACTAAGTTCAACCAACGGTAAGTATACTTTTGAGTTAGGTTTACAAACTATGTATACTTGCATTCAAGAGGATTTGGCCTATCAGGGGTTTCGGTGGATTAACTTTGTGATTCTAATGTAAAATGTACAACTGAATATGGAATTTAAGCTGAGCATTTGAGATCTTATGTTCTTCCTAAGCATTATTAAAACAATTCAGACAATCTTAAGAGAGTCACCCGTTTCTAAAGTTTAATTCCTTAGACTTAGAAAACGTATTGAAGGTTTTTTGTTTTGTTTTGTTTTGTTTTGTTGTTTGTTTGTTTGTTGGTTTTGTCTGTTTTGGAACTGGGGGTCGAACCCAGGGCTTTGCAAAAGCAAGGCAGATGCTTTGCCACTGAGCTACATCCCAGCCCAGATGTTTTAAGTGGATGGAAGTTTTAAGTGTATGTGTGTATGTCTGTCTGTCTATCTGTCTGTCTGACCTTTCCAGCTGGACCTCTTGATGCAACTTGGAAGACAACAAAAGATGTTTCTGTTCAATAGCAGTTTACCTCTTAACTAGTTTCCCCTTTTATTTGCTATCTATCATTAAGGATCATTTTATTTTATATTCAATGCCACTTTTTTTTTTACTACCAGCTTTTTTTTTTTTTTTTTTTTTTTTTTTTTTGGTACTGGGGATTGAACTCAGGGACACTCAACCACTGGGCCACATCCTCAGCCCTTTTTTTATATATTTTTTAAAGACAGGGTCTCACTGAGTTTCTTAGTGCCTCACCATTGCTGAGGCTAGCTTTGAACTCGGGATCCTCCTGCCTCAGCCTCCCAAGTGCTGGGATTACAGGCATGCGCCACCACGCCCGGCTTTACTACCAGCTTTTGTTTTTTAAAAATATTTATTTATTTACTTTAGTTGTACACAATTCAATGCATTTATGTTTACGTGGTGCTGAGGATCCAACCTGGGCCATGCATGTGCGAGGCGAGCGCTCTGCCGCTGAGCCACAACCCCAGCCCCTACTACCAGCTTTTTTAAAAGAAATTTGTTCTTTTTAGTTATATATGACAGTAAAATGTATTTTGACATATCATATATACATGGAGTATAACTTCCCATTCTTATGGTTGAACATGATGTGGAGTTACACTGGTTGTGTATTCATATATGAACAAAAGAAAGATATGACCGATTCATTCTACCATTCTGCTGTCTTTCCTATTCTCATCCACCCTCTCTTCCCTTAATTCCCCTTTGTCTAATCCAATGAACTTCTATCTTTCCCCCTGCTCCCCTTATTGTGTGTTAGCATCCACATGTCAGAGAGTGTTGCTTCCTGACTTGGAGCAACAACGCCACGGGAGAAAAACTCGGAGGCAGAATGAAGATGAAAGAGTAGGTTTTTTTTAATTCTTCGGCTTTAGCAACCTCTCAAAACTCTAACACTGGCTCTTTCAGCAACCTCTCTGACTCTTTTCTTCTTCTGACTACTGACTCTTTACTTCTTTACTTTCTTTTACTTTTACTTTCTTAGAGAGAACTTAGAGAGAGAAAGAGAGAGCTTCTTCTTTCTTCTTTCTTCTTCACTTTCTTTTACTTTTGCTTTCTTAGAGAGAGCTTTAGAGAAAGAGAAAGAGAGAGAGAGAGAGAGAGAGAGAGAGAGAGCTTCTTCTTTCTTCTTTCTTCTTTCTTCTTCGGCAGCCTCGGCCTGACTCCGACCAGCAACAACTACTTCTTTCTATCTATGGTTTCTCATTTCTTTCTCTAGCTTCTTCTGACTGAACTCTTAATCGCTCTGACTCTTATTTCTTCTTCTGACTAAGTTCTGGCCGCTCTGACTCTTTTCTTTTTCTCTGACCCGAACTCTTCTTCCAACCGACTGAGCGATTGAACGACTGACTGAATGAATACCGCTTCTGACCGCTTTCACCTGGTTATATACCTTTAGCTTTGCGGGTGCGTCACGTGCATTTACAGGTGCGTCACATGCATATTATTATTATCGGGTGGAACTTACGGCTTCCAGCTAGCCGCAGTAGCCATCTCCCTGATTGGGGCTGCTTCAAGAGAGAACATTTGGTCTTTGGTTTTTTTGGGACTGGCTCATTTCACTTAGCACAACAGTCTCTAGTTCCATCCATTTACCAGCAAATGCAATAATTTCATTCTTCCTTATGGCTGAGTAATATTCCATTGGGTATATCTACCACATTTTCTTCATGCATTCTTCTGTTGAAAGGTTCCATAGCTTAGCTGTTGTGAATTGAGCTGCTATAAACATTGATGTGGCTGTGTCACTCCAGTGTGCTGATTTTAAATCCTTTAGGTATAAATTGAGGTGATGGATAGCTGGGTCAACTGGTAGTTCCATGCCAAGTTTTCTGAGGAATCTCCATACTGCTTTCCAGAGTGGTTGCACCAATTTACAGCTCCACCAGCAAAATGGCATTAGTTTTATGTATTAATGGGATTCAGTGTGTTATTTCAATACATGCATATAAGTATGTAGCAATCGAATCCCACCTCCCTTTATCCAATCCCCCGACAACCCTTCCCAACACCTACTAACTATTTTACATTCAGGTTCACTGGTTTTAGCTTCCACATTTGAGAAAGAACATGTAGCACTGTTCTTTCTGTTTCTGGCTTATTTCGCTTAACATAATGCCCTCTGGGTCCATTCGTTTTATAGTGAATGACATGATTTTCAGATTTGACTCCTCTTTATGACTAAGTTTTAAGTCTTCATGACAAAACTTTTGACAACTGAGTTTATTATTATTTATTATTATTTGGCACAAACATCTGTAATATGATTTGTAAATAGAATAAGATTTACAAGCTAAACTTTCAAGCTGAAGGAAGAAATGTGGTTTTGTCTGTAATTTTAGTAAACCAAACATATAAAAAGGATTTCCTCCTAAATGTTTTCCTAGGCAAAACAAAAAGATGAAAAAAGTGACCCTCAGGGAGGGGACATAAAAAACTATCATGAACAGTGTTGTGTGTGGTTTTGTGGCATACTCACATCCATGAAGCCAAGGTCTAGGGGGCAGTGGGAAGCCCCAGTGTGCCAACTGTGGTACGTGAGCATGCTGTTCTTGAGAGTGCTTGGCCTGTCTGCCTACAAGTACCAGACAACTCCCAGAGTAACTTAAAGTTGTCAAATCCAGATTCATTACCTCGGGAACTGGGCGCTTCTCTTATAATTTGGGTGTCAGTGATCAAAAAGCAATTTGAGCCTTTAAAAATATAGAGAAATAAAGAACTAATCTTGAAAAAAATATGATCTATCACCTTGGGGAAAGGAGGGGGAATTAGCCAGGCGTGGTGGCACACACCTGTAATCCCAGCAGCTCAGGAGGCTGAGGCAGGAGGATTGCAAGTTCGAAGCCAGCCTCAGTAACTTAGCAAGACACTAAGTAACTTAGTGAGACCCTGTCTCAAAATTTAAAAAAAAAAAAAAAAATTAAATGGGCTGGGGATGTTGCTCAGTGGTTAAGCACCTGTGGGTTTAATCCCTGGTGCCCTTTCCCCCTCAAAAAATTAATAGAACTTCAGAGGAAGGAGTGAACTAAGTGGATGCAGAAAGCATATTATTTGATGAGAATTCTCCCCACACCAACCTCCAGAAGCAATAATATCCAGGCATGGGAACAAAGACAGACTCAGGCATTTTCTTGTTCATTTGGACCAGTGAAACACAGTTTCCAAATTTATAAACATTGTCTCTAATAAGTACCTTTTCTTGACACTAGATTATTCAGTTCTCTGTAGCTTATCTGATTACATTGTTTATAAAGTTTAACAAGAAGGGAAAACGTAATAAAAACACTTAACTTTTATTGAGACTGGTTAATACTATGTCCCAGGAATTGTTTGAAGCACTTTATAGACAGATTGTAACTGGGTCGATTCTCACATCTTATGTGGTTGATGTTAATATTACCCCCACTTAGCCTATGAAGAAACTGGGGTGCAAAGACATCACTTCACATATCCAAAATCACACAACTGCTAACGAGTGGAGCTGAGACTTGGACCCTGGCAACCTGACCCACAGGTGCCCTAGGCCCACCTGCTACTTGGCTTGTACTTGGCTACTGTCATTAGCGCCTTCCATGGAGAAACCCAAGACATGATAAGAATGACTCCCCTCAAATGAGTCCTCGCAGGGTAGAATAAGGTGTTTTGTTGTTGTTGTTGCTGTTTTTGTTTTGTTTTATTGGGGAGAGGGCTTTCTTTTCTTTTTCTAGTTTAAGAGATCTTTTGTTGAAGGACTAAAGCAACCACTGACAGATTGTAAATATTGAAAGAGTCGGAGAGAAGCCAAGCCTTCCCTCTAGTGGTGTGAGAGTGATTTGTGGCAACCGAATGTGGAGCTTCCTTCTGTAGCTCGAGGTAAGGAACAAACAAGCAAAACAAGTATTTCAATGTCTTTTCTGAGTCATCGCCTATTTGCTAGCTGTTTCTCTCTTTGGTAGAGGATATAATTTACCCCAGAACACATGGATTAGGCATAGGTGATGTAAATGAACAACAACAACAACAAGAAAAAAGCCTGCAATATTCGATAATTGCTTATTCCACAATCTTTTAACCTAGGAGCCTGCAAGCAGCAAGGAATCATGAGTGAAGAATATTTTTCCTCTGTGCAAGTTTTGACTTGGTAAGGATGGTGTGCTTTTGCAATTGTGAACTGCCTGTGTTCTCTCAAGTTCTGTGTTGTTATGCACCCAGGAGGATTCTTCTCTTCATTGCAATAATTTCATTGATGGATAGAATGTGCTAAGGATGGGTGACATTATAGACACTATCAAAGGTTGGGTAACAACAAATGACAGGTTGCTCTGCAGTTGTTATTGCTTTTTCTACACAGTTTCTTAAACACAGACTAGGAAATTCACTGAAATGAAGTTGTACTAAACTCAACAGTTTGTCTCCATCCTGTAAATGAGACTGAAGAAAGCCTTGGTTCAGATCCACCTAGTTTCATACCATAGGTATGAGTCAGGTATTATAGTGAAATCTACCTTTGTTCCTTCTATGGAGTTAGATGTCTGACCATCAAGACAAAAATACCTCTGATAACAGTTTCTGTGGTTTGCATAGAGATAAAGACAGCCTGGCAGGCCTTGGCTGTAACCACTTTGATGACCACATTTGCTCCTTGAACCTCCTTCCCAGGTCAGTAGGAGTAGAGCCTCCTTTTGCAGATTGTATGGACAAAGGGAAGGCTTTCCAAAGATCACAGGTATGAATGAAAAATAGACAAATTAAATAGGAGGAACAATATGAAAACTTATTAATGCACATGGGGGGAAAATCACATATACTCAGAGACTCCCTGAAAGTTCAGATGGTTGGTGCTTAAACAACTTCCTGAGCTGCACAGAGGAAGGGAGGCTGGGAGAGGGAGTAACTCAGGGTATCCTGAGGACAACTATGGGAGGAAGGGGGAGAAGAAGGTGGCTTCTGGCTTATTATGTATTTCATCTCAGGAGCTGCCCTCAGGAGAATGAATAGGTGTGTCCAGGCAGGGTGTGCTAGGAAGTCCTGGGCATGGAGATTTTAGCCTCTGTCTTCTCCAGTGGTTAACCTTTCCTGGTTAATGAGATTTTGTAACAATTGCAGCTTCTGAAGGGAGCTTCAGAGGAAGCCCCTCCCGGCTATGGGATGAGAAAGAGGATTAAGAGCCAAACAGGGGGTGGGGGTTGTGGCTCAGTGGTAGAGTGCTTGCCTAGCATGTGTGAGGCACTGGGTTCAATCCCTGACACCACATAAAAATATAAATAAATAAAATAAAGACATTGTGTCCATCTACAACTAAAAAAAATATTTTTTTTTTTTTAAAGAAAAGAGACAAACAGGGTGGAGAAGAGGACAGTCAGAGAGAAAGCTCAACATTGCTGCTGTAGTTCACTCTCACCATAGTTGGGTCTTGTCTTCCAAGTCCCAACATTATTGAGTAGTTCCTATCTTTCTGCGTTCTTTCCCTTTGTTCCAACAGCACTGTAAGCTTATCTCCATCACAATCTAGAAACTATCTTTTTACATTCAGTCTCACCAACTGCCATTGTCACAAAACCCTTGGTTGTACTTTCTCCATGTTGTGGTACAGCATCCCAGGCCCATTTACTCCAGATCCAACAATACTCCTGAGTGCCTGCTGGATACCAGGCACTGGGAATTTAATGGTTCCTGAAATAAAGTCCCTAAGGTCTTATAAAGCTTCCGCCCCTGTAGGCTGGGCTGAACTGATCTGTTGCCGCCTGAGGCGATGGCCGCTTGGAGCAACAAAAAAAGCCGCGGGAATAAGTTCAGAGGCAGACTGGAAACAAACAGGCTCTTTATTCTGCCAGCTTCTCTCTCTCCGGCTCCAACAACACCCCGACATGCGGTCCACGCTCCTCTAACAACCACAAAATGGCCCCGAGGACGCCCCATAATCCCCCGGGGCCAAGTCTCGCGAGATCATATAAATGGCTCCGACCCGATCCACAATGTCCCGGGCCAAGTCTCACGAGACCATGGAAGGTGGTAATGCTTATGGCTCACAGCTAACCGCAATCTTAGCTATCTCCTTTATTAGGGCTCCTGCACTGATCAATCAGAACCCAGACAGAATCTGGTACCAGGTCTCCATACTTTGATCAAGCCCCTTTATAGTGTAAGAATACGATCAGTCAACAATATGTGAAAAAAATGTTCAACATTTCTAGCAATTAGAGATGTGCAAATCAAAACTACTGTAAGATTTCATCTCACCCCCATCAGAATGGCAACAATAAATGTTGGTGAGGATGTGGGGGGAAAGGTTCATTCATACATTGCTGGTGGGACTGCAACTTAGTGCAACCACTCTGGAAAGCAGTATGGAGATTCCTCAAAAAACTTGGAATGGAACCACCATTTGACCCAGCTATCCTACTCCTCAGCATATCCCCCAAAGGACGTAAAATCAGCATATTATAGTGATGCAGCCACATCAATGTTTATAGCAGCTCAATTCACAATAGCTAAGCTATGGAACCAATGTAGATGCCCTTCAGCAAATGAATGGATAAAGAACATGTGGCGTATATACACAATGGACTATTGCTCATCTACAAAGAAGAATGAAATCATGGCGTTTGCTTGTAAGTGGATGGAACTGGAGACTAAGTGAAATAAGCCAACCTCAAATAACCAAAGGCTGAAATGTTCTCTCTGGTATGTGGCTGCTAATGCACAGTAAGGGGGAAGGAGGGAAGAATACAAGTGACTTAGACAAAGGGGAATGAAGGGAAGGGAGGGTGGATGAGAATAGGAAAGACAGTAGAATGAATCAGACATCACTTTCCTATGTTTATATAGGAGCACACGACCAGCGTAACTCCACATCCTGTTCAACCACAAGAATGGGAAGTTATACTCCATGTACATATGATATGTCAAAACACACTCCTGTTATGTGTAACTAAAAAGAACAAAGAAAACTTTTTTTAAAAACACCATTTACAGTGTATTATTTCCCTCAGTTGATCATAGATCTTATTTGCACTTTAAATCTCTCTCTTTTTTTTTTTTTTTTTTTTTTTTCGGGGGTGGGTAGATCCTTCTATTAGTTGTCTCTCTGGCTTTCTAGAGAACTCTCCCACATCAGCAGGAAAGGCAGGGACATGGGAGGACAGGAGGGTGTCCTGCACTTCTCCTCATTCCAAAGTCAGTGAGGGCCTTGGAAGAAAATCCACCTTGGGTGCCCGTCAAGTGGGAGGTTGTCAGGTGGGCAGTCAGTCTCTGCTCTCCCCCTCCCGAGCTTAACGCACTGGAGGCTACCTTAGCAAAACGATGTAGCCGAGGAGGCTTGTAAACAACCGGAGGTCGCTTCTCCTGGCTCTGGAGGTGGGGAGGGCTACAATCGAGATGCAGGCGGGCTGGTATCTGGAGACGGCTCCCTTCCTCCGTCACAGACGGCGCCGTCTTGCTCGGTCCTCGCAGGGCAGAGGGATGAGGGTGCTCTCCTGCGGATCTTGATAAAGGCATCAGTTCCATTCCTGGGACTGCACTCTGGTGACCTGATCACCTCCCGGAGCACACCCCTCCCCCCACAGCCCCCATTGGGAGCTAGGATCTCAACACATGGATGGGGCGGGCACAGTCGGTGGCATCCTCACTCTCAGAGTGCCTTGTTCCCCAGCGAGGTCCTCCCGCCTCTCTGTTTTGGTGCCCAGGACTCCAGACTCCACAGCTGGCCCTGCCTATCATGAAGATCGCAGGGCGTTTCTGAGGCCCCTCTCGCCCTGGTGCTCTCCTTTCCGTGAGTCCTCACTGCCCCTGCTCCATCCTGGGGCCTCCAAACCCAGAGCCCCGGAGTCCCCGGTGTTCCCCAGCGGGCCCAGGACAGGTGCCCAGGTCCTCTGAGGCTGTGGCTTGCAGCTTATGATCTTACACATCTTGCTGGGTCCTCGGAGTCAGAGATGAAAGGCAAGGTGCCTGCCTTCAAGGAGCCCAGGTCTGCGTGATTTCGTTCAGTGTCGTTTGGGAGAGCCTCTGACTTAACTTCCGATTGATGGTCCCAAAGGATGACCTGTCACACTTTACATTTCAGCTAGGATCTGCCAACTCCATCAATCAATGGGTCGTCTTTAAACCAATGCCATGGTGAACACGAAGAGCTCTCACCGGGAGAAATTCTCTATGGAATTTTTAAAAGGGTCTAGTGAAAACAGTTCCTCTAATTTATCTTTTTGTGCAATTGAATTTTCAAATATAAGGGTATTTTAAAGTAAGTATACCTGTATCCATTTCTACCTAGTCCAGAATCTAGAAAATGTTGCATTCTGAGACTAAACGATTAAACACCAAGTTCTTATTTTTTATTTTTTTCCTATTACTAGGGATTGAATCCAGGGGCACCCTACCACTGAGCTAGATCCCTAGCCCTGTTTATTATTTATTTATTTATTTATTTATTTATTTATTTTGTTTTGAGACAATTTCTCACTAAGTTACCAAAGCTGGCCTAGAACTTGCAATCCTCCTGCCTCAGCCTCCCAAGTAGCTGAGATCACGGGTGTTTGCCACCGCCCCCAGCATAACAAGCATTGTTTCAAAGAGCCCTTTGATGACATAAAATCAATTAACAATCACCAGTCTGTCTTCTGTTGCTTCATATGAGAAACTTAGTTAATTTTAAGTAAGGATGTGCAGGACATGGAGAGACCTTCCCTTATTATTTTTTCTTCACACTTCAGCCACATTGCCCGCAGGAATACGCAGAAGGAAGTCCTATTTATTGGAAAAGAGTCTGTGTGGATTCCAGATGTGGCCAATTAAGTGATGAAGCCCTATTCATCTGTGTAGAACCAAGCATGGGCTCTGCATAACGAATCCCCGAACTGGAAACATCTCCACTTTACAAATGGGGATGCTGGGGGCAAAGGCTCTCAAATAAAACCAAGTGGAGAATTAAAGTCATTGTGATTTTGCCTGAAACATCCAGCTAATGACAGCCCCCCAAAACGTTTTCTCTGAAATTTTTAGAAGCATTGCCTTATCATTCTCCTTGAGTCTTCATGGGTGCATGTGATACAGACAACCATTCGGAGCAGCACAGATGCTGGGAGCAAAACCTGAAGGCTTCCTAGCCTCGTTTTAGTTTCCGTGATCTCAGTGATTGAGGTGCTTTGCTATCTTACAGCAGGTGTGTTGGCTTGAAAGAAATGATAGTCACCCATTTCCAGTGGATTGGAACAGAAGGGATGAGTGTCCTCAAAAACAGCCAATACTTGCATTCCTTTTTTTAGGGGGACTACTCTTTTTGCATTTGCTCTAGTTTTTATATTTTAATAGAAGACTGTATTTGTCTCTTTTCCATTACTATAACAAAATACCTCAGGCCAGATAACATGTAAAGAAAAGAGGTTTGGGCTGGGGATGTAGATCAGTGGTAGGGTGCTTGCCTAGCATGCATTAGGGCCTGTGTTAAATCCCCAGCATAAAAAAACAAAACAAAACAAAAAAAGCCTCATTGAATGGTCAGAAATTTAACCTGGCCTAAAGAGTGAGATTCTTAGAAAAGCTCCTAATGGATCATTCCAGATGTTCTATCACTGCTATAATTTAAGTGAAAGTCAAAACCCTCTTTTTTTTTTTTTTTTTTTTAAATGAGAAAGTCTGGAGCAATTACAGTAGAAAACCTCCAGGTATACTAAGAACTCTATCAATGTCCAGTTGTTATGAAAGTTGTTACTCTTTTGTCCGTTGTCTGAGCGATTCCGTAAACTGAAGCAGGTGGCTTCTGGCTCCTGCTCACTGTCAGTGTGTGGACAGGTTGTGGACCCCTCGGGGCTGGTGAGTAGCTAGGCTCACAGCCAACCTAGACAGACGGCAGAGCCCTGGATTCCCCAAGCCCTCGTGTGGATTCCCACCAGCACATCAATGACACCTGACAGGAAGATCTGGGTTTTGTAAAACACGAACAAACAGGAGTTCCATATTTCTCGTGTGAATGTGTACTCAGAAAAGCAATTGACATTTCTGTCGCTCCTGAAGAGCACTTTGTGAATCCTCTGGGAAATTAAGGCGAGAATAAGGGTTTTGGAGTCCAATCGCTCTAGATTCTAGTGGATTGCCATTCCCAGCAGCAATCCACTTAATTGTGTGACCTTGATAGATAGATTATTTAACCTCTCTTAGCTTCAATGTCCTCTTCTATAAAATGAGAATAACAACGTACCTTCCCACTAAGGCTGATGGGAGAATTAAGTGAGATAATATACACGAGGCCCCAGCCCTAGTTACCTGGTACATTATAGGTGCTCAATAAATATGTTTCCTAGCTAAGGCATATATATTGGAGATGTAAGAAAGAAAGGACCATAAAGGAAGAATAAAAAGAAAACAAGGCAATAAAAGAGAATAAAATAATGGCATTTGCAGATAAATGGATGAAATTGGAGAATATAATGCTAAGTGAAGTTAAGTCAATCTCAAAAATCCAAATACCGAATGTTTTCTCTGATATAAGGAGGCTGATTCACAGTGGTGTTGGGTCGGGGTGCGGGGGCGCCTGGCAACCCAACCAGTGTTTGACAAGGATCCCTGGGAGAATGATGTTTGCAAGGACTCATCATCTCGGGAAAATGCCAGATGTATGCCTCTGGGCTCTGGTGCCTTTTTTGCACTATTTTCCTAATAATATATTACTCATACTATTCTCTGGTGTTGATCACTGAGGGTGAAGGGAATGCTACAGCATTTTCTAAGAATATTAATAAAACATTAGAAACTATAACCCCTTCCCTACCACAAACAGTAAATAATCTTCTGCCACCGTGTGATGTGTTTTCTTCCTGGGGTGATTGTTATAAACATGTATTGTTATATGTGAGAACAGTCACAGAGCCACCTGTTTCTCCAGTCATGAGTATGCAAAAAGCACATAGTCTCACTGTTAGTAATCAGAAACAGAATAAAATTATAGTGCTTCCTACTACTGAGACCCCATGGGGAAAAGTTCTTTTGGTGCCTGCAATCCTGCTCTAGTAAGATTAGCTTTGCTAAACAATATAACAGATTTCTACAAAGAAATTGACCATAAGAACTACTGAAACCACTGCCCTCTTGCTAGCCCGAACTTAAAGTTTAACTTAGGCTAATTTAGTCATTAAATTAGAACAATAGCAAGGGATGTGGTGGGGGTGTTATTATCTCATACAATCACTTTTTCCAGTAAGCTGTTCTGTACAAAGAATTCTATGCGTCTTATGCTAACCACATTCTTGGCATGTTAAACTTTTTTTTAAAAATTTATTTATTTACTTTAGTTGTACACAATTCAATGCATTTATGTTTATGTGGTGCTGAGGATCGAACCCGGGCCGCGCACGTGCGAGGCGAGTGCTCTGCCGCTGAGTCACAACCCCAGCCCTAAACTTTAAAAAATGTATAAAAACTGTGTGTGAACTCAATAAACTTGTCAGCATTCTACACTGGCCTGTGAGTCTGTGTGGTTGCTGTCCATCCATCGCCGACGCTGTCTAGCACTCAGAACCCCTTGACCAGGAAGACCCCCGACCCTGCAAGGGCTGGACCCCGGCATCGGGGTACATAGGAGGATTAGAGGAACACGTGAATGGTCAAAGGGGAGGAAGGGGAAGGGAGAGAGCAAGGGGGGACGGAGGGGGAAAAAAGAAAAGGTGGTTGAATAAGATGGATATCATTATCCTAAATGCATGATTGAAGACTTGAATGGTACGAACATACTTTGCATACAAAGAGTGCTATGTAAAAAGATGCTCTATATATGTAGTATGAATTGGAATGCATACTACTATTATAAATACAACTTTGAATTAAAAAAAAAAAGAAGTCTTAAAAAAAAAAAAAAAAGAAAGAAAGAAAACAAGGAAGAGGAAAGCCAGCATCGGTGGGAGTAGGAATTGAAACTCACTGAGATGCTTTTTTGTTGTGGAGAAAATCCTCACATGGGTGCTCAGCTGTCCCAGGTTGCAGGCCTTCGCTGCTTCTCCCTCCTGCTGATCAACTTTTGGCCATTTCATTCCTCATTAGCACCTTTCCTGGGAAGAAGGAGGAGAGAGAAACGGAAGCTCAAGCTCGGGTTAGTCAATTTTGCTGTTAGCAACTCTTGTTTTTCACTCCAGTCAGGATGGCAGCCGTCAAGAACACAAACAACAATAAATGTTGGAGAGGATGTGGGGAAAAAGACACATTCATACGTTGCTGGTGGGACTGCAAAATGGTGCAACCGCTATGGAAAGCAGTATGGAGATTTCTTGGAAAACTGGGAATGGAACCACCCTATGACCCAAATATCCCACTCCTGGGTCTATTCCCAAAGGACTTAAAAACAGCATACTACAGTGACACAGCCACTTCAATGTTTATAGCAGCACAATTCACAAGCTAGGTTGTGGAACCAACCTAGATGTCCCTCAGTAGATGAGTGTATAAAAAAATGTGGTATATATACAAAATGGAATTTTACTCAGCAATAAAAGAGAATAAAATAATGGCATTTGCAGGTAAATGGATGAAGTTGGAGAATATAATGCTAAGTGAAATTAGTCAATCTCAAAAATCCAAATACCGAATGTTTTCTCTGATATAAGGAGGCTAGTTCACAGTGTTGTTGGGTGGGGGTACATAGGAGGATTAGAGGAACACTAGAATGGTCAAAGGAAAGGGAGGGGAAGGGAGTGAGCAAGGGGAGGGGGGGGAAGGAAAAAAATTGGTCATTGAATGAGATTGATATCATTATCCTAAATGCATGATTGAAAACCTGAATGGTACGAATATACTTTGTATACAAACAGTTGTATGTAAAAAGATGCTATATATGTGCATTATGAATTGTAATACATACTATTATAAATAAAAATTTTAAAAAAAGATTGAGTTGGAAGAAGAAAAGAAGCAGTCAGAATAAAAGTTAAGAATGATGTGTGCATTTGTACAATCTCCCCTCCCTCTCTCTCCTCTTGACTGAAACATCTCTATCAAGAATTTGGCTCCTGGGGCTGGGGTTGTGGCTCAGCGGTAGAGCGCTCACCTGGCACGTGCGTGACCCGGGTTCGAGCCTCAGCACCACGTACAAATAAACCCATTGTGTACAGCTAAAGCAAATAAATAAATATTAAAAAAAAAGAATCTGGCTCCTATCTAATGTGCGTGTGGTAAAAATTTGTTCCCAATTAGTAGGCTCTCTATTCACCTCTCTGGTTGTTTCTTTTGCTGAGAAGAAGCTTTTTAGTTTGAATCTGTCCCATTTATTGATTCTTGACATTAATTCTTACACTATAGGAATCTTATTAAGGAAACCTAGATGCCCTTCAGTAGATGAATGGATAAAGAAAATGTCGTATATATATATATATATATATAATATATATATATATATATATATACAATGGAATATTACGCAGCAATAATAGAGGATAAAATAATGGCACTTGCAGGTACATGGATGAAGTTGGAGAATATAATGCTATGTGAAGTTAGCCAATCTCAAAAATCCAAATGCTGAATGTTTTCTCTGGTATAAGTAGGCTGATTCACAGTGGAGTTGGGTCAGGGAACATAGGAGGATTAGAGGAACGCTAGAAAGGCCAATGGGGAGGGAGAAAAAGGGAGAGGGCAAGAGGGTTAAAAAAAAAAAAAGATGGTAGAATGAGATGGATATCATTACCCTAAGTGCATGCATGAAGACATGAATGGTGTGAATATACTTTGTATACAACCAGAGATACATAAAAATGTGCTCTATATGTGTAATATGAATTATAATGCATTCTGCTACCATATATAACAACTTAGAATAAAAAATAAAAAAAAGAATCTGGCTCCTGTGTCTACACTCCCATGCCTCCCACTCTCTGCCTAACCACCCAATCCCAACCCAGCACTCTACAGATCTCATCTTCTCAAAGGCCATAGGTGACCTCCTGGCTGCCAAATCACATGACCTTGTCTTAGTCTAGGCAACAGATATTGGTGCAGCTAACTTAAAACTTGCTCTTCCTGTAGCTAGCAACAGCCTGGCTGTCCACAGAACCCCATTCATTTTGCCAACTCTGGAATTATACATTTCTAGCTTCCTCTGCAGCTAGAAGTGGGCTCTAAGCAGGAGAGAGAAGGTCATCCTAGAAGGTTATCGGGCAGGTCTTCTGGTTGCTGAAATGGAACCCCTTCTACAGGCTTTGGAGACCTGAGATCTTATGGGAAAGTTTTCTCTAGGACTTCAGAATTCAGTCCTAACGAAATTCTCCCTTTCTCCCAACATGAAGGCAGACTACATGACCCCCTTTGAGGTTGTGGCTATAGTTTTGGGGGTCCATGGGAAGGTAAATGGAAAATCCATTTGGGAGAAGAGGGATTCTGTGTAGGAAGCACTAGGAATGACTCTTGGTTGTGTTTTCTGGTATTTGGGGTGATATATCCAGTGACAATTGAGCTGCAGGGAGTGGAAGAGGAAGAGACTGGCCGACCCTAGGCAGCAGCAGAAACCTGGCTGCAGGGGGACCTCCAAGCTAAAGCAAGATCACAATGACCAGGTTCCTGTTGAGCCCAGAGAGTCAGAAGAGGGCTGGGAGGGCAGAGTCAGCCTGGGAGCCTCAGCTAGGAGCAGGCGGGGCTGGCGTGGGGTGGGGACAGCGTAGGACTGACTGTGCAGCTCAGAGAGGAGCCCAGCAGGGGAAGATCTGCAAGGTGTATAAAGGTCATGGTGGGGGAGACACCCCAGTCAGAGTGGGGGCCTTTGGGCTTCTGTGAGTCACTGCAGCATAATGCATAACCCTCACCAGTTTTGTTTACTTAGTGACACATCTTCCTGGTGCCTGGGGATCATTCTACTGGCTGATCTGGAAGTTTGTGCCAGCTACTGAGTCATCAGCTAGAAAGATTGTCTCAGACACGTAACACCTCTAAAAAAGAGTCCTCAGTGTAGTAGGGAGGCATGTGGGGGTCAAATTCCTGAGACTTTGGGCAAATTCTGTTTCTCCTTTGAGTCTCAGTTTTCTGGGCCATTAAATGGGAATAATAAAGCATACCTATCCACTTGGGCGTAAGGACTAACTGAAGTTGTGTATTTGAAGCAGCGGTTCTCCGTCACCCGAAGAGGTTGTTAAAACACTAATGACAGAGTCCTGCCTCCAGAGTTCCTGATTCAATAGGTCCGGAGAGGACCTGAGAATTTACTGTTTGTTTTTTTGTTTGTTTGTTTTTTGGTTTTGGTACTGGGAATTGAACCCAAGTGTGCTCTTACCCTGAGCTACATCCCCAGGCCGTTTTATTCTTTACTATGAGACAGGTCTTTTGCTAAGTCACTGAGCCTCTAACTTGTGATTTTCCTTCCTCAATGTCCCAAGTAGATGGGATTACAGGTGTGCACCACCACTCCTGGCTGAGAAATTGTTTTTGTTTGTTTTTTGGTACCAGGGATTGAACCAGGGGCACTTTACCACTGAGCCACATCCCCAGCCCCTTTTTTTATGTTTTATTTAGAGACAGGATCTGGATAAGTTACTTAGGGCCTAAGTTTCTGAGGCTGGCTTTGAACTAGTGATCCTCCTGCCTCAGCCTCCAGAATTTCTGAGATTACAGGCGTGCACCACCACACCTGGCAAGAAATTGTATTGTGAGGGCTGGAGTTGTGGCTCAGTGGTAGAGCACTTGCCTAGCATGTGTGAGGCACTGGGTTCAATTCTCAGCACCACATATAAATAAATAAAATAAAGGTCTATCAACAACAACCAAAAAATAAAAAAAAAAAAGAAAGAAAGAAAGAAAAAGAAATTGTATTTTGAACACAGTCTAAAAAAAATGTTGCTATTGCTTATCCTGGGATCAGACTTTGAGAACCACTGCTTTAAAATCTTTCAGGCTCCTTCTAACACATATACATAGTTTTAACCAGTTGAGTTTGTTGTTGTTGTTGTTGTTTGTTTGTTTGTTTTTCCTACTCGTGCAATGGGCATCTTTAACCAAGCCTAAAACTTTTTTTTTTTTTTTGGTACTGGAAATTGAACTCAGGGGCACTCAACCACTGAGCCACATCCCCATCCCTATTTTTTGTATTTTATTTAGAGACAGTGTCTCACTGAGTTGCTTATTGCCTTGCCATTTCTCAGGCTGGCTTTGAACTCACCATCCTCTTGCCTCAGCCTCCCAAGCCACTGGAATTACAGACGGCCCCAGGCTTAAACATTTGAATAATTGTTTTGCAAAGATACTATTACAGATTGTTCCATACTTCAGGTATCAGCCTGCTCTGCAAGAAAGTCGCAGTATATATTATGGTTTTTGTACAGATGATAGTAACAAAGCTAACATTCATGTAAAACTTTCCCCAATATCCGATATAATTACATTTGATCTTCACCAAGCCCTCATTTTGTAGATGAGGACATTGAAGTTCAGAGAGAAACTCACGCAGCTGGGAGGTAGCAATGCCTAGCAGCAAACTCAGGTTTTCTGCCCCAAATCTGCTGTTATTTCTATCAAATTCTGATGCCTTCATTTTTTCATTGCTAGTATAATCTATATATTTTTTTCTATTATCATACATCCCAAGGGCCTTTAATGAGATGAGTGAGCCACTGCAAAGTCCACAAGTTCAGTGACTTTATCACCTACAGCTCCAGGAGCAGCCCACACACTGTAGGTTGGGATGGCTTTTTAGCATTTGTCACTGGAGTTCACTCAGGCTTAACCGGAGAATGTTCCTGCAGCTCACTCCACAAGCAACACTGTCTTGGTTTGGACATTCCTCTTGGACAGGGGTGTCCCCGCCTTGCAGGAATGCCCTGGGGGCAGTGTGTCAAGAAACACAGAGCCAGGGTGTATCAATGATTGCTGAAAAGCAAATGGAGATGGCACTCTCTCCAGGGAGGACGGGAGCCAGCCACTCGCCAGGAATGGGAAGTTCACAGGGGTGAAGAAAACAGCACTGGCTTCATCTGCAGTAGGATGCAGAGCCAAAAAGACGCTCTCCGTTCAGCGCCATTAGGGAATTATGATTTCTCTGGGAGGAAGGAAGAGTTTTGCTCACACCCGTGAGCAAGAAGGGGTGGAAGAGGACAGCGGTTGGCACAGGTGAACCTGGATGCTAATCTGGGCTCCTTCACCTCCTGGACAACCCCGGGCAGATTACCACCCTCTCTGACACCCTCAGGGCTGTTGTGGGAATCAAACAGGATAAAAAGGGATCCTGGGCTGGGATTGTGGCTCAGTGGTAGAGCACTCGCCTTGCATGTGTGAAGCACTGGGTTCAATCCTCAGCACCACATAAAAATTAAAAAACAAAACAAAGGTATTGTGTCCATCTGCAATCCAAAAAAAAAAAAAAAAAAAGGCCCCTGATAGCACAATACACCCTGAACATACTAGATTCCCTCCACATACCTCCGCACATGGGGATCCAGCCCTAGTGGACTTTCATCTTCTGAGGGGTTTGTTGTTAATTGTTCCCCCCCCCCACCTTATATCAGAACACGGGGGCAGCAGCCCTGTCTCCCTTTATGGTGGTGAAAGCTCCTTCTCCCTGACACCCTGACACCTGGAGAGCAGGTAGGAGAACAGGTTTGGACAATCATGGGCTTTCAGGTCTTTAATTGGGGTTGCCTGAAAGCAGAGTCAAGGCTCAGATGACAGGTTTATTTTGGAACTGTTCCCGTGGAGGGGAGTTGGCTGCCCAAGTAGGGGGAAAAAAAAAAAAAAAAAAAAAAAAACTTAGAAGAAGGACAGAGGAAGGGTGAGCCACAGAGCTGCTCACTGGGGCTCCGTCCTGTGGAGACCATCCAAGAAACATGGAATGAAGCTCACTGATGTCCCTCAAAAATGGAAGACTAGAACAATTCCACTCCTCGTCCTAGGCACAAGAGAAATGGAAACATGTCCACACAAAGCAAATAGTTGTAGCTGCGTTATACATAATGACCAAAGGATGGAAACAACCCAGACGTCCATCGACAGGTGATTGAATAAATAAAACACAATGTTTCTACGGTGGAATATCATTCAGCCATAAAACCAGAATGAAGAGCTGATGTGTGCCACATGGTGGGTGACCTGTCAAGACACTGTGCTCATAAAATAAGCCAGGGGACAAATGTTATATGCCTCCACTTACAGGAAGTACCTACAGCCCTCAGATTTGTAGAGACAGGAAGTAGATTGGTGGGTGCCAGGGGTTGGAGGCAGGAAGAAACCCTGGGAGTTGTTATTTAATGATGCAGAGTTTCAGCTAGGAAGATAAGATCTGCAGTCGGAGGGCGGTGAGGGTTGCTCGTTGTGAACACAATTAACTAAGTGCGTTGTGCTCTTAAAAATAGTTAAGATGGTTTCTAAGGAAGTCGGTGGTTTTCTGCACAAAGAATCCTATGTATGAAAGCAGGGGAACATTCAAAGTGATCATGGTGGAGTCTTGCTGAGTGTGAGGGGCTGTGGCTGGGTTTCCTGCTGCCTGGTGTCCCTTGGTTGTGCCTTTTCCAAGCCTGGTTCTCTGGCCTTCCTGCAGAACCCGTGAGCTCCCTGGTGCCCTCTCTTTGCATTGCTTTTATGCTCACATTTTCCAGCTCCTTGCAACTCGAGAAATGGTGGTGATCAGGAGAAAGGCCTCAGGCAGACCCTAACTGGATTTTCTATAGCCAACAAAGCCTGAGGAACTTATGACCCAGAGAAGGAGGCCTGAGACCCTCTGAAGATTCTTTTGGGATTGAGTTTTCAGCCAGCTATTAGGTAAGAGCCTGATGCAATTTAAATTTGATTTTGAGGTATAAAATCAAGCAAGGGGACCTCTGGTGTCCCAGATTTTATGCTTAGCACTAACTTTTTCATTTTTCAACTTGCATCCTCCACTGGAGCAAGGAAGTATGAGTCAAGTCCGATGCCACAGTACTGTCGTTGCAGAAGCACTCTACAAGCCAGCCCTGTGCAGTGGTGCCACATGCCAGGTTCCTGATCAAACAGAGTGCCTCGAGGCTGGCAAGGGCGTGAGCCCCGGAAGGATGGACTCCTGGCTGCTGGAGTCCATCCTTGATTAATTTTAATAGTTAATTTTAGGTGTCAACTTGCTGGACACGGGGGTTGGTTCCAGAGTGAACATTGTCTGGGGGTGTTTCTGGATGAGATTAGTATTTGAATCGGTGGACTCAGCAAGGAATATAACCATTCTGAACCTGGACAGAATGGAAGACAGGAGGAGGAGTGATTTACCCCTACTTTGGAAGGCTTTGGAAGTCCTTAATGCAGTCATTCTCAAATTGCGTAGTGCCTCAGAGCACAGAAACAATGTAAGTTGCATCTAGATCCCTGGCTAGAGCTCTCAATCTGCCCCTTGCTAAGTATACCGCATCAACCAGGAGCCCCTGGGAGGAGTCTGGGTCCAGTTCAAGTACCCACTAAAAGCTGAAATGTCCTTGAAGTCCATTGTTTTATCTTAAAACTCATTTTCCCCCTGATGTCTTAAAGTGTCAATTCTGCTCTCTCTGCCTGAGTGCTCATTTTGAGTTGATCTCGGTGTTAATGCTACTGGCATTATAAATCTGAATTTTCCATCTCTCATCCCATACCAACATTTCTACTCTCCAAGTTTCCATGAAAACACAAATATGGTACTCTATTTAGCTAAAGCTATCAGGCCCTCACAACATGTGTGGTAGGTATTATTATTCCCATTTTGCAGATGAGGAAATTGTAGCCCAGAGAAACAATAGGCCAGTAAATGACAGAGTTGCACTTTAAAAACTTTTTTTTTAATTGTGGTTAATATATATATAACAAAATCTATCCATGTTTAAATGGAAAATTCAGTGGTATTAAATCCATTTGCAATGTTGTGTATCCAACTTATCCAATTTTTTTTTAAAATTACCACTTTCTAATTACAGAGCTTTTTCATCATTCCAGGGCAGAAACTAGAAACTCTGTCCCTGTCCCTTCAACAGTAACAACTGTCCCCTTTCTATTAATTCAACTACCCTAGGTGGCTCATATAATTGGAATCATGCAGCGTTTGTCCCTTTGTGTCTGGTTTACTTCATTTAGCATGAAGTCCATTCATGACGTCTTCACTCGATGTCCCTGTAGTAAAGTGTATCAGAGAGCTGCCATTGGAACCCAGTTTAACACACTTCCCATTTTACCTCCAATTATTAAAATGGCCACCAGGTGGAAGATGAATGAAGCATATTTTGCTTGTCCAATTGAGTTAGTCAGCTTTCTGTTGCTGTGACAAAATACTTGAGGTAAACAACTTAAAAGGAGGGAAGGTTTATTCTGCCTCACAGTTTCCACGGTTTCTGTCCATGGTTGGTGGTTCTGTTGTTTGGGGCCTGCTGTGAGGCAGAACACCATGGCAGGGAGTGTGTGCTGGAGCAAAGATGCCCACTTTAAGGTGTCCAGGAAGCAAAGGAGAGAAGAGAAGGCTGGGGGTCCCTAAATGACAGAGTATAGCAACTGTTTACACAGCATTTACATTGTCATAGGTATTATAAGTAATCTACAGATGATTTAAGGTGTATAGGAGGATGGATATAGTTTATGTGCAAACACTATCTCATTTTAATAAAGAGCATGAGCATTCATGGATTTTGGCATTCATGGGGTGGGGGTTGGGGGTGGTCCTGGAACCAATTCCCCAGGGATATGGAGGGACAGCTATAACTGTTTTCACCTTCTATTCCTGACATTATTCCAGGAATCATCTGGAAAGAGATTTTTGTTTGTCCTGGGGTGCTGGGAATCAAACCTGGGCCTCAGACGTGCTAGACAAGTGCTCCATCGCTGAGTTATATCCCCTGCTCTGTAAAGAGTTCCTTAAAAAGGATTCTGGCTTCTTACCTCATTCCACCTGCAGTACGGTTCATTGAATCTGGAAAGGACCCAGGGGAAATATTTTGGAAGCTCCCTTTTGGGCCTGGAGATGTACCCCAGGGTTAGGAGGCACTTGATTAGATGGTAGCTTGACTCCCCACCCAACACCAGATCTCTTTGATTCTGGGGCCAGGTAATCCTTCTCAGCCAGAGAACTGAAGTTCCAAGTCATTTGCAAAAGGGGCTCAGAGGACTGTCGCGTGTCTATAAGAAACAGGTCGGTGGTAGGAGGGTATGTCTTGGTAATGATTCAAGCATTGGAGAGAAAAGCCAGCGTGGTGAGCACTCCTGCTCTTTGGCCAGGCTTCGGAAGTAGTGATAAAAGTCTTTTCCGTGTCTGCGGAAGTAACAGCCCCAGCTCAGCACTCCTCTGAGCCCTACTGCTCCTGGGGAGCTGGCCCTGCCTCGCCCTGTGGCTGCAGGTCCGCCCCACCCCACCCCTCCCTCCAGCAGTCTCTGGTCCCCTCTTCTCCTACACCTGGTTGCCAGGGTGTGGGTGTGGACTGGGAGTGGAAGGGGAAGAGAGGCCCAGCAGTGGGAAGCAGGAATGGAGCACACTCCCCGCCCCCCCACCCCACACCCCGCCCCAGGGTTAATAAGCACAAGATTCTCCTCCAGGGCTGAGTATGGCAGAGTGACTGGAGATTCCACATTCATTTTTAAATTTTTATTTTGCTTTTACTCGACACATAACAAGTGGACATCTTTATGGGGGACAAGCGTGACGTTTTGATACATGCACACTTCATGCAATAATCAAATCAGGGTATTTAGTCTATCCATCGCCTTATACGTTTATCATGTCTTCATGGTAAGAACATTTGAAATCCTTTCTTCTGGCTATTTTGAAATATTCAATACAGTATTGTTAAGCACAGTCACCCTACTGCGTAATGGGGCTCCAGAACATATTCCTCCTATCCCACTCGCATCTGCACTTGCTGACCAGTCTTCCCCATCCTTCCCTCCCCTTCACCTTGCCAGCTTCTGGTAAGCACTGTTGGACTCTACTGCTGTGGATGAATCTAGACTCTGCTTTTCCAACATGGCCCCAGACGATGGCCAATGCCTACACCTGCGTGCCTGCACACAAAGCCTCAGTTTCTGCATCAGAGGAAAAATAATTAGTGCTTATGTCATAGAATTGTGAGAAACCCATGAGATAAAGCATGGAAAGCACCTTAGCATGTGCCTGGCACACAGTAGGAACTGTGCACCCATATTAATAAGCAGACTGAAGGAAAGGAGTTGCTAGGGAGCCAGACCTGGGAGGAGAAGTTGGGTAACTTCCGGTTCAGGAGCTGACCGGGGCTGTGGCCGTGGCTGTCTCTAGGGCAATTTTTCACCCCACCCCACAAGTTAGTCCACATGGAAAACGCTGCTGGTTTATGACATGCAATTTTTATGGGGCTTGTTCAGCTGGCACTGGTACAAAAACCGAAACCCGTGTTGCGGGTGGGAGCCACTTAAGGGGTTTCCTTGATTTGGTGTTGCTGTACCGGGTCAGCTACCTGCCTTGATGCGCTTCAGATCAGCTGTCCCTGAATTGCTACCCTGTTGCCCAAATACAGAGAAGCCAGTAATGAGTCCAGGCTGATTCAGGAGGGAACCTGCTTTTCTTCCCCAGGTGAGACTCCATTGACTACCCAGGCAAGACCCAGGAGGGGCTCTGAATTATCCTGATCTTGCTGGGAGCTTTGGCTCACCATTGGCTGGGCACTTAGAGAGTATGTGCAGTGATGCTGGTGGGGCAGAACCTCACCCAGGCCTGCTGGCCCATCTTTATTGCCAATTTCCTGAATTGTCCATATAGCTCTGTTATGGTTTGGGATCTGAAAATCAAAAGCTTCTGTATTGAAGGATCGGTCCCCAGTGTAGTGGTGTTCGGAGGTGAGAGCTCTGATCTTAACAGTGGATTAATCCATTTGTGGATTCATAGCTTAATGGGCTATTGGGAGGAGGTAGAGCCTAGTTGGAGGAAGTAGGTCCTTGTGTGCGTGCTCCTGAGGTTATATCCCCCCACCCCTTTCTCTCTCTCTCTCTCTCTCTCTCTCTCTCTCTCTCTCTTCCTCCCTCTCCCTCTCTCTCCCTCTCTCTCTCTCTGCTTTCTGGCTGCCAGGAAGTGAGCAGCCTCCTCTGCCAGAGGTTCCCACCACCATGATATTCTTCCTCACCATAGGCCCAAAAGGGACTGGGCCAACCATGAGCTGAAACTATGAGCCAAAATAAAACCTTCCTCCTTTAAGTTGATTTATTTCTGGTATTTTGCAATGGCAACAGAAAGCTGACTAATAAAACCTCTTAGACATTCAAGACTCTGTTATTCAGCCAGCTCACCTTTGATTTGTAACTATCAAAGCTTAGTATATATATAAAAAAATCCTTGTTAAGAAAAAAAAAAAAATCTTGGTTAAGAATGTTGGGAAGGGCTGGGGTTGTGGCTCAGCGGTAGAGCGCTCGCCTAGCACGTGCGCGGCCCGGGTTCGATCCTCAGCACCACATACGAATAAACGAATTGTGTACAACTAAAGCAAATAAATAAATATTTTAAAAATATATTGGGGAAAAGTTTCTGTGATAAATGGCCAAACCTTCAGTAGCCACAATGACTTAGCAGGTGTTTGAAGTCTCTTGTGGAGCAGTCTCAAGAGTTCTCCTTTACTGCATCAGGAGGATGATGGAATGGGTCAGATTCTTGTCTGTTATTTCAGGATCCTTAATAATGTAAACTGAAGCTTCATACCATTTTTGAAATTGGATCCAGGTCAGGACCTTTGTCTGTTTCCCACTTTTGAATTCAGAAAGGTGAACTCTAGGGCTTCATGCAACAGAGGTACTTTTAACAATAAAAGTGGAACAAAAGGAAAGGAATTGTCTTCACCCATTTCTACTGTTATAACAGATACCACAAACTGGGTTATTTATTTATTTGTTTATTTATTTATTTATTTATTGTTGTGGTACTGGGGATGGAACTAAGAGGCCACTGGGCCACTGAGCTATATCCCCAGCCCTTTTTACTTTTTATTTCAAGACAGGCTGTCCTTGAAATTGTGATCCTGCTGCCTTAGCCTCCTGAGTAGCTGGGATCATGAGTATGTGCCATCATACTCAGCTAAACTGGGTAATTTATAGACAACAGATACTTATTTCTCACGGTCCTGGGAGACTGGGAAATCCAAGATCAAGGTGCCGGCAGATTTGGTGTCTGCTCATGGGATTGGTCTCTGTTTCCAAGATGGCGCCTGGTTACTGCATCCTCCCATGGTGGCAGGATGAGTGCTGGGTCCTCACTTGGTGGAATGGCACAAAGGACCAAACTTGCTCCCTCAAGACCTTTAATAAGGGCATTAATTCTATCTATGAGGGCAGAATCCTGTGGGCATACTTCTTAATACTGTTATATTAGGGATCAGGGGTATGTGTGCATGGTTCTGGGGATCAAACCTACACCCCCCAACCCTTTTTCTTTTATTTTGAGTCAGGGTCTCACTAACTTGCTTAGGCTGACTTCCAACATGTGATCCTCTTATCTCAGTCTCCTAGGATTACAGGGGTGTGTACCTGTGCCAAACTGGGGATTAAGTCTTTTTTGTTTATATATATAATTTTTAGTTGTAGGTGGATATGACACCTTTATTTTATTTATTTATATGTGGTGCTGAGGATCAAACCCAGGGCCTCATGCTTGTAAGGCAAGCCCTCTACCACTGAGCCAAACCCCAGCTCTGGGGATTGAGTCTTAATGTGAATTTTAGAACACATTCAAACTAGAGCAGGAAGGTTCAAGAGTCCAAGATCAACTTGGTTTGGAATAATAGCCATCCCTAGCAGTGCCATATTTTGGATCAAAGAACTCCCCAGGTGTTTGAATCTTGGATCAAAAGTCAACACTTTCCTCACTTTAACCAATTCTTATGCAGATCTTTCTGAGGGCATGTCACACACGGTTACATGGAAAACTCATTTTATTTTCAGTGGCTTTCATATGACAGGCTCTAGAATCATTGAGGTGTTGGTACTCAGACAACAAACCCAAGACCTTCAACCTTTTATAATTAACTGTTACTGATTTTGTTGATTCTAAAGTGATACAATGTTAAACTTTTTAAAAGTTAGTCCCTTTTAGGAAGTTTTGACTACCTCCTTCCAGGCTGTTCCTGGCATTTCGTTACTTTTGTCTCTTTAGAAGATGCTTCCAGCAGCATTTCTTTCTTCCCTTATCATTCATCTAGATTTCGGCTGGGAAACTACACAATCCAGCTTATTGCAGTTGTGTGTGGAGAGTACCCTCAGGACAGACAAACGCTTAGCCGATCAATATTGCAGTTAGGATAGAACTTTCTAGTGGATTATGGAAGCTTAGGCTGTGGAATCCAATTGACTCAAGTACAAATGGCTTTTTATTGGTATTGGGAGTTTTAACAAATGACCTGATTGTTCTCAGCTTCAGTTTCCTCATGTAAAGTAAAGCAAAAACAAACAAACAAACAACAGAAAAATACCTAACTCATATCACTATCATGAAGATTAAAAGAATCCTGGCTCAGGGTGGTACCTAGTTCCTCTACCCCATGCACTACCATGAAGGCACTAGGGAAACCCTGACTTCTTTTCTGCATCCTTACCCTGTGTTAGGATGTTGTGAAGAATGTGTCCAGGATCATGGTTTTCAAACTTGAACTTGCATCAGAATCCCCTAAGTGGGCCTAATAGAAAGCAGATTGCTGGGGCTGGGGTTGTGGCTCAGTGGCGGAGCACTTGCCTAGCACATGTGAGGTTCGATCCTTAGCATCACATAAAAAGATAAATAAATAAAATAAATATATTGTGTCCAAGATTGCTTTGTCCAACTGCAGCTTCTGATTCTATAGGAAGAGGTTGAGAATTTGCATTTCAAAGAAATTTCCGTATTATGCCAGTGATACTGCTGCTAGTGGTGGTCTGGGGACCACATGCCAAGAACCATTGGCCTAGGAAGGATAGATTGGGGTCCAAATCCTTCCTGACCGCCCAGTAGCTGTGTCAATTTTAGGGTTATTTACTTCTCCAAGTCATAGTTTCCTTATCTGAAATGCAGGCATAATAACTTCTACCTCATAAAGTTCTAAAAAACATCAAGGGAAGTAGCAGTTGGAAAGATCTAGCTCTTAATAGGTCTTCATAAATCTTAATTTTTTTCCTTCTTTGAAGCAGGGTCCTTTCTTGTTTAGCTTTAGGACTTAAGTACATCTTGTTTTGAAATATTTAAAACATTTGACTGGGCACAGTGGCCCACACCTGTAATCCCAGTGACTGGGGAGCCTGAGGCAGGAGGACTGCATGTTCAAGGCCAGCCTAGGCAACTTGGCAAATTCTGTCTTAAAAAAAAAAAAAATTAAAAAAAAAAAAAAAAAAGGCTGCTGATGTAGCTTAGTGGTAAAGAACCCTTGGGCTTAATCTCCAGTACTAGAAACAAAACAAAACAATAAGGTATTTGTCATTTGCTGAGGAAGAGTAACAGTAGATTCTGTAGGGGGTAGTAAATATTGATCCTGAACAGGTAGCTTAAGAGACCAATCTCATTAACTTCCCACCTAGACCCATTTCCGTAAATGATGGATTGATTGAAAAATATTCCCCCTGCAGACTAATAAGGGTTTTACAGGTGAGTGTATATAAGTCAATGAGTCCTTTCTCCATTGGGTGTACATCTAAAAGTATAAATATTCATAAGTTGCAAAGCAGGTACAATTCTAATTGTACTTATTCTGTCCAAATGACACACTTTCCAGGAAAAAGAATAAAAAGTATTTCTGTTGTGAAATTGGTTTGCTGGTATTCTGCCAAATGGAAGCCTTATCATAGTAAATACATCAACTTTAATTATTCATTTCTATTTGCTTGAAGAAATGTTCTTATGTGACTTACATATGTTCATACATTTCCTTGTTGTAGCAACATGAACTAAATAAGTCACTTTCACACATAGATGCAACTCCAAGAGTTATTATCGCTAACTTGTGTTCTCTATACCATTCACACATTTTTCCATTCAGCAGAAGAAAAGGTAGTGTTTGAGTAATTGGAAAGGATTACAGAGAAAAAGTACAGGGTCCTTTTAGGGTTCCCTCCAGTAAAGGGGGAAGGAGCACAGGCTACCATCTGCAATTACTGATGAACTGAAAATGTGTCCATCTGGAGTTATTGAGGTTCAACTGGTTTGCCAATTTCATCTACTGGATCTACATAACCAAATGAGGCTTAGAGTCTTTTCACTTCATCCACAAGTCCCCCTCACAGCAAACATATTAGAGTCTGTTCTGCCATCTGGTGTTCATTGAAGGAAATGTCTGCTGAAGCATTAGGAGTTAAATAGCCCAGTGTTTTCCTTGTACATAAGCAATGGGTGTGCAGTTCTTATTCTTTCAATGAAAGACAACTCCAGAATTTCTGCCAAATTCCAAGATGAAATAATTTGAGAATATATATCAAAATAAAAATGCAAACATCCTTGGTCTAGTGATTTCAATTTTATGAACTTATCTTCTGTACATATGTATCCGTGTGCACAAAGAAATGTATGTTAGCAATATTCCTAGCAGCACTGCTGTAATAGCAGAAGATTGGAAAGAAGATAAATGCCCATTAGTATGGTATAAGTAAAATAAATTGTGATATACCCACACAATGGATATATCATGCGACTGCTTGAAAAATCAAGCAAATCTGTATCTTGGTTGTTAGATGATCAACAAGACATATGGTTAAGTGAAATAAATATGATCTAGAACAGCATGCATAATTTGCTGACACTGGTATAAAACTGTTCATATGCGCATAGAATATCTTTTGAATACTCAAGAGAGTCGTATTCTCACTGTGGAAATCAACATGGAGGTTTCTCAAAAGACTAGGCATGGAGCCACCATATGACCCAGCTATGCCACTCCTCAGTATTTATCCTAAATAATTAAAGTCATCATACAACAGTGATGAGTCCTTTCTCCATTGGGTGTACATCTAAAAGTATATATATGCATACCCATGTTTATAGCAGCACAATTCACAATGGTCAAATTATGGAACCAGCCTAGGTATCCATCAATGGATGAATGGATCAAGAAAATGTGACATAGGGCTGGGGCTCAGTGGCAGAGCACTTGCCTCACACATGTGAGGCACCGGGTTTGATCCTCAGCACCATATAAAAATAAACAAAATAAAGATATTGTGTCCATGTATAACTAAAAAATATTTTAAAAAAGAAAATGTAACATAGATAAACAATGAAGTTTTTTAAGTGTATTATTTAAAATCTTTGTTTTATTTATTTATTTTTTAATATTTATTTACTTTAGTTGTACACAATGCAATTGCATTTATGTTTACGTGGTGCTGAGGATCGAACTCGGGCTGTGCACATGCGAGGCGGGCGTTCTGCCGCTGAGCCACAACCCCAGCCCCTATTTTTTTATGTGATGCTGAGGATCGAACCCAGCGCCTCATGCATGTGAGGCAAGTGCTCAACCACTGAGCTACAACCCCGGCCCATGAACAATGAAGTTTTATCCAGCTAAAAATAAAATTGAAATTATGTCATTTTCAGGAAAATAGGTGAATCTGGAGACCATTATGTAAACCAAAATAAGCCAAACTCAGAAGGTCAAAGGTCATGTGTTTTCTCTCATATGTGGAAGCTAAAGACAAAAAGGAAAAGAAAGGTGTATGTATGTTGCAGGTGGGTCTCATGAAAATCAAAGGAAAATCAGTAGAGGAAAGGGATCAGGGAGTGGGAGGAGGGTGGGAGGGGGAGTGCTGGGGAGTGATATTGGTCAAATTATATTGTTATATTGTGTGCATGTATGAATATGTAACAACAAACCCCACCATTATGTATAAATATAATGCACCCAATAAAAAATGTAGGAAGAGAAAAAGGAGTGGTATTTGAGAGATACTGACCTTGAGAATGAGAACCAGGGTGGTCAAGAATGAAAAAGTATCTTAATTCTCACTATTAATATTTTGCACTGTAGGAGTGATTTTTAACATGTGTATTACCTACGTGAAGGCATTCTAAACACTTGTAATTTTCTGAGACAGCTGCGACTATAGTCTCTTAACATGAACATGAACATCTGATCTTCTTATGTTTAGAAACCTACTCATAGAGCTTCCTACTATGTGAATATTCACATGTACCATGAAGAAGAAAGAAAGTGCACGTGCAAATCCATTTCCCTTATTTTTCTTCTCTTTTTTTTTGTCCATCTCCAACTAGAAGGAAAAATGGGGACAGTTAGGAAAAGACATAAGGCTGGACCCGCGAGGTCAATTTGGATCAGCAGATACTATGCTAATCAGAATTAAAGTATGGGAAAATGTTGAGGACCTTCCACACCCATGTTCTTAAAGGCAGCAGGAATTTATGGGAACACAAATTTGGGGAATTCATGTTCTAGGAGGGTTTACATTTCAATGGAAGGAGAGCATTATCTTTTGAAAGCAAAGCTGCCCAAGATAGTACCTACTGTTCTTTCTTGTTTTCACACTGGTAGGAAAGAAAGGGATTGTAGTAAACAGGTCAGTACAAAAGCTTAAATTGATATGGTGGGGGGGGGGTGGGGAAATCAAAATAGAGTAGTAATTTTTCAGGGCATTTAAACAGAGTCAGAAGCCCATTGTGAAACAGAGATCAGACTGAACATTTGAACTGAGCTATAGATATGCCCTCCCCAAAGGCAAGTTGACCTTTGACATACTATTGACCTCTGCTGATCTTCAGTATTAACAGCCTTTTTCCTCCCAAATTCCAGGGACAGAGACTACACTTAGTCCCTTTCTTACAGCAAGGCCTCATTTTTTTCCTGCGCCAATCGTAATTCCTGGTTAACAAGTGATGTAATTTCCAATCCCCTTGCAGTTTAAAGCTATAAATAAAGCCATTTTGTAAAACCTTGGAGCACATTTGAAGATGCTTAAATCTGTGTTTTCCCAGATTGAAATAGTAATTAGCCCAAAATAGACATCATTGTCTTTGTTCTTGACTAGGTTGGTTTCACTCTTGGTCGACAGCATCATTTGGCCAAAATTTAAAATAAAATTTTCTTTTCTCCTTTGACTATTGCTCTGATTTAGTTTTCATCATGGTATTATGTTCACATAGCATGAAATGAGGGCATGAGATTTTTGTTAAGAATTGAAGAATTTGATAAATACTTCTCAAAGACTAACATCTGTGTGTGGAAGAAAGGAGAGGTTAAGAGGTATAATAGCTGGGGTTGTGGCTCAGTGGTAGAGTGCTTACCTAGCATGTGTGAGGCACCAGGTTCGAGTCTCAGCATTACGTATAAATAAGTAGATAAAAAATAAAGGTCCATCAACAACTAATAAAAATATTTTTAAAAAGAGATATAATAATTTCTCCCTCCATTACATGTAGATCTTCTATTTTGCTACTAGCTAAGACAACCACTAAGTCAGAAATTGCATTGACTTGTTTAAAAATCTTGAGTTTGAAAAAGGTTTTTAAAAAAACACCATTCAGTAGCAATCTTGATCTTTTAACTCAGGCTTAATACAGAGCCACTGCTGGGGCCTCAAGAGACACAGTAAGACTATGAAATTAGCCTTGGTCAGGTAGGGGAGAAAAACCAATTTCCTGTCTACCCTTCCTCATTCTTAACTGAGACTCCCTGGACAGATTAACAAGAGAAAAACAAACAAAAGTTTATTAACATACCCCCCTCATGAACATGTGGGAGAAAAACTCGTAGACATGAATAAATCTCTAGAGTAGGTCTCAAAGAAAAAGTTTAAACTTCAGGCTTAGACACTATCCTTTTCTGAAACAAAGAAAGAAGAGTGAGGGGAAAGGCCCTGCTGAGAGCCACAGCCAGGAGGAGCACTGATGGACGAGGGTCTGGTTGTGCCGCAGATTTAGTCCCTACCTCCTCCGTTGCTTAAGGGCCACTAGTGATTTAGTCTTCCTTCTCACTGATGCAGAAAGGAGAGACCCTCACAAGGGGTGATTCCTTTCATATATGTAAATTTCCTTACAGGAGAACTTTCCAGAGTTACTCCTGTGTCATCAGTTTCTCAAAGTAACCAGCTCGAAAAATCATCCATATGCTAAAGAGACATGTATCGCAGTGGTGCATTCTGGCCTTCTACAGTCCTATTTGAGGTGAGTATGTTCTGAGTGCCATCAGCCACCTTCTTTTCTGAATCCTTCCCACTTCTGCCCCCCTCTCTGTGGGCCAGTCACACTGGCTCCCATTCTACACTCTGTCCTAGCTGCCATCCAGGCCTCAGACCCCCTTCACGACATTCCTCCCACTTCAACCAGAATGCTCATTTCTTAAATGCTGTTCCACCCACCCTGTAGTGGTGACCTGATTAAGTGAATTCACTCATATGACAATATGAAGGAGGCTTAATTTTTCCTGAAAGCATCTATCTGTATTTTTCAAAGAGAAGTCTATGAATATAAGCAAATCTCCAGTTCTTGGCAGCTATTGCCAGGAAATGGCTTTGAGCAACCACCTCACATGACTCAACTTCCCCATCAGTCTGTCAACAGCCACTTAGGGAGCACTGGCTGTGTGTCATGCACTCTGGTACAGAGTCTGCAACAGGTAAAGACAGAGTCAGCCCTTGAGGGGCCTGTTCTCTAGGTAGGAAGGCAGTTGATAAACACACAAGCAAAGTAGCAAAAAGATAATTTTAGGTGAAGAAGCAGGGTAGTGTGGGGTAGAATTAATGGGGGACAGGAAGATATTTAGACACATTGGGAAGGTACCTCTGACTCCCAAGTTGAGAGAGGGAAGGTATCAAAAATATCCAGGGAAAGAGCTTTCCAAGCAAGAGAACAAGTGCAAAGACCTTGGATGTTTCAGAGAAAGAAACAATACTGGAGTTAATCATGATCTGTCTAATCCCACATTCATCTCTCCAACCTATACCTTTCTCTTCAACTCCAGGTTGTTATATCCAACTTGACTTTAAAAAGGTATTCCAAACCTATCTGGTAAAAAACTGAACTTTTGATTCCATTCACCAACCTCAAAGTCAACTTCTTCCTGATCTCCCCCTGTCAACAAATGGCATCTCTTTTTTTCCAATTGCTAAAACCTGAAATTTGAGTCATTCCAGACTCTTTGCTTTCTCAAGGATCTCACATGTCATCTGTTGACATTTACAATGACTATTTGTTCCAAACAAAATTGAATCTGGGGGCTGGGATTGTGGCTCAGTGGTAGAGCGCTCACCTAGCACGTGCGCGGCCCGGGTTCAATCCTCAGCACCACGTAAAAATAAACACATTGTGTACAACTAAAGCAAATAAATAAATGTTTAAAAAAAATTGAATCTGGTCCCTCATCACCACTTCCACTGCTACCATCTTGGTATAAACAAGGACTATTTTAAATGCTTCTAATGTAGGTAGGGGACAGGTTAAAATGCTACATCAAATATCCCATCCAGCTAAGAAGCTGTATAGTACTTCAGAGATAGCTTTTATTTCTCTCTTATCCAATAACCCAGAGATAGAAAGTCCAGTGCAATGAGATCATCCAGAGAGTTACAAGGGAGTCACATGACCACACCTAGCTGCAAGGGAGTCTGGGAAACATAGCATCTAGCTGGATCACCACAGGTGTGGATAAATGTTGGTGATGTGAACTAAAATGAATAAAGAAGAAACTCCAATGGTCACTGTGTCCATCATTTTGGAAGCCATAAGATAAACCACCCTGCTCTTCCTTCAGGGAAGGACTGGCTGCCCACCTGTGGGGAGTGTGTTCAGCATCTGGCTTCTTTCAGTCACCTCTACAGTGTTGTCTCAGCTACAGAGAGAAGCCTTTTGAGGTCACATGCTTCCCACGGTAACTTGCATCCTATGACTGAATAGGGGCCATAAAGGACCTCCCATTTCAGGACTCTGAGAGGCCATACTAGTTTTTTCTCTCTTGCTACCCTCTGACTTGCCCAGCCTTGAGAGGTCTGCATTTCAGCCCAATTTCCTGCTCTGCCCGAACGTGCTTCCTCTGCCTTCCTTTCAAAGCTTCAGTCCCTCATAAACCTCTTGCACCCCCAATTCTATCTCAGCAGCTGCTTCCAAAAGACTCAAGCTATTGTTCTCCCCGATCCTACCCTTTTGCAGAATATTCCCTACACAGTGGTCCTTTGAAAACATCAATCAGATTATGTCACTTTGCTTCTCTAAACCTGAGTTTCCCACGTCACTCAGAGGAATTTGCATCCCGACCATGGCCAATAAGGCCCCTAAGCTCTGCTCCCCTGTCACTCACAGCTCTGACCTGGCTCCCTCTTCTCCCACTCTCCTCCAGCCTCGCTGGCCTCTTCCTTAGACAGTCCCACTGCTGGCCAGACACAGAGCTTTGCTCTCCATCTTTCCCCAGGAAGCCTCAGGACTTACTCCTTCTTTTTCTTCAGATCTCTGGTCTCACACCACCTCCTCCTCCTCATTGCCCTATTTAAAAAAAAAAAAAAAAAAAAAAAAAAAACTCCTCCCATTTCCCACTATTCATTTTACCCTGATTAGTTTTCTTCACAGTGCTTATTCCTTGACACCTCATCTACTATTTATTTATCTATCTACTTATTTATTTATTGTCTTTCTTCTCCCAATACGATGTTGGCAACCTTGGAGCAGATGTTTTACCTGCTTTTTTAAATTAATTGATTTATTTTGATTAGGTATATATGACAGCAGAATGCATTTTGATTCATTGTACACAATTGCAGCACAACTTTTCATTTCAGTGATTGTACACGATATAGCGTCACACCATACGTGCAGTCATACATGTACCTAGGGTAATGATGTCCATCTCATTCTGCCATCTTTCCTGCCCCCATGCACCCTCCCCGCCCTCCCTCTCCTTTGCCCAATCATAGTTCCTCCATTTTTCCCATGCCTCCCCCCTCCCCATTATGGATCAGCATCCACTTATCAGAGAGAACATTTGACCTTTGTTTTGGTTTTGGATTGGCTTACTTCGCTTAGCATGATATTCTCCAACTCTACACATTTACCTGCAAATGCCATAATTTCATTCTCTTTTAGTGCTGAGTAATATTCCATTGTGTATATGTACCACACTTTCTTTATCAGTTCATCTATTGAGAGGCATCTAGGTTGCTTCCACAGTTTAGCTGTTGTGAATTGAGCTGCTATGAACAATGATGTGGCTGCATTACTATAATATGCTGATTTTAAGTCCTTTGGGTATAGACCAAGGAGTGGGATAGCTGGGTTTCCTGTTTTCTCCATGGCTGTGCTAGTTCATGGTGAGCCTCAAAGAAAAATCACAAAATGAATGATAAAAATTGTAAAAGGGAAGCGAGAGCTGTGGATACGGGTCACCTGGGGCTGGATCACAGAAGGCCTTGTAGACTATAGAAAGGAATTTGCATTTTGTCCTATTTTTAATGGGGAGCCATGGAGTGTCTAAGCAGGAGAGTAGCCTCATCATTCATTCTTTGGGGTATCACTTAGTTGAAATGTAAGAATCAAGAACTTGATGTTATCATTCTAAGGAGCCTCATCACTTCTTGAAGAAACTGACTTCATTGCTGAAAATCTTTAATTATTAAACATTTCTTTCATACATTGAATCTTTCTTCCCTGTAACTGGTACTCATTAGTACAATGTCTGTGCTCAGGAACAATTCAAAACAGGTTTAAAACTTCTTTCACATAATGGTTCTTGAAATATTTGGGTATACTTTCTTAGTCTTCTTCTCTCTAGGGAAGGCATCCAGTGTCAATCAATTACATGACTTCCAGACATCACTGTCTTTAGGGGAAGCCTCGATCTTCCATGTGTTTCTCGAGAACTGCCAAACTTTGGTCTGACCAACATAGTACAAAGGAGCAATTATGTCCACGACCGGACTGACTATGCCTTTTGAACACAGCCTAATTTAATTACCCCCCGGCCATGTCACCGTTGGGTCAGGCTAAACTGGTGATCGATGGAAAGGTCTGTAACTTCTTCAAGCTGGACTGCCTCTTTTTCTTATCAACCTAATGCTGAGATTTACATTGATCTTGTGAAATTTATCTTGTGGTTTTGGGCTTTGAGATCAATCCTGCCCTCCTTTCCCCAGCTGTATAACACCTGAAAAATCTGTAAAATTTTGTTCTTGGATTTTATTCAATTTGCTGAAAATATTGAATAGAATTAGATGAGGGTCCGTTTTTTTTTTTAAATCATTTCATTCTTGGAAGTTTTTCTAAGTAATGAGCTCTTAAAATAATGGACTGAGCAGTTGGAGGGTGTATTCTTATGCATGTAGTGCAAGGGTCCTTAGCTTGGGGATCTTAGCAGATACAGGCAAGGATGTTGGAGTGGGGCAAATAACTGAAAGGGAGCAATCTCTGTTGAAGAAAATGAATAAGACAGCACATAGAAACAAGTGGGGAATCACAAATATTATTGACAAGTTAAATAACATGCTGAATTTATTTTGATGTAGGAGACCAGGGCATCCACCATAAAATGAAAGGATTGTGGTGTATTTGTGCTTGCTCACATATTTAGAGGCCAAAAGAATGTTTCTTAAGATCCATGATTCTCCCAACGACTTGGGAGGCTGAGACAGGAGGATGGCAAGTCTGAGGCCAGCCTCAACAGGTTAGTGAAACCCTACATTGAAATAAAAAATTAAAAGTACTGGGGATGTAGCTCAGGGGTAAAGTGCCCCTGGGCTCAATCCCCAGTACTGGAAAAAAAAAAAAAAAAAAAGCAAAAAAGAAGATTCACGATCCTTTTGCAGGGTCTGTACAAATCAGTGTTGTTGGGTGTCCATACGCACTTTAAAGAAAAAAAAAAAAAAAAACAGCAATAGAATGTATTCATCAGAGACATTTGTGCCTCTGTTCTCTTAAAAATAGTAAATTAGGGCTGGGATTGTGGCTCAGCGGTGGAGCGCTTGCCTAGCACGTAGGCGACCCGGGTTCGATCCTCAGCACCACGTACAAATAAAATGCATTAAATAAAAAACACATTGTGTACAACTAAAGCAAATAAATAAAAATATAAAAAAATAGTAAATTATATTCCAAGCCCTTCTTTACCTTCATATAATTTAGATTTACTGAAGTCACTAGAGCCCCATGGAGTTTGGTTGGTTCATAATCTAGCTATTGAGCAGAACTTTCCACATAGTTAGTACAGCAGTTGCCAAATCACTAGTAACATTATATTCCATTCCACATTTCAGGATGCCAGTAGATAAGTCATCAAATGTGTTGCTAAAAGGGAGACATACATTAGAACTGAAGTATTTCCCCTTATCTACTAACCTAGTAACTATGTCAAAACCAGAATTGGTCTTAATTTGTTATGATCGTCAACATGTGGAAGTAGAACCTGTGCATCTTTTAGAAAGCATTTCACATTCACCTAAATGCTTTATAAACCATATGTTGACAATTCATGCCATTGCCTGCGGATTCCTGTCAACCTTAGCGATGCTGGATTGTCAGAATCTATTGCCTTTCCTCCTGTGTGCTCAGACATCTCTCCTGTTTATCATTTTTTAAAATTCCAATTTTTTCTTCCACCATAAAATGATACAAACATATGACATAAATTTTGGAACTAGAGAAAGCAAAAAAAAAACAACAACAACAACAACAACAAAAAACTCCCCCAACTCAATTACTGTTACTATTTCAGCTCATTAACTTCCAATATTTGTTTCTATATATGTTCTTAATAGCATCACAATGTTGTACATATTTTAAGAATAAAATTTGCATGTAATTAGGTTGTCTTTCTTACTGTCCCATATTGTAAAGATTGCTGACTGATGTTTATGGGGTCACAATTACAAACTTTGCAATTTGGGATTATTTTCCAGGGGGACAGCCCCTGAATTCATTTTGGATTGTTCTTTGCTTATTTTATTTTTAGTTGGACTTAACCTCCATCTTCATGATGGCCATAATATTCTTTTCAACGTGAGTGTTAATTTCCTTTGCTATATAAACTAGAATAAAACTACACATTAAGTAACTGAAAACCTTGTTAGCTGTTAACCTTGTACTGTGGTTAGAACATTCATACTTTGTAAGGTAGAAGTATCAGTTGGGCAGATCTTTCAGGAAGGCAATTAAGCAATATGTATCGGGAGCCTTGAATGTGCTTTATGCTTTGTCCAAGTAATTCCAACCCCAGGAATTTCTTCTATCCAAAGAAAATAATGCATTAAAGATTTTTGTAGGGGCTGGGGTTGTGGCTCAGCGGTAGAGCGCTCGCCTAGCACGTGCGCGGCCCGGGTTCGATCCTCAGCACCATGTAAACATAAATGCATTGCATTGTGTACAACTAAAGCAAATAAATAAATATTAAAAAAAAAAAAAGATTTTTGTAGCCAGGTGCTGTAGTGCACGTCTGTAATCCCAGTGGCTTGGAAGGCTAAGGCAGGAGGATCGCGAGTTCAAAGCCAGCCTCAGCAAAAATGAGGAGCTAAGCAACTCAGTGAGACCCTGTCTGTAAATATAATGCAAAATAGGGCTGGGGAAGTGGCTCAGCAGTTGAGTGCCCCTGAGTTCAAGCCCCAGTACCCGCCCCCAAAAAGATTTTTGTAGATGGGGCGGGAGTATAGCTCAGTGGTACAGTGCTTGCCTGGCACATGCACAGCCCTGGATTCTGTCTCTAGCACACACACACCTCCACATACATATTTTAAAAGAATCTAAACTGTAGCACTGTTCATACTAGTGAAAGATAGCAGCTAAATATGAAAAGGTAGGGATATACTTTAAATACAGAGCATGTACATGATGCAAAATTAGATAGTTACTAAAAAAGAAGTGAGCTCTGAAAACACAAATAGTGATCCAGGAAAAGGCCTGTGATGTGAAAATAAAATACAAAGTTGTAGGGGGCTGGGGTTGTGGCTCAGCAGCAGAGCGCTCATCTCGCACGTGCGCAGCCCGGGTTCGATCCTCAGCACCACGTAAACATAAATGCATTGCATTGTGTACAACTAAAGTAAATAAATAAATATTTTAAAAAAAAATACAAAGTTGTATGCTGAAATGATCCTGATTTTGAAGTACACAAATGCTGAAAAGAAAGAGCTCAGCTGGGTGCAGGGGTGCACACCTGTATTCTCAGTGGCTGAGGCTGAGGCAGGAGGATCGCAGGTTCAAAGTCAGCCTCAGCAATTTAGCGAAGCCCTAAGCAACTCTAAATAAAATACAAAAAAAAAAAAAAAAAAAAAAAAAAAGAAAAAGAAAAAGAAAGAAAGAAAGAAAGAGCTCTGGGTGGTGATATTAAAGGGTTTTTATTTTTTCCATATGCTTGCTTTCCAGATCAATTTAAATGATATTGTATTACTTTCATAATGACAACAGTATGTGTGACGCCCCTTCCCCATGAAGCACAAGGCTCCCTCCTGCTGCTGCTTTCCATTCTGACCTTCCCTCTTTGTTGTTTCAGCTTTTGCAATCTTTATCTCGGGCTGGATTTGGTTTAGTCAGCAGAGTTGCTGACATTGTGTGGACTTGGTTCATATTGCACTTTGAATTTATTGCATGTATTCTTCCTCCATGCATTTTTTTAAAAAAGCTTTTTTTTTTTTTTTTTTTTTTTAATCTGAGCTCATTAGAGAACTTTGGAAGTCCTGTTAGTTTCTCTGGCTGCCTTGTCATTTTCTTCTACATTCGGAGCATCAGCATTTTAGTCTCCGTCCCTTGTCTTCTCAGCCTCCTTCCTTTTTGGGATCTCTAGTGATAAGATCACACTGAGCTTTTCTTTGGATTTCTCTCAATGTTTATCTGTTAGTGAATGTCACTTGTATGAAGTGTCTTAGTTCTCTCCTTTGTGTTCCAAAGTGTCACAGCCAGTTTGTCTGGAACTCTTCCCTAACTCAGGATTTCACAAGAAGCAGGAAAAGGGAGGGAGTTTGGAGCAGAAAGCAGACCCACACTTTGGGACTGGGCAGAGGGCTGAGAAGATCCAGCCAGGCTGCCCCTGGAGGAACTGGCTGGGGTTTCTGATGATCACAGTTGGGTGACATTAAGACCCTACCAAGATGGGCACGGTGGCACACGCCTGTAATCCTAGTGGCCCAGGAGGCTGAGGCAGGAGGATCATGTGTTCAAAGCTAGCCTCAGCAACTTAGCAAGGTCCTGAGCAACTTAGTGAGAACCCATGTCTAAATAAAATATGTTGGGCTGGGTTAGTGGCTCAGCAGTAGAGTGCTCGCCTAGCACATACGCGGCCCGGGTTTGATCCTCAGCGCCATGTAAGAATAAAGGCATTGTGTACAACTAAAACAAATAAATATATATTTAAATAAATAAATAAAATATGTTTAAGGGCTGGGGCTATAGTTCAGTGGTAGAGTGCTTGCTTAGCATGTGTGAGGCCCTGGGTTCTATCCTTAGCACCACATAAAAATAAATAAATAGAATAAAGATGTTGTGAAAAAAATTCTTAAAAAGAAAAAAGAAAAAAAAAAGTTTAAAAAGGGCTGGGGATGTGGCTCAGTGGTTAAGCACCCTTGGTCTCAATCACTGGTAGAACAAACAAACAAACCAAAAAATGCTACCAAATTGTAGGGAAGTGTCCATATTATTTTCTATACAAAGATGAGTTCCTGGAACAGGGGAGACCTATGACTGCTGCCTATGGGGCCAAGCCTGGGTAAGCAGCATCATTATTTGATGCTCCTTTAACACATGCGAGCTACCATCCCACTTGAATGGTGTGGATTTCCATACAGGCGTATATTATTTTTTCCCCAACGAGGAAATAGATTTTCCGCCTTAACCACATTTCTGATAATATTTTTAGAACTAGTAAAAACAAAGGTCCAACATACTGAAAAAAGGGAAGAGAATAAGATACTCATATTCCACTGACTGGAGCTAATTCCCACTAATGTTTTGCAATGAAGAACGAAACATAGCTCTTTCATTCTGTCTTTTGTTCTTTTGTGTTTTCTACTAATGAGTACCAGTTCACTGAGTCTCATTCAAATCTATTAGATTTTATGACTCGTGTAGGAATTCAAAGTACTTTGATGCAAGACATTGGAGGCATTTATATTAATAAGAATATTAATGAGTTAAATTTCAGCAAGCACACACCGTGAGCCAGGCACTTTGCAAGGATTCTGTATGCATTCCAACTGAATCCTGACAACCACTGAAGGAAGTCTTATTTTATGCCCATTCTAAGAATAATGTCACCTGCCCCAAATGACACAGCTGTTGAGAGACAGCAGAGCTCCCAGTCGAGGGTATCATGATTTAAACCTCTGACCTAGTCAGGGCCCCGTGCTCTTCCATGGTGGTGGGCCTATCTCCATTCCATGAAGGCGTTATCCTGTGAAAGACCACATACTATGTCCTTTTCCCTTTGGGTCACTTTCTCCTCCATAATCTTGATATCACAAGTTTATATCTGAGCATTTTTCTCCAAATTTGGTCTAAGATCTAAACATCTGGATTGGTGAATCTTCCCAGAGAAATTCCCTCTAGTTCCTGAGGAATGTCCTCAACACTTTACCAAGACCACATATTAAGCCATGATTGGGGTTTGGAAATCCTTCCCTCTGGTGCACGCTTCAGGAGAGCAGCATGCGTTCTGATTCACGGTGGTCAGGTTACGGGTCCATTTCACATCCATTGCTCATTTCATACAAACACCTTCCACTCCCCAGCACCACAAATAGCAGCTTTGGTTGAGAGAGTGGTTTGCTCAGTGAGGAATGGAAGGTGAGTTTACATGCTGATGTGCTATGGTTTTTCTTCTTTCAATCTGTTTCTCTCTCTGCATTACCTTCTCACCTCAATGTGTCTTCTACACTGCTGTAATATTCTGTCCAAAATACAAACCTGGCCTTGGACCTCCCCTCCACTGCCTTTGAGATGAGTTCTAACTCCTTAACATGGCATGCAAGAGCCTTCATCCTCTAGTTCCTACTCCCCTCAGGCTCATTTTCTGCTACTCCTCGCTTGACATATTCTGCACCAGCCACCTTCATGCTGTTTTGTGCATTTTTTTAATGTTTATTTATTTGATTTACTTGTACACAATGCGTTTACGTGGTGCTGAGGATCTAACCTGGGCCATGCACATGCTAGGCAAGTGCTCTACCACTGAGCCACAATCCCAGCCCCTTGTTTTGTGCATTCTTGCTTGGATATACTCATTCTTACCATTACATGCTTACATTCCAGGAAACACAAGTACATTACATTTTTATATATTACTTCAGAGTCATAAACCAAATAGTCTTTGCACCTTGTTATTAGTAAACCATGAACTCCTTCTAAGCAATAGTGAAGTTCTGTCTGTTTCCGAAATTCCAGTATCAATCATAAGGTACAGCTCAGTGAGGACTTAGTAAATGTGTGTAAAAGAATGACTTTATTATCCAGTCACTACAGCTCGTATAGGCAGGAGGATTGCAGGTTCAAGGCCAGCCTGGGCAACTTAGTAAGACCTTGTCTCAAAATAAAAAATAAAAAGGACTGGGGAAGTAGATCAGTAGTAGGGTGTTCCTGGGTTCAATCCCAGTACTGGGGGAAAAAAAAAAAAGGAATGAATGCATTGATAAAACCCAAGAGGTAATTCACAAGAGATCAGGAATTGTGTAAAACAGAAAGAATAGAAAGTACTCTCCCTTTGGCAAGAGAGAAACAGGTAAACACCCACATGCTGGAACCATGGGGCTTGACACTCATTGCGGTCTTAATTATCTGGGCACTCAACAAAAAAAAAAAAAAAAAAAAAAAAAAAAAAAAAAGCCCTAATTGCAGAAATTGTTTCAAATGTTCTAGACTAGAGCCCTGGGCTTTAGTATTTTTAAAAAAGAATTGGGAGATTCTAATGTGAAGTCAAAGTTAAGAATAACCTGTTCTGGATAAAAATAGAAATTGCAATCTATAAATATTAGGTTTTTTTATGGTAAAAGCTATATGTTTGGAGGATCCCAGTATCCAAGAAAAATGTCCTCAGTGTTGATTTAGACCAACTACATACACATTTCTAAACTTGTTGAACCATGCTCACTAAGCCCTGACTCTTTATTCCCTTTGTAAAGGTGAACACAATTTCTGATAGATTTTTTTTTTAATTGTAGGAGAAAAGATACCTGCACATCTCCACTGAGACCTTGTTGGTGGACATTGGCTAAGATTCCAATCCAGAAAGAGAGAATATTGAAAGCAGTTTAAAAAAAAATCTAAACTGTTGCTAAATGTTTAATGACATGGTCAAAGTCTCTGCTTGTGGAGTAAATAAGATTAAGTTTTTGAACATGTGAAGCAATGTGGTTTCAGGAATACAAAACTTTGGACTCTGAGTCTAGGTCTCTATAGCTATAATTTACAAATTAGGGTAGGAAAAGATATACAATCATTAAAAATTTTAAGCATAAGTTCCTGCAATTCTTGCAAATAAAGATTGCTGTGTGTTCTTCAGCCTAAGTGTCTATGTCTATCTATTCCCATTTATGATTAATAAAATGTAGCACAATAGATGTAACATTAAATCAGAGGATTGCTAATCATTACTGATGAGTAGAAACCCCAACAATACCAAATGGTCATTTGATTTGCTGAAATTCCTTGGATTTTTTTTTTCTTAATGGTTTTTCCATTTGCTTTACCAAATCACATGTCCAGGCTTGAGTCTTTAAAATGTCATTTAACATCGATAATCAGCGAGTTTTTTGGTTATTATCCTAGGTTAATTTTTGCAGTGTGAGTTGAAATACACGGAAAGGAAGATAGATCAGTCAGAAGATAACCACACAGTGCTCAAGTTATGCAGAACAATGTATCCCAAATGGGAAGATGGAAATAATTGAATGGTACAATTTCATCTCGTCTCCCCAAAAGGCTTTTCATCAGACCCATGTGTGTTTTTGGAAGAGTTCTGGGAACATTTTGTAGTTCTCAGACATGTTCAAGTGGCAAAGCACATAGGACTAATTATAATCATAATTTATTAATTGTGCAGATTATCTTCCATCATCTTTGCATTTAATTACGGGAACAAGGGAAAATTTTACTAGCCAAAAAATAAAAATGAAAATAACAACCTCAAGTCCACATGACTCCCTGTCAGACTAACTTTTATCTAGTTATTTTTACATTTTCCTGTTACTGTTATTTGGCATCATTTTCCAAAGTTCAGAAGCTGGCAAATGAGAGCAGGGTGATGATGTTGAGGGAGAAAGGGGAGGAGGGGAAAGAAAATTGAGAGAATTCCACCCAATTGCATTGATTATTAGAGGGTGATGCAAATGAAATTTGAGGCCTCACATGGTGCAGTTTAAGAATAGAATCTTGGACCTGGGAGTGTAGCTCAGAGTAGAGCACGTGCTTAGTAAGCACGAGGCTGGGTTCAAACCCCAGCACTAAAACAAACAAAAAGTCCGGCCAAGTCCTTACTAGCATCTCACTGAAAGCACCCTCAAGAAATCCACAAAAATAAAGCACTTTTTTTTTTTTTCCATTTTAAATGGTATTTTAAAATAATTTCAAACATACAGAAAAGTTGCAGAAATAGAACAAAAAATTTCCATATATTTTTCACCCAGAGATCCTGAATTTCCCCAGATGTCCCTTCAGGCTTATAGCAGAAGGATCACATTATGCACCTACTTATTATGTGTCTCTAAATTCCCTCAGTCTTTTCTTTGCCCTTCGTACCTTTTGCCTTTTTGAAGATTCCAGGTTGCACAGTGTCTTTCAACTGGGGTGTATACAACACTTGTGATACAACTCAGATCAATGTTTTGGGTAGGAGTATTATAGAAGTGATATTGTATTCTTCTCATTGCATTCTATGGGAGGGGGAAGTATGCAATGCCAATTGACCCCATTAATGGTGGCATTAATTTTGATTAAGATGGTGTCTGCCAGGTTCTTCCCAAATAAATTCTGCTTTCCCCTCTTTTGCAATAAATAATTATTATATGTGGAGACGTTTTTAGGACTGTGTGAGCATTTCATTTCTTATCCCACTTGTGCCTTCTAGTTTTACTATCTATTGCTATTTCTTGCCAGAATTAAATATTTCTACGATGATCTCAGAATTGTGATTTTCTAATTGCAGTGCTCGTACCATACAATTGATTGGCATTGAACCGTGAGAACTTCCTTATCTCTCCATATATTTATTATATGTTTATTGCTATCAAAGTAGACTCACTCACTACCTTCTATTTTTCACATTAATTTTTTAAAAAATTAATTGTGGCTCACACTTGCCTAGCACATGTAAGGCACTGGGTTTGTTCTTCAGCACCACATAAAAATAAATAAATAATAAAATAAAGATATTGTGTTCATCCACAACTAAAAAAACACTTTAAAAAATTGAGATGGGAGCTGGGGTTGTGGCTCAGTGGCAGAGCGCTTGCTTGCCTAGAATGTGTGAGGCACTGGGCTCAATTCTCAGCATATCAATAAATAAAATAAAGGTCCATTGACAACTAAAAAATATTTTCTAAAAAATTGAGATGGGGGGCTGGGATTGTGGCTCAGTGGCAGAGCGCTGAGCGCTCGCCTCGCACGTGCGCGGCCCGGGTTCGATCCTCAGCACCACGTAAACATAAATGCATTGCATTGTGTACAACTAAAGTAAATAAATAAATATTTAAAAAAAAATTGAGATGGGGTGTTGCTATATTGCTCAGACTAGCCTGGAACTCCTGGGCTCAAGTGATCCTCCAGCCTCAGCCTCCTGAGTAGCTGGGATTATAGGTGCATGCCACCACACCTGGCTTTGGCTCCTACCTTATTCAGTGGATGAAAACTTACTACTGTCTTTATTTATTTGACACAGAGATTGTCCCGTATTGGATCAGGGACCCATTAAGGTCTTCTGAGTCATTTTAGCATGTTCCCATCCTTCTATGAGCATTATCTGAAGTTGTTCTTCACATCCTGATATTTCCCTACCTCATTCCTGAAATAGTCAATTTTCCAAGGAGCCTGGCCCTTTTCAATAGAGAGTTGGTTTTAGAAACCAAGATGTAGGCACTAGGGGTGTTCATTGTTACTGGGTGCAGTGCTGTTCCCAGACCATCCTACTGTACAGAGCTAGGCATCCTATGGATGAGCAGGCATACCATTGTTATCTCCATTTATTTCACTATCTATTGAGTTAGTCCACTTTCCATTGCTGTGACAAAATGCCTGAAAGAAGCAATGGATAAAGAGAAAAGATTTATTTTGGCTCAGAGTTTCAGAGGTTTCAGTATAGTGTTTGCTGGATGCATTGCTTTAGGCCTGTGGTGAGGCAGAATATCATGGTGGGCAGCATGTTGTGGAACAAAGCTACTCACTTCATGGCATCTGGGAAGCAGAAAGCAGGAAGGGGCCAGGACTAGATAAAGCCTTCAAGGGCACATCCCAAAGAAACTATGAATCTTTCAATAGATGAATTAGAGCCCTCATGATCCAATCACCTCCCAATGCCTCACCTCTGAACACTGCTGCATCTGGAATTAAGCCTTCAATGTATGAGAGAAATTTCAGATCTGAACCAAAACACTTATCTACACGTGCAAAAATTGTACCGATCTCTCCTTCTCCAATCCAAAGCCACGGGGTTCATCTGCACTTTCCTTTTTCCTGTACTGCCACTTCTCTTTGTCAGTGAGAAACCTCACTCCTGTTATCCTTAACACATCTGCTTGTTGGCTCAGTACCTTGTATGTAGCCCCTCTTGTGACACTACCAGGCTGTCATCCTCACACGGATCAACACGACTGACCCACCCAGGTTCCCTTGAGTTTGGGACTGAATTTAGGTGGAAGGAAGGAGACAGAGAGGGAGAGAAAGAGGTAGGAAAGAAGGAAAGGAGGAAAGAAAGACAGGAAAGGGAGAGGGAAGAAAGAAATGAGGGAAGGAAGAAGGAAGGAAGAAATGCATTGATTTCCAGTTGAGATATAATTAAGGAAATGAACAGATGTTAAATGTCTAGCTTGATGAGTTTGGAGAATTGCAGGTATGCAAATACAACCACCTAAAATAAAATGTAGACTATTTGTATCCTTCCAGAAAACTTTCTCTCTTGTTTCATCTACCTTAGATCTTCATTATGCAGAACAGCTCAGCACCTCTTAGCTTCATTAGTTTTTTTCTCTTCTCCACCTGTTGAGGGAATTTGCAGCAGAACCTGGGAGTTATTCAGTTAACAAGAATCCCTCCCCATAGAAGGGCAAAAGAAGAAACACCATTATTTTGTATTGGCGGGAGCACATTTTTCTTATCAAGGAACACAGTGTTCACTAGAAGCATAGTTTAAGAATCACTGCCTGACACGAGCGTTTATCAAGTGATGTGTCTCAAGCAACTTTAGACCCATGGATATAAACCAAGACCACCCAAAAGAAAACAAACAGAGGTTGTTGGTTCAGAACTTGCTGTAGCAAGGAAGTCAGCCATCATCGTGTATTAGGCAGAGACTCAAAATGAAGCAGAGTGGGAAAACTTCATAATAGAAAAAAAAATGTAAGGTTTCTAGTATGTACTGGTGGGTTAATGGTATGGGGAAGATGGAGGCAAGCTAACTGGGTGTGGGGCATCCTCTGTGTGACTAGTTAGAAGAACATATTTGGCTTTTTCTAGTTGGGCCAATTGCTACGGAAGTTGTGATCTCACTTCCTAGACTGGGTGCTGCAGAGACAGTTCTGTTTTCATATGTAGTCTGGCCAATGTTGGTCTGTATATTCAGTCTCTTAGAGTAAATGATGTATTAGAGAAATATGAAGTCATGGATGGTCCCCTCCGAGCTCTCCCAAGCAATATCATCAGTGTTTGCCCATTCCCTCTTCCTACTCATACTCAACTTCTTTTCTTTGAGTCCCAATCTGTACTATCATATCAACTTTACAACCCCTAAAAAGACCAGAAACCTCCCTGGACAGGTCTAAGATGTACTGTGAATAGATGAACAGGACTATTTTTAAAAAATATTTATTTATTTGCTTTAGTTGTACACAATGCGTTTATTTGTATGTGGTGCTGAGGATCGAACTTGCGCCATGCATGTGCTAGGCGAGCGCTCTACCGCTGAGCCACAACCCCAGCCCTTGAACAGGACTTTATACTGATTTGATGTGAGATATTGAGGAATCAAGGAGGACTCTGAGGTCACAACTGGAGCCACCAGGAAGATCTTATGTGCTATTAAGAAAAATGTCACCTACCAAAGAGGAAACCATCTACCAAAGATTTCACAATTGACTCCCCCACGTGGAGTAAATGATTAAAGAATGGAGATCTCAGAGTTCCTTTCAAACCATGACATTTTATCTCCTATTTACAGAGATAAAAGTACACCCCAAAAGTGGTTTAATATTTAAGCATGTTCATATTTGTGTCTCTCTTTTTTAGCAGAGGAATCCCACTTTGGCAGGGCCGCTGTGAATCATCCACAATGTTTTCTCCGGTGCTCATCCTGCTCTCGAGTTTTCTCTGCCATGTGGTTATCGCGGGACGGAGTAAGTACTTTTTGCTTTGGGAAAATAATTAATATATCCAACTTCCTAGTATATGTCAGGGACCAATAATAGTTTTAAATTCAGAGTAGATGCTGGAGAGACTGAATTGATAGTTACTGTTTAATACTGACATGCTTAAAGCTCCTGCATGAGATACTTAGCCAACTTGAGCCTCAGGGTATGGACCTGTGACATGGGAATAATAGTAAGACTTATACAAATGACTGTTGAGGAAATTAGATGAGCTATGACACATGAAGCATCTGGTATACTTATTATTGGTAGCACTGACTATTTTCTACATGTGTGCTTTGAACTTAAATATATGAAGAGACTTCTTTTTTTAAATTTTTTAATTCAAAGTTGTTGTATTTATAATAGTAGTATGCACTATAATTCATAATAAACATATAGAGCATCTTTTTACATAACACTGTTTGTATACAATGTATATTCGTACCATTCAAATCTTCAATCATGCATTTAGGATAATGATATCCATCTTATTCAACCACCTTTTCTTTTTTTCCCCTCCATCCCCCCCTTGCTCCCTTCCTTCCCCTCCCTCCCCTTTGACCTTTCTAGTGTTCCTCTAATCCTCCTATGTACCCCGACCCAACACCACTGTGAGTCAGCCTCCTTATATCAGAGAAAGCATTCGGTATTAAGAGAAAACATTCGGTATTGAGACTTCTTAACCATCTTCTTGGTGCTCTATTTCAGCCTGCCCCAAGCCAGATGAATTACCATTTTCTATAGTCGTTCCATTAAAAACATTCTACGAGCCAGGGGAGCAGATAGAATACTCCTGCAAGCCGGGCTATGTGTCCCGAGGAGGGATGAGAAGGTTTACCTGTCCTCTTACAGGGATGTGGCCCATCAACACTCTGAAATGCACACGTAAGTTGGCACCTTCTCTAACATTCTCTCCCCTCATTTGGGTTCTGGATGTTGATGGGGAATAACCCACCTTGTCATGCTCAGGGTTCAGGGGCCAGCAGGGGCTGCCTGTGGAGGAGCAAGAGGGCCCAGAAGGCTTTGCGGGATAGAGCCAAGACAATGGGTGCAATTTAGAGGAGAGGAGAAGGTTATCGCCCGGCCTTAAGGGAGGTTAAGAAAAGAGATCAGCGGGCTGGGGTTGTGGCTCAGTGGTAGAGCGCTCGCCTAGAACGTGTGCGGCCCGAGTTTGATCCTCAGCACCATGTAAAAATAAAGGCATTGTGTACAACTAAAACAAATAAATAAATATTAAAAAAAATAAAAACAAAGAAAAGAGATCAGGACCCATCAAAGGGAAACACTGACGAAGTTAAAAGACAAGTGGAGATACTCTGAGCTAGAAACTGATGCCAAAGAGACACTTGCACAAACAAAATTGGAGAATTACTATACCTTTGGACTTTGCCTCAAAATAAAAGCATAATAAATAGTTGCTCAAGTGAATATAAATTTCATCTAAATTCTGTCTACATTTATAATGAAATGCAAATAAATGTAATATATGCTAAATTAATAACAAATTATATATCTCAATATTGTTTTATTGCAAATGGTTGCTTTTATTTGTTCCTCAGAATGGTTCTATGATATAATGCCAGCCTTATTTTTATACTAAAATATTAAGCAATGAAACAGATTGAATTCCTGGGAATTATATGTAGAGGTTAGGCAGTAAAAATACCTAAATGAGCCTATCTGAGCTCTAATTATTATGTTTATATAGACATAACCTTTGCTATATTACAAATGTTCATGCATGTGATTTTAATATGCTTTTTTAATTAAAAATAAACTTTTTTACATTTTTGGTGCTAGTGATCAAATATAGGGTCTTGTGCATGCTCCCCAGACCCTAAATATAATTTTTAATGAAAAATCACTATGCCATCACTGGGGAAATTTTTACATTAAATTAGCAATAACTTTGGAATACTAACAATATCATTTTTAAAAATGTTTAGTTGAGATGGACACAATACCTTTATTTTATTAATTTATTTTTATGTGGTGCTGAGGACCAAACCCAGTGCCTCACACATGCTAGGCAAGTTCTCTACCACTGATCCACAACCCCAGCCCCTAACAATATCATTTTAAAGTTAATTTCCATGTGTATACTTCATGTCATTGCATAGTGTGTGTATAATTTTGTATTTTCTATTTTCATCAGCATATCATAAATATTGATTACATCCCTAGAGTCTTCATAATTTATATTTTATTGAATGTATAATAGTTTAGCTGTTGATTTACCTTGATTAATTAAAACAATCCTGACAGTGAATATGTATACTATCCAAATTCTGAAATTAGAAGAACAATGTAATGAGCACCTTTGCACATATATCATTTGTGTTAGTGTGGATTGCTGTCTTAGAAGAGTTACTAGTAGAGTTACTGAATCAAAGGATGGAAACAAGTTCACATATCTTTGCTTTAATGAAAATTCTACAAGCAGAAATTTACCTTTGTCCTCTTAAATCACAGCGAGAGTATGTCCTTTTGCTGGAATCTTAGAAAATGGAGCTGTACGCTATACAACTTTTGAATATCCCAACATGATCAGTTTTTCTTGTAATACCGGGTAAGGACTTTCATGACACTATGAAGCTGAGTGCCCTTAAGTTAGACATCGAGACTGGTTAATATTTCATTTCTAGACTTTAGATTGAACTTTCTGAATACAAAGCAAGTTTAGTCCCACCTTTAATATATATTACAGTGGTGTTGAGGGTGTAGTAAAGAGTGGAGAAGAAATGAGTAATTATGGGGTTTGGCTTCTATATCAATAGCTATGGAAATCTCCAATAATTCACCTACAGTATTTGCTGGGACACTCCATGGGCCCCAGGATTAGTTAAGATCCTTAGGATAAGCATGTAGGATGGGTAAGAAGTCAGAAGTCAATAGAATATAGAATGGTGGGGTACAGTGGTGCACACTTCTAGTCTCAGCTACTCAGGGGGCAGAGGCAGGAGGATCACTTGCACCCAGGAGTTTGGGGCTAACCTGGACAACATCGTGTGAGACCCTGTCTCTGGGGGCAAGAGAGGCTATAGGGGCTGGGAGTGTAGAGCTCAGAAGCAGAGCACATGCTCAGCATGTACAGGTGCCTGGATTCAATCCCCAGAACATTGGAGATGCCAAGGATAGCTTGATAGATTGAAAATTTTCTTTGCAGGTTTTATCTGAATGGAACTAGTTCTTCTCAATGCACTGAGGTAGGAAAATGGAGTCCGGAGCTTCCCGTCTGCGCACGTGAGTTTATGGGTCCCAATCATGGGTAGGGTAACTAGTGGTTTGTCTTGAAATGTCCTGGTTTTTAGCACTAACAGTCCCACATCCCAGAAACTCCTTAGTCCCAGCAACCTATCATTTCTGGCTCAGCGAGATGGTTGGTCACACTATGTTTGTCCTGAGATGATCAACCACTCTAGATGATCAACCACTCTAGATGATCAACCATGCTAGAATGACAGAAGACATTTTACTCATAAACACGTGTCATATCCACTACCTGGTGGGGCCAATAATTGCTGGGTTTGTTAACTCCGAAGCCCCCACAGTGTTTTGACAAGGGTTTAGATATGCCTGGCCTTGGCTTATTGGGGATCGTCAGTTTGACCAGGGGTACTTCCACAAGCAGTGAGATTGAACACTTCCCCCTACCTCCCCATCCTCTGCTCTGGAACCTCATTCATTCATTCATTCATTCATTCCCATCTTTAATAAGCATGAATTAATGATCCAGGAGATGCCAGATTCTGCTCAGCACTGATGCTGTAAGGCTGAAGAAGGCAGCTCTGTCCCCAGAGAATGAGTCTAGTGATGGAGACATGAAAGTAACCCTTCATAGTAACCCATTAAGCCCCACATTTTCAATTCTGCAACTATTCTAAAGAAATTGATAAGGTGAATTAAAATAGGTTGGAAATCATAATCTAGACCTTATGCATCCTTTATTATCATTGAGAATGAAAATACAGGGCTGGGCTGTAGTTCAGTGGTAGAGCGCTCACCTAGCACGTGTGAGGCACTGGAGTCCATGCTCAGCACCACATGAAAATAAATAAAATAAAGGTATTGTGTCCATCTACAATTAAAAAATTTTTTAAAGAATGAAAATACACATCGTCCTATAAATAGAACACTTGGACAATACAGTATCTTTTACACACACACACACACACACACACACACACACACACACACACTATGTATATGGGTTCAGGAGTATTGTACTGTTTTCCTCCTGGTGAGTTTTCATTGCATCATATGCTAAGCATATGTCTTTGGAAAGTCAACAAGATTTTGAGATCTTTCTTGTCTTTGCTCATGAATTTGTGAATAATCTGTGCATTTACAATACACATATCAATTATTTGAGTGAATGAAGGCCAATCCATTTTTTTTTCTCCTTTTTACCTCTAACAAAAGTGGACTAATTGGGAACCAGCCAGTTATTTATCCACATCCTTACTGCCTTTCATTGAGGCACCTTGGCTCTACTCTTTATTTTATTTTTCATCATTGAACTTTGCCAAGTGGTTCCACTGTATTGTCGTTCATATCAGTACTGACACATTTATTACCTGCCCATTTCACAAAGAGAATTTTATTATTTGTACCATATCTGTACTCATACAACCCTCTTGCTTGTTTTTTCATCTTGTTGTCAGTTTCAGGGGACATTTATTTAGTCTATTTTCCCTCTTGGTGCCTGTAGCTTGAAATCCAGTATTGAAAGTGTACCAAAACATCATAAATAGTGACTACTAGATTGTGAGGGAAAAAAAAGTGACTGTGGATTCTCTAGCACTTTAAGCATTTTCAGAACTACCTTACTCCCAGGCAAAAAGATCATCAATGTGTCCTTCCCAAGCACTTGTTCCATATTATAAGTCACAGGGCCTAGAATTTATAACCAAATCTGATGGGCTTCCCTCTTAAAAATTGTTCCTGTGAATTGTGTCCATAGTGTCCAATAATCATTTCATTCACTGTCAAACATTCTTCAAAGATACCAAGAATATAATTTTCCTCAAGCATTCAGCATAACTGTTTTCTCTAGAATATTCTCTGGGGTACAAGAGTGTAGGTCACAAGTTGTCAACAAATAACTGCAAGTGGCAACCATTAGTGTCCGGCAGCCATGCAGTGCCTAATACATTACTATGATGAGTATCTTGTCCCAGTGTCCTATTGATAGGACAGCTACTTTTGAACATTAACGATTTGAAATACAGTACATTTCTCAAAATAAATGATAGCTGAGTTCTAGAAAATACTTTCATGAATGCATTTCTTATATTACATGTCAGTTATGTACATGATATTTTGTTCAGTTGAACATTTAGTAGAAGTAATTTTCACAGAAAAAGTTTATGCCATTTGCATAATGAATTTCAAAATACTTTAGAATGCTCCAACCATTCTCCTATTAGTTTTCTCAAAAGAATAGACCCCTAAAAAGTATTTTAAAGTTCCCAGAAGTGGTGTATTTGTAACTCAACTTAAGCTTTTGTAGGAGTTCCACATCTGGGATGATGGGAAATAACAGGATGAGCTAAGAGCCCTACAAGGGCCTTGCATTCCAGGATTTCTGACAGATTTCTTCAGAGCCCCCCCGGGGGGGGGGTGGCTCATTCAGGTTATGTCAGCGGAACAGTCAGACTTTGCCCTGGGCCTTTCTTCTGCAAGGAGGGCTGTTCTCATGTTTCCTATCTTGCTATTTTATGTAAGTCCAATCTTCAACAGGGGAGGTCCAGGTATCAGAATAGGTAACAGCAATAGTTGTTAACTTTCAGTGAGATCAATCCTAGCAAAAAAAAAAAAAAAAAAAAAAAAAAAAAAAAAAAAAAAAAAAAAAAAAAAAGCAAATGGAAAAGTAAAGCAATTCCAAATAAATCCTAATTTAAGAAAAACCAAACTACAAAAACAAGTTTTTAAGGATAAATTAAGTGGAGGTTTTACTCAGCAATAGGACTCACCCAGGTTCCTATAAATAATGTTTCCCTTTTTAAGTGGCTTTATACCAGTGATGTAAATTCACCTTTTCTTTTTAGTTGCAAACAGGCTACTTCATCTTCAATCTAATCAGAATGAGTGATTCTCCCACTTTAATATACAAATGAATCACCTGGGCATGTTATTTAAGTGTAGATTCTGATTCAAGCATCTGGGGTGGGGGCTGAGCTTCCGCATTTCTAATAAGCTTCCCAGGACTTAGTATGCATGGGATTTTGTATGCAGTGCCTAAGCTTCTAGTCCATGGACCACTCTTTGAGAAAGCAAGAGTGAAGATAATTCAAGTCAAATCACATTTGGTCACTGTGTTCTGCATTGGTGTAACGGTCTCTGAACTTGTTGAAATTCCTTATTGGTCAGGGCATGGTGATAAGCCACCACCATGTCTCTGTGTCCTTGAGGCTGCACGCATAAGTCCTATGCATACAAAGTCCAAAAGCAGGATACATTTAATAGAACAAACAGACTGAGCTAGTGATGGAACTCAGATGTCACAAACAACTTTGTACCAAATGCTGTCATCAGTCATTATTTTAGGATGGTGTTCCAGCCATGTTCTCTACAAATTGTGGATTCTAGAAACATCTTCCAAGGTGGCATTTAGATCAAAGATTTTATGGAAACCTAATCATTGTGTTGTAAAGGACAAATCAAAAGCGGCAAAACTTAAAATTTATTTCAGTTTTTAGTCTTTTGATTGGTTTGGACATTCAATTTGGGAATCACATTTTCTTATTTGGCATTTATAATCGATTTTTTATTTCCCCATTATTTGATCAAATTTTGCATTTTCTCAAGTTCATTTTTGGATTTTCCATTTTTTCCCCCCGAAAAGAGTATATTTATAAGACACAACTATTTTCATAAAAATGATAAGTTATTTCTTTTTCCAGCCATAACCTGCCCTCCGCCACCAGTACCTAAATTTGCAACACTTCGTGTTCATAAGCCATCAGTGGGGAACAACTCCCTCTATCAGGACACAGCCGTCTTTGAATGTTTGCCGCACTATGCTATGTTTGGAAATAATACGATTACCTGCACAGCTCACGGAAACTGGACTGAATTACCAGAATGCAGGGGTAAGTGAATGATATGACAAAATAACTATGGTAGTATGGGATCCCAGTTTTTGAAAAGTATTAAAAAATCCCAACTCTCAAGGAGTATTTCAAAGTACCCATTCCACAAATGTTTACTAAGCATCTACCATGTGTCAGGCTGTGTGCCAGGCATGGGGAATAATCCCAGATAAATAAGATCTGCTTCTGACCTGAAGTGAAATAAATATCATGCAATTAACTGCCTGGAGCAACCTGGGAAATCTTCCCAGAGGCAGTGACCCTTGAAGGGGCCCCTGGAGAAGAGGAGAACGAGGGAAAGGCATGCCACACAGGGCACAGCTCTGGCCAAGTCAGAGAGCCATGCAAGGACAAGGGGTGTCCACACACAGCTGAACGTTTCCCTGAGGTTGGTGAAGAGAAGTCTGCATTAGGATACAATGCCGGGGTCAGCCCCAGCAGGGTCGGGGGTCTTCCTGGTCAAGGGGTTGTGACGGGGTAGACAGCGTCGGCGATGGATGGACAACAACCACACAGACTCAAAGGCCGGTGTAGAATGCTGACAGGTTTATTGAGTTCACACACAGTTTTTATATACATTTTTTAAAGTAAAACATGCCAAGAATGTAGTTAACATAAAACCCATAGAATTCCTAGTACAGAACAGGCTTACTGGAAAAAGTGATTGTATGAGACAATAACATCCCCACCACATCCCCTACTATTGTTCTGATTTAATATCTAAGCTATGAACGTAATAAGCAAAGTTGATCTTAAGTTTCTATTTCATCATAAATGCTCTTGACATAGTGCTTAGCTGTGGTAAACAAGCTAGACTCTTAACTCTATTAGCCTAAGTTAAACTTTAAGTTCGGGTTAGTCAAGAGGGTAGTGATCTCAGTGGTTGCTATGGCAAATTTCCTTGTAGATAATTGCCATATTGTTTAGCAAAGCTAATCTTACTAAAGCAGGATCACAAGCACCAGAATCTAACATTTAACTTATGTCTATGAATACTTTTACCCCTTCACCATATAACATTTCTTGATTCTGGATCTAACTAACCCATGGGACACAAGAGAGGGTCTCTGTAGTAGGAAGCACTATAATTTTATTCTGTTTCTGATTACTAACAGTGAGACTATGTACTTTTTGCAAACTCATGACTGGAGAAACAGGTGGCTCTGTGACTGTTCTCACATAACAATATGTGCTTATAACAATCACCCCAGGAAGAAAACACATCACTCGGTGGCAGAAGATTATTTTACTGTTTGTGGTAGGGAAGGGGTCATGGTTTCTAATGTTTTATTAATATTCTCAGAAAATGCTGTAGTATTCCCCTCACCCCCAGCAATCACCACTAGAAAATTTATTGAGTATTATATTATTAAGAAGATATTGCAGAAAAGGCACCAGAGCTTAGAGGCATACATCTGGCATATTCCCGAGATGATGAGGCCTTGCAAACATCATTCTCCCAGTGGATCCTTGTCAAACACTGGTTGGATTGCCAGGTGCCCTCGCAATACAAAGATAAAAACTGAGCTGCATTCCAATTGTGACATCTTTGCAATCTTGACCTAAACTTAAAAAAATCACAGACGTGTTCGATTTTCTCTAAAAAAGTACGAAAATTCTTCCTCCTTTGACTTCATCTGTCATCACTATCTTTGGATTTGCCATCTGCATGACAAATGACAGAGAATAGAGTTTATCATGCACACAAAGAATTATGCTAAGGACGGTTAACTTCTGCAGTGGTAGACATTATGGGTAAGTATTGAGTGATCCAAAACATAAGTGGATTTTAAGGTGGGGGAATTACCAATAACAACAAAAGCTAGCACCTTTTTGGGCCACTTCACTGTGAGCCATGCACTGGTTTTCTGCCACATAAATGTCATCTCACTAATTCTCCCAAATCCTGAGCAGTAGGTTTTTTTCTCCTTTTTTTTTTCAACCCTTCACGTAGATGTATCAAGTATTAACAAGTGTGACCTGTCACCTCATTAAACTACCTCCCAAGGCTGCTCCTGGCTGCAGCCCTGCTCTCCTGAGCTACAGTCACTAGGGATACAGGTTGGGGCTTTACTGTAGAGGATCTTGAGGAAGCTGGGAAAGCAGCACTGCTTTTCTCAGACATATTTCATGCTGCCTCTTGTACAGTCTGAAGACAGTAATGATGATTATGTTTAACATCTCAAAACCAAATAATGATGTGCAAAGTGTGCGTGGGGTTTTTGTGTTTTAATTTCATGGCTTGTTGGTTATAAGAAAGATTTTTTTTTTTCTAAGCTACAATCTAAGAATGTGTGGAATTTTGCAACGACACCTTAATGATTATATGTGAAAGCCCAAAGCACTCAGTAGAATGTCATTAATTACTTTCCAAGTGGTGTTTATTTTTCAAATGTGCAGGATCCCATAAGCACAAGAGAATGGAGACCAAATTTAGCATAAAGTACCTAGAAATTGCATCCCAGTTTCAGGAATGCCCAGTAATTCAGTGGTGTAATGGAGACAAGAACATAACCATTCTCAAACCACTGGGCAACCTGACTATTTATTACTAATATGTTTTATTGAATAAACTTTGTAGAAGTAAAATGCCCATTCCCAACAAGACCAGACAATGGATTTGTGAACTATCCTGCAAAACAAGTACTTTCTTACAAGGATAAAGCCACATACGGATGCCACGATACATACACCCTGGATGGCCCGGAAGAAGTCGAATGCACCAAAATGGGAAACTGGTCTGCACAGCCGAGTTGTAAAGGTATGAAAACATGGGGAAGGTCCTTCAAGGTTTCTGAATTTATCCCATGGACCACCTTTGCTTGCCATTTTCTTGTTCTGTTTATTATTTTCGTTTTCCACTTATTGCTCAGACTTGCTTCACAGCTATTGGCATGTGCAAGACTTTAGGCCTGTGGGAAATAAAACAATTCCTTTGTAAGTATAGATAATATGGTGGAAGATCATGTGGGCTTCCCATATTTGCTTTTAAATCCTTGCCTGTGAACTTCTTCTTCTTCTTTTTTTTTTTTTTTCCTGTTTGCACAAGGCTCTTTCTGTTGCAAACATCAGTTACACAAACTAGTTCAAAGAAGCAGGGGCTTGTAATAAAAAGGATGTGTGGAGACAAGGAAATGAAATACAACTGGTACTTCTAAGGATTGAAGCTGAAAGTCAGGAACTGTTTCCACTCTTTTCGTATCTCAGTGGCCTCTCCCATCTCTGTGCCTCTCTGCTTACTTGTACTTGGCCTGATTATACACCAGGATCTCTCTGCTAAAGGATACGTCACCAGCTGGCATATTTTCTCTGAGATGCTGGATCATTTAGAATTAGGTGTCTATCTAGCCTTGATCCAGTCAGTGTCACACTTACGCAAAGAATAACAACCTAGCCCTGTATCTCTGCTTGGGTTGCTGTGGGTTGGACAGTTTAAGCAGGAATAGAACATTAGGCTCAGCAGGTAAAATGATGAATGACTAGTGTCTTTGGTTAGAATTGCCTGGAAGCAGAGACAGGGATTAAAGTGCAATTGATTTCTTAAGCAAGTGTCTCAGAAGAAAGCTAGTGAGACAGGAGGAATAAGGAAGGGCACTGGTTCTTGACCTTCACTGTGCATCAGAATCTCCTAGAGGGCTTATTTAAACTCAGGTTTCTGAGCTCCACCCTCAGTTTCTGATTCAGTAGATCTGGGATAGGACCTGGGAATATGCCTTTCAAGCAAGTTCCCCAGTGACACTGATACTGCTGATCCCGAGACTATGTTTTAAATAAGGGTGTAGTCTCCTCTAGAGTTTGGCTTTATTTTCATCATACCAGAAGCTCTGGGGCACGAATTCTCCCTGAGTTGATTCTACCAAGAGGCAGAGGGATCTGTATTCTGTATGCCCTTGTCGGATAGTCATTGGCTGTGGGCTGTTCTCTTCCCTGACTCTGAGGATGGTGGTAGGGATAGTTTGCATAACCATTTTCACCATAGGTGAAGTGCTTTCCCTATGGCTGAAGGCTTTATTTTTTTTAAAGAGAAAGGATCATTTGTGAACTATTGTGAGCCCACAGTGGCTGGCTTGATAGGATACACCAACTTAATAAATGAGATCTTAGTGGGGCAGTGTAGGCTTACATGATTTTTTTTTTTTTTTTTTAACTAGAAAGACTAGAAGCTGAAACTTCTGCTCTGAGCTTAGTAGGTACTATAGGGAAAGAAAAGGCCACATTGAAGGCCACGGATTAGTGATTCTATTGATAGAGGTTGGCTGTTAGCAATCATATTGACATTATTCACTATGTTCATTCTTGGAATCCCCTTGCCTTGACCCATTTCTTTCAGGTATACGTGTCTAATACTTCAAATATGGCATTGTCTTTAAGAAAGATTCACTGAATTCTTAACTACATGCTTTCTCTTTCAGCATCTTGTAAGTTATCTGTTAAAAAAGCCACTGTGCTATACCAAGGAGAGAGAGTGAAGCTCCAGGAAAAATTTAAGGATGGAATGAAACATGGTGAAAAAGTTTCTTTCTTCTGCAAAAATAAGGAGAAGAAGTGTAGCTATACAGAGGAGACTCAGTGCATAGATGGCACCATTGAAATCCCTAAATGTTTCAAGGGTAAGTCTACTCCGCAGTGTTCATCTAGGATTTCCCTTGTCATAATTAACACTTGTATTATGTAATGACTGTAAGAAGCCTTATCTGTTTGGCCAGGAGTTTTTTGTTTGTTTGTTTGTTTTGGTACTGGGGATTGAACTTGAGGGCACTTAACCACCTAGCCACATCCCCATCCTTATGTTTTATTTTGAGACAGGGTCTTGCTAAGTTGCTGAGGCTGGCTTTGAACTTGTGATCCTCCTGCCTCAGCCACCACAATTGCAGGTGTACTCCACCTCACCCGTTGGCCACAAGATTTTTAAAAAAGACTGGTGACAGGAAAAAAACAATCAGATAAAGCAGGGAGCTGCTTATTATCTCCACTTGCATAAATTTTTTTTTTTTCCAATTCTTTTCCTTAAGTTCAGCATTGTGCTTTTACACAATGAATGTCAAGGTAAACTATGATATTTGACATAATTTCAAGTTAGGATTGAACAATGATGCTGAATCACACGTTGAATAACTCCTTGTCCCAAATGAAAAAGAATTCATGGCTATTGTAATTGGTCTATAGATCTAAAATTTTTTTCCTTCCTTCATCATCCCTAGCTTGAAAACTATCGTTTAGAGCAAAATATTCATTAGAGCAAAATACTTTTAAGGAAGATGATATTAAATTTGTGTGAGATAAAGAAATTATAAAAGCCAGCATTTGGAGAACTTAATGTTAACCTTTTAGGTTTCAGGTTTAGGGTATAAGTATCTTTGTCACTAGGAAGGGAGACCCAGCTAAAGGCTCAAGCTGTTACTAGTTCTAGGTTTAGAAATGTTCCAGGAAAGTGGGCAGCCCTCTGTTGGCTACTGGGAGAGGACAGGTGAGAGTCGATGGAGTGAAGAAGAGAAGGATTGGAGAAGTGGCAACTGGAGGGAGAGAAGGAAATGATAACCAATTCCTAATACACACCTCATGGGGTAGGTTTGATTATTGGAAATATCATGCACGACATGGAATAAGTCCTCAACCAACAACATTATATCTATATTATAACTACAAACAGAACTGCACGGAATAAAATGTTATAGTGCAAAAGATGACAGAAGCCCTGGTGAGATATTAAGCACTAAAACTGAGAAAGTATAATAAGCCTAGCATAGATCAATAGAAAAAAATATTAGTAAAGGGGCTGGGTGCAGTGGCGCAGGCCTGTAATCCCAATGACTCAGGAGGCTGAGGCAGGAGGATCACAGGTTCAAAGCCAGCCTCAGTAGTAGTGAGGCCCTAAGCAACTTAGCAAGACTCTGACTCAAAATAAAAAATAAAAAGGACAGGGGGGTGTGGCTCAGTGTAAAAGTGCCCCTGAGTCTAATCCCTGGTATCCAAAACAAACAAACAAGCAAGCAAACAAACAAACAAAAACAAACAAAAACACCCAAAACAAAAACAAATGAACAAATATCCCCATAAACCAGAGCCTTGTGGATGTATTTTTTCAGTCTGTTCTTCTGCATGGTCTTCAGACAGATGCAGCAATATTGTGCATTGAAGAATAAATAAAGGGATGATACATTTCTTTTTTCTCTTTTAATCACGACTGTCAGAGTTATCTAAAACCTTTTATTTTCTCTCTTGGAAATGTGAGCCTAATCATTGCCTGAATGTTTTCTCTCCAATATTTAAACCCCACACTAAATGGTATCATTCATACAATCATATTTATTCTGCACATTTGTAACATGTATTTGATTTGGCTTAGCTACTTAACAAATTCAAGAAATGATCATTTCTCTTAGAATGTTTATCTCCTTCTTCCCAACAGAACACAGCTCTTTGGCTTTTTGGAAAACAGATGCATCAGATGTGAAGCCATGCTGAAGCTGCCTTCAGTGGAGATCAAGTGCATGCTTGTACCTGTGCTTCCCAAGGAACCAGTGGAGGCGGAGAAATAAAGTTCCTGAACCTACCACCTCAGCCATTGCCACTTTACTCCTCCTGGTGTCTTGCATTTAGTCATGTGATCTGGTCAAGAAACCCAGATGCTTGGAACATCATCATTTCATGGCTGTGAAGTGGAAAGTGTAAACCATTATCTGGGTGACCCAGCTCCCATCTGTCTAATATGCTCTCCAGCACTAAAACACATTCAATGTATTTTTTTTTTAATTTAAATAGCCTGGTTCATAGACCACCCCCCCATCTGTATTATCTGTCTTCTGTTCTGAGAATGCTCCAGAAGTCTCCTTTTATGACAAGCTCCCAGTTAATTCTTGTGCTTCCTCAAGTGAGTGAAGCATCACCATAGAAGACTGAGCATGGACTTCCAGGTCCATAGAACTGGATTGGAATCCTTAATGTTGGGTATACATACTGCAACAAACAAACTTTTCTTACCCACTAAGGTTCCAAGGTCCAGCACAGACATTCCTTCTTGGCACATGTTCAACCCCCTCGCCCTTCTCTTTTTCCGCAGTATGCACTGCCCAAATCCACCCAGGGCTCTATCTGCCTTCCCCATGTCTGCACCTGAGCTGCTGAATGTTGTTGGAAGAAAAGGAAACACTCACAATCCTGCTGACAGGTCCTACCTTAGATTCACCAACACAAACCTTATACAAGCCCTCAGCTCTGTCCACAGTCCCACCATCCTTCCCTGATTTGCTCACTGCCCCCACTCTCCAGAGTGGCTATTTTTCTTCCTAGACCTCCCAGAGCCACCTTCCTGCATCTTGCTGTGTCTCCCCACTCACTGGGTGGGGAATTAACTGGGCTGGCCCAGGTAGGACTGTGAAGCAGTGAAAATATGAAACGAGGATTTCCTTTGGCATCTGGCAGGCCGTCATTGGCTGTCTACAACACATCCCAGCTGTAGGCCTTTTGCTCAATCTCCAAGAGCCTCTCAATAAACACTCTCACCATCAGGCTTTTCTCTTCCTTCGCAATGATGGTTCTCCACTTAACCAAAACATTAATCCAGAATTTTTGAAGTCCTATAACCCAGTTTATAGCCCACGGAGGGACACACTGGATGGGAGATTGTTTACTTAGAGATGTATTATTTATGACCTATCTCCAGGGCATAACCAATATGGCCTGGGATGATGAGTTGGAATGGATGGCAGATGGACTGGGGATTGGCGACGGAGGGTCAGAGCTGGAAGCCCCCTGATATACCAGTATTATCCTTCATTTGCTAGACCATGAGAAAGTGAGGGAAGGGTCCCATGAGAGGAGTTGGTGGTCTGGTGGTTGGCACTCACAGCGTATGGGCAACAGCTATTTACCAGCTGGTAAATAGAGGCTCTTCAATATTTAAATAGCCTGCGTGGTCTTGTTTGTATGCCTTACCATGCCTGCTTTTAATTTGGAGAAGTTTCATGTTATGGTTTGAATCCTAAATGTCCCCCAAAGGACAGGTGCTAAAGGTTTGGTTGGTGGGGTTATTGGGAGAGAGTGGAAACTTCAGGATGTGGGTCCTGGTTGGAGGAAGTAGGTCACTGGGGGTGTGCCCTTAGAGGCTACTTTGGAGCCCTGGCCCCTTCCCCTCTGTCTGCTCCCCAGGTGCCATGAGCTGAGCAGTTTTGCTGTCCCACACACTCGTGCCACCATGTTTTGCCTCATCACAGGCCCAGAGTGTCTGGCCCAAGTGACTGTGGACTGAAACTTCTGAAACCGTGAGCCAAACCGCGATCGCTTTCTTCCTTTAAGTGATCTATCTCATTTTGTCACCGTGAAGGAAAGCTGATGAACACACTTAGCAATGTCGAAAGCACACGTTTAACATGAAAATGTCAAAGTAAAGCACACGTGCTAAAATGAAGACTATTCAGGCTCGAGAAATAGATGTGGGAGTCATCAGCATACAGAAAGTTGGTAGGTGAGGTCATGAAAGTGGACGATACCACCCAGGATAAGCAGGTAGAAGAAAGAAGGCTTAAAACGTCAGTTTCCATATAATGTGTTTAACAATTACCTGATTTAATTAAATGAATGAATGAATAAAAACATGAGTCAACAAAAAACAACCAAGGGACTCTGTTGAGCTGTGAGCTTTTACACATTGAATGCATGCTTTTAATTATATGAAGAAAGAAAGGAGCCAGATTGTGCCTGGTAATTGGCACAAGTGCATCCTAGATTTTCCTACTTGGTGCCCATCCTATTTAGGTATTCACGTGCCTCTACTCCAGACCTACCAATCTTTCTCCTCTCAGACTCTGTCAAGCCATTTGTCATTGAACATGAGTTCTTGTATATATTCTAATCTTGAGCCACATTTTTTTCTGCACAAAGAGAACGCACACAATTTTTCCCTCAAGGAAGACTTTTCCTTTGCCACTGTTTTCAAGACCTTCTCCAAAAGAAGCTTTATTATTGTAGCTGCTTTAGTCTGTTTTGCGCTACCCTAACAGAATACTACAGATGGAGTGATTTATAAAGAAAAGAAACTTGGGGCTGGGGTTGTGGCACAGGGGTAAAAGTGCTTGCCTACCGTCCATGAGGCACTGGGTTCGAACCTCAGCACCACATAAAAATAAAATAAAGATATTGCGTCCACCTAAAACTAAAAAATAAATACTAAAAAAGAAAAGAAAAGAAACTTATTTTTTCACAGTTCTGGTGACTGGAAAGTCCACGATCAAGGGACTGTGTCTGGTGAGGGCCCTCTTGCTGCATCATAACATGGCAGAAGCCATCTCAGGACAGCAAAGCATGCATGAGACAGCCAAGAGATTGACTCGCAGTCTCTAGCCCTTTTATAATCAGCGTTAATGAGGGTGGAGTCCTCATGAGTTAAACACCTTCTCCTTAAGGCCCAACACATAGGGATGAAGTTCCCAACACATGCTTTTTTGGGGACACATATAGGTTTGTACTTAGGAGGGGCCCTGGTACAACAGGGATGGATGATGATGAGATTAGATTTTCCTGATCAGGGTGTTTCAACTTATTCCCATTCACATGGATTGTCGCTGGCACAACTGATCTTATGACTTGGGGGTCTGATAGAACAGTTATTGATGGACAGCTGTGGCTTCCTGGTCACTTGGAGCCCCAACATCCAATATTATACATTAGAAGTTGTTTTTCAAGTGGCATCGAATTCTTCACTGTAGATGTATAATTGTGAATTATTCTATTTCTCTTTTTAACAATGTTTTTTTTCCTTTCTTTATACTGAAGCCATTATTAGACCTATATACATTTAAGATAATTATGCGGACATTTCCCTCTTAATTTTTGGAAGGTTTTGATTGGCATATTTTGTAAGTAATAATATGTAAGTAAAATACATACTTTTGTGACTTACATTAAATGGTCAGTGCTTTCTGCAGAAGCCACAGAAAATGTTGCTACCTACTTTTCTACACATGAGGAGTCCTGGCATCCAGGTAAGAACATGGTCTTCAGAATCAGAAAGATGTGAGTTTGAACCCTGACTCCATTCTTATAAACTTCTTGACTTAGATCTGAGTACATTTTCTCATTTGTGATATGGTGAAATGGTTCCTAAGTATCAGGGTTCTTTAGGGAGAATTAAGATAAAATGCTTAGCAAAGTGAAAAATAGACACAATAAATAGTGGACATTGTACTCTTTTAACAGTAGCTAGCATTTATTGAGAATTTATTATGCACCAAACATGTGGCAAGCAATTTACATAAATTATTTCATTAAAACTAAAAATATTTATATGCAAGTGAGGTTGGTATTACCATAACCCTTCTATCTTTATTGATCTCCTTTCTCCAGTGTCACTATCTTTAGTTTCTTCTACATTTTCTTTTGCCAGGTTGATCATCAGCCTCTGTTAGAATGGTACTGATCTTATAAATTATCCAGACTTTCTGTGGGGGATTTTAGGATATAGCATCTCTACAATCCTGACACTAGGTTCTTAAAAGGAAGGGAAGATAGATGGGTGTGTCTACTCTCAGCAAGTCTCTCAGCATAATGATCCAGGTTCCTTTTAGTGAAAAAGAATAACTTCATGTTCTTTCATACCTCAGCTTCTCTATTATCAATTGCATTCATTTCATTTCATTTTTCTTTTCTTTTTTTTTTTTTTTTTGGCGGCGGGGAATGTACCAGGGATTGAACTCAGGGGCACTCAACCACTGAGCCATGTCCCCAGCCCTATTTTGTATTTTTCATTTAAAGACAGGTCTCACAGAGTTGCTTAGCACCTTGCCATTGCTGAGGCTGGCTTTGAACTTGTGATCCTCCTGCCTCAGCCTCCTGAGCTGTGGGAAGCCATCTGTGAATTACTTGAGGATATTCTCTCCGTGTAGTAGCCAGGGAGATTTAGGTTTGGCATTGCGAACTATCCGTGGTTCTCCACGGCAATAGATTGGCCAATGCACATGACCTTTATCTCCACTCTACTAGGAAGATGCCTCATAGTAGCTCCAGAGATGGGCAAAATCCCCTGGGAACTGGACAGCCCACCTTTAACCTTTTTTGGTGAAAAACATTCTGCAGAAGGCCTTTGATGTTTCTGGATATAAATAAAGCAGACATGGGCTCCATTTGGCCAGAGCCTAGAAGCTCGATTTGTCTGAGTGGCTTGCCTGTCCTGCCCTCACTTTTGAAACTATTTTCTGTGTCCTGTGGTTTTTTTTCACCATTCTATTTTTCTTAGCTTTTATCTCTCAGCCAGCCCATTCCACTGAGGGGAACCCTGTTTCCACCCACCGCGCGGTATGTGAGCGAGACTGAGCCACTGGGATTACAGGCATGCACCACCGCGCCCTGCCTCAGTTACATTCATTTCTAATCAGAATTATAAGCAGAATCTCCTTTGAGTGTATACTATCTAGTCTCTGAGATGAACCCTAGTGACTTTTGCCTCCAGATGTTCATGCTCCTGTTGTAGCCTCCCACATTGAATAGTGATCTTGTGAAATCAAATGAGCCACTACCTAAGTGATGGGGAGTCACTTCCAAGTCATGGCAGACATTGGCTCTGTGTATGTGAGACTGTATGTATGGGCTGTTGTGCAAGTGTGTGACCATGTTTGGCCTGTGTGTGTGTTTAAGTGCATGTGTGTTGTACATTTTATTCAAGTGTATGTGAGTGTGTATGTGGTTTGAATGTTCTCTGTATGCATGTGATCATGTACCCGTGTGCCTGTGTGTGCGAGTATGTATGTATATGTGAATGTGAGATGGTTAGTTCTTTGCGTGTTATTGCTGCCTCCTAGTGGCATTTCTTGCATTTCAAAGTACTCACAAAGGAATTTGGAAATAAGACTAATATTCAAGTCTCCTTGTGTTTGGGATTGGGCAATTTTTTTCATATACAATATTTTGCCTCTGTTAATTCAGTCTTCCTGATTGTCTCATAAGGAAGATAAAGGCACTGAAGCGCAAAGAAATTATGTAAATTGGGTCATCCACACCAAAAAGCTAATAAGTAACAGGATCAGATAATAAACTTCAGAACTATGGCTTTTGTACCATTCTTACACTACCAATTAAGCTAGCATGACTCTTCCCAGTGGTTTCTTGGAAATAATTGCACTCTAAAGTTGGAATTTTACAACCTAGTGCTGTGGTAGGTTGGTTAGGGAAGATTATTGCATAGATAAGACTGGGAAGTGCTCTACTAACTGACTGCTTGTTTGTTTGGACACTGGCTAGGGCAATCTGTGTATTATTGAGGGGGAGGGAGGAAGAAGAGTCAGTTTATCTCTGTTAATAGACTTTAGCATGAATTGCCCTGAGAAGGTAGGATAAACAGCAGAAGTAGGGATGGAATGGTGAATTTTACTTACTTCTGCATGAGGAAAGAATTCAGAATGACTGTGATAAAGGCAGTGATTCTTTCATTAGGGAAGAAAAGAAATTATGCCTCTTAGTTCTTATTTTTTACAATTCACTGTGTTGAATCTATTTATGCCATAATTTATACTTTTGTGGTCTGTAAATGGAATGTTCTGAATCATTTGCCACCCAATTTAAGGAATTTGCTAGTTATAGGATTGTTTGATGTTTCTCTCTAATGAGTTCATATCATAATAATACAGTAACAACTTTTGATATTTACAAATTGCTTTCCATTGAGATAGCTAAGTCATTCAGGCATTTCAGTCTAGTGATACAGAATATCTTAATAATGTAAATTGGTGAATCACTGACTGAAATTAGACTTTTTTGATGATCAGTTTTATACATAGTTACTGTGTACAGAGCCATTGCTCATTTCGAAATGACACATTTAAAGAAATGGAATATACAGATATCTGCACATCTCTCTCTCTGTGTCTCAAATTCCTTAAAAATGGTAAAAGGGCAAAAGAGACAATCTTTCAGAAGAATAAAAATAGAAGACTAATAAAATATTATAAAATTTCTAAGCTGGGCATGGTGGTGCTTGCCTATAATCCCAACCCTTGGGAGGCTGAGGTAGGAGGATCTCGAGTTCAAAGCCAGCCTCAGCAATGGTGAGGCACTTAGCAACTCAGTGAGACCCTGTCTCTAATAAAAATACAAAGAATGGCTGGGATGTGGCTCAGTGGTCGAGTGGCCTTGAGTTCAATCCCCGGCACTAAAATATATATACACACACACACACACACACACACACACACACACACACATATATATATATGTATAAAATTTCGAATTAAAAAAAGATCTCATTTTTAAAGATACCATTAGAACAGATCCAAAAAAAAGTTAACGTGATTCAGCCGTTCTCATGGACTGCTGAGTGGGATTACAGATTTGCAAAATACCCCTAGAAGGCCATTTGGCAGTACAGGTCAAAAACCTTAATGGCATTTTATGTCCATAGAAATCTCTTATATGGAGATGGATGAAATTTCAAAAATGATGTATAAGTCAAAGGCATTTGCTGCAGCATTAGTTACAAGAGCAAATTTTAATAACCACAGGAAAATAATTAAGTACATGACATTATATCCAAATGATAGAATGATAGGTCAACATTAAAAATGGTGATATACGGCTGGGATTGTGGCTCAGCGGTAGAGCGCTCGCCTAGCACGTGCGCGGCCCGGGTTCAATCCTCAGCACCACGTACAAATAAACGCATTGTGTACAACTAAAGCAAATAAATAAATATTAAAAAAATGGTGATATATGCATTAATTATATAAAAATGTTAAATATATAAAAATGTTAATAATGGTTATTCTTTAATGATAGGATTATGCATGCTTTTATTTTCCTCTTTAAGCCTTTCAATATTTTCCAATTTCCCTATTTGGTATTTACAAATTGCTTTCCTTTAGGATAGCCAAGTTTTTCATGAATTTTGTTCTAATGATAGAGAATATCTTAATCATGTAAAATGGTGAATCACTGACTGAAATTTGACTATTTAGATGAAGACTTTTGCAATCTGAAAAACTATGCTATTCAAAATCTTAGTTTAGGAAGAAAAATTTCATTTCTTCTTATAGCTAACTCTTGATCATTCTTGATAATGAACGGAAAAATTTGATAATCTACCATGGTGATCCAAAGTCACTAACATCTGTTCTTGTGTCTTGCACTTCTTAATGTGTTTATTACTTATAATCATTCAAATTACCAGATAAGTTCACACGGAAGTTTTTGAGACCTTGACTCCCAAGTTTTTTAGAGGAGAAAGATATGGTGACTGGCTCAATTTTTTTCCAAAATAAGAGTTATTTTTGGAGCGATTTGAGGATAGATACGAAGGAAGTAAAATTCCTTTACTCATTCCCTCTGAGATGAACTTGACCTTGTTACATTTTTTCCTTTGATCCTCCTTTTTATAATCTTCCATTTTCCTGTTTATATTCATTTAGACATAATTTGTCAAATTATTTTCATGTTCTTTCAGTAATATTGTCATGCATCTTTTTTTTAAATATTTATTTTTTAGTTGTAGTTGGACACAATACCTTTATTTTATTTATTTATTATTATGTGGTGCTGAGGATCAAACCCAGGGCCATGCACATGCTAGGCAAGCGCTCTATCCCTGAGCCACAACCCAGCCCTGCATCTTTATTTTTTAATGGATAAAATATTGTGTATGTATTTGTAGAACATGATGTTTTAAAATGGGTGTACATTGTGAAATGGCTAATTCAAGCTAATTAATACATGCATTACCTGATGTACTTAATCAATTTTGTGATAAGAACACTCCATCACAAAAGGGTTTTTAAGAACATAGTACTGGCTATTATCTACATCACCATATGGTACTCTTGAACTTATTCCTCCCATGTAACTGAAATTTTGTATCCTTTGACCAATAAGGCTTCCCTACCCCTTACTATTTTGAATGTCTTCAATGATAGGTCATATTCCTGCAACTACTTACTTGGGCTTTGCATCCTTGATTCTCCGTGAAAATGATCTGGATTATGGATCATTCTTTAGCTATAAACATGTTCAAATACACTTTTGAAAACTAAGTCTTAAGAGCATTCTGTACCATTCTTTCCCTTAGCTTTATCTCTGAAACAATAAAGAACTGTTGGTGTTTATTTCCAGTGAGATGGGTTTGAAAAGCACTTTGAAAAGAATATGACTTCCTTCTGGAAGTTTGAAAGTAACTAGTTACAAATGAATGAATCTTCTATTTTCTTTATGGAAAATTGAAAAGATGCTTCAAGCTGTGTTTAATGTTAGGTTTGGCACACATTGAGTGCATTGCAAAAATTCTGCAGAAGGAATCCTGTTGTGAAATTAGATGGAAAACAGTGGTAAACCGGATTTCATTTAAGTGAGTGTTTTTACAATTTAAATTTTGCTTCTGTCTGGTATTTTAAAAAATACATCTAGTTCACAGCTTCTAGAAATGTAAAAGACCAAAGAACACTACAATATAGCAAAGCAAATATGGATATTGCCTTGAGGTGGATGAGACTTCCTGGGAAGAGAAAAAACTACATTTCCCACTTCATGTTACTATTTTACACGGAATTGGTAAACATAAACCATTTTTTATTTTATATCAGGATCTTCAGAATTCGGGGTCAGTTTTTTTCAGACTTACGATAGCAAAAAAAAAAAAAAAAAAGGCATTGCTCATTTTTCTGTATAATCCATCATCCTCATTCATGTACGGGTTGTAAGATTTCAGGGATAAATTCTCACATCTTTTCCACTCATTTAACTGTGACGTCTGTCCAAATAATGGACACACACACCTTTTTTCTTTGTCCTTTACTTGTTTTGTTCTCCACGACCCTTCAGGTGCTCACAGGCTACTCTGTGAGTAGGATGCTCTAGGGCAGTGGACCGCAGACAACAGCCTAATTGTCTCGAAGAATCGGCCTGGGGCTGCTGAAGAGCTGCCAGCGTAGAAAGCGAGCCTGAACACTGCATGGTGGACTGGAGCGTCGCCACGGCAACAGCGCAGCGCGCACGCCGCCGCCCCAAAGACCGGGAAATGCGGAATCGGAAGTCTCCGCCCACAATCCGATCGGTAGTAGCTACCGCCGCCTCAGCGTCGTCATGACAACTGCGCCGCGCGCTGGCAGCAGCCGAAGGGCGGGGAATTGAGAGTGCGGAAATCCTCCCCCGCGGCCGGGGGCGGGCGGTAGTGGACACCACCCGGAGCGTCGCCATGGCAACGGCGCTGTGGAGCGGGCTGCCGCCCGAGGGGTGGGGCAGGGGGCGGGGAAAGGCGAGCCCGGTAGTCCCCGCCCCCGGCCTGCTGGGCTGCTGCGACCGGGCCCCCCGCAAGGATTTGAAACCGTTTGGCGGCGGCGGCGGCGGCCAAACGGAAGCCTTGCTTGTAGGGGCTCCAGGTTCTCGTTTTTCCGAATTTCCCCCCTCCTACCCCTACTCCCAGGTTCTGAGTGGAATTTTGCGCGGGTTGGCGACCGCCCCGCCTGTGCGGGCTCGTGCGGGGCGGGGCGTCGCCCTCAGGCCCGGGCCGGTTCTCCAGGCCTGGTGGGCGCGCGCCCCCAGAGTCGCCTGCAGAGCGAAGTCCCGAGTGGCAAAGTTATGAGTAAAGTTTGATCAGCCGGGCGCGGGGGTGGTCTGGTCAGCAGGATTTGGTCCAGAAATCTGACTCCGGGGCTTGCGGCTGTGAGAAGAAAGCTGTGTTGTGGACAAGGTAGGAGCGCGGCCAGGCCCGGGGCGGCGCGGGCCGCTCGTCCCCGGTGCCCGCACTGGCCGAGGAAGGACTGCGGGGAGCAGCACTGCTGGAGTTGTCCAAGCCCTTTCCGAGCAGATCCCGTGTGCCCTGGGTTTAGGGCAGCCCCTGGTGCACTTGGCTTGTAGAAACAATCCTAATAAACATCGCGCTTGGAAGGGCCCTATTCCCAGCGTCAGGGCCTGTTGCGAGACATGCAGTTTGTTTCTGAGTTTTAGGTGTTCCAAGAGAACATAAGTAAATACGAGCAACGTTTACTCAGATCATTGCGCGCCTATTTTTGTCATTTGTCTTTACTATTTAAAGATTTGTGAAAGAAAAGGCAAATGAAATGCCACCAGCCTCTCTGCAGTGGTCAGTCTCCACCAAAGTGGAGGGCAGGGCAGTTTGTGCAGTGTTCTGGTCCAGTTGACATCCGGTGGGACGCGGTCAGCTACTCACCAGGCTAAGCCTCAACTTCCTAATCAGGGTGAAGTGGCTTGTGGAAATAGTGCCATCTGGCAGGGTGCTCAGGATCCACTGAGATAGGTTTCTTTTTTCATTTTTTTGCAGTGCTTGGGGATCCAAGAAACCAGGGCCTCATGGATGCTAGGCAAGCACTCTACCACTGAGCCACACCCCCAGTCCTGGGAAACCTTTCCAAAGTGCTCAGCAGCACCTGGCACAATCAGGGAAGGCGCCTGTCAAAACATCTAAATGTAAGCAAGATAAAACATGCACCTGTACAACTTTTTGATTTATTGACAGGTCGTCTTTACTAAAGTATGTTTAAAATATGATTTGATGGAACAATGAATTTTACACAACTTTCAGGAACATGTTAGGCAAGAGGCATGATATGTGGGAAGTGTATTCTTGACTTAGCAGTTGTGGCTTTTGTTTTTCAAGGTCTTTTCATATTTGTGGCTTGCTTATGTGTTGCTGACTCCTGTGGCAGCTAAGCACCTTGAGAAGGCATTAACCCATTTTGTGGCTGTCCACAAAGAAACAGTTTAACAAAAGACATGAACCAAATACAGATTATAGATATAAACAAAAATCATTTAATTTTTTTTTTCACTTTTGAAGTAATTTATATAACTAGTGGTCATGCTACAATTTGTATCACTTAGTAGAGATACTGTAAATACTTTAAGCCTAAACCAAAGATGTGGCTTCACTTATTTGAATCTAATTCTGATAAATATTAAACTTTATGATTAGCTGGATATATTCCTTGGAGGTTTGAAATATTATTTTTTTTTCTTTTTCTGTTTGTTGGAGAATGAATAAGGGTTAAGGAGAAGCAGAGTTTTAGCCTTCACTGACTTTATTAAAAAAAAAAAAACTTGTACTATAGTATTGCATGTCATTATAGCAATTAGATTGCCTTTCTGTTTTTCAAATATTGTTTTATAAATTGGAGAGACTGCTGACTTATTTGTAAATTTGTATCAAAGGATTAGTTGAAAATTAGTGATTATGAGGGATCTTTTTACTTTGGCCATAGTTAATGATGCTCTTAGGACAAGATATTGAGCCTGGAAGTACATCAAGGCCAGAGCTGTGTTTAAAATTCTGAGCTTATGAGTTTCCATTGGTTTATCTGTTTGATCTAACATCAATCAGTGGTATCATATCCTTGTTTTACTAAGTACATAACTGATGGAATATATTGTAGAAATGTAAAATGGAATCAACAAACACACACACAAGCACACAGCCTCCAAACCAACCAACTAATCAGAAAATGCATTTAAATCAAATTTTATTTATTTACTTTTGCATTACTGGGGATAGAACCCGGGGCCTTGCATACGCTAAGCAAGTATTCTACCACTGAGCTACCTCCCCAGTTTTAAATAAAATTTATTTTAACCAAGTCTTGAATTTGGAAATATTATTTCCAAATGAAGGTATGATGGCCAGTTTTGATAAATTAGGAGCATATAGTATTCCTATTTTGGAACACCTATTTGGGATTCAGAATAGAAGCATTAAAAACAATTAATCATGGCTGGGCACAGTGTGCATGCCTGTAATCCCAGGTGCTTGGGAGACTGAGGCAGGAGAATTGAAAGTTCAAAGCCAACCTCAGCAATTTAGTGAGGCCCTAAGCAACTCAGCTAGACCCTGTCTCTAAATAAAATATAAAATAGGGCTAGGCATTGGCTTGGTGGTTATACACCCCTGGGTTCAATCCCCAGTACCAAGAACAACAACAACCACCACCACCAATTAGTCATGTAAAAGTGGAACACTAATCTGCTTAGTTAGTATTTATTTAGCAGTTGTTTCTTTAGCTCCTAAAATGTATCAGAAAATATTCTAGGTACCTACTAAAATGTGTAAATCACGATCCCAGCCTTCCAGGAGCAACTCCTAGATGGTGGAAGATAATGTAAATAATATACAAATGCAAGTCATTGGTAGGTAGGGCTTGGTGTGAGTAATGGCAGTGAGATTAGAGAAGCTGGCGGATTTGAGACATTTCTGAGTATTTGTTGATGTATTGGTTTATGTGAGTTTAGAGAATGGGAACACTGGAACTTCTATTCTGGCAGATGAAGTAGAGAATGATGCCATCAAGGAGAGTATAGCATAGGTAGAATAGGTGTTTGGGGGAAATCATGAAGAATCTTCTTTGGGAGGCTGTTGTAAATGGGGAGTCTGGAGTTGCAGAGAGAAAGTGGAGTTCAGATAAAATTTAAGAGTGAATTATATGGGAAGAATAATTGAGTTACAGTAACTAAGTGTGATAGCCTATGGAGAGTGTGCAATCCAGATCAAAAGGAGACTAAAGAGAGAGTGTGGAAGAATACTGATTTACTGTTGGGCGGAAAAGCAAGAGCCATTAAGATATGGAGAAGGAATCATTTGAGAGGCATCAGGGGACCCAGGAGTGAAAGGAACTGCTGAGTTTCTAGGAGTAGTGAGTAGTAAGAAGTACAGGATGGTGTGGAGATGTCAAATAGGGTACAAATTGAAGCTAGTCCTTTGGATTTGTCAATTAGGGGATCATTAGTGAATTTTGAAAGATTTTTCCATAGCAGGATAGAGCTGGGAGTTGATAAGTGAAGAAAGAAAGAAGCAGACTGATGAGTGGAAGATTAGAATGAGGCTTACTTAGCATGGGACAGAAAGGAGTCTAATGTAAACCAGGGAAGAAGTAATTGACAATTGATAGATGACAGGAAGAAGTATGGATCTTAGAAGGAGAGTTGTTGCTGTTTTTTTCTGATACAGTAGCAAAGGAGGTAAGAATGTCTTTTTCTAAGGAGTAATTTGGGAGGTGTTAGGAATACCATTTTACTAGGGTGTTACCATTTATTATTTTTTCCACGAATCAGGAAGTAAGATTTTAAAAATTGAGAATAAGGAGAGTTTGGAGTTGTTTAAGGGGCATTAAGATATCTGGTAAAAGTTTTAAAGTGCTTTGTGAAGTAAGAAATATTAAGACTCGGGCTCAGGTTGTGGCTCAGAGGTAGAGCGCTCACCTAGCATGTGCGCAGCCCTGGGTTCGATCCTCAGCACCACATAAAAATAAATAAATAAAATAAATGTAAAAAAAAAATAAAAATAAAAATAAATATTAAGACTTCTTAGGGTTCAGGTGGCATCAGAAGCTATCTGACTCGAAGGCAGTACCATCTTTCTCTTGTAGCCCTTTGGTTTGAGAACAAAGGGCATTGAGGGAACTGTAGTCTTACTCAGTAGAAAGAAAAAATCTAGTGAAATAAGAGAAAGCTTAAGAGGCTAAAGGGCTGTTATCAGATGGAGGGGTTTCTTTGCAAGACAGTGATGAGAATGGGGAGTATGTGTTATGGTAAGATGGTTGAAACCTCCTAAGAAGGAAGTTTTGGGGTTGAAGCTGGAAGAGTAGTAGTTGGGAAGTGGCATCATGGATCTTGATCAGTGTTTTCTTTCCTGAGCAAGGTTGGATAGATGGAATAAAAGACTTCGGAGAATACACGTATGTGTGCTCAAGAGAGACTTGTACCCTTTTGGGCTATGAGGGAATAAAGTCAAGCAGTGAAAGCTAAGGTTTACTTATAGAGATAGGACAGAGAGAAGCTAAGGTTTACTTAGATAGGGTAGAGAAAAGTTTCTGGAAGAGGTTATTGATAATAAAATGGCAGATGCTGAGGAAAATACTAGAAGCTGGTTTAGCAGAGAGAGGGCAGTCTGTGGAACAAGACAGCTTATGAGACAGAGCAGAGCTTTACCACAAATATTAAATTTGTAAACTGAATACTTGATAGATTAGATATATAATATCACACAAAGGTAGTCCACATCCTTACCAAGATATTTAACAATTTAAAAGAACATTTAGAATATGGACATATTTTTAACCTAAAGAAGTTTTGTCAAAACCTGTATTTCTGATTTTGGGGATTCAGTCCTTTTTACACTCAGTAGGATTTTCTTTCTTTTTGCTGACTGGAAGAAAATATGAACACTGATATTTTTTAAAGGGTATTACAAAAGTTTTAAATTACAGCAGAATTACTTTTTTTTTTTGCTATGTAATTGAGTGAATTTTTATATTTTTGCATTTGTAGATTCTGAGGCCTTCTCTTTAGAGAGAACAATTCAACATTACTTATAGTTTCCTTGTGCCACTGTTTTGAAGAAAGTACTGCTAACTCTATTGACCACTAATCTGTTTGTTCTCTATGCTGAAATTTTTTGCCTTTTCTAGAATGTCATATAAATGGAAGTAGCCTTTTGAGAATAGCTTCTCGCCCTTAGCATAAAACATTTGTAGTGTATCCATATTGGTGTATGTGTCAATAGTCGTTTCTTTTGTTGTTTATTACTAATTATTGTGTGCATATACCACAATTTATTTCATTCCCAGTCAAGGGAAATTTGGGCTGTTTCTGGTATTTGGTGATTCCAAACAAACAAAAGACTGCTGTACAATCAACCTATGCATTTTAAATGTTAAGCAAAATAAAAACTGTATTTTAAAAATTCAATAAATAACTGTACTTTTTAAAATTAAAAAAAAACTGCTGTAGGCATTCCATTTGCACTTTTGGTAAATATACATTCTTTTTTTATTAATATTTATTTTTTAGTTGTAGTTGGAAACAATACCTTTATTTTATTTATTTATTTTTATGTGGTGCTGAGGATCGACCCCAGGGCCTCGCACATGCTAGGCGAGTGCTCTACCCCTGAGCCACAACCCCAGCCCCACTAAACATACATTCTTAATTTCACTTAAGTAAATACTTGGGACTGGGATTTCTGGGTCATATGGTGAGTGTATGTTTAACTTTGTAAGAAACTGCCAAACTATTTTCCAGAGTGGCAGTATCATTTTACATTTCTACCAGCAGTGCATGAGTGTTTCTCTTGTTCAGGTCTTCACCTGCACTTACTTTTGTTGGCATTATAAATTTTAGTTGTCCTAATATGTTTGTAGTGATATTTCATTATTTTTTTTTTTTTGGGGGGGGGAAAGGGTACCAGAGATTGAACTCAGGGACACTTAACCACTGAGCTACATCATCAGCTCTTTTTATTTATTCATTTATTTTGAGACAGGGTCTCACTGAGTTGCTTAGGGCTTTACTAAGTTGCTGAAGCTGTCTTTGAACTTGTGATTCTCCTGCCTCAGCCTCCCAAGTTGCTGGGATTACAGGCATGTGCCACCATGCCTGGCTTTCATTAGGGTTTTAATTTGCATTTCCCTAGTGTTGAGCATCTTTTTGCATGCTTACTTGCCATTATTTGTATTTTTTTTTGGTAAAGGGATTGATTTTATTTTTACTTTTGCTGGGAATTGAATCCAGGGCTTTGCTCATGCTAGGCAAGTGCTATCCCACTGAGCTATACCCCCAGCTCCTAGAGATTGATTTATAAAATATATGGTTATTTTTTATTTGACACATAGTAATTGTACATATTTATTGGATATGATGTGATATTTAAAAACATGCAAATAATATATAATGATCAATCAGGGTAATTGGCATATCCATCAGATAAATATCCACAGATATTTATCATTTTTTTGTGTGTGTGTTGGAAACATTCAAAATCATCTCTACTAGCTATTTTGAAACATACAGTTAGTTGTCGACCAGGCATTAATTTTTTGCAGATTATTTTTATTGGGTTAAAATTAGAGATTTCTTTTCTATATATGTGAATGTATATAAATGTGTATATGTGTGTATGTATATGTTTATATATATAAATACATATAAATGTGTATAAAAGCGTGTGTGTAAATGTGTACGTATGTATGTGTGTATTTTTTCAGTGATGGGCATGAATTCAGGGCCTTGCATATGCTAAGCAAGTCTTTACCATATATTCCCAACACTATATATTCTTAAAAAAATTTTTTTTATATTTAAAAATATACTTATAAGCCGGGCGCGGTGGCGCACGCCTGTAATCCCAGCACTTTGGGAGGCTGAGGCAGGAGGATCGCGAGTTCAAAAGCCTCAGCAATGGCGAGGCACTTAGCAACTCAGTGAGACCCTGTTCTAAATAAAAATACAAAAAAGGGCTTGTGGCCCAGTGGTTGAGTGCCCCTGAGTTCAATCCCTGGTACCACAAAAAAAAAAAAAAAAAAAAAAAAAATATACTTATATATTTATATTTTATATATTTACATATATTTTAAATATTCATAATACTATATTTTTATATATTTTATACATTTATATATCTAAATACATTTTTAAAATATATTTTTTTAGTTGTAGATGGACACAATACCTTTATTTTATTTATTTATTTTTATGTGATGCTGAGGATTGAACCCAGTGCCTCAAATGTGCTAGGTAAGTGCTCTACCACTGAGCCACAACCCCAAGCTGCCCAACCCTATATGTTCCTTTTTTTAAAAAAAAATTTTTTTAGTTACACATGGGCACAATCTTTATTTTGTTTATTTATATTTTTTATGTGGTGCTGAGGATGGAACATAGTTCCTCACATGCTCGAGGCAAGCACTCTGCCACTGAGCCACAATCCCAGCCACCTACATATTCTTGCTCTGAGTTCTTTGTGAGATGTAAAGTTTGCAGATATTTTCTGTGGTTTATTTCCTAATTCCTCATGACCAAAGTCATGAGAATTTTTTCCCTATTTTCTTCTAAGAGTTGTACAGATTTACATTTTATACTTGGGCCCACAATTTGTTTGGAGTTGATTTTTCTATATAGTATAAGGTTTAGGTTGAGGTGTTAATTTTTGTTAGCATATGGATATCCAATTGTTACAGCATTATTTGTTATAAAACTCTTGTCATTTCTCCTTTGTTGAAAATCAGTTGTCCATGTTTGTGTTGGTCCATTTGGAGACCCTCTGGTCTGTTTCCTTGATCTATGTGTTCTTTCACCAATACTACATTGCCTTGACTACTGTAGATTTATAATCCATCTGAAAATCAGGTGATGTGAGTCCTCCAACTTCGTTTTTTTTTTTTTTTTCCCCTGAATTGTTTTGGTTTCTCTATAAATTTTAGAATCTGCTTGTCAGTATCTACAAAGAATGCTGCTGGATTTTGATTTGAATTGCATTAAATCTGGAGGTAATTTTGGGGAGAATTGTTATTTATTTAATTGGTAAGTTTTCTTTTATCTTCTTCAGAGTTTTATAGTTTTTGGCTCACAGATCCTTATTTTTTAATTTTAAATCTTCTACAGATTGGACTATGGAAATGGAAAGTGAAGAAGAAAAATGGGAGAAGCTGGATGCAGAATTTGATCACTTTGTGGTAGATATGAAACCCTTTGTTCTAAAATTACTCCACAGGTCAGGTAAGACTGTGTTTGAAAACTAGACTTTTTTTTTTTTTTTTTAGTACCAGGGAATGAAACCAGGGGTACTTAACCACTAAGCCGCACCCCCAGCCCTTTTTTATGTTTTATTTAGAAACAGGGTCTCATTGAGTTGCTTAGCACCCGGCTAAGTTGCTGAGGCTGGCTTTGAACTCTCGATCCTCCTGCTTCAGCCTCCGGAGCCACTGGATTACAGGCATATACCACTGCACCAGTGAAAACTAGATTCTTAACATTAATTTTTTCTTTATATTTAATTAAACCAGTGAGCTGTCAAACTAGAAAGCTGAAATCTTTTAGTAATAATTTTTGCAATTGACATAGGTTGTTTACTTTGAGCTGTTCATGGGTAAATAAAAATTTAGTGACAGTGTTCTATTTTTTAAAAAAAGTTTTTTAGTTGTAGGTGGACACAATACCTTTATTTTATTTATGTGGTGCTGAGGATTGAACCCAGGGCCTCTTACATGCTAGTATAAATACTTTATGTATTTATAACACACACCTTGGTCACCTATAATCCCAGCACTTGGGAGGCTGAGGCAGGAGGATCTCGAATTCAAAGCCAGCCTCAGCAATGGCGAGGCACTTAGCAACTCAGTGAGACCCTGTCTCTAAATAAAATACAAAACAGGGCTGGGGATGTGGCCCAGTGGTCACTGAGTTCAATCTTTGGTACCAAAAAAAAAAAAAAGAAAATAAAATGGATTCAAGCAGGGCCTAATGGCATGTGCCTATAGGCCCAGTGCCTTGTGAGGTTGAATTAAGAGGATCGCAAGTTCAAGGCTAGCCTCAGCAACTTAAGGAGACCCTGTCTCAAACTGAAAAAATAAAAAAGGGCTGGGAATGTGGCTCAGTGGTTAAGTGCCCCTGGGTTCAATCGCTGGCCAAAAAAAAAAAAAAAAAAAAGGATTCGAGATACATAGAATTGATTAATTATAATCTTTGGTTTATGACACATTGTCAGTATTGGAAAATTCATTGTTCTCTTTAATTAATTAATTAGTTATTTGGTACTGGGTATTGAACCCAGAGGCACTTAACCACTGAGCCACATCCCTAGCCTTTTTTACTTTTTATTTTGAGACAGGGCTTCACTAAGTTGCTTAGGGCTTCACCAACTTACTGCGGATGGCTTTGAACTTGGAATCCTCCTCTCTCAGACTCCCAAGCTGCTGGGACTGTGCTTGGCTATTTAATTAATGTGTAATAAGTATGTGGAAGCTCATATCTCAGGCAGGAACTAGAAATTCATAATAACTTATTTTTTCTTATAGCTAAAGTCTATCTTTTTATTTTTTATTTTTTTAGTTGTAGATGGACACAATACCTTTATTTTATTTATTTGTTTTTCTGTGGTACTGAGGATCAAACCCAGGGCCTCACATACCCACAACCACAGCCCCCATAGCTTTTATTTCTATAGTGAGATTTGTAAAGTCAACTTTAGTGGTTTTTGTAGGTAAAATAAATGAATATGACCTTTATAAACTCAGAGATTAGAGCAGACTTTATGATTTATGTTAAATATATAATCCTCAAATTACAGTAAACTGATAAATGTTAACATCACAGTAGTTTTTATGAGTCTTAAAACAATCTGACATCATATCAAGATAGTATGTATAGTCAATGGATCATTACATGTGGACTAAACTATGCTATATTTTTAGGTAGATTTTTATTTTACTTTATTTTATTTTTGGTACTGGGGATTGAACTCAGGGGTCCTTGACCACAGCCACATCCCCAGCCCTATTTTGTATTTTAGAGACAGGGTGTCACTGAGTTTCTGCACACCTCGCTTTGGCTGAGGCTAGCTTTGAACTCGCAATCCTTGTGCTTCAGCCCCCTTGAGCTGCTGGGATTACAGGCATGCACTACCATGCCCAGCTAGGTAGATTTTTAAAAGGATAATTATTTTACAAAATTACATGTAAATGGCACTCACTTATTTTTAGTGATGTTAAAAGAAAAGTCTAAATAAATCAGTTACAAATCCCTGGAAATCATTGACTTTAGCAAATAAAACGTTTTGATTTAATTTTAGAGTGAATATAAAATGCTTTATGTGCCAGAGGTTGCATTTTATCTCTTTCTGTTTGTCCAGTTAGAATTATAGACTCTTCAGTATGTGTACAGTCATTTTAGAGTTGCAAATTTTAGCTACAAAAATTATTCAATATAGTCATCCAGAGATTTAATTTTTGTGAAAATTCTTCTTTGCATTTATTTTGCCCAACTGCTGATTAAAGTTAAATTGTAGACTGGGAGTTTATGGCTTGTGAGGCAACTCTAGTCCACCTTTTTTGTGAAGTTTTATTGAAACCATCTTTTTTTTTTTTTTTTTAAACATATAGCCTGTGACTGCTTTGTTGTTGTAGTGGCTCAGTCGAGTAGTTATGCCACATGACCTGCAAAACCTAGTTATTTACTATTTGAATCTTTATAAAAAAAATTTTCCTGTCCTTGTTCTAGATTAAAGCAGATGCATTATGGTTTTTGTAATTAAATGTTGTATCTTCTGAAAAATCAAATTTCTTATAGTTCTTTTGTATTTATAGAACGGCAGAGGTGTGCTCTTTGGATTAGAAAGCTGTGTGAACCTTCAGGAACAGGTGCAGGAATAATTGGCAGGAAGAATCGGAACCTGTATGCAAAACTGTTATTGCATATGCTTAAGCGAGGAGTTCTTGAAGGCCCTTTTACACACCGCCCTGAACCAGGGACACTAAAAACATTACCTTCATACATGGTAGGTATTGTTGACCAGAAGTGTATTAGTTTCATTTCTTCAAAAGTGCATATAAGTTTTCAGCCCTTTGGGAATGCTAGGTTATATGTCCTAGTAACACATTAATTAAAACTATTTTTTTTTCCTCTCTGATTCAATTTTCTTTACTTTCAGTAGAAAACATGAATTTACCTACAATAGGAATAACCTTATTAATTCATTCAATTGTATTCTACAATATTGCTAAAAATGAATGAATTTTTAATATTGAGCTTTTATTGCCAGCTGATTTCATTGAATTGTAATGGTGATATTTTATGTATTTCAGTAAATTCTAGCTTATTAAGCTCTTTCATAAGTATCATTTTAATATTTGCAAGAGGTTGGATTGAATGACTTCTATAAATTCCTTTCTTCTGTAATGCTGGAGTTTAGAAGTGATGTTCTATGCTTCATTTAATTTTATTTTTATAAACAGCTTTGTTACAATGCTTGATTGATGAATTGTCACTGTCTTGTTCCTAGTAAACATGAAATATACCTTAGTTTGTGTGGGATTTGAATACTTGAGAAGTCTTATAGGGATATTAGGTAATTGGTGGTACTTGTTAGGATATACATGTATTTTTTTCATGAACTGTAAAATTCTTATGTAGTGTGAGACTTTTATATATTTTATTAGTTCATGTAAGGCAAAATTTAGTTACAAGGCATGCTACACATAGAGGATAAATCTTGTTTTTGGTCAAGGAATGTCAAAAGAACATACAATGGATAAAACTATTGTAATAAAGCTATTATCCATTGTATGTTCAAGTAGAAGCCATGCATTTTGCTTAAGTTAAGATCAATAGTATATTTGGGATAGTAGTTGCTTGACTTGATATTTGATCAGACATTAGCATGACTACAGTAGTACTGGCCCCTGTTCTGTGAGGGATACATTCTAAGAACTGCTTCACCAATGGATGTCTGAAACAGTGGGTAATACCTAAACCCTTATACTGTTCTGATAACTGAGACAGCTACTAAATGGCTAATGTATACAGTGTGAATATGCCTTGAGGGACATAGTGGGATAGATGGTGTGAGGTTTCATTATACTACTCAAACACAATTTAAAACTTAATTGTTGGTTTCTGGAATTTTAATATTTTTGGGCTGTAGTTGACTGTAACTAAAACCATGGAAAGTGGAACTGCTGAATCCCATTTAAAAAGAAGTTGTTATGCATTTCTGATTTGGGATAGAGAGTCATGTGTCACTTTTCCCTAGAATATAGCCCTTTGAAGATTTTCTATATAGGATTGGGAGAATTGTTGCCGAGGTGTCTGACCAGTGAAGTTTTCTTAGAGATTTGTCATGCAGTCTGGTTAATTTGAAGAGAAACAAATGGGCTAATGTCATCATCAGTGACTAGAGTAGAACATTTTATAAAGTACATTCAGATGTTAAGATGTGCGTGTGCATGGTGTCCTATTTTCCCATTCCCATTCAATTTCATAGAGTCATAGGGAGCACTTTATTTTACAAATAAAATAATGAGAAGGCCTAGGGACCAACCAGTTAGTGTGGCCAGAACTAAGTCCCAGGTCTCTCACTTGTTTGCTCACACCTCATCAAGGGATTCTTAATTTTAATTTCTGGTTTGTATTGATTGTGGTCCTCTCTGCTCACTGAGTGTGTGCATGTGTACACAAAATTGTTAATGATCACAGAAAGAAATAGGGTAGCACATTATTTAAAAATAACTTTCCATTCAACTCTTCATAAAGCTAATATCACTTTTGTTATATAATTATCAGATTTTTTTTCTGTTCTTGTTTTTCAGTTTTTTTATATAGCAGAACATAACTGAAATGTAAAGATGTTATCCATTTTATTTAAGTATTTTGTAATTTATTGTGCATTGTGATACTTTTTATATATTTATATGTAATGAATTTTAAGTTGAGTGTTTGAAAGGCTGTTATGGAACTTGAAACTTGATGGAAATTGTGTTTCTTTATAGTACATTTTGAAAGAATAACTTCTCTAATTTTAAAAAATCAGTCCATCTATTTTGATGAGCCAAATCCAGCACAAGCAAAAGTTTCAAGCCCAGAGAGGTTACCCCACTGGGTAATGGGTGAGCTGGGGACAAGTGAACACAAATTAAGTGAATCATGGAAGCTTTCTTCTGGCGAAGATAGCACTTTGGTGCTGTCACCAACTGATGCCCCCAGGTATGTTAAGAAAATGGGATTTTGAATGTTTTCCTTTTTCAACTTGTTATTGAAACTGGTTCCTATATTGAATTTTTCCTCTTTTTAATAAATTGTTTTGCTTTATATTTCTGCTAAAGTTGAGTGCTGTGAATGGATATTGTATAGGCAATATAACATTTTTGCTTTTCCATTTACTGTATGTTTAAATTATTTTATATTTTTATCTACTTTTATGAGTATCTATTAGCTTCATGTATTTTCATTGCTTGGAAAGTGGTACCTGAAAATCTTTAAATAACACAACTGTGTTTTTTTCCTTTGTGACAAGAGTTAATTAAGAACATTATCAGTGATTACAACAAAATGACACCTTGCATACCCATCTTGGAACTTCTGCTTGAATCTCCTTTTCCCTCACTGAACAGTATTTATTTATTTATGCAATACCTTTATTTTTTTATTTTATTTTTTTATGTGGTGCTGAGGATCGAACCCAGCACCTTGCATGTCCTAGGCGAGCACTCTACTGCTGATCCACAACCCCAGCCCCTGAACAGTATTTATTTTTATTTAATGAAATAAAAATGTAAACATAAACCCCATTAAACTGTGCTTTCTTACTAGAGTTTCGAGCTTCAATAGGATTTTTAGTTTAAATAAGACTAACCTTCTAATAGTACTTCAGCTAACTTGAAAATTTACTGACATTACTGCCACAGTATAATTTTTTGCTGTTAAGAAGAATAGATTTAGGGCTGGGATTGTGGCTCAGCGGTAGAGCGCTCGCCTAGCATGTGCGCGGCCCGGGTTTGATCCTCAGAACCACGTACAAATAAACCCATTGTGTACAACTAAAAGCAAAATAAATAAATATTAAAAAAAAAAAAAGAAGAATAGATTTAAATTTGGGCTTTTACCCTATTTTCATTTTTCCTATTGGCATTGTTCCCTAAAATGTTAGAATATTGGATAGCATCAGTTAACCTGTACCCTACTTCATACTCACCACTGTCTTGGTAATTTTAATTTTAGAACTTTGTTTCTGTTAGCAATGTAATCTTTCTTGTCCACTATAATATTTTTGACTTATTCCTTAATCAGATACAGAAATGTTATTAGCAATTTTCAATTTCTCCATAGTTTGTGTGGTCTCACTATGTATTTTTCAGACCTAAGATGATACAGTGGAAAAGAACAGATGAACACAGAGCAAGCAATCTAGTCCATGAAATTATTTTATTAGAAAGGGGAAACAGGGCCTGGGGCTGTAGCTCAGGAGCAGAGCACTTGCCTAGCATGTGTGAGGCACTGGGTTTGATCCTCAGCACCACATAAAAATAAACATATATGATAAAGGCATTCTGTCCATCTACAACTCAAAAAAAAAAAAAAAAAAGGCGAAACAAATTAAAATGGAGAGGCAGTGTTGGAGAGGTGATATAATAAGGACATGTTAGGAAAAGTAAGAGGAAATGAATAGAATAATTTAGAGGAGGTGTTATTAAATACTTATTTTAAAATCAATTGATAATTAAAATTAGAAGAGGTATAATTTTTGTTAGCCTATAGGCAGGTAAACAGGCATGTAAAGGGATTGTGGTCTGTATATGAAGAGAAATACCATTCTTAATTTGGCTGCAGAATCTTTCCATTGTTTGCCAAAATATTTGCCCAAAGTCCAACTAAATCCTAGGTTCCTTTCTAGGTGTGATGAACATGGAGTTTATAGTATAAACGTGGACTAAGGTTGGTAACTGTGTCTTTGAGCTTAGACCAGAGGTTGAAAATTGATAATCTTCCTGAACTGAATGAATCATGTGAGTAAATTTGTTGGGCTTACACAGCATCTTTAAAGATTTTTGAGTGAGTTGTCAAAATTAACAACTGGAAAATTTCATATCAAAACCCAATTTTCTGGTTCCTCTTAAAAAACTAGAAACCTGGTAATCTTTCCAGAAAGTAGCCATGTGTCCCCTAGATTAGATAAGTAATACTTGCTTATTCTGTTGGTGTGATATGTCTTCACTCTTTCCTGTTATTTCCAGACACTGAGTCTGATGTTAATTGCATCCATTAGTGAGCTTGCATTTTTTTCTTAAAGTAGATTTAAAAGGAACATGAAGTGTTATTTTTCTATTTTTGTATTCTATCAAAAGTATAAAGAAGAAAGAAGAGGGATCATATAATTCAAGAATGGAAAAGACTTGTCTGTGTAGAAGTGAACAGTATCCTCACGTTTGGCATCATAATCCCTCATTTGTTACCTGTTTAAGTTCTACTGACACTTTATTTAGATAAATGGAGGAGAGAGATAAGTATGTGGATAAATTCAGTGTTATGGTTATGTGTAGTCATGGAAATATTTGCAGAGATTGAAGTGTATATGAGAGAAGGTTCAGAATAGGACAGACTTTAAATTTCCAGGAGACCAGGTGAATGGACTTTTCCTTCCTTGGAACATAGGATAAAGTTTGAGAAAATACACTGAGAATATTCTTTAATTATTACTCAGTGACTTTTCTGGAAAATGAAACCATAGTAAAATCATCACTTTTTTTTTTTTTTTTTTTTTTTTTTTGTGGTACTGGGGATTGAACTCAGGGGCACTCGACCACTGGGTCACATCCCCAGCCCTTTTTTGTATTTTATTTAGAGACAGGGTCTCACTGAGTTGCTAAGTGCCTCGCCATTGCTGAGGCTGGCTTTGAACTCGCGATCCTCCTGCCTCAGCCTCCCAAAGTGCTGGGATTACAGGCGTGTGCCACCACGCCCGGCTAAATCATCACATTTTTAACAAATAGTTTATTTTTCTTTGTTGGTCAACTATAATTAAATGTCATTTTCATGCAAAAGAATTACCTGAATGTGAGGCATTTTCAATTATGTAAAGAGTAATTAATGGGAAAAGTAGACAGTCTTATGGCTCTGGTTAGTACTACCCATTCTTCAAATCTCATAATTTCAAAAGAACCCTATGTGATATCCCAGGTAGCTTAGGTGATCCCATTACTTACTTCTGCAGCACTCTGTGCTTCCTCTTGCACTCATCACGTGAGCAAAGGTTTAGTATCTATCCTTTGTGCTTGATTGTAATTTTTTGAGATAGGAATGGTGTTTTTTCCTATTTGCACTATATTTGCAGTTCCCAGTGCTGGGTGGACTTCATAAGTATTTATGGAATTCCATAAGTATTTATATTTGGTGGGTGTATGCATGCATGAATGAATGGATTGTGTTGGGCACTGCCACATCTTTAATCTGTAAAAAGACCCTTTGAGACAGGTATATTATGGAATTTTGTCCAAAAGGATTTTTCATGTAACTTTTAGGATATGTTGGGGGAAGAATAAATTTTAGACAATATTGAAGGAAGCATAGATACATGCAACAGAGATGCTTCTCACACTGTGAGGAATGTAGTACAGCGAAGGAGCTGGAAAGGATACCTTGAACTATCACTTTGATCAAATGTCAGGCTGTCACTAGGGCTAATGGTCATTTAGGATTGCCAAAACAAAACTTCTCAGGGTATCTTATGTTTCTTTTAATTTAATAATTATAATTTGATTTATTTTAAAATTTCAATTTGATTTAAAATTTTAATTCACATGTATGTTGTTTAAGAAATATTTGTAGTTTTACATATATGAAGTCATTTAAAAAATAAAACTAACATTTATTTGAGCTAGCCAACAAAATTGATTTTAAGACCAAATATATAATGTGTATATCAGATCAGATGTGGTGGTGAATAGTTTATTGATGCTTCTGTCTGCACATTTTTTAAAAAAAGGTGTTCTTTACTCTGAGTGGTCATACTGTGCTAATGAAAAAGTTAGTATCTGTTAATGTTGACCTAATACATCTAATCAGTTCTGTAAGAAATTGTTTTAAAAAGTTTAAGAGGCTTATAATATTTGACACATGTATGTTTTTATAGTGAATAATTTATTGTTACTTAGAACTGAAGTTTAATGCTGCCTCATAAATTTTACAACCACTTCAACTTGTCCTTTGAAAAACCTCTTTAATCTTAAAAGATTTTTCCCCCTTAGTGTTTCTTTTTTGATCACTTTATAAAATCCTGCTTTACTTAGACCTTTTTGTATGTGAAGTATTTCTAATGGCATTTTAGATTATGCTGTTTGTGCCCTAGCCTTTTTATATTATTAAAGATGCAGAGTCCTTTTGAAGCTTTTTTGTTAGGGCTCCCTATTCAGTAGAGATGGCATCTTTCCTTTACCTTTATCCTTCCTCTAGGATATGGTAGTGGCCTCGTTCCACACACTTTAAAAGTATTATGAGGTCATGTTCTATCTGTCTCATCATGCTTTCTTTTTTCTCACTGAATAGACATCACATACTAGTATACTTGATATTTCATACCAAATAACTTCAATACATAGCTAGTCCTGTCCCAATTGTCTTTTTCTTAAAATTTTTTTTTGTAGTTGTAGATGGGCATCATGACTTTATTTTTTATTTGTTTTTATTTTTATGTGTTGCTGATGATTAAACCCAGTGCCTCACACATGTGAGGCAAGTGCTCTGCCACTGAGCTATAGCCCCAGCCCCCGATTGTCTTCTTTGCTTTTTCTTATTTATTATATATTGTTATTACCCATATATTCTTTTAGAAAAATCACTGATCCAAATTTAATTGCCTTTTTCTTATAATTCTGTTATTGCATTTTTATGTCAAATACCTGGCTGTTTTCTTGACAAAGAAATACATCAGTTATATTTGACTTTGGAGGATGACTTCATAAAATGTCTCTGAAGAGATTATAGACTTAGATCTTACCCATGTACAGTTTGGTTAATTTCACTAATTTCTGCAATCATGGACTATGCCAATATGTATTACCTTTCTGGTCATTCTTCAGATGCTTACCACTGAAATCCAGTAAAGACCTTGTCTTTGTGGTAGACAGACTTTAAGTTTGCCCCATGATCCTCCTCCTGGTGTTTCTTATGTAATTCTCTCCCCTCAAGCTTGGGCAGGACCTGTGACTTGCTTCTAACCAATAGACTATGGAAATGATGATGGGAAGTCACTACTGTGATTACATTATGTTATAAAAAACTCCATCTTGCTAGAAGACTTACTCTAGAGTTTTTCCTGTCATTCCCTTTGCTGACTTTGAAGAAGCAGCTGCCATGAATCATATAGCCACGAGGAAATGAATGCTGCTGACAACCATGCAAGCAGGGAAGTGGATCTTTCCCTAGTTGAGCCTCCAACTGAGAACCCAGCTTTGGTCAAACACATGATTGCAGCCATATGTAATCCTAAGCAGAGGACCTAGCTCAGCTGTGCCTGGACTTAGGATCCACAGAAATGAGAAAATATACATATGTTGTTTAAAGCTGTTAAGTTTGTAATAATTTGTTATGCAGCAGTAGATGACCAATACAGTATTTATCTTCATTTTAGGTTATGCGATCTATATACAAAACATGCTTGTTATAAAAACTTCAGGGTAGAAATATATAAAGAGTTGAAGCTTTTTTGTGTTCTTTTCCTACTTTCCTCATGTTCTTTTCCTACTTTTCCTCAATCACTATGAACAATTTGGTTCACATTATTCTACACTAGACAGTCAACACCCACACCTGTGTAATTAAAAATTATGAATTAACTTATATTCTGTTCTGTAACTTGCTATTTTTTCACTCAACTATATCTTAAACCTTTGTCATGTAATCTGTTGGGTTTTTTTACTTACAGATAATACTCTATACTATCTAACCTGTGTCTGCTGCTTTCAGTTCTTTATTGTTATGAAGAATGCCTTAGTTAACATCCTAGTACATCTATCATTATGCACCTTATATTAAAATGTACCTGGGATTTATTTTAATCAGATATGGTGAGATGTCTGACAACTGCTTTTGAAAAAAGAGTTTGTTACTCCATTATCAAGAATAAAGGGCATGCCATGCAAGCCTATGTGGGGAAGCAACGGGATTGGTTAGGTGACAGAAGAAGCAAGGGGAAAGCATGAGTGAGAGCCTTTTGTTTTACTTTAGTTAGGCAGGAATGTCCTCTGTTGGGTAGGAAGTGAAACACAGATGTTGGGGTTTGTAGTTTGAGGGTTTAAAATATATGATTTCCACATGTCCATGAAAAGATAGGGATGGTATGGATGTAAACAACTTTGGCTGTTAGTTTGGACCATGATTTCAGAATACCAGGTCATCAGTTAAACTATAAAGAATGATTATTACATACCTGCATGTGTTTTGGGTTGTTATGGATTTCTATAAGAGGAATTGCTGTGTTGGTGGGATTATTAGTCTATCCAACACCCTTGTGCCATGGCAGAAAAATCTATATGGGCTGCTATCTTGGAAGATATATAGGGTTAAAAAGAAGTACATAAAGCATAGTAAACTTTCACTTATGTGTGTGTGTTTTAACAAGGCTATATGGATACATGTGTGCATGGAATATTTCTGGTTGTCACACTTGAAACTGTTAAATCTGGTTACCTTTAGTGAGTGAGACTAGTCTGGAGTGAGACTAGTGGATATAAAAATATTCTTTTTGTATATGTGTGTATGTTGTTTTTAGTAATCACACTTGTTTTTTAATAAATACTGTTACATTGCTTACTAAAATACCATCTTGTTAAACATTTTCAGTCATACATATTATCAATATTAGTGATGCAAATTAATATAGTTAATTATACAACATATATATTTAAACATAAGTATGAAAATTTATCAGTAAATATTCTAAATGTATGTGGATTCCACTGGTTTCTATTTGTTAAAGCAGAAACCAAGTGAGGTGAGTTGTATAGTTCATAGAGTTTCTACTGTATTTAGGCACTATTCTAAATTATCTGATTTAATTCTCTTCACAATTCTGGGAGGTTGGCATCATTGCCCTTTTGTATTTATAGAGGAGATAACAGCTTCAGGAAGATCAAGTGATTTTACCAGCAATGGATCCAGTATTACAATGCAGGTTTATGATTTTCTTTCTAGTATGCCATGTAGGCATAAGTACTTTATGTAAAAAATATGGAGATTTCATTCTTATCTATTTTTCCCTGTGCTTGTGCTGCCTCAGCAATTCTAGGCTGTGCCTTTGTTCTAGGATATTTCTAGGTTGAGTTGAAATGAGGCAGTTTGCCTTTGTTCAAATTCTACTTCTGACACTTGGCAACCATCTGTCCTCAGGCAAGTTACTTAATTTCTCTAAGCCATGGTTTCATCATTTGTAAAACAGAGTTTTAAGGACAAAGTAAAATAATACATGTGGAGCCTTTGGCACAAGACCCCCTAGAGGTTAGCTGCTGTTACCACCACCATCACTGTCATGGTGATTACTATTGTAATAGTCCACTCTGGGCTTGCTAGTCAGATTGTTTGATCATTCTTTTGTTTCCCTAATTGTCTAATGCTAAGTGTAATCTTAACATCCATTGGTCAGTAAGTATTTTCAGGTACTGAGAATCATTTTGTGTTCCCCAAGAAAAATAAATTAATATCTGTGCAGAAAGATTCTCATTGTAATACTGCTCATTCTCAGAAGAGTGGTAATAGTATTTTCAAAGAGGATTTTTAGGAGTGTTATTTAAATAACATAACAAGTAGTTTTTTCAGGGTAGAAATAGCAGAGTGGCTGGCCCTATTTTTTTTTTTTTAAAGAATTAAGCTATTTTATTTAACATGTAATTGATAGTTGACATAAAGCAAAGTTTTTTTTTCTAATATTTATTTATTTGCTTTAGTTGTACACAATGTGTTTATTTTTATGTGGTGCTTAGGATGGAACCCGGGCCACGTGCGTGCTAGGTGAGCGTTCTACCGCTGAGCCACAATCCCAGCCCATAAAGCAAAGTTTAGGTATTTGGTTTTCTCATATTTTATTGTATTTCCACAAACCTTTAAGATATGATTTTATAGATATTTTCCCATTAATAAGGTCAGATATAGATGATTTTGTTTTATAGATAACTGAAGGTTTTAAGAGGGTTTTTAGACGGAAACTCAGGTACCATTTAGTCATAACACTATACAAAGCCCTTAATCAGGAAAAAGATTTTTAACATTATTGCTTAGTCTTATAAAATGGTGAATTTTAACCAAATTGGTACCCCTCTAGTCTTGTTTCCTATACTCTTAAGTCATACTATTTTGCAAGTAATATAGGTAATGATGTAGTTTTAAAATTAAATTAACTGTGAAAAATTCTAATTTGTTGGTCAATGCATATATTCCCCTTTGCCTAGGATATTACCTCAGAATTAATCCTCCTAAAAAAAGTGAGTGTCCAACATGGAAAAAAAAAAAAAAACAACCCAATAACAATGTAGAGCTTCATTTTTTCCTTAAAGATTTTCAAGTATTATAGGAATAAAAAGTCCATAAAGAAAAAAAAGCTGATTAAAAAATTGACATTTCCACTTTTTTACATTTTTTGCAGCCTACATTAGAAGCTGCCTAAGTAATATTTGGACTTTTTTCATGTTGTGTCTGTATTATTTTCTTGTTGTATCCCAAAGACAGAACACAAGGGTAATGGGGTGTATTCTTATCAGACAATTCTGTGAAAAAATATTTTGAAGCTTGTTTTTAGTGGCTTGTTATTATTTTTATGAATTTTTCAATGAAATATCATGTGATCTGATAGTTTATCTCCAAAGTACAATTAGGTTCTAGGATAGGGAAAGATGAGGAAAAATAATTTAATAACTATTTTTACTTGAAATTTTGATTAAAAGTTAGGAGTCAAAAGAGAGAGTGAAGAAGAGTAATGTTAAATCAACATTGGCCTTTAAACTCTGCTTCGCCTGTGAAAAAACACATTGCTTCTGCTAATTTTAGAGAAGTTTATTGATGCATAAAAAAGACATTGAGCCGGGCGCAGTGGCGCACGCCTGTAATCCCAGCACTTTGGGAGGCTGAGGCAGGAGGATCGCGAGTTCAAAGCCAGCCTCAGCAATGGCGAGGCACTTAGCAACTCAGTGAGACCCTGACTCTAATAAAATACAAAAAAAGGGCTGGGGATGTGGCCCAGTGGTCAAGTGCCCCTGAGTTCAATCCCTGGTACCACAAAAAAAAAAAAAAAAAAAAAAAAAAAGACATTGATCTAAATTTCTTTAGATACCATTTTATAATGTGTGATCATCCAGATTACTTAAAAATTTTAAGAATGTGCAAACAAAATCATTATAATTATGTGTTACTTTTAGCATATCAGATTTAGGCTAATTTTATATAAATTTGGTCTTTTATACTAAATCATCTAAATTATGCATTGTTTTATGCCTATAAGAAATGACTTGGAGAATAATTATCCTATTTTAAATGATTGTAGAGAACTACAGTAATCTTTGCATCTTTGCTTTGATGAGACTTTTCTATAGGTTATTTGATGCTGGTTTTTGGTTTGAAATGAAGAATCTAGTCATACTCATTTCATTATGGAAAATGTGATTTGCTTTACAATGACCCTCTTTATAATATGGTTTTTCAGGAATGCATTGTAGCAAAAAGGTCTCCCAAAGACAGCTAATATTTATTTTGCTGTGCAGTGTAGTAACATAGCCAGCAGATGGTGATCAAGTATAATGAAAACCTACTTGTGGTTTAATGTTGATCTATGTGAAAAAGCATTTTTTAATTTAAAAATATTGATTTTTCAGTCTATGTATTAATAAAAACAGACTCTTTTTAATTTGTTAAACTCTATTTTGGTATGGAACTAACACTTAACACTATAAATAGTTCCTGCTCCTGAAATAGTTGGCTATATTTGTCAGGGAGCCAATTAGTACCTTCCTTTCTTGGGGCATCTTCATGTCTGTCAGCCTAGTTAACGATTGCACGTAGTAAAACGTCCTTAAATGTTATTCACCAAAAGTACATTCTTTCATTTAAAAATTTCCCTGATGTTTGGGCAGAGATGTATTTTATAGTAGCACTAATAGAACTTGCTGTGATAATGGTCATATTCTGTAGCTGTGTTTTTCAATACAGTAGCCACTAGTCATGTGTGACTGTTGACCACTTGAAATGTGGTTGATGTGACCAAGGAACAAAATTTTTCATCCTAATTGATTTAAATAGTCAGGTGTGGTTAGTAGTCATTATATTGGGCCACTAAAACAGTTCTAGATCTCAGTCTTCTAATGGGCCATTGTAAAACCTGATCTACTGGATGGAGAACTGCAGGCCTATTCTCCATCTAGGTGAGAAAATGTGGTGGTGATGGGGCTAGGAATTAAGTATTAGTGCGTATAAACTGGCTCTGCTTATGGCGAGACCTCTTTTGTGTGCTAATGTGCAGTTCATGGCATCCCTTTTTGATGATGATCATCCATGAGTAATACTTAGTTGCTATTCTGGTGATTAGTGTTGGGTTTCTGAGGCTTTCTCCTAACAGAAAATATACTGTTTATCTTTTTCATCAGTTTGTTTGGATAGCACACTTAGTATGAAATAAACCTGATTACTTTGTTATATTTGATATACTATTTGAAAGACATTTAATCTTGAGTTCAGTATAGAAGACTGCTACATAAACAAGAAATAAAACTGCTTTAGAGGACACTAAATAATACATGACATTCACACACTAATAAAACCACTTTGCTACTCATTAATTCTCAACATTAATGTGCTAATTAAATACCATTTTAGGTATTTACCAAAGCAAGGAAAAGTGGTAGCAATTTTATAATTGAGATGGAATAATTATGAACATAATGACTCTGCATCATTTTGTTTAGGCATATTTTTTCCCTCATAAGTCAGATTTTTGACAAATATAGTCACATTTTTCTTTTTCTTTCTTTTAAAAAAAGACTAAGGCTTTTTAATAGTGTCTTTTTATTTCATAAGCAAATTTTGTTCTGTCAGATAATACTAAGCAGCTTTTAAAAATATTTATTTATTTGTTGTAGTTGTACACAATGCCTATGTTTTTATGTGGTGCTGAGGATCGAACCTGGACCATGTTTGTGCTAGGCGAGTGCTCTACCACTGAGCCACAAACAGTTTTGATTATTCTTTTTATGAAAAATATTTTTTAGTTGTTGATGTACCTTTATTTTTTATTTATTTAGATGTGGTGCTAAGGATCAAACCCAGTGATTCACAAGTGCTAGGCAAGCTCTCTGCCACCGAGCTCCTTAATGGTTCTTTTATTAACAAAAAAAGATGACAATAAGTAAAATACTAAGTGTTATAAGCAGAGATATATTGATAAATCTTGATTTCAATGTGTGACTATGAAGCATCATTTTTATTTTTAAAATTTTAAATCAAATGTGTTATTTTCAAGTAGGTAGTAAGAAATATGAAGTCTTAAGATGTTTGTAGATATCAGGTCACTTTTAAATTTTGCTAAGCATCTCATTTTTTTGATTTAGTTTTTATTTCTAATAAAGTTCCCTTTCTTAAGGGAAAAATTAAGATAAATATGTTGTGGATCATGAAAGTTACTTTTTTATTTTCAGTATTGCTACTTTACTGATATTAAAAATTGTTGCTGTTTGTTTTTGTCTTTCACAAAAATTTTTAACAATTATACCCAAGGAATACTATTTTGAAGATGATATGTAACAATATTACACATTGCTCAGATAAACAAAAAGACATAAAATCAAAAATTAGTACTTAGTTTTCTAATCTAATTCTGGGTTATAGCATTTAAAAAAATTTTTACAACTGTGAAACATAACAAATTTAACAAATGCATAAAATGCACATGTACTAAAAGTTTGAAGAACAATGATAATATAAAAGTCCCTGTACTTTCCACCCAGCCAAGGAACATCACATTAAAATAGACCCTGGGTGCTCCTTCCCCATTGCCTCTTTTTCCCTCCTCCTGAGCAGAAACCACTCTTCTACACTGGTGTTTTATCATTCCTTAGCTTCTTTCCTCTTCTTTCTTCCTCTTCCTCCTGCCACCTTTTCAACATTGTGTATGTTATTTTGAGATTTGCTTCTTTTACTCACCATATTTTTCAAATTCATCCATGTTAACAAATATAGCTGTAGTTCATTCATTGTCTTGTAAACCTTTAAAATCAAAGTATAGCATATATACAGCATGACACACAAAGAATAATGTATAATAATTTATGTACAGCAAGACACATCAAAGTGTGAGGCTTAATGAAGTTTTAAAGAATAAAAACATCCCTAAAATCACCCTCCAGATCAAATGAGGAATTTAATCATCTCTCCAGAATCCTGTTTCTCCCTTCCAGTCATTTATCACCCGCCGGAAAGGTAACCAGTGTTCTGCCTGATGTCAGCATAGATTATTCTGAACTGTTTTTGACTCATAAAGTATGTTTACTTTTGCCTCTAGCTTTTTTGTTCAACACTAGCTCATGAGATTGCTCCATGTTGTTGCATTTAGAAATGGATTTTTATTACTATGTGAATACATCACAATTTTTATACATGCATTCTACTGTTGTTGGACTTTTGTATTGTTTCCAGTTTTTGTCTATTACAAACAATTCTACTTGAACATTCTTTTATATGCCTTTTAGTACATGTATGCCCACCTTTTTTAAAAAGTTGACTTATAAGTGTAATTACAGTAGACACTGCCAAAGAGTTTTCCAAAGTGGCTAGGCTAATTTACTTTCCACTAACAGGATTTGAAAGTTCCTGTGGCTCCCCATTGTTGCCAATGCTTGTGTTGTTAGTGTCCTTTAATTTTAGCAATTCTGGAGCGATGGATATGTATTTTCGATTTACATTTTCTTTCTTGACTAATGATTTTCTGCATCTGTTTTTGTTCCTATTTAACCATTTGAATCTCTGATTTTGTGAAGTTCCTATGTAAGTCCTTGATCATTATTTTCTATGTAAAAAATGATGTCTCTTTGTTGATTTGTTTTTATATGTTCTGAATACCAATTTTTTGTGGAATATATGTATTGCAAATACTTTTTTTCCACTCTGTATCTTGTATTTTCGCTTTCATTGGGGTCTTACTCCATTTTATTCTAGTGTAATAGAATATCTGAGACAAGGTAGTATGTAATGAATAAAATTTATGGAGGCTGGGAAGTCTAATATTAGGCTTCTGACATCTTGCAAGGGTCTTCTTGCAGTTTCATCCCATGTTGCAAGGTAAGAGGATGAGAGAGAGCAAAAATGAGAGTGAGAGAAGACAGCAAGAGAGAGAGAGGAAGAGGATGAATTTGCCATTTTATAATGAATCCATTCCTACTACTGCAACATTAATCCGTTCATGTGGCTCATGTCTTATTACCTGCTGAAGGTCTTGCCTCTTAATACTGTTACCATGGCAATTAAATTTCAACATGGGTTTTGGATGGGACAAACATCTAAACCATCTGTTGAACATTATTAATTATAATATAGTTTTTTTGTGTGCTATCTCTGTTGTGTGTGTGTGTGTGTTATGGGTGTTTGGGATTTTTTGGCTTGTTTATCCCAAGATCTCTAGTTTAGGTATGTGGTATGTCTGGAATTGATCTTTCTATATAAAGTGAGGTAGGGATCATGGCTAAGCTCATCTCCATCCCCCTGCCTCCCAGTGGACATCCATTTGATTCTTTCCCCACTGCTGTGCTTGGTACCATTTAAAAAAAATTTTTTTTTAGTTGTATATGGACATAATACCTTTATTTTATTAAATTATTTTTATGTGGTGCTGAGAATCAAACCCAGTGCCTTGTACATGTTAGGTGAGTACTCTACTACTGAGCTATAACTCCAGCCTGTTAGCATCATTATTGTACACTAGGAAATCTTATTTGTATAGGCTTGTTTCTGGTCTCTAGTTTCTTCATTGGTCTGTTTATATATCTCTGCAGTACTACCATACTGCCTTAATTACTGTAGCTTTGAAATAAATATTGATTTTTAGTAGTATAGAATAAGCCCTTCCTGAGCCCGAGGCAAGCAGTGATCTCCATTTTTTTTGTTTGTATTTGTATTCTTTAATTTTCTAAAAAATTCCTAAGTGGAATCATAAGATATTTAGTTCTACGTGTCTGGTTTTTACTTAACATATTGTTTTTAAGTTCATATATATCAGTTCATTCCTTTTTGTTTCTGAGTGGCATTTCATGGACTAATATACCACATTTTGTTTATCCATTTACCAGTTAAGTAGATATTTGTTTTGTTTTCAGTTTTCACTATTATGAATATTCCTGCTGTGGACTTGTGTTTGTGTGTGCTTATGTGTACATGCTGTGGATTCAACTCAGGGCTTAATGTATGTGAAACATGTGCACTACTACTGAACTGTATGTACCCCAGCTGCTATAGAAATTCTTTTCAAGTTTTTGATTGGCCATGTTTTCTTTGCATTTCTCTTGGGTAGATATCTAGAAGTAGGTTGTGTTTTTAAGTATATTTATTTTTCTTTTTTTATGTTGCTGGTGATTGAACCCAGGACCTCATGCATGATAAGCAAGCACTCTACCACTGGGCTACATCCCCAGCCCTTTAAGTGTATTTTTTTTTGGGGGGGGGTACCGGGGATTGAACTCAGGGGCACTTGACCACTGGGCCACATCTCCAGCCCTTTTTTTGTATTTTATTAGAGACAGGGTCTCACTGAGTTGCTAAGTGCCTCGTCATTGCTGAGGCTGGCTTTGAACTTTCAATCCTCCTGCCTCAGCCTCCCAAGTGCTGGGATTGCAGGTGTGCGCCACCATGCCTGGCTTTTAAGTGTATTTTTTACTTTAAAGATTATTAAACTATTTCCCAATCTGGCCCCTTTTAATTTCATATTGTCTCTTTTTCAGTCCAAGGTGGTAGTGATTTTATTGATATAAGAAAAGTACAAAAGGAGATGAGGTTAAACTAAAGCCAAATGGCAGACTAAGTCTTAGAAGCAGGGGTTGGGGATTTCACTCAGTGGTAGAGCACTTGCCGAGCATGCACAAGGCCCTCAGTTCAGTCCTTGGTCTTGAAAAAAAAAAAAATCTTAGAACCATATCAGTAATTGCATTAAATATAAATGAATTTAACACTCAAGTTAGACTGGATAAAAATTCAGTAACCAACTTAATATTATGTATAAGATACATACTTTAAATACAAAGGCAAATAACTTTTTTTAATATTTATTTTTTAGTTGTAGTTGGACAGAATACCTTTATTTTATTTATTTACTTTTACATGGTGCTGAGGATCAAACCCAGTGCTGTGCACATGCTAGGCAAGCACTCTACTGCTGAGCCACAACCCCAGCCCCCACAAAGACAAATAACTTGAAAATAAAAGGATACAATGAGATGTACCATGGAAACAATGAGCCTAAGGAAGGTGAATGACTATTTTAGATATCAGATAAAATAGAATTCAAGACAAGGAGAATTGCATAAGACTAAAAGTCTTCATAATGGTAAGAATCAGTTCACAAGCATGATATAACAATTATAATTGGGTAAATAACAAGTAATAGAGCATCACAAATACACAAAGCAAAAACAAAACTAACAGGTAAAGGGAGAAGTAGACAAATGCACAAACATTATTGCAGATTTTAATATCCCTTTCTTGGAAATTGAGGCAACAACTAGATAAAAAAAATGTAGATTTCAAGAATACTCCAAATGATTACAGCCTAATGAATATTTATAGAATACCCATCCAATAACTGCAGATACACATTTGTTCAATGAAAAAGGAAAATTCACCCAGATAGGTCATAACTGGGCTATAAAACAAATCTCCAGTGGTCAAAGATTATATTTTTTCTGACTTCATTGGAATTGGATAAGAAATCAACAATAATGGTTAACCCAGAAAAGCCCTCAAAGGTTTATAAGTTAAGAAAACTCACTTTGGTGTAACTCATTGGTCAAGGAAGAGATTATAAGAGAATATGGAAAATATTTTTTAATCAAATAATTAAAAAAAAAAAACAAAATTTGTGGGATGCAGATAAAGTGGTTAAAAAGTTTTTAGTGTTTTTTCAGGGAAGAACAAAGATCTAAAATGAGCGATTAAAGCCTTTTGAAGTTTGAAAAATCAGACCTAAGTGATCACAATGTCAGTAGAAGAAAATAAAATAGAAGTAGAAATCAATGTAACAGAAAACAATAGAGGAAAATCAATGGAATCCAACACTAATTTTTTGGGCAGGATTGAACTCAAGGGCATTAGACCATTGAGCCACATTGCCAGCTCTGTTTTGTATTTTATTTAGAGACAGGGTCTCACTGAGTTGCTTAGTCCCTTGCCATTGCTGAGGCTGGCATTCAACTCACGATCTTCCTGCCTCAGCCTCCTGATCCGCTGAGATTACAGGTGTGCACTACTATGCCCAGTCCAACACTGATTTTTTTTTTTGAAAAGATTAATGAAGTTGATAAACTCTAGTTATATTGGTCAGATAAAAAAGAGAAAAACATGGAAAAATAAGAAAACTTGTAGTTTAGGTTTATAACTCCACTTTTTATTTTATAGGATTAGTAAGATGCATAAAATAATTGTAAATATATGTAATGGGTACACAACATAAATAACAAAGTGAGGAGGAGGACAACATAAATAACAGTGAGGAGGAGGAATGGAGCTATAAAGGAGTAGAGGGTTTTTTTTTTTTTTTTTTTTTTGTCATTGTGCTTGAATTTAAAAATAGATTGTTGTAACTTAGGGAATTTTAAGTTTCATCTTAGGGTAATCACAGAATGTTTATAGAATATGCACAAGAGGCAATGAGAAAAGAATTAAAACATTACTACAAAAATCAACTAATCATAAAGGAATACAGTAAGGGAAGAAAGAAGTAGGAATAAGGTAGAAGCCACATAGGAAACAACAACAATAATGATGATAAAAAAACAAAATGACCATAGTAAGTTCTTCCCTACCAGTAATTACTTTAAATGTAAATGAATTAAAATTTTCTGATTAGAAGACATAGATTGGTAGTATGTATTAAAACAATAACATGATCCAATTGTATGCTGTTTTTAATAACAAGAGACTTTATATCTGAGGACATGCATGGTTGGACATGAAAGGATGGAAGGTGATATACCATTCAAGTAAATAGTAACTCAGAGAGCAGGGTTAACTAATATCAGACAAAATGAAACTATGTAAAAAACTAATAGAGACAAAGAAGGACATTATATAATTATGAATGGGTGGATTCACTAGGAAGAACAATTATAAGCACACATGCATCAAACATCAGAACTCCTAAATAGATGAAGTAAATGTTATAGAATTCAAGGAGAATAGAGAAAGTTCTACAATAATATTCCAGACTTTAGTACCCCACTCTTAAAAATAGATAGAATAACTATACAAAGATCAATCAAGAAACAGAAAACATGAAGCTTGGTGCTGTGGTGCACACCTGTAATCTCAGCTACTCTAGATACTGAGCCAACAGATCATAGGTTAGAGGTCAGCCTGGTCAACTTAGCAAGACCCTCAAAATATAAAACAAAAAAAAACCTGTAACATAGCTGAGTGACAGAGTACTTGCTAGTGTGTGTAAGTCCCTGGTTCAATCTACAGTACCAACAAATAAGAATAAAGTTAAAAATATGGAAGGACATAGACATGAACAACATTATAGACCAGTTTGACCTAATAGATGTATTAGAATACTATAGCCAGCAATCGGCAATAGTGGAATATACATTTTTCTGAAGTGCATGTGGAGCATTCTTCAGGATATGCCATATGTTAGGCCACAAAACAAATCAGTACATGTAAGAAAATTAAAAAAAAATATGAAGCATTTTTTCCTATCCCCAAAGGAGGGAAATTAGAAATCAATAGAAGGACAAGTGGAGAATCCATAAACTTGTAAAAGTTAACAAACTTAAATAGCTGATGAATTAAAGAAGAAATCACAAAGGAAATTAGAAAATATTTTCAGACTAATAAAAACAAAAAATACAATATAATCAAATTAAGGATTGCAGTGAAAACAATGCAAAGAGGGAAATTTTTGTCTTAAATGCTTATATTAAAAAAGAAGAAAAGTCTCTGGTTAATTTTAAACTTACAACTTAAGGAAGCAGAAAAAGAACTTACAGAGAAAACTTAGAAAAGAAATAATAAAGATTAGGGCAGCAGGCTGGGGTTGTGGCTCAGTGGTAGAGCACTTGCCTTATATGTGTGAGGCACTGGGTTTGATTTTCAGCACTGCATATAAATAAATGAATAAAATAAAGGTCCATCAACAACTAAAAAAGAAAAAGGTTAGCCCAAAGATAGACAAAGTAGGGAGTAGAAAAGCAATGGAGAAAATCAGTAAAACCTATCAAGTGTGGATTTTTTGGGAAAAGATCAACAAAAGACCAATTTTAGCTACAAGGACTAAGAGAAAAGAGAACACTCAAGTAATTCAGAAATGAAAGGGGGATGTTACAATTTAACAGAAATAAAATGGATTTTCAGAGAGTTTATGAACAATTGTATGTTAATTTATTGGCTAACTTAGATAATATGGAAAAATTTTCAAAACACTCAACCTATCAAGATTAAATTGTGAAGAAATAGGAAATCTGAATTGATCTATAACTATAAAGGAGTTAGAATTGGCAATCAAAACCTCTCAACCAAAAAAAAAAAAAAAAAAAAAAAAAGAAAGAAAGAAAAAAAGAAAAAGCCTGGAACCAGGTGGATTCACTAGTGAATTATACTTAATCCTTCCTTAAACTTTTCCAAATAATTAAAGAGGAAGGAACACTTCTCAGTTATTTGTATGAGGCCAGCATTAAGCTGATATTATAGCCAGACAAGGACTCAACAATAAAGGAAAAGTATAGGTCAGTAACCTGATAAATATTGAAGCAAAATTCCCAATAAAATAATTAAAAACTAAATTCAGCAACAAATTAAAAGGCTTATACATCATGACCAAATGGGATTTTATTTCCTGGAATGCAAGGATAGTTTGACATATGAAAGTCAATAAATATGATATACTACATTAACAATATGACAGGAAAAGACCTCACACAATTATCTTAATCGATGCAGAAAAATCACTCCAGAAAGATGTATCAATATTTGATTTTAAAAAATTTAGAAGGAAACTATCACAACATAAAAAAGGCCACATAAGAAAAGCCTGTAGCCAACATCATATTGAGGTGAAAGAAAAGAAAGCTTTATTACTAAGATCAATAATAAGGGAAGATAGTCTGTTTTTACATGTGTATTCAACATAGCAGTAGAAGTCCTAGCCAGAGCTATTGATAAGACAAAGAAATGAAAGGCATCTAAAGTAGAAATAAAGAAGTAAAATTATCTGTATTCACAAACAATTACATATATGTTTTACATATGTTTACATATATGTAAAAAACCCTAAGGATGAAATTCATTTAGCCTGTTTGCAAGATACAAAATAAGCACACAAAAATAGTTGCATTTTTATTTGCTAACAGTGACCAATCTGAAAAGGAAGTTAAGAATGTAATAACATTTTAATTGGCATCAAAAAGAATAAATTAGTTAAAATAAACTTACCTAGGGAGGTAAAAGATCTGTACACTGAAAGTTATGAAATCTTGCTTAAAGAATTAAAAAGATACCAATAAATCGAAAGTAGCCCTTGTTCAAGAATTGGAAGACTTAACATTTTTCAGATGTTAATACTATACAAGATGAACTACAGATGCAATACAATCCTCATCAATATCCCAGTGACCTTTTATTTTCCAGAAATTGAAAAATATTTGTATAGTATTAAAAATAGTATTCATGTCAAATCTCAGTAATGAAAGCAGAAGTAGTGATGAAAGAATGGATGGAAGCCGTGCGCGGTGGCGCACGCCTGTAATCCCAGCACTTTGGGAGGCTGAGGCAGGAGGATCTCGAGTTCAAAGCCAGCCTCAGCAATGGCGAGGCACTTAGCAACTCAGGGAGACCCTGTCTCTAATAAAATACAAAAAAAAAAAAAAAGGCTGGGGATGTGGCCCAGTGGTCGAGTGCCCCTTAGTTCAATCCCCGGTACCACAAAAAAAAAAAAAAAAAAAAAAAAAAAAAGAATGGATGGATCTGTAGAACAGAATGGAAATTCTAGAAATAGGCCTCATGTATATAATCAGTTGATGTTCCCTAAAGATGGCAATGAAATTGAAGGAAGAGCTCTTTTCATCAAATTATGTTGAAAAACTTGATATCCATGTGGAAAAACAGTGGAAAGGGTTATAGACCTAAGTGAAAATGCCACAACTAAGAACTTATAGAAAAAAATAGAAAATCTTGTGAACTTGGAGTACGCAGATATATCTAAAATAGGATGTAAAAACTAAACAGTGAAGTAAAAGTAAAATAATTTTGTAAACTCTTTTTTTCTTAGAAAAATGTCATTTGGAAATTACCTAGAAAGGTACAGAATGGGAGAAAATATATCCATTATATATATCTGATGGACTTGTGCGTAGAATATATCTTTTACAACTCAAGATAGAAAGCATCCGGGTTCAGTGGCACACACCTGTAATCCCAGCACTTGGGAGGTTGAGGCACGAGGATTGAAAATTCAAAGCCAGCCTCAGCAGTGGTGAGGCACTTAGCAACTCAGTGAGACCCTGTCTCTAATAAAATACAAGTAGGGCTGGGGATGTGGCCCAGTGGTTGAGTGACCCTGAGTTCAATCCCTGGTGCCAAAAAAAAAAAAAAAAAAAAAAAAAAAAAAAAAAAAACCCAATTAATGTACAGAAGAGTTTGTAGATACTTCCAAATGAAATTATAGAAAGGGATAATATACATACATGAAAAGATAGTCAATGCTGTTCTTTATTTGGGAAATGCAAATTTTAAAGCACAATGTGATGCCAGTACACATCCATTAGAAGGACTAAAATTACAGAGATTTAGAAAACCACTATGGGGGTGATGTGATGAAACCTGAAGTCTCATATACCGTTGATGGGAATATAGTATGGCACAATCACTTTGGAAAATAGTTTGGAACTTTCTTACACATTTAAAATAACAGCATATGACCAAGCAATTTTATTCCTAGGTATTTAATCAGGAGAAATGAAAACTTGTCTACATAAATACGTGAGTGTTCATAGCAGCTTTATTCATCATAGCCAAAATGTGTAAACCATCTAAATGTCCATCAATATGTGAGTAGAAAAGCAAATTCTAGTTTATCCATATAATGGAATACTACTAAACAATAACAATGACTTTTGGATACATGCAACAGTATGGATAAATCTCAAAAGCATCCTCAATGATAGTGGCCAGACATAAAAATGTATATGCTGTTTTAATTTCACATATAAGAGTTTTTAGAAAATACTTGTCATCTAGGATTGGAGGAGATAGACTGATTCTAAATGGTCTCAGGAGAATTTTTGTGTGTGATGGGAATAATCTGTATATGTATTGTGCTGGCTACACAGGTGTATATTTTTGTCAAAAAATTAAGTTCTATGGGCTGGGATTGTGGCTCAGCGGTAGAGTGCTCGCCTAGCGCGTGGGCGACCCGGGTTCGATCCTCAGCACCATGTACAAATAAAATGTATTGAATAAAACGCATTGTGTACAACTAAAGCAAATAAATAAAAAAAAATTTAAAAAAAATTAAGTTCTACATTTTAATTTATTTTTAATTTGTTCTAATTAGTTATACATGACATTAGAATGCATTTTGACACATTGTACACAAATGGAGCACAACTTCTCCTTCCTCTGGCTGTACACGGTGCAGAGTCACTCCAACAGTGTAATCATACATGTATATAGGGTAATAATGTCTGTCTCATTGCACCGTCCTTTTCATCCCCATGCCACCACCTTTCTCCTCATTCCCCTCTGCACAATTCAAAGTTCCTTCATTCTTCCCTACTCCCTCTCTCCCCATTATGGATCAGCATACACTTATCAGAGAAAATATTCATCCTTTGGCTTTTTGGGTTCAGCTTATTTCACTTATTAGCATGATGTTCTCCAGCTCCACCCATTTACTTGCAAATGCCATAATTTCATTCTTCTTTAAGGCTAAGTAATGCTCCATTGTATATATGTACTATACTTTCTTTATCCATCCATCTGTTGAAGGGCATCTAGTTTGGTTCCATAGTTTAGCTATTGTGAATTTAGCTCCTATATTCTTTGATGTGGCTGTGTCACTGTAGTATGCTGATTTTAAGTCCTTTGGGTATAGGGCAAGGAGTGGGATAACTGGGTCAAATGGTTGTTCCATTCCAAGTTTTCTGAGGAATCTCCATACTGCTTTCCAGAGTGGTTGCACCAAGTTTTAGTCCCACCAGCAATGTATGAGCATACATTTCCCCCCACATCCTCGACAACACTTATTGCTTGTATTCTTGATAATTGCCATTCTGAATGGAGTAAGATGAAATCTTAAGAGTAGTTTTGATTTTCATTTCTCTAATTGCTAGAGATGATGAACATTTTTTCATATGTTTGTTGATCAGTTGTATTTCTTCTTCTGTGAAGTGTCTGTTCAGTTCCTTTGCCCATTTATTGATTGGGTTATTTCAAAGACTTAGGTACTAGAATAGAGACCCTGCACCTAATAGAAGAAAAAGTAGGCCCAAATCTTCACCATATCAACTTAGGACCTGACTTCCTTAACCAGACTCCTAAAGTGCAAGAAATAAAATCAAGAATTGATAAATGGGATGGATTCAAATTAAAAAGCTTCTTTTCAGCAAAGGAAACCATCAGTAACATGAAGAGAGAGCCTACGGAATGGGAAAAAATCTTTACCACACACACTTCAGATAGAGCACTAATCTCCAGGATATATAAAGAACTCAAATTCTATATTTTAAATGGGTGTAGTTTTATTATACATAGATTATACCCATACATTTAATGGAAATCAGGTACAGGTGTGGCTAGGTTTTTTTGTTGTGCTTCTTTCAGTCTGAAAAACTGTAAACTCAAGGAAGAAGTTATCTCTTCCTCCTCTCCACAGCCAACAAACAGTGATGAGAAAGGGAATTGGAAATTGCAATAACTTCCCATTGAAAAAGCAGGAAATTGGGAGCACGAAGCAATGACTTTAGCAATTCTAAATCTAGCCAGATGTATGTTGTATATTTCTTGATTTGGACTTAGGGTTACTTTTTGGGCTTGGGTTTTTCACATCTACATGTGCCATCCTTCAGACCCTTGGCTTTTCCCTCTTATTGTTTTACCATAAGAAATGATTTGCTTTAAGCTGGGGAGTTTTTCCAGCCTGCTTCCTGTTTCTAGGATTTTGGAGAACCAAATGCTTCTTTTTAGTTTGAACTATGTCTCTTTCAAATGAAGCTAGTATAATTCCTTTAAAAACTTTATGGCTTTCTATGTTTCACATTACAATCCATTCCTTTAGACAAGTGCCATATTCACAAATACCTTTGAAACAGGCTTTCTCTCTCTTTTTTTTTTTTTAAATTTATAATAGTAGTATGTATTACAATCCATAATGCACATATATAGCATCTGTTTTGGGTCCAAGAATCAGGATGCTGTGTACAATACCCTAATGATTCTTTGAAGCCTTCTTATCTATTAGAGATTCTTGGAAGCCTTCTTAACTATTAGAAAGATTCTTCTTATGTATTAGAGAGATGAAAATGTTTAGAAGCCTTTGCTTTGCTGGTAAGGTCTTTGAAGCACTGCCGCAAATCTTCTTGCAGTCTTAATGTGTTTTGTAGATGTATCCTTGAGACTTTGATCTCAAGTCCATGTTGTAGTGGCAAAACCTTAGATTTGAACTTTGCCCTGAGATTATTTCTTGTGATCAGTGTCTTTTGCTAGCTCAAGAAACTGAGAAAGAAAAAATACTTTTTTCAACTGTACAAGTCCTGTGTTGGAAATATATCTTCTAGAACTTTCCTTCTTACTTTATTTCTATTTCTACCTTTTTCAGCCACAGCTAAAATAAACCATTTGACATTTTAAATATTTTACCTGGAAATCTCCTTAGCCAATTTTTATGTAAATTCATTAAGTGTATTTTGTATTTTCCATAGTACCACAGGTGACACTGTTGTCAGACTTTTCATCTCTTCATAATATGAGTTGTCTTTGTCCAGTTTAAAGTAACATTTTCCTCCAGGTCCTTCCAACCTTCCCAGTGTCTTTGAGGTCTTTGCCAGTGGCCTGTTCTAAAAGATGATGCTATGTTTTAGATTTTTGTTATTTAATACCTTACTTCTAGGAACCAGTTTGTGTTTTGTTTATTACTGTATAACAGCAACTAAAAGGACAATGATTTTATTATTTGTTTTGTCTCTGTGTTGACTCAACTTGGAAGTATTTCTCATTTTGCCCTTATCTGGGGGACTGGACTGGGCTATGGCATTGAACAAACTCCACTTATACACATGGCACCTTGGTGGTGAGTATTGCTAGGCTTAAATATGAAGGGTAAGGCTTAGCTGTGAAGGCTGGAATTCTCTTTCTCTCATGTAATCTAAGAATTTTCCTTAGAAAAATTTATGGGCCTTTTCTACATAGCCTCTGTTTGTGATCTTTCTCTCCAGCAGGGTAGCCAGACTTCTTTTTTTAAAAAGAATTTTAAAATTTGTTTTAATTAGTTATATGTGACGGTAGAGTGCATTTATGCACTGTGATATATCATAGATGGGATATAATTTCTCATTTTTCTAAGTGTACAGGTTGCAGAATCATTGGTCATATAGGCACATATATACATACAATAATAATGTCTGTTTCTTTCCCATCCCACATCCCCTTCGTCCCCTCCCATCACTTCCCTCTACCTAAGGTAACACTACTTTTCCCTAGTGCCCCCCACCTTATTGTGAATTAGCATCCACACATTAGAAAAAACATTCGGCCTTTGGTTTTGTGGGATTAGCTTATTTTGCTTAGCATGATATTGTCCAATTCCAACCATTTACTGATAAATGCCATAATTTCACTCTTCTTTAAAGCTCGTAATATTCCATTGAGTATACATACCACATTTTCTCTATCCATTCATCTATTGAGAGACACCTAGGTTGGTTCCATAGTCAAGCTATTGTGAATTGGGCTGCTATAAACATTAATGTGGCCGCGTCACTATAGTATGCTGATTTTAAGTCCTTTGGGTATAAACCAAGAAGTGGGATAGCTGGGTCAAATGGTGGTTCCATTCCAAGTTTTCTGAGGAATCTACATACTGCTTTCCAGAGTGGTTGCAATAATTTTCAGTCCCACCAGCAATGTATGAGTGTACCTTTTCCCCCACATCCTCGCCAACATTTATTTTTGCCTATATTCTTGATGATTGCCATTCTAACAGGAGTAAGATGAAATCTTAGAGTAGTTTTGATTTGCATTTATCTAATTGCTAGAGATATTGAACACTTTTTCATATAATTTTTGATCAGTTGTATTTCTTCTGTGAAGTGTCTGTTCAGTTCCTTAGACCATTTATTGATTGGTTTTTTTTTTTTTTTTTTTTTTTGGTGTTAAGTTTTTTGAGTTCTTAATATATCCTAGGGATTAATGCTTTATCAGAGTGCATGTGGTAAATATTTTTTCCCAATCTGTAGGCTCTCTCTGCACATTACTAATTGTTTCCTTTGAGAAGAAGCTTTTTAATTTGAATCCACCCCATTTATTGATTCTTGATTTTACTTCTTGCACTTTAGGAGTCTTGTTAAGGAAGTCAGATCCTAGGCTGATGTGGTGCAGATTTGGACCTATGTTTTCTTCTATTAGGCTCAGGGTCTGTGTTCTAGTTCCTAAGTCTTTGATCCACTTTGAGATGATTTTTGTGCAAGGTGAGAGATAGAGGTTTAATTTCATTTTGCTACATATGGATTTCCAGTTTTGCCAGCACCATTTGTTGAATAGGCTATCTGTTCTCCAATGAATGTTTTTGACACCCTTGTCTAGTATGAGATAACTGTATGTATGTGGGTTTGTCTCTGTGTCCTCTATTCCGTATCATTGATTTATAAGTCTATTTTGGTGCTAATACCATGCTGTTTTTGTTACTATAGCTCTGTAGTATAGTTTAAGGTCTGGTATTGGATGCTTCCTGCTTCACTTTTCTTGCTAAGGATTGCTTTAGCTATTCTTGGTCTTCTATTTTTCCAAATAAATTTTATGATTACTTTCTCTGTTTCTATGAAGAATGTGATTGGAATTTTAATAGGAATTGCATTAAATCTGTATAACACTTTTGGTAGTATGGCCATTTTTGACAATATTAATTCTGCCTATCCAGGAGCATGGGAGATCTTTCCATCTTCTGAGATTTTCTTCAATTTCTTTCTTTAGTGTTCTGTAGTTTTTTTCATTGTAGAGGTTTTTCACCTCTTTTCTTAGATTGATTCCCATGGTTGCTCAGGGCTTCATAATGTATAAAAGAGAAAGCATATAAGTTATTTTAAGGTTTGAAACTGAAACTGGCTGAGTGTCAGTCTACTGCATTTTATTGAGAAAAGTGAGTCACAGGGCTATCCTGTATAGAGTGTAGAAGGGGCCCATACAAGGACATGAGAACTGGGAGGCATGGTTTATTGGAGCCCATCTTTGGATACTGTTGTCGCCTGAAGCGATGGCCGCTTGGAGCAACGCAGCCGTGGGAAGAAGTTTAGAGGCAAACTGGAAACAAACAGCTTTTTATTCTGATAACTTTTCTCTCTGGCTCTAACAACGACTTTAACACGCATCACACACACCACCAAAATGGCGCAGACCCGATTAGCAATCTCGCTTAAGTCCCGCGAGATCTCGGGCCAAGTCTTGTGAGACTACGGAAGGCAGCAACAGCCAAACATCTCCTTGGCCCGTAGTCAACTGCAGTCTTAGCCATCTCCCCAAATAGGGCTCCTGCAGGATACTACACACCACATGGCCCAAGAATATCCCAATTTAGCTACCAATCACCATAAACTTGGTGTAGCCTGTGGTTTTGAGGCTATGTCTGTGTCCTTTGCCTTTCTCAGGGATGTGGCTTTTCATAAGCCATTGCTATCAGAAGTGGTCACCAGCTCTTAATTTCATCTTCCTTTCAAGAGCAAGGCACTCTAGCCAAGTCTCTGGTTTCCTGGTGAGTTTGACTTTGTTCTCCTACTTTAGGTGGGGCACTTTGGGCCCCTCTTACCTTTTGATACTCATACTTCCTACTGTCTTTTTAGTTGCTTCTGGAATCAGAGCCTGAAGACTGTTTCCATCCTTTCCATTGCAGTGCATTTTTGTCTGAGGCAAACTGGTGTCCAAAGTCTGTCTTTAAGACTTCCCTATGCAATCTTTTATTTTTATTTATTTATTTATTAGTTGTAGATGGACACAATACCTTTATTTTATTTATTTATTTTTGTGTGGTGCTGAGGATTGAACCCAGTGCCTCACACGTGCTAGGCAAGCACCCCACCAGTGAGCCATAACCTCAGCCCCTCTTTGCAGTCTTGATTGGCATTTTCAGTACTATTTCTTCATTATATCCTCAGTTTCTGTTTGTTTCCTCCTTCTAGAATTTATGTTGTCTCTATGTTAGAGATTTTGAATCTATATTCTTTGTCCCTTACACTTTTATTTATTGTATTCATCACTTTTTTTCTTTTCCAGAGAATTTCTTGAACTTGTTTTCTAATTCATTTTTTAATATTCTGCTATATTAGTCTGCCATTTTATTTATCCATTGTGATTTTAAAATAGGTAATCACATTTTTCATTTGTAATCATGGTTTTCAAAGTGGCCACCTGAATCACATTGTGAATACAAATTAAATAAACATTGGAGAAATTTCCCATCTTTTAAAACATTGTTTCTTTTTCTTCTATTTATTGCAAGATTATGTAACATGAGATCTACCATCTTAACAATATTTTTAGTATTTAGCACAATATTGTTAACTGTAAACACAATGTTTTCTAGCAAATCTCTAACTTTTTCATTTTTCATAATTGAAGCTTTATACACTTTGAAAAGCAACTCCCCATTTTCCTATCCCATATACCTCTGGCAATCATCATTCTGCTTTTTGCCTTAATGGTCTGGCCACTTTGGGCATCTTATATAAGTGGATTATATACTACTTATTCATTTTAACTCATTTATTTCATTCAGCAAACTGTTCTTCAGGCTCACGTATGTTTTCACTTATAAGATTTCCTCTTAATTAAGGCTGAATAATATTCTGTTATATTTACCCATTCATCTGTAGATGGGCATTTAGGTTGCTTCCATATCTTGGCTGTTGCCAGTAATGCTGCAGTGAGCATAGAAGTGTTTGAGATCCTGATTTTGTTTCCTTTGGATATAGATCCTCAAGAGGGATTTCTGAATCATAAGGGAGTTCTATTCTTTATTGTTTGAGGATCCTACATACTGTTTCCATAATGACTATACTAATTTATGTTTATATCAACACTGCACAGAAGGTTCTTTTTCTATACATTTTTGTCAATACTTTTAATCTTTTGTCTTTTTGATAATAGTCATCCCAATGAGGTGATATCTCATTGTGGTTTTGCCTTGCATTTCTCTGATGATTAAAGATGTTAAGCATTTTTTCATATTTGTATGTCTGCTTTGGAGAAATAAATTTTCACATTCTTTGCCCATTTTAAAATTCGAGTTATTTGTTTTCTTGCTATTGAGCTTTATTTTCTCAGTGGTGCTATGGATTGAACCCAGGGATAATCTACTACTGAGTTTATATCCCTATCCCTTTTTATTTTGAGACAGCATCTTGTTAAGTTGTCCAGACTGGCCTTGAACTTGTTCTCCTGCATCAATCAGCCTTCTAATTAGCTGGGATTAGAGGTGTGTGCTACCATGCCTGGCCTATTGAGTTGTTTGAATTCCTTATGTTGTTTGGATATTAACCTCTTATCAGATATATGACCTGCAGATGTTTTCTCCCACTCTGTAGCTTGTCTCTTCACTTTGTTGATTATTTCCTTTGCTGTGCAGGAACTTTTATTTGGATGCAATCCCATTTGCCTATTTTGGTTTTTATTGCTTGTGCTTTTGGGGTCATATCCAAAAAACCATCATCCAAAGAAATGTCAAGAAACTTTTCCTTTAGGTTGCCTTCTAGTAGTTTTCTAGTTTCAGGTCTTATGTTTAAGGTTTTAATCAATTTCTAGTTGATTTTTTTGTGTATAATATGAGATAAGAAACCAGTTTTACTTTTCTGCTTGTGCATATTCAATTTTCCAAACGCTTTTTATTAAAGAGACAACCCATTACCCATTTTGTGTTTTTGGCACCTTTGTCAAAGATCAGTTGGGCATATGTGCATGGATTTATGCATATTAATTATATATACATATATGCATATACACATATAGATTCACATTTTAATTTTACAAATAGTGGAATTCATTGTTGCATATGTGTATATGCACATGATATAATAATATAATTTGGTCAGTTTTATTCCTTATTACATCCCCTTTCCTTCTTCTCCCTGGTCTCCTTCCTTTTTTCTGCTGGTCTCCCTTCAATTTTCATGAGATCTTCCCCCTTTCTTTTCCTTTTTTTTCTGTAGCTTCCACATATGAGAGAAAACATGTCTTTCAACCTTCTGAGTCGGTTTATTTTGCTTAATAGTATATTCTCAAGTTCCATCCATTTTCCTGCAAATGACATAATTTCATTCTTCTTTTTTTCTTAATAACAATTTTTATTTCACATAAATTAATCTGAAATGTTGAAGAATGTGATGTGAATGCTTTCACCTCATTGGAAATCAGTTTATCTACAAAATGAGAGAATTGGGTCAAAAATCCCTTTTGAACCTTCCCATTTGGAACATGCTATGTTTCCATGCTTATTGAATTGGAGTACCCAAATGTGGAGTCCATTCAAATGTTACCCAGTTGAATTGCCCAATGACAGTTACCAAGATATTCACTGAGTTATTCCTGGAGTAAGACCGCATGCTTTGAACATAGAATGTAATGTATTAACTACTTATAGTTGAAGTAAACTGCAATAGTTAGAAAATTATGGGGATGACTGTCTCCATCTTGCTATTTGTCAAACCTTGCAAGAGGTAACAATGAGACTGGATAACAGAAAAAAATCTGGGCAATATTCCAATTTGAAAAGAACAGTTATGCTGAAATCAAGTCATAAGATCCAGGTCCTTGGCTGGCTTATCTGGATGAACTTCTTTTTCCCCCCATAGCTTTATTTATTTATTTATTTTTATTCTAATTTGTTATACATGCTTGCAGATTGCGATTCATTTCATATTACATATAAAGAGCAAAAATTTTTCAAGTCACTGGTTTTACATAAAGTATTTTTTATATATTTTTTCTAATATTCTATTAGTTATTGATGGATATTTATTTATTTATTTATTTATTTATTTATTTATTTATTTATATGTGGTGTTGAGAATCAAACCCATTAGCTAGCCAGATGCTCTTCCACTGAGCCATAACCCCAGTCTACCTCATAGTTTTATTGAGGTAAAAGTGAAGTATAATAAAATGCACATATTTAAAGTATACAATTTGATCAGTTTTGACATGTTTGTAACCAATATAATCAATATAATAATCATTTCCATGACTTTTTTAAAATTTGAAATCATGCAGGCTTTGTTTCCTGTATGATTTATTACATTAGAAATCAATCACCTTAAATATATAGAACCCCACTCCCACATGTCAGCTATTTCAAAATTAAATGGCACACTCATAGATATCTCAGAGGTCAAGGAGAAAGCACAAGAAAAGTAAATAAAAAGTGCTTTGAACTAAGTGATAATAAAAGCTTAAAATATCAGGATCTCTGGGATAAAACAGTACTCAGATGAACATCTTTAACTTAAAGTACTTGTGTCAGAAAGAAGCTAGAATAACAAATTATTTTCAAATTATGTAGTAGGAAGGAAAAAATAAGAGTAGAAGCAGAGATATATGAAATAGAGAAGAAATAATGCAGCTAAAATTTGATAAAAATCAAGTCTACTCAAGACAAATGGCAAGAACACAAAAATTTTACTGGGCCTGTATTTCAGGCCCCATCAGCTGCCAGCCCCCACACAGCAGCTGCAAAATGGTTCCTTCCTTTGTCTTCCTCACACCCCCTGGAAAGATGGCAGCTTCTTTCCCTGCACACAGATATTGTGTAGCACATCTTTCAGGTTTGCTGGGCAGTGTCCTTGATCTCAAACCCTCTGTACTCAGACGTGCCTCATGCCTCCCAAAAGTGCAGGTTCCTTTAATTTCCTTATCCCTCCACTATGCTCATGGAGGGACTGCTCTGGCTAGTGCTTATGGCCCCAGCTGTGGCAGTAACTGTGCAGCTGGGGATTTCTTCTTATTTTATAATATCCAACCTCTTGAGTTCCTGATCTGCTTTGAATGTCCAATTTTAAATTCCAGTAAAGTTCCTCTGTTCTTTTTTGTTCACCTATCTTGCTGAGAAGCTGCCTGTTTGCTTTCTTGGTTTCACTCCATGGAGCAGCTAGGAAAGGGACCTCCTTCCTCTATTCTGCCATCTTGAAAACCTCTCTGGATCTTCATTCTTCTTTATGGCCGAATAAAACTCCATTATGTATATATACAACAAATTTTCTTTATCCATTCATCTGTTGAGAGACACATATGCTCGTTCCATAATCTGGCTATTGTGTATTGTGCTGCTACAAACATGGGTGTGCATGTATTGCTATAGAATTATATGACTTTAATTGTTTCAGATAAATATCCAGGAGTGGTATAGTTGAGTCATATGGTGGTTCTATTCCTAGTCTTTTGAGAAACTTTCATGCAGATTACCATAATGGTTTAAATAATTTACAATTCCACCAGTAGTTTAATGGTGTTCCTTCTTCTCTATGTCTTCTTCAGCATTTATTTTTGTAATATGTTTTGAAATTAGGAAGGGTCATAACTCTAGCTTTGTTCTTTTTGTTCAAGATTGCTTTGACTATTCAAGGTCTTTTGTGGTTGCATATGGATTTTAGGATTATATGTTCTATTTCTTTTTTAAAAAATTTATTTATTTATTTATTTTGCTTTAGTTGTACACAATGTGTTTATTTGTATGTGGTGCTGAGGATCGAACCCGGGCCGCGCACGTGCTAGGCGAGCGCTCTACCGCTGAGCCACAACCCCAGCCCCTATATGTTCTATTTCTGTGAGAAAAAAAAAAAAAAAAAAAAGCCATTGGAATTTTGATACTAGAATGCTTTAGTAGAGAGTATGGATATATTAACAGTATTAATTTTACTAGTCCATGAATACAGGGTACTTTGCCATTTATTTGTCTTCTTCAGTTTCTTTCAAAAATGCTTTATAGTTTTCATTATATACTTTTTTTTAAACTTCGTTGGTTAAATTTCTTCTTTCTTTATTTTATTAGTTGTAAATGGACACAATAACTTTATTTTATTTATTTATTTTTAGGTGGTGCTGAGGATTGAATCCAGTGCCTCACATTTGCTAGGCAAGCGCTCTACCACTGAGCCACAAACCCAGCCCTAAATTTATTCTTAGATAATTTATTCTGTTTGGTTCTATTATAAGAAAAGATTATTTGGGGGGGGCTAGGGCTATAGCTCAATGGCGGAGCGCTTGCTTAGCACGTGTGAGGCACTGGTTTTGATCCTCAGCACTACATAAAAATAAAGGCATTCTGTCTATCTACAACTACAAAACAACAACAACAACAAAAAATCCCAAAAAACAAATAACAAGAACAACAACAACAAAAGTCAAACTAAAAAAAAAAAGATTATTTAATGCAATAATTGGGGTACATCTACATACAGATACTATTCCTTCTTTTCTGATTTGGATGCCTTTTATTTATTTTTCTTACCTAATTGCTCTAATACTTCTAGTGCTATGTTGAATATAAGTGGTAAGAGGGAGCATCTTGCCTTATTCTGGATCTTAAGAGGAAAAGCTTTTAGCTTTTCAGTGTTGAGTACTGTGTTAGCTATGAGTTTGTCATTTGTGGCCCTTCTTTTTTTTTTTTTTCTTTCTTTTTCTTTCTTTGTTTTTTTTTTTTTTTTTTTTTTTTTGAGTTACATTCCTTCAACATTGAGTTTTTTATCATGAAAGAATATTGAACTTTGTCAAGTACCCTGTCTGTATCTACTTAGATGATTGTAAAAACTTTATCCTTCTTTCTTTTTTTTTTTTTTTTTTTTTTTTTTTGTGGTACCGGGGATTGAACTCAGGGGCATTCGACCACTGGGTCATATCCCCAGCCCTTTTTTGTATTTTATTTAGAGACAGGGTCTCACTGAGTTGCTAAGTGCCTCGCCATTGCTGAGGCTGGCTTTGAACTCACGATCCTCCTGCCTCAGCCTCCCAAAGTGCTGGGATTACAGGCGTGCGCCACTGCGCCCGGCTCCTTCTTTCTTTTAATGTGGTATATTCATTTGTTGTTAAGCATATATTGTACCATCTTGGCATCATGAGAATAAATTCCACTTGATCATGATGTATGATCTTTTTAATATGTTGTTGAATTGAGTTAGTATTTTGCTGAGAGTTTTTGTATCTGTGTTCATCAAAGATATAGGCCTGTAATTTTCTTTTCTCTTTGTGTTGTTGTCTCAATTTAGTATTAGGGTAATGTTGGCTTTGTAAAATGTGTTTTGAAGAATTCCTACTTCTCCAATTTTTGGATGAGTTTGAGGAGGATTGATGTTAATTCCTTCTTGGAAGTATTAGGTAATATTCACCAGCGAAGTCACCTGTCTTGGGCTTTTCTTTATTGGGAAGTTTCAGATTACTGATTCCATCTCCTTACTAGGTATAGGTTGGTTCACATTTCCTGTCTTTTCATGATTCAGTCTTGGCAGGTTGTGTGTTTTGAGGAATTTTTCCATTTCATCTATGTTACTTAGTATGTTGACATTTTCTTATAGGACTTTCTGAGAATTCTTTTCATTTCTGTTAAATGTGTTGTTATGTCCCCTCTTTCATTTGTGATTTGAGTTACTTGAGTGTTCTGTCTCTTTTTTTATTAGTCCTGGGAGCTTAAATTTTGTCAATTTGTTGATCTTTTATATATATATATATATATAATTTTTAGTTGTAGGTGGACACAATACCTTTATTTTACTTATGTGGTGTTGAGGATGGAACCCAGGGCCTCACACATGCAAGCCAAGCGCTGTACTGCTAAGCCATAGCCCCAGCCCCAATTTGTTGATCTTTAAAACAAAACAAAAAACAACAACAACCCCTGCCCCACCAAAAAACACACTTGATTGATTTCATTGTTTTTCTAATATCTGTTTTGTTTATATCTGCTCTCATTTTTAGTATTTCCTTCCTTGTGGTAGCTTTGGGTTTAGTTTGTTCTGCTTTTTCTGGTTCCTTAGGGTATAAATTTAGGTTATTTACTTGAGATTTTTCTTACTTTTTAATAGAAGCACTTTAACACCTATAAATTTTCCTCTTAGCGCTGCTTTTACTGTATCACATAATTTTATTATGTTGTATTTGTTTTCATTGGTCTTAAAATATTTTCTAATTTTCCTTGTTATTTATTCTTTGATTCATTGGTTGTTTAAGTGTAGATTGTTTAATTTTTACATATTTGTGGATTTAACATTGCCATTTTGTAAACTGGTTTCTAATTCATTTATAATTCCTTTGTAAATTTTTTCCTCTCATTGTCTTTCCTTGTAATTTTATTTTATTTTGGGTTGGTATGGTATGCTTTGATTTTTTTTTCTTTATATATTGTGTCTACCACATTTTAAAAAATTGTGTTGCTATAAGGCTTACATAAATCATGTTTTGGTTATAATAGTCTACAGCAGTCCTCTCTGAACCACAGTTTCACTTTCTGTAGTTTCAGTTACCCACAGTAAACTTCAGTCAGAAAATATTAAATGGATAATTCCAGAAATAAGCAATCCATTTTTCTAAATTGTGCATCATTCTGAATAGCATGATAAATTCTTGTGCTGCTCACTCCGTCCTGCCTGGGATACAAATCATCTGTTTGTTCAGTGTTTCCACACTGTGTATGCTACCTGCCAGTAGTAACTTAACAGCTGTCTGTGATGAGTATTGCACACATGATTCAGTAATGTCTGCTATCTAAGGTTTCCACTGGATTTGGGGAGGGTCTTAAAATGTATCTCCCGTGAATAATGGGACTACTGTATTTTGAGCTAATAATAATTTGACTTTATGATTACATAGAAGAATTCTACGTTATTACTCCCTCCATACTTTATGTTGTTAATGTCCGAGTTTTTACCTTTTTGTATTCTATATCCTATAACAAATTATTAGTTGTAGTTGAATTTTGAGATTTTTTTCTTTAACTTGTTAAAGTTGGAAATGATCTATGCACCACCATTACATTAATGGGATAATCTGTCTTTCACTGTATAATTACCTTCACCAGTTAGCTTTACATTTCTATGTGTTTTCATGCTACTAATTAGCATCCTTTGATTTCAATTTGAAGATATCCCCAATAGCATTTCTTCTAAGTTGGGTCTTGTGGTACTGAATTCCCTCAATATTTGTCTGTTTGGGAAACTCTTTCTCCTTCATTTCTAAAAGAAAGCTTTGTAGGACATAACATTCTTGGTTAGCAGTTTTTCTCTTTCAGTATTTGGAAAGTATTATTCTCTCCTGGCTTGTAAGGTTTCTTCTGAGAAATCCAGTGAAAGTCCTATGGGGGCTCCTTTATTAAATATGAGTTACTTTTCTCTTTTTAGTTCTTTGAGTTTTGACAATTTGATTTATGGTGTTTCTTAGTGTAGATCTCTATACATTTAACTGGTTTAGAACTTTTTGAGTTTCACAAATATATGGATATTCATTTCCCTTCCCAGATTATTTCTTTAAGTAAGCTTTCTTTAAATAATCTTAATACCCCTTTCTGTCTTTTCTTTCTTCATTACAGTAATACATATATTGTACTGCTTGATATTGTCCCGTAGCCCCTTGAACTTATTGCTTTTCATTCTCTTTTAATTTTTCTTCTTTTACTGGATCATTTCAAATGTGCTGTTTTTGAGTTTGATGACTCCTTTTTGTACTTGATCCAGGCTACTGTCAAACCCCTTTAGTTAATTTTTTAGTTTGGCTATTATACTCTTAATTCCCTAATTTTCTGTTTTTCTTTTAGAAACATTTTCTCCTTTATTACATTCTCCTTTTGTACATACATAATTGTCCTAAGCTTGTTGAGTATTTCGATGATAGTTATTTTTGATTTCTTTGTCAATAATTTATATATCTCCATATATTTAGGGTTAGTTTCTGGAGATTTAGTTTGTTCCTTTGTGCAATATTTCATTTTCCTTAATACTTCTTGTTGGTGTCTGTATATCAATAGTACTTTTGCCATGTCTTTGTGAACTATGTCTTTGTACATGTAAAACCTTGAAGAATCATCCTGAGTAGATTCTAAGGCCATCTCAAACCTTGTCTGTTGATGTGTCTCCTCTGGACTGTCATGTATAAATTCTTAATTAGGGATATTTGCTTATTTCTCTTTTCAGGAACTTGTAATATCTCGTTCCCTCTGGTATCTGTCTCTTGTACTGCAGGCTTTCAGTATCAGAGGCCAATCTTTTTGTTTCGTTTGCTTTTTAAAATTTTCACCCACCCGCTATACTTGATCAGAGCATCTTTGAGAGTGTTGAACTAGTTCAGCATTAGAAAAGAGCGAATTGGAGAGTTTATATTTCCTGTAGTTTCACTGCTCAAGATTAGTAAAGGGCATGTTAGGGAATTTTGCTAAGGTATTGAATTTTTTCCTTTCTGTGTTAATTTTGTTACCTTGGAATTCATTGAGCCACAGCTTCCTATTCTAGTTGGCCCTAGTATGATATCATGAGCTTACTTCTGAGAATGTCCTTGGAACCAATTGTATTCTGTCTTATAAGCACCAGGACTTACTAGTCTATGTGGCAGAAGCACTTGTTATTCATAAAGAAGCTTTTTAGGATTGACATTTTTCTCCCAATCATGGTTGCACTGTTGTTCACTCTGACCACTAGCCTCATCACTATGAATTTAAGGCTGTCTTTGTACTTTGAGTTCAAGTTAATTGTCTTTCCAGCTGGAGACAGTCTCATGGCAAGAAATGAAACTTCTGTGCCCAATGTCCTGTGTTTCTTGTACTAGCCAGATTTCAGCAATGATACTGACCTCCTCCTTTAGTTGGATCAGTTGTCTTCCAAGAAGCTGGCTTCTGTAATGCCTTTGCTTTATTTGGCCTTCGTAGGTACATGTTTAAGGGCCAACTTAATGAGTTTTGTTTTGGACATGTTGAGTTGGAGACAGGGCTATTCAATTTGTATTTGTAATGGATTTGGAAACTAAGAGAAGAATTTGGATGGGAGATATAGATTTGGTAAGCAACACTTATTATTTGAAATGTTAAAAGTTATTGGATCACTAAGAAAAAGCATGTAAAATGAAAACAAAGAGGTTAGACACAGAACCCTGGGGTTACAACACATATGGGGTTGGTAGAGAAGGAAAAACCAGTGCAAATTACTGTGAAGGAATATTTTGAAGTACAGGAGAACCAGGGAAGAATATTTTTTAAAATATGTATTTATTTGCTTTAGTTGTACACAATGGGTTTTTTATTTGTACGTGGTGCTGAGGATGGAACCCGGGCCGTGCACGTGCTAGGCAAGCGCTCTACCGCTGAGCCACAACCCCAGCCCGGAAGAATGGTTTTATGGAGCTAATGAATGTGACATATTTAAAACACTATTTCTAATATTCTAGTGAGGTCAACTATGGTAAAGAGAGATTTCAACTCATTTGCTTGAATGTGGAGGAGATCACTGATGACCTTATTTATAGTACTTTTACTATAAGTAGAAGCCAATTTATAGTTGATTGAAAAGTATATGACAGGTTAGGACATGGATCCAGTAACTTCTGAAAATTTATTGTGAAGGGAAAGCGGTTCATTGGTATAAGGGACAGCTACATGTGAATCAAAAGAATGTGTTATTTTATGTATGCACCCTGTGTAATAAATAGATAAATGTTTCAGGCCTCTTTTTTATTAATATTTTCTATGAGAATTACTTTTAATATTTAAACATTTTTAAATTTTTAAGTATAGCTCTTTTTATGATTGTTTAATCATTTTTTAAAGAAGAATAGGCCACTGCTTAGTATATCAGAGTGCCTCTTCAGACACCCTGTGTTGTAAAAACGTGCATGAGCTCAAGTATATTGACTGGTGAAATTATCCTCAAAATATTACTTTGTCTATTTGATTTTAACTATTTGGATATCTGGGATACTGCTAAAGGGTATGAAAAATGAATATCACTCTTTGTAAAACAGATTTTTAAAAATATTTTTCTTTTAGTTGTAGATGGATACGATACCTTTATTTTATTTATTTTTCTCATGTGGTAGGGATTGAACCCAGTGCCTCATACATGCTAGGCAAGTGCTCTACCACTGAACTACAACTCCAACCCAGACAGAACAGATACTTAGTAACCAACATAGGGAATGTTATTTTTATCAGTGTTGCTACCAAAAAATGAATTAGTTTTTATATGGACTTTTTGAACTCATAGTTTGTCTTTTGGGAATACTTTGTTTTTGTGAGGAAATCCTGATATGGGTTGTGGTTGAAAGTTAGTGACTCTTAATTCCCTATACAGAGATCTTCTTAATTGCAGAAAATAGGTTCCAAGGCTCTTGAAACTGTAGATAGTACTGAATTCTACATATGCTTTATTTTTTCCCTATATACATATCTCGGATAGTTTGATTATAAATTTGGCATAGAAAGATATTCACTATCATATGAAAATAGGACAATTATAGTATAGTAAAATAAAAGTTATTTAAAATTTATGAATGGTTCATTTCTGGAATGTTCTGTTAATATTTTCAGATTTCAGATTGGAGGTGACTAAAACTGTGGGGAAAAGAAAATATGGATGGGGGTGTCCTGCTCTATAATAGTTTATGATTCATACTTCTTGAAGTGGTTGAATAGAGAACAGATATTCATAACCATGGGGCTTTTATTGAAGTAGCTCAAATTAAAACATAAGAAAGACTCTAAGCAAGAGAATGGTATCTTTGTATGATATATTAGAGAAGAGTCTTTTGGGTAGAATCCATTTAAACTGTTTTTCTACTTATCCTGTACTTATCACATTTTACATGAATTAACATGGTATATATTTTAATCAAAGACTTTATATCTGTGGTTTCTCTCTTTTTCTCTTTCTTTTCTTCTTCTTCTTCTTTTTTGTGGTGCTGGGGATTGAACCCAGGGCCTTGTGCATGTGAGGCAAGGACTCTACCAACTGAGCTATATTCCCAGCCCTATATCTGTGGTTTCTAATATGGTTTCAGATTAATAGAGACTTTAAGCTACATGAAAGTTTTGCTATTTTATATATTTTAAGGTTTTGTCTTGAATCCAACAAAATTTGCTAACTTGTAAACAATGATCTCTCAGAATATATGATCTCTCTCAGAATATAAATATAAATATATCTAGGAAGAGAAAAGATTTAAATACATATGACTTATTATAGTCCCACTTAAAATAGAATTTGTTTTTAAGCAAGTATGTGGCATTTGTGTGACATTTTACTTTTGATTTTTAAAAAAAACAATTATTTACTTTTAGTTATAGGTGGACACAATATCTTTATTTTATATTTATGTGGTGCTGAAGATCGAACCCAGTGCCTCACGCACACTAGGCGAGCATTCTACCTCTGAGCCATAATTTCAGCCCCTTACTTTTGATTTAATTTAAATGAAATAAAATGTGAAAAATACAAATGGTTATTGTTTGTAGATCTTTCTTTCTGCTGTTGAATCATCATTATGAATATAAACTATCAATCATTTCATTCCAAAAGAAAAAACTTGGTAATTCTAGGTTTGAACATTCTGTGTCCTCTGAATTCTCCAAATTTTGATTTTTGCTGTTTTAATATCTTTATAGAGAACAATACACTGGGAAGCACCGAATGAGCTCACATTGTATAAGTCCAACTTACAGAGAAGATGAACAAAATATTATCCCAAAGAACTGTGTAAGATTGTATTTTACTTTTCTTTTTTTTTAGTTGTTTGAAAATAATTCCACATAGTTTTAGTTTCATGTTGTCAAAGTTCCAGTGATTACTTAAAAACAGTGAACAAAGTCTGAAGGAAAAGGCGAACATTTTGATATCAAAGATAGCGGTGTGCCATGGTATTCCTTCTATTTTCTCAGTGATTTTAATATATGCTAATTAGTCTATCATTTCTCCAGCTTATCATAGAAAAACTTTGAAACATTTTATTTTTTGTTTATTTATTTTTCCCTTTTTACCTAATATATACTTGGAAATGATTAGATAGCCAGTGATCATAAAATTAAGAAGACATAGGGATTAATTTGTAGTAAAATAGGAAACACTGCTTTTCTGATTGGGATGAACTATTTTTATTTTCAAATATGAATGTCTTTCTTGCATCTCTGTGTTTTTTTTTTTTTTTAAATTTTTCCTTTTTTTTTATTTATAATTTTTAATATGTACAACTCATAGTGCATGTATTTAGCATCTTTTTACATACAATTGTTTGTATACAGAGTATATTCGTACAATTCAGGTCTTCAATCATGCATTTAGGAAAATGATATCCATCTCATTCAAACACCTTTTCTTTTCTTTTTCCTTTTCTCCCTCTCCCTCCCCCCTTGCTCCCTCCCTTACTCTCCCTTCCCTTTGACCATTCTAGTGTATGTACCCTTCCCATCCAACAATACTATGAACTAGCCTCCTTATATCAGAGAAAACATTTGGTACTTGGATTTTTGAGACTGACTAACTTCACTTAGCATTATGTCTTCCAACTTCATCCATTTACCTGCAAATGCCATTAATTTATTTTCTTTTATTGCTGAGTAAAATTCCATTGTGCGTATGTACCACATTTTCTTAATCCACTCATTTACTGAGGGACATCTAGGTTGGTTCCACAACCTAGCTATTGTGAATTGCGCAGCTACAAACATTGAGATAGCTGTGTCACTGTAATATGCTGTTTTTAAGTCCTTTGGGAATAAAGATTTAGTAATAAAGATTTAGTTCGAATACGGTTTGTAAAGTGAAAAATTGCGCTTGCTCATTGAAGTCTTCATTGCCTAACTTTGGCTGTCTTGGGTATGTGACTTAGTTACAAGAGGCATCATGTATAACATGTGACTGTTTTAGCACATATTGGTTTAAACATAACTCACTTCATTTTCTCCAATGATAGTTTGGAACATGAAATTTAATATAAAAGGCAGCCCACTTATAATTAAGTTACAGTATATTTACTCAATCAAGACAGGTTTTTTATTTTTTATTTAAGAAGTTCTGTTTACAAAGAAAACACAAAAATCAAGGGACCACCATTAGAAGTGATAATGAATTATAATTTAGTATATAAATAATGGAAAGTCAACATTTTGTTGAACATAAATTTGGAGACTTAGTAAAGTATGCAGATCATTTAAGTGCATTTACCTTCATCACTTCATATTAATTTAAATGAAGATAGGTAAAGAGGTTTATTTGTTAGTAATGAGGCTTTCTACAAAAGCATGAAAATGCTGTATCAACAAATTTAACTTTAAAATTTTGGGGCTATAAAATAGACATTATTGTTTTATACAGATTTATCTTTCTAAGTTTTTGGTGCTTTGGAATTTTTAATTTCTGGGCACAGATCTTAGGTTGTCTTCAGTTAATTATAGTTTTAATCTGGTTGATAAATGTGTAATATAATAATACAGGAGAAAAAAGGAATTTTTATTTTTTTAAAAGTAAAGAATCACCATAATTGTGTTTTCATGATGTGAATCCAAAACTTATTTCTCTTTTTATTCAATGTATGAGTTAGAATTAATTTAAGAACAAAGAGCTTCTTGGACATCAACACAAAACTTCCCTGTTAACTAATTTTAACGAGAGTAAATAATTCATCTTTTCAAGTGTCCCCCCCGCAACCCCTTTCAAGCTACTGTGGTATACCACAATTAAAACTTTTTGTAAAAGAACTTAAAGAGAAGAGTCTGGATTAATTTTTAAAATATTCTTTTGATTTTTTTTTTCTAAATCTAGTTACTGTGTGAATATATTGTTAAGGCATCTCATAGCCCCAAGCAGCTATAATAAACAGTCATTAGTTAGAATTGAGAACTCTAGCTTAGTTATAACATAATCCTTTCCTTGGAGGGTAATATAGCATTACCAAATAAGTACACAAAACTCTCATTACTCTGAATAACATATATTTTGTCTTGTTTTCTTTTCTACCTTCTTGCTCTTCCTTTCTCCCTCTTGTTTCCTTTGTTTCTTTCTTCCATTCTCTCATCTTTTATTTCTTTTCTCCTTTTCTCTTCCCTTTCTATTTTATATCGCAGGAAGTTCATTTGAAAAAATCTCCTGTTTCTTTGGATGACAGTGACCTTGAACCTCGCCTTAATAGTTGGAATCTCGGGGTAAAAGTAGCATTTTTTGATGTATATGTTGATGTAGAAGAGTCATATTGTATGTGAATTATAGCTGAACTAATTTAATTCTGTTGTTTGAATTTTGGATGTTAGATGTTTAGTATTAGATTGGCTTTGGGAAGGACTTTAAGTATCAGAAACAAATACCATTCCAAGGCAATATAAAATATTCCCTGTCCTTGGCAAGCTAACTTTCTTGTTGGTGAAATAAGAGATATGCACATAATATAGTTAAATAATAATTTAAGATACTATCTCATAGGATACCCAAATGAATTATATGGGAGATATCATCACGAATCATTTAACAACAGGGATATGTTCTAAGAAATGTGTCAGTAGGTGGTTTCATCATTGTGTGAACATTGTACAGCACCTACACAAACCTAGACAGTGTAGGTTTATCATTCACTGTGGGCCTCTTAATCCAATTAAGAGATGCAGTAAAACATGAGATGCATGAGGCTGTTGCTAGCTTAACAAGGCACACTGTTTTACAGTAAACTTTTTTTTTTTTAAATAAGAAGTGCACTCTGAAATAATGACAAAAATATGACATCACTTAGGTGATGGAAACTTTCCAGCTTCATAATAATCTCATAGGACCACTATCACATATGTACTTTGTTGTTGATCAAGATATAATTATGCAGCATGTGACTATGGTGAGGTGAATAGGAGGGAAGTCAGGGAGAACATGAACAAGCAAAGTCATTTGGGTTAAAAAAAAAAACAAAACCTCGGGGAGATAGCAGTTTTTATGTACAGAGAATGAGGGGCATGGAAGTATTTAGATAGGTGGGCAGAAGGAAAAGGAGGGATTCAAGGCAGAAGTAGACATGAAGAAAGATTTGGTTGTATGAGTGAATTGTCCTGACACAGTCTCTGGGATTTATGTATGGAATTAGTGGGCACTGTTGGCAACTGGATTAAATTGGATCTGTTAGTGCTAACTTGAGAATTTTAGCTTTTAAATTTTAGGCTGTCATGAATCCTGGAGTTTTTATCACCTTCCATATTCCACTTTGCATATATGCTGTTTAAATGATTTGAGGCAATGAAAAAAGGCTTTAAAATGATTTTATTGTCTTTTTTATTATTTAGTAATTTGTAATTTGAAAAATACAATAAATCAGAGGAATAAAATGTTTCAAAGCCTTAACACAGATATGTTAATATCTTATAATACAGAGTGAGCGTCCCTTATCTAAAATCCAAAATCCAAATGCTCCCAAAACCAAAGCTTTTCAAGCATCATTGGCACTGAAGAAGTTTTGAACTTTGGAGAATTTTGAACTTTGGATTTTTGGATTGGATTATTCAGTTGTTAAGTAGTCTGTGCAAATATTTCAAAATCTGAAAACCTTCGAAGTCTGAAACTCTTCTGGCCCCAAGCATCTCATGTAAGGAATACTCAAGATGTATATACCATTCCTTTATTTTTTTCTGTATCGTTTTATAAAATTAAAATTTAAATGAAATTAGGTCATGTTATAAATACTATATTATGTGCAATTTAACTTTTTATATAAATTTATAAGAATTCTATGAATATGACTATAATGGTAACATTTACTTTTCTTTGGATAGATATTATATAGTTTAAGTATTCTGCTATTTCTGGACATCTGTTCCTTACACTTAGTTGCTAATATAAGTAATACTGCAACAAAAAAATTTTAAAAAAAAAATATTTATTTATTTGCTTTAGTTCTACACAATGCGCTTATTTTTATGTGGTGCTGAGGATCGAACCTGGGACACGCACGTGCTAGGCGAGCATTGTACCGCTGAGCCACAACCCCAGCCCACAACAAAATTTTTTACCAGAATCTTTTTATTCATATTTGGTTGCTTTCTTAGGTTGTATCACATCTTTGGTACATCACCTTCCAGAAGGTTTCTACCACTTTCAACCAGCAGTATAACAGTTGTCCATTTCCATTTATTCACCTAAATTAGAGATTATTAATTTAAAAAACCTAAAAACCTTTCGTCTAATCATTGTCTTTAATGAAAGCAATGCTTTAGAAAAATTGTCTTGGTGGCATTATGGAGGTGCTTTGGAGATCAGTTATCTTTTTGGTGCCTAATACAAAGTGGACTCAATGACTTATTAAAGGATGCTCAATGACTTATTGGAGGCCTGAATTGAAGGGACCTAAATGTTTGTTTCTGAAAAATGGAAATGTTGGCTGTTAATTGACTGTCAGGAGAACCAATTTTAGAGGTTTAAAGTTTTGTTTTAGATTAATGAAGTTTGAAGAGATGGTAAGATTAATTGCACAGCTCAAGGCCTATAGCTTCATGAGATTGGAGGGCTAGAGGCATATTTTGGAGTCCCTCTGATATGGATGGTGGCAAGATTGAAGAAGAGCTCGAGCCTTTAGATAGTAGAATAAGCGGTAGAGTGGAGAATGAGGATGCTTGGCTCACAGAATTGGCACAATTAGGAGCTTGGGAAATGGGTAGGAAATGAAAGTAATATGGATCTCCTCTTAACTGTGGGAGTATGCTAGTGAGAGAAGAGAGAAACAGAATTGATGAGAGGGAGGATAATAAGTCAAAAGAAAAACATTTTCATGTTTGAAAGTGTAGGGAAAGTTTCTGTTGGAGGGAAGTCCTGTTCCCAATGTGGGAGAAGAGCACAGGAAATCTCACAGAAGGACAAAGTCCTCTTGCCAGAGAGCAACATCAAAGAGAAAAATAAAATTGTGGAGCTATCCTTTTAAACTTGCCTTTGCCCTTAGCCATTTGAAACTTTTGATGTACATTTCCCAGTACATAGAGTACTTTTCACGATTATTTGACTATTCAGAGGATTAGATCTTTACTTCTTATAATAAAATTAAAATATCTAAAATTTTTTTATATAATACCTTTAGTAGGCGCTTGGGGTTTTAACATTCGTATTGATTATAATGTATAGGCATTAATCGGGCTAAATAATATCTCTTCATTAGAGTTGAATACAAGTATTTAATTTATTTAGAAAGCTTAAATTTTGTTTTGATTTTAGTTTTGTGTGAGAATGCCTGAGTAGCTTTGTTTTCTTTCTTCCTTTGAAAGATCAGTTAATAGCTAGAGTTAATTTTTGTATTCTTGACTAAAGGTACATTTTTTTATATTGCTTGCTTTCCTGTCAACTCCTTCATTTTAATGCATTTGATATTTGAGCATTTGAATTTTCTAGTATTTGTCAAAAAATACATTTTTTCTAAAATACATTTCTTTTCCCAGGAATATGTTAATTTTTTATGAATATGTAATTCAATTAGAGATTTGTTTTAAAAACTCAGTATGAAATTTTCATCTGTTTTTTCTTAATCTTTAAACTTTTAAAATCTTTTGTGATGTTTCTAGCTTTCATAATATATTTTTAATGTATTTCATGTATGACTAAGTCATAGGATAAATCATAGTGCTATGCACTTTTACTATTTTTAAGTTAATTTGAGTAATTGTATGGATGGAGGGTTTGAAATATTCTCACTTTAACCAGTGACTCTCATATCACTATGAAACAAGTTATATGCACTCATTTGGAAAAAGACTTTAAAAACTGTCATTGATTTTTTTCAAGTTTTAAATTTTATTATTTGTTTTATAAATAATTTACTACGTTAAGATCTGTAGGGACTATTGGAGAGTTTTGATTATAACTGGGGATTAGTTGAAGCTTTCTTTACTTTTTAATTTTAAGGTACAATTTTAAGGTTGTAGGAAAAAATTGATAAATACTTTTTTCCTGATTTTTAGAGCATGTTTGTGAATTTTATTTTGGAAGTGGGGTATATAACCTTAAAAGTCAGAGGAAATTATAATCATGACACAAATTGAGCAGGTATTTGAATCTCTTTTCCTATTTTATAGGTATAGATATGAATGGGAAAAATTAGTTTGCTGACACAATTGAAAGCTTCCATTGCATGAAACTTTAGTTGTAGTTATGGTAATTACTTATTGATGGTTTAAAAGAAAAATGACCATACATAGAAATTGTTATTTTAAAAAATTATTATTGTTGCTGTTATATAGTAATCAAATTGATATTTATTTTGAGATCTTTATATAGATTTTTGTTGTATCTTTTTCTTTTTTCTCCTATTTCTTTCATCCTTTCCTCCCTCCCTCCCTCCTCCTCCTCCTCCTCCTCCTCCTCCTTCTCCTCCTTTCTCTCTCCCCACCCCCCACCTTTTCTTTCTCATTGTCATTTTAATGCAGTGACTGAGAAGGGCAATATGTTCCCATTCATTAATGGACTGCTTTGAGGTGAGATTAGTTGGGATGATTATTGTTAAAGCGACATGTAATTTTGCCTGTTTTATACAGTTTTATCTTGGCAATTTGAGTTTTTTCCATTTATGTTAGAAACCTATTTTCATACCATACAGTGATCTTGGAGAGAAATTGAGTTGAACATGTTGATCTTTTAAATTTCTCTTTTGCCTGTGGTTTTCCATAAATGAGTAAACATGTCAGAGTTTGTGACTAGGACAAAGTTATCTAAATGAAACAGAGTTAGAGAAGTGGTTTATATAAAAAATTAACATTTGATAAGGCAAATTCTCACTCTTTCTAGAGTATAAAATGTTTGGAATTATCTCCTCAAAATAATAAAAGGTAATTTCTACATGGTAAAATATGAGTGCTTATTAACATTTTATGTTTTCTAATTTTTTATATTTAGTATTTGTTACTCATAAAACATACAAAGCCATAAAATATTTATAGCATTTTCCTAAAGCTTGTATTTGAGTAGTGAAATGATATTGAGTTTTATTTTGAAATTGACATTTATTTCTTTTAAAAGTAAATATAAACTCCCATTTCTGACCATGATGGAGTAAGTCTATTGCATCCTAGCTCTCCTACAGCTAAAAACTCTGGACAGAATAAAACAAAGCAACTACCTGGGGACTCTGGAAAGTAAATAATAAGAGGCTTGTAGGAGAGGAAAATATGAATGACTAGTACAGCAGCTGAGTCTTCTTTTTTCCTATTCTTCTTCTTCTTATTATTTTTTGGTCTAACTCCCAGCTTTGACTCCAGGATGGGAAAAATTGGGGGATTGTGTAGTGGGCTTGGATGGTAAAAACTCACAGAAGAACCCATCTTTTTGGCTGGAGGACTAGGAAAAAGACTGGGGTGTATGGGAATGTTCCCTTCCCCCCTTCATTCCACCCTTATGCCAGCCCCGGTGGAGAACCATACTGTTGTGGTACAGCAGCAGCAATTTGGGACCATGTGTCTTGGTAGAAGTATTGTAAAAAGGTACCTCCTATGCAAGGAATGTTAAGAGAGGGATAATATATATGTATATGTATATATATATATATATATATATATATATATATATTTTCTTCTTTTTACCTGCTACTTTACTCTAAGAGTGGAACTCTGTGATATCATAAGAGACAAACTCTGAAGGGAACTCTCATCATTCTTGCCAGATGGACAGAGAAAATCTGAGAAAGGGAAGAGTGGAAGAAGTAAATCCTTACTGTGTGTGAAGCAACACAGGTTCTACCCAGCCTTACTTCAAGGTGTGCATGTTTGGAACATACCCACCAAAACTTTTAGAGATCTGAATTATAGTTTAAATCATCACTTTAGTGCATGATCAACTCCTGAGTGATACCTATTAAGTGCAGACTAAGGTGGCATGGTACAAACTTGGAGCATGGGAATGACATCAAAACTACTGTTCACAGGAGAGGTGACCTTGTAGATAGATCTAAACTCTGTTGATCTCCCACACTGAAAGAAACAAACACCAGAACTTTTCAGAACCTTATGACTTAATTACAATGATTATAATTCCTCTGATATTGTAATTAAACAAGAGATCAGTAACATTGTTTGGAAAATCCATGATCATTTGGAAATTAAATATATACTTCTAAATAATATAACCTAGAAGTAAAGAAGTCTTAAGGGAAATTAGAAAATATTTTTAACTGATAGCATATCAGATAGCATATCAGAATTTGTGGAATTGGGCTGAAGTAGATCTTAGAGGGAAATTTATATCATGAATACTTAAAACAGAAAGGAAGAGAGGGAAGTTCTTTTCTTTGATTGGCAGTCTGAGGAGCTTCACAGACCTGCTCTCTAGCAAAATAAGAATAATTGGTAAAAACTATAAAAAAAAATTAAAAGTCTCTGGAAATTGTCCTAAGGGCATAGAGCAAATGAAGACACATTTGTTCAAGAAAATCAACTACAGCTTGGTAAGAGCAGCAGAAGGCTGTGGTACTTGAGCTGTGACTTGCTTTTACTCTCCACTGTCCCTCCAGCTCAGTTTTATGGAAGTTCCAGTGGAGGGTATGGCCAAGAAGATGGGGCTCTCTTTTTCTCTCCTTACCTCCCCCTACTGTGTCTCATTGGGAAGAGTATGCTGCCAGCATTTCATATCCCTGTGAAGTCTTGAATTGAAGAGAGGCTGGTGAGTTCTTGGTGTGTGCTGTTGAGTGGTGGTGTGGGGGTCCCTTCCTCCACTCAACCCCCACTCATAGGGTACAACATACTCATAAACACAGCAGGTCAAGAATACTACAGCCATGGTTGTCCTCCCCATAGATTCCACACTAAGGAAGCCAATAAGACCAGAGACTACTGCCACTGCCCAGAGTACTGGCTAAGAGTCTTGCATGGGGACAGGCAGTCCAGAAGAACAGTGAGATCAGAAGCTCTCCCCATGGACTGACTGTATAGGAAACTAAGTGTGGGGAAGTTCAAGCCTAACGATGCTTTAGAAAACATCTTTAGTGGAGATTTTGATGGTAAACCTTATTAGACATATGGTTTAACAGAAGGATCAGAGACAGTCATATAGTGTCCTGCTAAAAACTACCATCATTCCAGGATAACAATGTGCATGCCCAACATATCACTGAGGACTATAGCAGTGTCTTCACACTGTGAGGGAAATAAACTGCACTGAAATAGTCTAGCTAAACCCTAAGTAAGTCAACAAGTAAGCAACAATAAAAATTACTCTTGGAGAAGGGAATCAGTATCCATAGCTGCTGTGTGTAGTATCTAACATGTCCAGTTTCAAGGAATAAACAAACAAAACAAGAGATGCAAAGAAACAGGATAGTGTGACCCATTTTTAGGAAAAAGGCAGTAGAAACTGCCTGTGAGAGTGTCTAGAGGTCAGATTTATCACACAAAAGATTTCAAAGCCATTATAAATATGTTCAAAGAACTGAAGGAAATCATGTTTAAAGAAGTAAAGGAAGTTATGATGACCATCAAATAGAATATCAATAAGGAGAAATTACAAGAAGGAACCATGTGGAAATTCAGTATAATGTGGAAACAAACAGTATAATAACTAACATGAAAACCTTACATTATAGGGGCTGAACAGTAGATTTGAACTGGTAGAACAAAGAATCAGTGGCTTTCAAGATAGATTGATAAAGATTATGCAAACTAAAGAACAGAAAGAAAAAAGGATAAAGAAAAATAAACGCCATTAAGTGTTTGTTCTAACATGTTGTGTAATGGAAATATAAGAATGAAAGGAGAGGGAACAAAGGAGAAGATATATTTAAAACATGATGGTTGAAAATTTTCAAATTTGATGAAAAACTCAATCTATACATCAGAAAAACTCAATGCACTTCAAGTTAAGATAAACACAAAGATATTTACACATAGATGCAGTGTAGGAAGAATTTTGAAAGACAAAAAGAATAATCTTGAAAGCACAAAAATGAAAAGGAAGTTCTAAAAAAGTGGAAGTTCTAAATCATTAATCTAAACCCTTTCTAAAGAAATTGGAGAAAGAAAAGTGAGTTAAACCCAAAGCAATCAGATGAAGGAAACACTAAAAATTAAAGTAGAAATAAACAAAGTTGAACACAAAAAAGCAATAGGGAAAATCAGTAAACCCAAAATTTGGATTTTTAAATGATGAACAAAATTAATAAATTTTTAGCCAGACAGACCAAGAATACAAAGAAGAATTAAGGTAATATCAAGAATCAAATAATATCAAGAATAAAAGAGGAGATATCACTACAGATCCTATAGATGTTCAAAGTAAAATAAGGAATAACTATAAACAGTCCTACAGATATAAATTTGACAATGGAGATGAAAGGGATAAAGTCTCTGAGCAACACCAACTACCAAAACTCACTTAGGAAGACATAGATAACCATAATAATCATTTATCTATGAAATAAACTGAGCCTATAGTTAAAAAGCTTTCAACAAAGAAAACTCTGGGCCCACATGGTTTCACAGATAAATTTAATCAAACAGTTACGGGAGAAATAATACCAATTGTTCAGTCTCTTCTAGAAGGCAGAATAGGAGGTATCACTTCCTAGATTATGAGACCAGTTTTATTTCAATACCAAATTCAGAAATTAGGGGAAATATTTGGACATCACATATCTGACAAAGATTTTATTCAGAATATATAAAGAATTGTTAAAACTCAACAGTAAGAAAACAGCCTAATGAAAAGCTAAGGCAAACACTGTTACAGTGAGACATGACAACATATGTATTAGAATGGTTAAAACAAAAACCTGAACTATGCCAAATGCTGGTGAGGAAGAGGAGCAACAGGAGTGCTCATCTCTTCCTGATGGCAATGCAGGGCATTATTTTAAAACACAGTTCCCAATTTTTTTTTTTTTTTTTTTTAAATAAAGTGAAACATATTTACCATATGACACAGCAGTTTCACACCTAAGTATTTACTCAAGTGAGATCAAAGTCTTTGTCCACACAAAAATCTGTAAGCAAGTATTTATTATAACACCTTTCTTATTTTACTTATTTATTTATTTTTTTGGTACCAGGGATTGAACTCAGGGGCGTTTAACCCCTGGGCCACATCCCAAGCCCTTTTTTTCTATTTTTTATTTAGAGACAGGGTCCCACTGAGTTGCTAAGTGCCTCGCCATTGCTGAACTTGGCTTTGAACTCGTGATCCTCATGTCTCAGCCTCCCAAGTGCTGGGATTACAGGCGTGCGCCACTGTGCTTGGCTCACCTTTCTTATTTTATTTCTAGATATAGAATTTTTTCTTTTAAAAATAATTATTCACCTTGAATTACCTTTTTGAAATAACTCAAAAAATATTTTGAATTTGAAGAAATGTTATGGTGGTTGTTTTATTTTTAAAATATTATGGCAGTTTCTAAAAGTGAAAAAAAGAATGTAATATGAATTTTAGTCTTTTCACATACTCATGGTATACTTATAAAGATGATCTAATTAGGGCATAAAGACATTTTTATTAAATGACTATTTTAGTGACACTAGAAATTAGCACTCCTGTGTTTACCTGAACATTTAAAACAAAATACAAAACAACCCCAAATAGCTGTGCAAATGTAATTAAAACCAAGCATAGACTAATGGATAATGGTGAGCTTTGATAAAAAATTCTGATGTGTCCAAAATGATAACTAAGTATTAAAGATCCCTTATTTAATTTAATGTGAAAAAAAAACCCAACAACTAACCAAGCCAAAACAAAACCAAAAAAACCCCAAACCTACCAAAACAAAACAAAACAAAAAACAACCCCCAAAACCAAAAACCTCAAATAACCCAAAAAACAACCGTTGAAACTGATCAATGAAACAAGGTGAATCTCTGCGAAGAACAATATATGGGAAATTCTTAGTTGCCTTTAGTGTGATCTAGAAAAAAGTGAGAAGACAAAGAATAATGTTAGCTGTTGAAGAGAGATCACAACAGTATATGGAGATATAAGGATTACAGGCAAGTGCTGCTTGTGTTGGCATAAAGGATGAATTGGTATGTAAGGAATATTACACATTTCAAAGAAGAGTAGGTAATTACTGTTTTCATCACATATACTGCCCTTGTCTTGCAGCCGGGTCAAACTTTTTTTTGATCCTCTGCTGGGTCAAATTTTCCTTGCTCCTGTGCTGTCCTTGTAAGGAACTTGGCAAGTCTGGCTGTTCTCAGTGTGGCCTTCCTGAGCAGTTTATTGAACGTGTGCTAATTAGTGCTCTCACACTATTCCAGATACTTAAGTAAGTGTGGCAGAGAGGAGCTGCCTTGAGTTGCCAACTCACAGAATTGTGAGGTAAATAAAATGGTTGTAGTATTAAGTTATGAAGTTTTAGGGTGATTTGTCCTGCAGCAGAAAGCTAACTGATAAAATTAGATATTGCGGAACAGTTTTCTACAGTGGTGTGCCAATATATCCTCATCAGCCCTGAGCCAGTTGCCTTTGCGTTGCTTCTTCTCCAATACTTGGTCTTGCCAGTTTATTTATTTTTTAATTAAAAAAATTTAGCTATTCTTTAAGGTAGTTAGTGGTATTGCTTTGTGTGATTTTAGTATTCTTTTTATGACCAATGATGGTGGGTGCCTTTTTATATGTTTATTGCTAATTTAGATAGCTTCTCGGAGTGCAGCGCCTACATAAAATTTTGTCTTTAGGATTTTAAGTAGTTTTAATCTTTGTGTTGTATTATTTGCCTTTGTATTATTGATATGTGAGAGGTTTTTTAATGTATTTTGGATAAGAGTCCTTTTGGAATATAATATTGTAAATATTTTGTCTACTTTGTTGCTTTTCTTCATTCTTTTATTGGTATGCTTGATGAACAGAAATCTTAAATTTAATGCAACTAATTTAATCACTTTTTTCTCTTTATGGTAGATCTATTTTGTGCCTTAAATTTAAAGAAATCTCTATCTCAAAGTCCTGAAGATGTTCTTAGGGGAAAAAACACAGTTTTCTTATAGAAGTTTTATTGTCTTTTCTATTCAGATCTACAAGCCATCTGAAGATGATTTTGGTATATGTTTTAAGATCAGGAGTTAAGATTTATTTTTATCCCTTGTATAAATCCAAGTGACACCACCATTTATTGAAAAAGACAATTGTTTGCTACTCTACCACAGTGCTATTTGTCTCTCTTTTTTAAAAAAAATATTTATTTCAAGTGACACTATGCCTGTTTCTGTTCTGTTCCTTTGGCTCATTTGCTTGTGCCAGTGGACTGTTTTTATATCTGTATGTTATTTATGATTGGTAAGTGTTTTTTGAAATGTTTTAAAAAAACTAGTGAATGAGTCTCCACTAGTTTTTTTCTGTGGTGAAACATTCTTAAAGTTCTAAAATATTGACGTAAAAACAATTTTGAAGCATAATCAACTTGATGTTGAAGTCTGAATTTATTTTTATTTTTTGATATTGAGAAATGTTTGGTAGTTCTTCTGACATTGTTATTTAAAAACATTTATTTTACTTGAGTTGCTGGTAATATATCTCTTGATAATGTCCTTTCCTGAGAAAATGCATATATCAGATAAAGTTCTTTTAAATTTTTCCTGGAAACAAAACTTCTCTAGTTGATCAACATTAGTCTATATGGTGTATTTGCTTATGTCAGTTTGACCAAATTCTGGATAATTTGAACAAAACAAAACAAAACAAACTGGCAGAACACCCTTTGTAAACAAATAAGCCAGCTAAAAAAATAAATAAAATGTCGAAGCTAGTTTTCATTAAAGAGCATTCAGATATCTGTATTCATTTCTAGCTTCAATTATTATGTATTTTTATTATTGTGATTCTGTTTGCTTTTTAAATGAGAAATGTGCAAACGTGATTTAATCTTGCTATTGGAATTTAATTATTTTCGGTTTTGCCTTCTATGTAATATTTTCATAGATGTCAGTGTTTCACATAAGTCCTTTTTCTTCCATTTCAGACATTCTTTATTGTGGTATCCTTTCTTGAGGTATTATGAGAGAACAAGAAGTTTTCCAAGAGCATGAAAAGTCAGTGTTAAGACTGTTTACAGATTGCTTCAAGTCCTAGAACTTGTGGATTAACAAAGTGGGAACATTCAGCTTCAAAGCACATCTGGCAATTGTTACAAAATCAGAAAATAGATTGCTTATTTTCCCCAAATAGACTCAAGAACATGCTTTACCATGAATAATTCCCATTGCATATTAAAAGTGGTTAGAAGACAAACTCAGTGTATTGTAAATGAACAACAACAACAACAACAGAATATCGGGACTAGTTTACAGAGCTCATTGTTGCTTTTAAAAATTAGAGTAGACATTTTCTATTTTTCCTTTTTTGTTAATGGCCAGCTTGAAAAAGGAAATTCATAATAATAAAATGAGTCCTCTACTTCTTTAATGGCTTTTAAAGATGAAGGGAATGAAATAGGAGCTGCATCTGCATAGTTGAAATGCTACATTGTAATTAGCTAAACCAATATTTTGTACCCTGCTTATAAATGTAGAGATGTGTAAAAATAAATCACAGATGGTTTTCTTGGTTTCTGGTTTTAAATTCTAAACTTAATTAGTGCTTGAGCATCTTTGAGAATTCTTGTTTCCTCTTCCCCTTTGCCCCTTATATTTAATTCTGCTTCATGAATTAGAGTTTTATATATTTGCAGATTTGTGTATGTCTTTGAAGAGCTTACTTTCTGTGCTGGTTTTCAGCATTTCAAAAATAGAGAATGATTACTTATTTTTCATGTGTGTGTATATATATATGTATACTTTTAGACAATAAAAGTATTAAATATAATTTGCTATTTGCTAGAAATTTGCTGCCTCTAGTTTTCAAAGAGATGGATGCTTACAATATTGCTATTTAGTGAAGAATATGCCTCATTCTGTAGTACAATATTTAAATAGATTGTATTACCTCTACTTAGTACTTATTACCTCTACTTAGTGCCAGAGTGTACTAATTCATACATCCATCGGTAGTAGTTCATATCATGAACAATTTTGTCAAATTTTTAATGTATGTTAGTCTATATAATGATAAAATATTATTTCATTGTGATATTACTTTAAATTTTCATATTTCTAAAGAGCTTAAGCATATTTTCATATGTATATTTGCCATTCATTATGCATCAAATGCAAACTGTACCTCAAGATTTTTTTCATTGTCACTTGTTTCTAGTCAGTGGCATTTTGTTTTATCCGTGATTTTTTTTTTTTTTTTTTTTTTTGTACCAGGGATTGAACTCCAGAGTGCTCTACCACTTAGCTACCTACATACATTCCCAGCCCTTTTACAAATTTTCTAAATTTTGAGACAGAGTCTCAGTAAGTTGCTGAGGCTGGCCTTGAACTTGCAAACCTCCTGCTGCAGCTTCCATACTTGCTGGGCTCACAGGGGTGTGCCACTGTGCCCAGCTTTTTTTTTTTTTTTCTTAATTTTTGAAGACCTTCTTTTACATTTTGGAGACTTATCATTTGGGAAAACATTTCTCCAGTTTATATCTTACCTTTTCACTTTTTTTTGGTATCTTTTTTGGAGAGAAGTTTTTTACTGGAAGTGGTCAAGTTTATTAATTTATTCTTTATGGTTTTTATTTCTTACAAAATCTCTACCCTGAAGTTATAAAGTCATAATTCAAAATTGTCCTCTGAAAGTTTTTGTAGTACTGCTTTTAATGATAAGCAGTCAGTTCCTTGGGAATTTACTGTATATGGTGTGAGAAAGTAATTTTTTTCTTCCAATTATTGAGCACACTCTTAGTTTCTTAATATTTTGCAATGCTAGACCTTTTCCAAATCACATTCTTTTTAAAAAAATTTTTTTGTAGTTGTAGATGGGCAGCATGGCTTTATTTATTTTTATGTGGTGCTAAGGATTGAACCCAGTGTCTCACACATGCTAGATAAGTGCTCTGCCATTGACCTAGAGCCTCAGCCCCCAAAATCACATTCTTATACACAGATAGTACTTGACTTCAGAATGGTTTGACCTACAAAGTGGTACACAAGCAATTGTATGCGTGTTCAGTAGAAACTGTGCTGTGGATTTGGTCTTTTCTTGAGCTAGTGATACTCTCCATTGATGCCAGGCAGTGGCAGCACACTGTGGCTCCCAATCAGCCTTGCTCTACAGTGTACTGTGTTGCCAAGCTATGATGTTTGGTAAGTTAGGTGTAGTAAATGCATTGTTGACTTATGATATTTTCAGTATGTAACCCCACTGTAAGTTGAGAAGCATCTGTATAATTGAGTTACTTTTTGGTGTTTTCTAGTTGGTTCCTTTGGTTTGTTTTCATTACTTTAGTTTTATGTCTTTTTAAATTGTCCCACCTTGATTCCTTTTTTCTTCAGGCATATCTTGGTTATTCTTAGTTTTTATTTACATGAATTTTACAATAAACTTATTAACTATACCAAAACCTCTATTGGGATTTTAGTTTGAATCATATTTGGCAACTAGATCAAGTTAAGATTTGAGTAAGGTTACAAAGTTGAGACTATCCAAAAATAAGGTTTCACTTTCTGTTTATTTCCGTCTTTATTATTTTTCAATGAAGCTTACTTGTTTTCCCTTTCTCAGAATTATTTCTAGGACTTGTATAACGTTTTATGATTATAAGTAATCATAATGAGGTGGTGCACGCAGGAGGCTGAGGCAGGAGGAAGGATCTCAAGTTGGAGGCCAGCCTCAGCAACTTAGATGAAACTTGGTGAGATCTTGTCACAAAAAACTATATATAAAGTAGGGAGGGGGTGCTTAGGATGTAGCTCAGTGGTAAAATACCCCTGGGTTCAATCACCACTATGAAATAAGTCAATCAATCAATAAGATGCTTATAAAGTCTTTTCTTTTCTCCTAGATGTTTTTTCTCATTTGCAAAAATGCAGTTGACTCTTGTATGTTGACTGGCATCTGGCAAGCTTTGCCAGAATCTTAATAGTTCTAATAATTATGTATTTGTATATTTATTTTTATGGTTCTGTGTATAGAGATGAAATATTCTTTTTCTAATCTTTATATCCTTTTTTCCTCCCCATCTCATCCTCCTCTTTCTTCTCACGCTGTTTGACTTAAAAAAAAAAAATGCTTTTTTAGGATACAATGCAATATTAAATAGAAGTGTTTTCATAGTGGGATACCTTGTGTTATTTCTAATGTAAGGGAATGCTTTCAGTCTTTAGGAGTAATGATTCTTTATAAATATTTTTTGTAGATTTCCTTTATCAAGCTAAGGCTGTCTCTTTTATTCACACATTCTCAAGGTATTAGAAATCATGAATGGTTGTAGAACATTTCTATTATCTTTTTCATCTTTTGAGAGGATCATATAGTTTTTCTCCTTTAATCTACTAATGTCATAAACCCCACACTAAATTGTTACATGTTAATTATATTATGTATTTGTTAATTTTGCTTTAAAATAGTTAATTATTTATTAAAGATATTTAAAATATAAGATAAAAGTCATCTATTTATCCAACTATCCATCTATTTATCATTTCTGGCATTATTTAGCATGATTTTATGTAGCATTTTCAACTGGTATTATTTTCAGGTCTGCATAACGCTTTTCCTTATAACTTCATTGAAAACAGTCTTTCAAAATGCCTGGCACATAGGAAATGTGTAGGAAGTAATTTTTGAATGAATATGCTATAACCTTAAGTGTGACATAGGAAATAACTCCTTTTAAGGATCTCTTTTGTTGTCTTCTAGTTAATGATGTTCTCACAGATTTTTTGTCTTCTTAGAACTACGGTGCGGCTGGGGTTGTGGCTCAGTGGTAGAATGCTTGCCTAGCATGCATGAAGCACTGGGTTTGATCCTGAGCACCACAAAAACAAACAAAAACAAACAAACGAACAAAACAAAAAATAAAAACAAAAAACAAAAAACCCAAACAACTAAATAAACAAAATAAAGGTATTGTGTCCATCTACAACTAAAAATGTTAAAAGAAAAAACTACCATGCATTTATCTACATAAAGTAGAAAACTGTTAAGGCAGTGAAACTTTTCTCAGTGATATGTTCTAATCTGTAAACAATATTTTCAAAGCATAACAAACAATGTCTTCCTTCTAAAATATATTTATAGTTTTTTCTAATTGCTGACATTGTTTTGAAGTCATGTATGGTCATCCCATTTATTTGGTAATCTGAAATAACTACTGATGTTTTTGCAGTGTCTAGCCATAAGAATTAAACATGATCCTGTTTCCCTTTTCTCAGAATCAATGTTATTTAAAAAGTTTTGTTCCAGCATATATTTAAGCTATAGACTGATCACAAACTGCCTTTAATTAGGCTAATTAATGGTATCTGGCGTCACAGGAGAAAAATAAAAGACAGTGATCAATTTGGGTATAATACCTTTTTTTAAAAAAAATTGTTTTTGTATGGGAGATTGAACCCAGGGGCGCTTAACCATTTGGCTGGGAGCCAAATTCCCAGTCCCTTTTTTATATTTTATTTTGAGATAGGGTCTCACTAAATTGCTTTGGGCCTTGCTAAGTTGTTGAGGCTGGCTTTGAACTTGCAATCCTCCTGCCTCAGCCTCCTGAGTATAATACATTATTAAAGAAAACATTTTTATAACTTATTGTGAAAAAATTCATGTAGAAAAAGAATAGTTCAATAATAACTTCCATATCTGCTGCCTTTTATATTTTGTCACTTTGCTCTACTGGAACCATCTGAATGTAAGTTGCAAATGTTATATTGTTTAATCAGAAAATACTAGTCTCAAGGTTGAAATTTCCTTGACTGTCCTTTTTTTAAAATTACCTTTGACTAAGAGAACAATATGCATTCTCTACTTTAGTTCACAGGAAGGATGTAATTTTCTAAGTTCTTGCATGTTTCAAATGTTTTTTTTATGGTCTTGATTCTTGAAGGAATCTAGACTGGATATAAAATATTTTTTTTATATTTTCTTAAATATATTTTTGTACTGTTGTCTTCCATTGTATGATGCATGTTAAAACTGAGAAGTTTTTTTTTTTTTCTTTCCCATTTGTGTCTTACTCTTTTTGGTTAGAGTCCAAAGATTTTTTTTTTTAAGTTCATAAAGTCCACTTTTTTGATTTTTATAATACTCTGAACCATATTTAGTATATCACTTGGAATTTTGTTTAAAACATAATATATATTTATGAACGGATGGTTCTGGGTCAGTTTTCTAAAAGGGAAAATATTCAATATAATGATTCAGGTCATTTATTTTAAGGAAGTTTTCTTAATTTTTAAATATTGGGTTATGTTCAATTAATTTTCTTCTTTAAGGAATCTAATTATACATTTATTGGATTCTTGTCCCCTGTTTGACAGTTTTTCTCTGCTCTTTTAAAATATGTTTTATTTAAATATATTCAGTTTCAACTCTTAGTTTCATATCCTGTCTTCTGTATCTCTTGCTTTTGCTTTAGTTGTTATCTTTTTTTACTTGTATGGGCTTCATTTCTTAGATGATTTTTTTGTTTGACTTCCATTTTCTCTTGAATCTGGTTAGTTCCTATTTTTGTCTTGATCCTGTTCTCTAATGTTCCTTATATCTGCAGTTATATTTGCACATGTGTTGTCCCATTAGTGGTGGAACAAAACAAACCTGTTAGAGAGTGGCCTACAGTAAGTGGGTGGCACAAAAGTATGAGGTGGGAGTGCTGGAGGAAGAGGACTCAAAAGGAGAACTATTATTCTTTCTTCCTAATTAGGGCTTTTAAAGTAAAGCATTTCCTTCTGCTGGCAGATTTTGATTTTGATTTTCTGTTTTTATAGTAAATTGTTATGGTTATTGGATTTTTTTGTTCTGTTCATGATTATTTATATTAGATTTTTCTGAATCAGCAATAGCCAATGATTTTATATGAGGTGGTAGTTTGATTGCCTTACTTTATTTTCAGTTCAGAAAGGCCCTCTTCTGCCACACCGAAGTTCTCTTTCTTTAATAAATGGTGACTTTTGTGGTTGTCATTTGGTTTGTTATCTTTGGGTTCTTTGGGTTCTTTGATTCTGTCTTGTTTCCTTAGAACCTTATCCTTTCTGAGGCTTCCTTTTCTGTTTTTTTGCACTTTTTCAATTCTTCTGTTTGTGCTCCATTTATAATATTCTCATCTATCAGTACTTTTTTTTTCCCTTTCTTTTTTGTACTGCAAGCTGCATAAAGGTAGGCCACTCTCCTTTGGCAGGTCAATATTTGATGATGCTTATGTTCTTACCATCTCTAGGACCCTGAGGTGGTCCCTTGTTGCCCTCCCTGAGGTATCACTTTGATTTGGCTCAAGATTTTGTTCTTGTGGTCTGGGATCTTTATGTGGACCACTTACATGTTAATCCAGGAATTAGTATTCTTTTTCTCTTCATTATGTTGTAGGCACGGCTGATGGGCGGTATTTTTTTTTTTTTTTTTTGCTTTCTTTTTTTTTCCCTTTTTTTATTTATAATAGTAGTATGTATTACAATACAATCCATAATGCACATATATAGCATCTTTTTACATACAACTGTTTGTATACAAAGTATATTTGGTCTGTTGCTCTGTTGATCTGCATGGGTCTTTGGAGGCTAGGGAGAGAAATTTAAATTTGTTTGCTATTACCTTATGGAATATGTCCTCCATGTAAAAGAAAATTGGTTTGTATATTCTTCTTAGTCTATGTATTTAAATATAGTTTCTCTTCAGATCTTATCTGTTGCTATTGAAACTCTTCTCTGTTTTACTTAAGTTCTTTTTTAAAAGCTTATTGCCTCCATATTCTTTGATTAACGGATTCTTTATTCATCTTATCCTTATTGTTAAACTGAATTGATTGTTCATTTTCCATGATTTTTAACCATGATAAATTACTTGGGGAGCTGTTTGCAAACAAAATGGTATTTCAGAGATGTGGAGTCCAATAGTATACCTTTGAAAAAATTTATCACTTAATTCAGATGGTGTGCTCCTTGGAGCCACTCACTACCCTCGCCTAATTTGTGTTCTTCTACATTGTGTAGATAATCCATGTAGTGCATCGTGAATTCATAGTGTGAAGAAATTAGACTTCTGTGATAACGATTTTTCATTTTCAGTTTATTTGTGAATGAAATAGTTGAGATAATAATCATTGTGGCTGATTTACCATGAAGTGTATTAATTCAATTATTTTTTTTTAAATATTTATTTATTTACTTTAGTTGTACACAATGCAATGCATTTATGTTTTTACATGGTGCTGAGGATCGAACCCGGGCTGCGCACGTGTGAGGCGAGCGCTCTGCCGCTGAGCCACATCCCCAGCCCCAAATTCAATTATTTTTCACTGAAATGCTACTAGATATTATTATGCCAGGTGACAGAGATACAAAATTTGAGAAGTTGTCATTAGTGTACTCATTCTGCCCAAAGGCAAATCAGACATACTGATAAACACTTAACGTACTATGGAAGGACTATGAGAGAGTGAGCATGGGATACTTTGGGAACTGAAAAGAGGATGGGGCCAGATAGTCTTCCTTCCTCTCCTTCTTCCTGCCTCCCTCACTAATGAACACTGTTGGGCACTCTAGTAGATTTTAGGAACAGAGTGGTAAACAAGGCAGTTCACATTCTTTTGGAGATGAATACTAGATCATAAAAGGGAATGAACATCTGTGATACTACTAACATGGTAGGAACTAAGTTTCTTGGGGAAGATCATTTCTAATCAGTGGATCTTAAATAAGTTAATCATGTGAAGACATGGAGAGAAGGGTTTTATTTTCAAAGACTGAACGATGAGGATGCGGGAGTGTAGTGCTTTCAAGATAAAGCAAGTTGTGTAGTGTATTTGGAATATAGGGTATGTTGGGAGATAGATGAAGCCGAAAAGGTAGATATAAGGGAAGTCTCAAAGGACTTTTCATTGCTATTATGGAACTGTTCTTATGGAGTCACATAACAGGTTTGTGTGGGAGTGTAGTGATCAAATTGAGCTTTGAAGAATGAATAGGTGCATCTCATAGCATGTAGAGGAATGAACAAAATTACAGAGGAAGAAAGGCACAAGACGACCTGTTACTTTCTGGTAATATAAGTGGTGCAGGATTTTAGGAGCATGAAATGTGAAGTGAAGAGTAATGGAAGATGAGACTGGCAGTAGGTAGTGAGAGGATCTTGAAGGTACATTTATGCATGCAAAGGAGTTTGTTTTATATTTTTTTATTTGTTAGAGGACCACTAAAATGTATTATATAATATTCATTCTAAACTAAATATTGGTTTATTATAGAAAATGTTTTGATATAGCAGCTCAATTCTATATTTTATCAATAATTAAGTCTTGAGAATTAATAAGCCATTATTTTATTTTTAAATTTTCAGATAGAAAATCCTCGGTACCTGAGACAGAAGCCTCTCCCAGTTTCTCTGGTAGGTGAGAATTTCACTGGACTTTTAAAGGGACAGATTTAAAAATAAGTAAATACTTTTTAATAGAAAATTATATAGTTCCACATTATAAGGCATAGTAATTTTAAAAAATTCTTTCATTTGGAAGTGAAGAAATCACTTTTTTTTCCTGATGATTTGGTATGAGTTTCAGGCATTTAGAAGTTTGCTTTTGCAGCGAGGATAAACCAGGTCTGAAAAATTATTAAGTAACTCTTACTCATTCCACAGATGACTCCCAAGTTCAGCCTGAGAAAATCCAGCAGTTTCCACGATGATCATTTTCTTTCTCGAATGCATGAGAAAGAGGTAGGTTTGGGATATTTTGTATGCACCTACTTGTTAACATAGCTTTAGGATTTTATATAATAGGGGCTTTCTGTCCTGGATAGAATAATGATGCATGATAGGAAGAGATCATCTTTGGTACAAATATAAAACCATGATGCAGCTTACGCAGGTTTATCTTTCAATATTTTTAATGCCCGTCTCAGATCTTGTGTGTCCCAGCTTCACTCCTATTAGGCAGGGATGTGCTGAGGGACTCTCTCCTAACTTTCAAGTCCTGATTATCAGGGGGCCAGAAGAAATGGCAATTTTTAGAAGCAGTATCTTTAACTTTAGTGAATCTCTCTACCCTCCTTTTATCTTAATTTACTTGTAATACATCTTTTTATTCTCACTAATCTGTTTATTATTGTTACTATTCCTACTACTTAAATTGATCTGCTAAATTAAGATATGCTGTAGCTAATATACATGATATATAATGTACTGTTTTGTGATGAGAATATTTGAGATTTAAACTCAGTGATATTGCAATGTACAGTATTCAATTATTGGATGTATTTCTCATCTGTGCAATAGATCTAAAATAAACCTGTTCCTTCTAAGTGAGGTTTTGTACCTTTTGATTATAATCTCTCCCAGGCTCTGGTAACCACCACTTTACTCTGCTTCTATGAGTTCAGTTGTTTTAGATTGTATATAAAAGTAAACATATAGTACTTGTTTTTCTGTGTTTGGCTTGTTTCACTTAGCGTAATGTTCTGTGTTTCCATCTATGTTGTTGTAAATGACAATTTCTTTTTTAAGGTCAAGTAGAATTTTGTTATGTATACATAGCACATTTTCTTTATTTGTTCCTTGATGGACACATAGGTTGAATCCATAACAGCTGTTGTCAATAGTGTGGCAGTAAACATGGGTGTGCAAATATCTATTAAACATGCTGATCTCAAATCTTTCAGATAAATACCAGAAGTGGGCTTGCTAGATTATATGACAATTTCGTTTTTAGTTTTTTGAGGAACTTCAATATAGTTTTCCATAAAGGCTGTACTAATTTACATTCCTACCACCAATGTACAAGGATTCCCTTATCTCCATCTCTCTTGCAACACTTATCATTTGTCTTTTTGGTAATACCCATTCTAACAAGTGTGAGATGATATCTTGTAGTTATAATTTACATCTCCTTAATGGCTAGTGATATCATTTTTTTTTAATGTTTCAGTTAGCCATTTGTGTGTTTCCCTTTGAGAAATGTCTACGTAGGTCCTTTGCCCATTTTATAATGTAATTCTTTGTTTTTATTTTCTGTAGAATAGTTTTGAGTTCTTTATATATTTTGGATATTATTCTGCTATCACGTGTATACCTTGGAAAGAGTTTCTCCCATTACATAGTTTATCTCTGTTAATTGTTGTTTCCTTGGCTGTGCAGATGTAATCCTATTTCAGTTTGACATAATCCTATTTGTCTATTTTTGCTTTTGTTTCCTGTACTTTTGTGATCCATTCTAAAAAAGTCTTTTTTCCAGACCAATGTCATGAAGCTTTTTCCTAAGTTCTCTTATAGTAGTTTTACAGTTTCAGATTTTATGCTTGTCTTTAATCTCTTTTAAGTCAATTTGGGCAGGATTTGTATTAATTTGTTCTTTAAATGTTTTGGTATAATTATAATTTTGGTATATTTTAGCACTGAGACCGTCAGGTTTTTTTGAACTTTTCTTTGTTGAGAAACTTTATTAATGATTTAATCTCCTCACTTGTTATTGGTTTGTTCATATTTTCTTTTTCTTTGAGATTTAGTCTTGATGTATTGTATGTATTTAGAAATTTATCCATTTCTTCTAGGCTACCAATCTATAGGTGAATAATTTTTCATAGTGGTTTCTTATGATCCTTATATTTCTATAGTATTTGTTTCAATGTCTCTTTTATTTCTAATTTTATTTATTTGCGTCTTTTTTACTTAGTCTAGCTAAAGTTTTGTCAATTTTGTTTATCTTTTCAAAAATGAAGTCTTGGATTCACTGATATTTTCTATTGTTTTTGTAATTTATTTCATTTATTTATTTCCTGACTTTATGACTTCCTCTTTTCTATTCATGTTAAACTTTCTCTGTTCTTTTTCTAGTTCCTGGAGATTTTATAGTAAGTTGTATACTTGAGAACTGTTTTTTTTTTTTTTTTTTTTTTTTTGTGTGTGTGTGTGTGTGTGTGTGTGTATGGTGCCAGGGATTAGAACCCAGGGCCTTGTACATGCAAGGCAAGCTTTCTACCAACTGAGCTATATCCCCAGCCTGAGAACTTTTCTTTTTTGATGTAGGCATTTGTTGCTGTAAACTTTTGTCTTAGAACTGCTTTTGATGCATTTTATAAGTTTGGGTAATTTGTGTTTTTATTCTCATCTTTAAATTTTTCTTTTAATTTTTTTAACCCATTTTTTGTTCAAGAGCATGTTGTCTGAGTTTCATGTTTTTTTGAGTTTTCTAAATTTCTTTCTATTACTGATTTCTAGTTTCATATTTATGTACTGCCATTGTAGTATTAGGATATTCTGAATTTGATTTGTATTTGTTTTTATCAGTGAGTTTTATGGTTTCTTTTAGCTTGATGAACTCACATTATTAGCATTTCTTGTAAGGCTTATTTGGTGGCGATGTACTTTTATTTTATTTTTATTAATTCATATTCTCTATTTCTGAAGGACGTCTTTGCTATTTATGATATTCTTAATTGGTGATTCTTTTCTTTCAGTACTTTGAATGCTCATTCCTGGTCTGAAGTTTCTTCTATGAAATTCACTGCTTAGCCTATGGGAACTCTGTTGTATGTGATTTGCTTGTTTTCCCTTTCTGCTTTCTGTCTTTGATTTTTTTTTAATTGGTGCATTTCAATTATACCAAATGGTAGGTTTCATTGTGGCATAATCACATATACGTAAAAACACAATTTGATCAATTTCATTCCCCTATACGTCTGTCCTCCTTTCCTCTAACCCCCCTCCCTCTATCCTAATGGTCACTCTTCTATATTCACTGTGTCTCTTTTTTCACTCTTGCTTCCATATATGAAGGAAAACATGATACTTTTTTTTCTGAGTCTGGCCTATTTTACTCAAAATGATGGTCTTCAGTTTCAACTATTTCCCTGTAAATAACATAATCTTGTTCTTTTCTGCTGAATAAAACTTCTTTTTTTTTTGTGTGTGTGTGTGTGTGTGTGTGTGTGTGTGTATACACACATGTACCACTTTTTCTTTATACCTTCATCTGTTGATTGGCACTGAGTTCTATAACTTGTCTATTGTGGATTGTGCTGCTATAAACATGGTATCCATGTATTGCTGTAGCACTTCAACTTTAGTTTTCTTTTGGAAAAATACGAACGAACGGTATAGCAGGATCATAGCGTGGTTCTAGTTCTAGTGTTTTGAGGAAACTCCATACTGATTTCCATAGTATTTGTACTAATTTACAATCCCTCCAACATTGTATCAGTGTTTTTCCTCTCCTCTCCAGCATTTATTATTTTTCTTTCTTGTTGATTGCCATTCTAACTGCAGCAAGATGAAATTTCAGTGTAGTTAAAAAAAATTAAGTTTGTTCTAATTAGTTGTGTATGACAGTAGAATTCACTTTCATACATTAGATATAATGGAGCATAATTTCTCATTCTTCTGGTTGTACATGATGTAGAATCACAACAGTCATATAGTTAAATATGTCCGTAGGGTAATAATGTCTGATTCATTCTACTGTCCTTGCATTCATTAATTCCTAGAGGTGTTGAACATTTTTTTCATATATTTTATAACCTTTTGTATTTATTTTGAGTAGTGTCTGTTTGGTCCATTTTCACATTTATTGACTGGGTTATTTAATTCTTTAGTTGAGGTTTTTTTGTTTGTTTGTTTGTTTGTTTTTAGTTCTTTGTATATATTGGACATTAATCCTCTGTTGGAAGAATAACTGGCAAATATTTTCTCCCATTCTTTCAGTTGTCTTTTTACTTTGTTAATCGTTTAGTTTACTGTGCAGAAGCTTTTTAATTTGATGTCATTCCATTTGTTGATTCTTTTTTATTACTTTCTGAGCTGTAGGGGTCCTATTCAGAAAGTCTTTGCCTGCACCTATATTGTCTTTGGTTGGTGACAATTGGATATCAATTCTCTCTCTGTCTTTGGGTTTTTGATACTGATTATAATATGTTTTAGTGTAGTCTTGTTTAGATTGAATATGAATGGAGAACTTTGACCTTCCTCCGTGTGTGTATACACACACACATCCCAGGAGAACCTGATGCCAGAGTGAACCATGGACAGATGTATACATATATTTCCTCCAGACTTAGAATTTTGCTGCTATTATTTTTTCTAAAAAACCTCTACCTTTTGTCACTCTTTTCTCATTTTTGAGACACTATCACTTGAATATTGTTTGTGATGCTGTCTCTGAAATTTCATGATTTTTCTTCATGTTTTAATTTTTTTCTTCTCTGTCTTCGAGTTCAGAGTTTTTCACATAACCTGTCTTCAGTTCAGTTTTTTTTTCCTAATTAAATTTTGCTATCATATTTTCTGTATTTTTTCAGCTTAAGGATATCTGATATTTTAAAACTTCTCTCTGTTAAATTTTTCTTTTTGAACACCTACTGTTTTTCTGATTTCATTGAATTCTTTCTGTATATTTTCTTCAAGTTCATTGAGCTCTTTGAATACTTGTCAGGCAGTTTATGGGTCTCTATTTCTTGGAGTGAGCTACTGGGAATTTGTGTTCTTTTTCTGGCATTAAATATTCAAAATTTTTCATGCTGTTTTTCTTACATTGATGCTTATGCATTTAAAGAATTAGGGACTTGTTATAGTTTGGGCCCAAAGCTCATACTGGGGTCAGCCTGGTGCTACGCCTGTGTGGATTTTGTGGCTGCTGGATAGTTGTGGAGAAGGAAAGACACAGAAACTAAGTCTGCTTGGTAAACCTAGAGCCTCAAGCTATGGGGGTCTGCTTGATGCTGGGTTTTTTGGACCTTGCTTGGTGTTGGAATATGAGGCAAAGTATGATGCTCATTTTCCTCACGTTTCCAAATGGTACTGCCTTGAGTCGAGGGGTGGTATGATATGGGTACTTAAAACTGTCCTTCCTGCATCTTTTCTTATTTCTGTGCTATACCAAGGTGCTATATTCTTTCACCTGGCTTCCTTAGCTCTTGTGAAAGTATTCTTATGTGTGGATGGTTGCTTAAATTCTTTTTTTGTTTTGGTGGTGGCATGAGTGCAGGAATGTCTTAGTCCACCCAGCCTTCCAGCATTAGTTTCAGGACTTTCTTTTTGTGATCCTGGTGGTTAAAGAAAATGTTGAAATAAAAGTAAATGTTTAAAAACCTGATTTTGGGTAGTACTTTTATTTAGAGATAACTTTTTTTTGAGTTCTTGTTTTGAATTTCTTTCCTTTTTAAAATTTGCCAGTAGTATTTTTAAAGTCGTTCTGAGTCATCCTTAACCATTTATTCTTTCAACTTTAGTTTACTATTGCGTCTGTTTGTCATGGGATAATAAGAAGAATTGAAAGGTTGTAGTCACTTAAAAATTATTATTTTCATCTTTTATGAAATAATACCTTTACCCTTGATAATGACAGTGTGGATCAGGAGTGAGCATATCAATGTTCACCACATGTGTCTTGAAAGAAAAACATTTAAAGTTGTCATGTTTTCATCAGAGATTTGTTTGTAAATGTGTGCAGCATTATTTTTTTCCTACACTCTTATCTTTTTGTTTTTCTTTCTGTCTTACTGTAAGAATGTTTGTGGTATCCTTGAGGGATTTGCAAGTGAATATCAATTATCCACTGTACATTTTTCTAAAATCATTTTTGCGTGGTTAGTAGTCATTTTTGTCTTTTTAAATTTTTTTTTATTTTTTTAAAAATATTTATTTACTTTAGTTGTACACAATGCAATGCATTTATGTTTATGTGGTGCTGAGGATCGAACCCAGGCTGCGCATGTGCAAGGTGAGCACTCTGCCACTGAGCCACAACCCCAGCCCCAATTTTTTTTGTCTTTTTTTAAAAATACATTTTATAGTTATACATGGACACAATATCTTTATTTTGTTTATTTATTTTTATGTGGTGCTGAGGATTGAACCCAGTGCCTCACATGTGCAAGGCCAGTGCTCTGCCACTGAGCTACAACCCCAGCCCTTCTTATTTTGAGGAAGTGTTTTAGTCATATTTTTCTCCATCATAAAACATTTAAAAGTGTATGTTGAATTGTCCAATATGAAAACTATCTCAGTTTTATTTTTTTTTAAAGTAAAGTTTCTAATTACAGTTGATGTGGATTTTATTGAAGGTAGAGAAATAAATGTATGTATGTGTAATCATCTATAAAATCACACATATAAATAAATATTGTTAAAATATTTCATGATCTTTTATTTTTTATATTTAGCACATTCATTTTCCTTAGAAAATTGGGATGATGTTGTATATGTTGTTACATATATCTTGAGTAATTTTCTTGCTATTAAATATTGTTCCAAAGTATCCCCAAGTAATTTAACTCATTCCCATTGTTGGATGTTGAGATTGTTTACAGTTTTCCTTAACATAAATAAATCTCAGAAGAATATCTTTATATTTTTATCTCTGTATTCATCTCTAAATATTTCTTTGGAGCACTGAATTACACTCGGATAAAATTGAAATGATGGGTTTTGTGAGTGTATTATAAATGATATAAATTCTAGAATAAAATGAAGATTTGGAAGCTTATTGAAAACTGCATGTTGTTATAAGATAGAAGTAAGAGATTTATTATGTGAAAATAAAAAGTAAACATAATCTGGAGACATTTAAAGTCAAAGGAAGGTAGCAGTTTAGATTGCCTTTTTAAATATAAAAATACTAATTTTAAAAGAATTTTATTGTTATTGTCAAACAGATATTTTTCTATGAAAGTTTTTCAGTTCTGGGACAAACTTTTAAGTTTTGTTTTAATTTTTACAATAAAAAATAGTGCTCATGTTATTGTATTATTTTCCTGCCTCTTTCAGAGGTATTTCTGTAATCTTGAATTTTTTTCCTAAATATAAATGTATAGTTACGTTATAAAATGTATTGTTATCCTTTCGAAGAATGATCCATGACTGTTTGCTTAAGTCAGTTTTTTAAGCATTTAATTGTGGGCACATTGAAAAATGCATTATAATCTTTTTTTATTAACTGTAAGATGACAATTATCATTATTTACATTTATTTTATTATGATATTACTATATTTTTCATTTTGTTGTCTTTTAAATTTTACTTTAAGCTAGCTGTCTTCTTTTCCATATTATATTGAAATGTTTGTTTCCTTCATGACTTCTTTCTTATTTGTTATTTTTAGCTGTAATGACAGTAGAGTATATTTTGACATTATACATACATGGAGCATAACTTATTCTAATTAGGATCCCGTTCTTGTGGTTGTACATGAGGTGGAGTTACACTGGTCATATATGAACATGGAAAAGTTACGTCCAATTCATTCTACTTTCCTATTTCTGTTGCCTCTCCCTTCCCTTTGTTCCCCTTTGTATAATCCACTGAACATCTGTTCTTGACCCTTCACCCCACCCCTTGTATGTTAGCATCCACACATCAGAGAAAACATTTGATCTTTGGTTTTTTGGGATTGGTTTATTTTGCTTAGCATGATAGTCCCCAGTTTCGTCCATTTACTGGCAAAAGTCATAAATTCATTCTTTTTATGGCTGTATAATATTCCATTGTGTATATATACACCACATTTTCCTTGTACATTCATCTGTTGAAGGGCATCTAGGGTGGTTCCATAGGTTAGCTATTGTGAATTTAGGTGCTATAAACATTAATGTGGCTGTGTCTCTGTAGTGTGCTGATTATAAGTCCTTTGGGTATATACCAAGGAGTGGGATAACTGAGTCAAATGATGGTTCCATTGCAAGTTTTTGTGAGGAATCTCCACACTACTTTCCAAAGTGGTTGCACCAGTTTGCATTCTCACCAGTGGTTTATGAGTGAACCTTTTTCCCTACTCCTCCCAACATTTATTGTTACTTGTATTCTTTTTTTTTTATTTTTAAAAATCTATTCTAATTTGTTATACATGCTTGCAGAGTGCAATTCATTTCATATTACATATAAAGAACACAGATTTTAAGTCACTGGTTTTACATAAAGTGTTTTCACATCATTTGTGTTTTTATACATGTACTTAGTGTATTGATGTCTAACTCATTGACAATTGTCATTCTGACCAGAGTGAGATGGATTCTCAGTGCAGTTTTAATTTGCATTTCTCTAATTGCTAGAGATGTTGAACATTTTTAAATATATTTGATGATCACTCATATTTCTTCTGTGAAATGTCTGTACAGTTCTTTGTTTTGTTGGCATTAAGTTTTTTTGTGTTCTTTATATACTCTAGAGATTTATGCTCTATAATGAGGTGCTGGTGACAAAGATTTTTTTTCCCATTCTGTAGGCTCTCTCTTTGTGCTTTTGTTGCCTTTGCTATGAAGAAGCTTTTTAGTTTGATATCATCTCATTTATTGATTTTTGATTTTACTTCTTGCGCTTTAGGAGTCTTGTTGAGAAATTTGGTTCCTAAGCCAACATGATGGAGATTTGGGTCTACTTTTTCCTCTCGAAGATGCAGGGTTTCTGGTCTAATAAACTTGGTCTTTGATCCACTTTGGTTTTTAAATTTTTTTTTTTATTTTTAGTAGTAGTATGTATTACAATTCATACTGCACATATAGAGCATCTTTTTACACAAAACAGTTTGTATACAAAGTATATTCGTAGCATTCAAGTCTTCATTCATGCATTTAGAATAATGAAATCCATCTTATTCAACCACTTTTTCTTTTCTTCCCCTCTATCTCCCCTTGCTCCCTCCTTTTCCCTCCCTTCCCTTTGACTATTATAGTGTTCCTCTAATCCTCCTATGTACCCCAACCCAACAATACTGTGAACCAGCCTCCTTATATCAGAGAAAACATTCGGTATTTGGATTTTTGAGATTGACTGATTTCACTTAGCATTATATTCTCCAACTTCATCCATTTACCTGCAAATGCCATTATTTTATTCTATTTATTGCTGAGTAAAATTCCATTTTGTATATATACCACATTTTCTTTATCCACTCATCTATTGAGGGACATCTAGGTTGGTTCCACAACCTAGCTATTGTGAATTGTGCTGCTATAAACATTGAAGTGGCTGTGTCACTGTAATATGCTGTTTATAAGTCCTTTGGGAATAGACCCAGGAGTGGGATGGCTGGGTCATAGGGTGGTTCCATTCCCAGTTTTCCAAGAAATCTCTGTAATGCTTTGCATAACGGTTGCACCATTTTGCAGTCCCACCAGCAATGTATGAGTGTGCATTTTCCCCCACATCCTCTCCAACATTTATTGTTGTTTGTGTTCTTGATAGCTGCCATTCTGACTGGAGTGAAATGAAATCTTAGAGTTGTTTTGATTTGCATTTCTCTAATTGCCAGCGATGTTGAGCATTTTTTCATGTATTTGTTGATTAATCGTGTATCTTCTTCTGAGAAGTGTCTTTTCAATTCCTTAGCCCATTTATTGATTGGGTTATTTGTTTTTTTGGTGTTAAGTTTTTTGAGTTCTTTATATTCTAGAAATTAGTGCTCTATCTGATGTGCATGTATTAAGTATTTGTTCCCAATTAGTTGGCTCTCTCTTCACCTCACTGATTGTTTCTTTCGCTGAGAAGAAGCTTTTTAGTTTAAGTCTATCCCACTCATTAATTCTTGGTATTAAGTCTTGCACTACAGGATTCTTATTAAGGAACTTGGGGCCTAATCCGAAATGTTGGAAATTAGGCGTATTGTCTCTAAATGAGAACACAGATACATCGTATAGAATTCCCTAGTACACTATGAAGGCAATAGTAAGAGGAAAATTCATTGCACTGAGTTCATTTTTTTAAAAAAAAAAAAAAAAAAAAACCCAACAAATAAATGACTTAACATCACACCTCAAAGCATTAGAAAAAGAAGAACAGATCAACACCAAGAGCAGTAGAAGACAGGAAATAATTAAAATTAGAGCAGAAATTAATGAAATTGAGACTAAGGAAACAATTCAAAGAATTGACAAAACTAAAAGTTGGTTCTTTGAAAAAAAATAAACAAAATTGACAGACACTTAGCAATGCTAATGAAAAGAAGAGAAAAAATTCAAATTACTAACATTCGTGATGAAAAAAGGAATATTACAACAAACACCTGAGATATACAGAAGATAATTAGAAATTACTTTTAAAACTTGTTATCTAATAAAATAGAAAATATTGAAAGCATTGACAGATTTCTAGAGTCATGTGATTTGCCTAAACTAGAACTGGAGGCTATACACAATTTAAACAGATTGATTACAAGCGAAGAAATAGAAGTCATCATCAAAAAGCTACCAACAAGGAAAAGTCCAGGTCCTGATGGGTTTACAGCCAAGTTCTATAAGACTTTCAAAGAAGATCTAATACCAGTGCTCTTCAAACTATTTCAAGAAATAGAAAAAGAGGGAGCTCTTCCAGACTCTTTCTATGAGGTCAATATTACATTAATTCTAAACCCAGGAAAATACACATCCACAAAAGAAAACTTCAGGCCAATATCTTTAATGAACATAGATGCAAAAATCCTCAACAAAATTCTGGCAAATCAGATACAAAACATATCAAAAAGATATCAAAAAGAGTAAACCACGATCAAGTGGGGTTTACTCCAGGGATGCAAGGTTGGTTCAACATTCAGAAATCAATAAACATCACATCAATAGACTTAAAGATAAAAATCATATGATCATCTCAATAGATGCAAAAAAAGCATTTGACAAAATACAATACCCCTTTATGTTCAAAACACTGGAAAACCTAGGAATATCAGGAACATATCTCAACATTATAAAATCTATCTTTGCAAGGCCCCAAGCTAACATTATCTTAAATGGAGAAAAATTGAAAGCATTCCCTCTAAAAACTGGAACAAGACAGGGATGCCCCCTTTCACCACTGCTATTTAACATAGTACTTGAAACTCTGGCCATAGCAATTAGACAGATGAAAGAAATTAAAGGGATCCAGATAAGAAAAGAAGAGCTCAAATTAGCACTATTTGCTGATGACATGATAATATACCTAGAAGACCCACAAAACTCTACCAGAAAACTTTTTACAACTAGTAAATGAATTCGGCAAAGTAGCAGGATACAAAATCAATACCCATATGTCAAAGGCATTTTTGTACAACAGTGACAAAGCCTCTGAAAGGGAAATGATGAAAACTACTCCATATACAATAGCATCAAAAAAAAAAAAAAAAAAAAAAAAAAAAAAAAAAAAACCTGGGAATCAACTTAACAAAAGAGGTGAAAGACCTCTATAACGAAAACTATAGAACACTAAAGAATGAAATCATAGAGGACCTCAGAAGATAGAAAGACCTACCTTTTTCTTGATTAGGTAGAATTAATATTGTCAGAATGTCCATACTACCAAAAGTATAATACAGATTTAATGCAATTCCAATCAAAATCCCAATGACATTTCTCAAAGAAATAGAAAAAGCTGTCATGAAATTCATCTGGAAAAATAAGAGACCCAGAATAGCCAAAGCAATCCTGAGCAAGAAAATTGAAGCAGGTGGCATCACCATACCAGACTTTAAATTATACTATAGAGCAATAGTAACAAAAACAGCATGGTATTGGCACCAAAATAGACTGGTGGACCAATGGTACAGAATTGAGGACACAGAGACTAATACATATAATTTCAGCTATGTTATATTAGATAAAGGCACCAAAAATGTACAGTGGAGAAAGGATAGCCTCTTCAATAAATGGTGCTGGGAAAACTGGAAATCCATATGCAACAAAATGAAATTAAACCCGTATCTCCATGCACAAAATTCAATTCAAAGTGGATCATTTTTTTAGTTTGAAACTCTGCTCCTTCTTCAACTCCGATCACTCTTAAGTTTGGTCTTTTTTATGTTGTCCCATAATTCTTGAATGCTCTGTTCTTGATTTCTTACGACTTTTGCCATGTAATCTAGATTTTTCTCCATGGTATATATTTTGTCTTCATTATCAGAGGTTTTTTTCCTTCCAAGTGGTCCAATCTGTTGGTGATGGTTTCAATTGAGCATTTAGTTTGATTCATTTCTTTTTTCATTTCCAGAATTTCTGTTTGGTTTCTCTTTAGAATCTCTATCTCCCTATTGAAGTAATTTTTTGCTTCCTGTCTTTGTTTTTCGAGTTCTTTGTCAAAATGCTCTTTTACCATCTCTATTTGCTTTCTTATCTCATTTTTGAGTTCATTCTTAAGATCCATAAACATTTGGAATATGTAATTTCTAAATTCCATCTCTGGCATTTGACCAACTGTGCTTGCCATGGAATCTACTGAGGGGGTATGTTGATTTGTTTCATTCACTTTCTTCCCTTGTTTCTTTATAATGCTTGTGTATCTATTCTTCTAGTACTGTGGGACCTTGACTATTTCAATTTCACCTTATAGCCTTATGTTGCTCCTGTGGTACAATGCTGTCAGATCCCCTTATAAATACTTTACACTTTAAGATCTAATACTTTCTATTCAGCTAATCCCAGTTTGATCCCAGTGTACAGATTTGGTTAACTTAGGTATTGTTTCCAATTTACTCTGTATGATTATGTTGGGGTTTTCAGTTTCAGTATTGGACACAGAGATGATATGTTTAGGAAGAGGGAAGTGAGGTTATTGAGATGTTCTTTCTTAGGAAGTATGAAAATATAATTCTATGGAAGTAATTTAATATCATCAGATGGGAGAGGAAAGAGAATGGAGTGAACGATTTAGAGGGAAGACCAAATTATATATAAACCAAACTTATGTATCCTTTGGGAGAAGAAAAAAAAAGATGGAAAAGAAAAAATAAAAAGGAACAATAAAAGATAACAAAGAAATAAGAATTAGTGTAAGAGAGAGGAGAGAGAATGTGAGTCAGGAAAATAGAGTGTAAACTATATATAACACCACTTTGCTGTATAATTCAATTGCTCCAGATCTAGAAATCCCCATTTCTGCATATAACTTGTTTTCGCCTCTGATGAGTACGGTACGCAATGACAAGGTGTTAATAGAGAAGGTGAGGGAAGAAGAGACAATAGTGAGAAGGGAAGAAAAAAAAGAGGAACACATACAAATAAACACACTATCAAAGAGAACAAAAACAAAACAAACAAAAACCAAAAAACAAAAACCTTGAAAAACAAAACAAAACAAAAAAACAGAGTTGAACCCAGGCACAAGTCTCAAACAGGACTCTGGGAAGCCCTTCTTTTTTCCCTTCCAGTTTCAGCCAGTTGTCCCAGATCACGCCCAGGCAGTCACAGAGCACCAATTAGTGGAGTCAAGTCTGCACCTTTGGCCAGCAGCAGAATGGCACAGCGGAAAAGTGGCTGGTGGGGGTGGGGGTTGTCAGTACGTGAATGAACCAGGAAATGGTTCATCCAAAAGGTGCGCATTTCCCACGCCCCCAGTTATAGCTCTCTGGGTTGCTGTGCTGGCCTCAGACAGGTCCTCCCATGCTGGCTGCCTGTGTCTCATCCAGGTGTGTGCTGTTCTCTGAGCCCTGGCCGGATCCTTGGATGCCTGCAGCTGCTTTTCTTCCTTCCTTGTTTCTTTGTCCCCGTCAGCTGGGGCTTTCCTCCAAGATGGCGGCGCTTTCCCCAGTCTCAACAGCACTACCTTAGACCTGTGTGTCACTCCGAAGCCTGCAGGTCCCTTTCGGCAATTTGCGTGAAAGAAGTCTATGAGGACGCTGCTTGCTGCTCGCGTCTAGCTTCCCCTTTATTCTTCTGCGCTGCTCGATTTTAAAGCCTTAATCCGTACTTCCCTTACTGCAATGTTACCACAGCAGCTGCGCCACTAATGCTTGTTCGGTTTGTGGGCCGCTTGCACTGGACCCCATGCGTTGGGGGTCTGGAGTTTGTTGTATTTTACCATCCAGATAAGCACGGATGTCTCAGCTCCCTCTCAGTTGCAGGAGTATTGCTAGGGACATGTTCAACCTTTTCACTAAGCCTCTTTTAGTGACAGTCTCTCGAGAGCATCTCTCTGCTGTCCGCCATCTTTCCTCCTCCCACTTTGATTTGAGTTTTGTGAAGGTTGAGGAATAAGGATTAAATTTCATTCTACTACATATGTATTTTCAGTTTTTCCAGCACCATTTGTTGAAGAGGCTATCTTCTCTCCAATGGATATTTATGGCACTTTTGTCTAGATGAGATAACTATTTATGTGAGTTTGTCTCTGTGTTTTCTATTCTGTTTCATTGGTCTTCATGTCTATTTTGGTGCCAAACTGTACTTTTTGACTATTGCTCTGTAGTATAATTTAAGTTCTGGTATTGGGATACCTTGTGCTTAACTTTTTTCACTGAGGATTGCTTTGGCTACTTTGGGCCTCTTACTTTCCCAAATGAATTTCATGACTACTTTTCTATTTCTATGAAGAACGTCATTGGACTCATAATAGGAATTGCATTAAACCTGTATAGCGCTTTTGGTAGTTTAGACCTTTTAATATTAATTATGCCTATCCAATAATATGGGAGATCTTTCCATTTTCTGTGTTCTTTAGTTTTCATCGTAGAGGTCTTTTACCCCTTCCGTTAGATTGATGCCCAGGTATTTTATTGTTTTTAAGGCTATTGTGAATAGGATTCATCATTGGTAAAAAACAATACAATTGATTTATGGGTGTTAATTTATGTCCTGCTACTTTGCTGAATTCATTTATGAGTTCTAGAAGTTTTCTGGTGGAGTTTTTTGGGTCTTCTAAATACAGGATCCTGTTGTTGGCAAATAGGGATAGTTTGAGTTATTCTTTTTCTGTTTGTATCCCTTTAATTTCTTTCTTTTGTATAATTGCTCTGGCTAGGGTTTCGACAGTGATGTTGAATAGAAGTGGTGAAAGAGGGCATCCCTGTCTTGCTCCAGTTTTTAGGGGGAATGCTTTCAGTTTTCCTGTATTTAGAATGATGTTGGCTTTTGATTTAACTTATATAGCTTTTACAATGTTATGGTATGTTCCTACTATCATGAACATGATATGAATGCTGTATTTAGTCAAATGCCTTTTCTGTATCAATTGAAATAATCATATCATTCTTGTCTTCATGTCTAAATAGATGTGGTGAATTACATTTATGGATTTCTACATATTGAGCCAACCTGGGACCATTAGAATGAAACATACCTGTTCATGGTGCATTACCTTTTTAATGTTTTTTTTTTTTTTTTTTTTTTTTTTTTTTTTTTTGTGTGGTGTGTGTGTGTGATTTGCCAACATTTTATTAAAATTTTTCATGTATGTTTATCAGGGATATTGGTCTGAAGTTTTCTTTCCTTGATGTGTCTTTGGTTTTGGTATCAGTGTGATACTAGCCTCATAGAATGAATTTGGAAAGGTTCCCTTCTTTTCTATTTCATGGGATACTTTGAGGAGGATTGGTATTAGTTTTTCTTTGATGTTCTGGTAGAACTTGGCTGAAAATCCATCTAGTCTTGACTTTTCTTTGTTGGTAGACTTTTGATGGCATCTTCAGTTCATTGCTTGAAATTGATCTGCTTAAATTTTCTATGTCCTTGTATGAAGACATGAATGGTGTGACTCTACTTTGTGTACAACCAGAGACATGAAAAATTGTGCTCTTTACGTGAACTATGAATTGAAATGCATTCTTCTGTCATAAATAACAAATTAGAATAAAAAAATAAGAAGAAAATTTTTTCTATGTCCTCCTGGTTTGATTTTGGTAGTTCATATGTCTTGAAATTTGACAATGTCTTCAACATTTTCTATTTTGTTGAATTATAAGTTTTCAAAATGGTTTCTGATTATCATCTGTATTTCAGTGGTATCTGTGGTGAGATTTCCTTATTTATCACAAATTTTAGAAATTTAAGTTTTTTCCCCTCTTTCTCTTGGTTAGCATGGCTAAGTGTTTGTCAATTTTATTTATTTTTCCAAAGAACCAACATTATGTTTCACTGATTTTTTTTTCTTTTGTTTGAATTGCATTCATTTTGGCTCTCATTTTAATTATTTCCTGTTTTCTACTGCCTTTGGTGTTTTTTGTCTTCTTTTTTCTAGGCCTTTAGATGTAATATTAAGTTATTTATTTGTTGACTTTTCATTCTTTTAACAAATGATCTCAATGCTGTGAACTTTTCTCTTAGAACCGCCTTTATGATGTCCCAGAGATTTTGATATGTTGTGTCACTATTCTCATTTACCTTCTAAGTGTTTTTTATTATTTCATGCCTGATTTCTTCTACTATCTATTGAACATTAAATAATGTATTATTTAGTTTTCAGGTGTTAGAGTAGCATCTTTTTTTTATTAAATTGTTAATTTCTGATTTCATTCTATTATGATTTGATAGAATAGAAGGTAGTTATCTCTGTTTTTTTTTTTTTCTATTTGCTATAGTTGCTTTGTGGCCTAAGATGTGGTCTATTTTAGAAAACAATATGAGTGTTGCTGAGAAGAAAGTACATTCAGTCATTGATGGATAAAATATTTATGTACATCTCTTAAATCCAAATTATTAATTGTACTTTTTAGTTCTATCCCTTCTTTATGTAGTTTGTGTTTGGAGGATTTGTCCAGTGATGAGAGAAGTGTTGTGAAGTCTCTCACTATTATTGTGTTGTCATCTGTTGATTCTTGAAATTAAGAAGGGTTTGTTTGATGTATGTAGATGCTCCACTGTTTGGGGCATAAATATTTACATTTGTTATGTCTTATGGATGCATAATTCCTTTAAGCAGTAGGAAAAAACCTTCTTTGTCCCTTCTGATTAACTTTGGTTTAAAGTCCACTTTATCTGATATGTGGATAAAAACCCCTGCTTGTTTACAGAATCCATGTGAATGATATGTTTTTTTCCCCCATCATTTTACCTTCACACTCTGCCTATGAGGTGAGTCTTTTTGAGACAGCATATTGTTGGGTCTTGGTTTTTAATCTAATCTGCCATTCTGTGTCTTTTGATTTATGAGTTTAGGCTGTTTACATTTAATGTTATTGAGAAATGATTTTTATTCCCTGACATTTTGATTTTTTTTCTGGTTTTTAATTTGAATTAGTTTCTCCTTTTGTTGACTTTTCTTCTAATGTAGTTCTTCCCATTGCTGGTTTTCGATTTTATTTTTCATTTCTTCTTCATGAAATATTTTAGTGAATATGTTTTGTAGTAGAGGCTTTCAAGTTGTGAATTTTTTTAACTTTTGTTTATATGGAAATTTTTTATTTCATCATCAAATATAAAGCTTAATTTTACTGGGCATGGTATTCTTGGTTGCCATCTATTTTCTTTCAGAGCTTGGTATATATTATCCCATGACCTCCTAACTTTGAGGGTCTGAGTTGAGAAATCAGCTGAGATCTGTGTTGTTTTCCCTCTAATTGTAACCTCCTGTTTCCCTCTAGCAGCCTTTAAAATTCTTTCCTTATTTTTTATGTTGGGCATTTTCATAATAATGTGCCTTGGTATAGGTCTGTTGTAATTTTGTATATTTGGAGTCCTATAAGCCTCCCGTATTTGATTTTATGTTTCATTTTTAAGGTTTGGGACACTTTCTGATATTATTGCATGAAAAGATTGTACATTACTTTAGTTTGTATTTCTGAGCCTTCATCTATTCTGATAAATCTTAAATTTGGTCTTTTCATGTTATCCCATATTTCTTGAAAGTTCTGTTCTTGGTCTTTTAATGTCTTTCGCCATAGTCACCTTTATGTTCATTATTATATATTTTGTCTTCATTGCCTGCAACTCTGTCTTCCAGTGGTCTAATATGCTTTCTATTAAGGTTTTAATTTGGTTTATTGATTCCTTCATTTCAAGAATTTATGGTTGGTTCTTCTTCAAGATTTCTATCTCCTTATCAATGTGATCTTTCACTTAGTGGATTTTCTGATTTCATTCCTTACAATGTCTTTTACCTTGCAGATTAGTTTTAACTATGAACTTTCTAAATTCCTTCTCTGACATTTCCTCACTGTTATATCATTGGATTCTGTTAAGGAGGCATTTTTGGGGGGTTTGTTCCCTTGCTTTTTCATACAGTTTATATGTCTACCTATTCATTAATAAGAATCTGAAGTGGTAGGACTTCTACACTATGAATTTATAGTGTCCCTGAAGGTTTCTAGTACCTCATGGTTTAGGAGGAGACAAATAATAACAACCAATACAAACAATATACAGCTTTAAACTAAATACTCAGTTCTTTTTTTTGATATCTGTGATGTTAATTGGCCCTATAAGCAGAAATAGTATGGTAAGCAATTGCCAGTAGTAAAAACAAGTAAGATTATCAAAGTTTTGCTATCTGGGGGAATTCAGGAGAGATGTAGGATGTGATGACTGTGAGGGAGGTAGAGACAGAATAGAAGAAAAAATTAAAGGAAGAGTGAAAGAGAACAATAGAATCTGGGTCACCGAGAAGCTACTTATCTACTTTCCTGGTCTCACACCACAGAGCTGCTTGGAAAACATCCTTCTCTACTATCTTTGTCTCTCCCCATCATGACTTCTAAGAACAATTTATTTTTTAAGGAACTCAGGTTTTTGTGATATATCTTAAAAATATTTTCCTGTATTTATATACTTTGACTGTTTTTTTTGCTACTTTTTAGCACATGGAAATTTTCTTTTTTTTAATTTATTTTTTAGTAGTAGTTGGACACAATACCTTTATTTTATTTATTTATTTTTACATGGTGTTGAGGATCGAACCCAGGGGGCCGCGCACGTGCTTGCTAGCTGAGTGCTCTACTGCTGAGCCACAACCCCAGCTTGGAAGTTGAATCTATCAGTTTTTTTCTCTTTGGCTGCCAGTTTTTGTATCATGCTAGAAAAGCCTCACTCATTCCATGATTATTTTTTTAAAAAAAGTTTGAAAATCCTTGTGTTTTTTTCTGTTATAAAATCTTTTCTTGGGACACTTGTGTGGAGCCCAGGCAGGCCCAGGATAGGACCGCTGACACCCGCACAGCCTATGCAGGCCCAGGGCAGCCTGGGTGCAGACCTATGGTGGAGTCTTCCCTGAGGTTCCCTATTTACCAAGGCTGTCCTCCACCCTGCCTGCCCGCCTCCATCTTGGAACACTGCAGCCATTGCTATAGCCCTGCTCACATGGGAGCTTCTGCCTTCTGACAACTGACAGGGCCTAGAAGCATCTGCCTGCTGCAGCATCATGTGCCACAATGCTGCATCTCTGAACAGGTGGCCGAACACCATTTGATGCCCTGCCCTTTCAGCCCCATCTCTAAAAGTGGTCACCTCCATCTTGGGACACCTCTATTTTGGGACACCTCTACCACCATCTCAGGTTACCTCCGCAGCTGCTATCACCATCTTCACTTGTGGCAGCTTGCATCTTGGGACACCAGTTTGGGACTGGAAGCCCAACACCAAGATGAGACATCAGTAACCTGCAGGAACACTATAAGATTATAGGGTAGAAACTGTATCACCTTGAGTTCTGTCCACACCAAACTGCATGGGATCTAGGCTCAGAGTGGGCCTGGGTTTATCCTGCCACTGGCAAACACCTGTCAAGCTCAGGCTCTGCCATAGGACTGCCTCTTCTGACCAGCAGACCACCGCGGGAGCTCAGACTCTGCCAGTTCTGCCTACAACAACCTGCATGGCACTCAGGCCTAGGGTAGGTCCAGAATCTGCCACCCCACCCCCACCTGGGAGCACAAGCCTAACTCACTTCCATCTTGAGACACAGCAGACATAGCCATAGCCTTCCCTACACAGTAGCCCCTACCTTTTGACAACAGAAAGGGCCTAAAAGCAGCTGCATCTCAGAGCAGGCATCCCAAAGACAGTGTAAGTCCCCCCCTTTCAGCCTCATCTCTGGAAGACATTGCATCCATCTTGGGGCACCTTCACTGTTATCTCGAGTTACCTCCACTATTGCTATCACCACCTTTAGTTGCAGTAGCATACATTGAGGGACACCTGCAGGGTCTGAATGCCCAACATTAAGGTGAGGCACAATCTGCATTGATACTACAAGAATATAGGGTAGAAACTGTAATATCTCAGATCCACACTGCAAGAAAGGAGGACAAATAGATAACATGAAAAAACAAGGGAGGAAAGTGCCCCAAACAAACCAGGATACAACAATAACAGTACCCATGCACAATGAAGTTGATGAAATGTCAGAGAAGGAGTTCAGAAGGTTCATATCATTTTAACTAAATTAAAATGATCTGTGAATTAAAGAATGACCTAAATGAGCAAATATAGGCAAAAATTGATCACTACAATAAAGATATAAGAGAGCAAATACAAGTAGCAAAAGAGTACTTCAAAAAAGAGATAGAGACTCTGAAAAAAAACCAAAACAGTCAGTAATCCTAGAAAATAAGGAAACAATAAACCAAATAAAAAACACAATATGGGGCTGGGGTGGTGGCTCAGTGGCAAAGCGCTCGCCTGGACGTGCGCGGCCCGGGTTCGATCCTCAGCACCACGTAAACATAAATGCATTGCATTGTGTACAACTAAAGTAAATAAATAAATATTAAAAAAAATACACAATAGAAAGTATCACCATCAGACTAGATCAATTGGAAGAAAGAATGTCAGATAATGAAGACAAAGTATACTATCTGGAAAATGAAATTGACCACACGGTGAAGATAGAAACTATGAACAGAACATCCAAGAATTATGGGACAGCATCAAAAGACCAAATCTAAGAGTAATTGGGATAGAGGAAGGCACAGAGTTTCAAACCAAAGGAATGCACAATCTCTTCAATGAGATAATATTAGAAAATTTCCCAAGCATGAAGAATGAATTGGAAAACCAAATACAAGAGGCTTACAGGACACCAAATGTACAAAATACAACAGATCTACACCAAGGCACATTATGATGAAAATGCCTAGCATACAGAATAAGGACAGATTCTTAAGGCTGTAAGAGAGAGAGGAATCAGATCACATATGGGGGAGACCAGTTCGTATAATGGCAGATTTTTCAACCCAGACACTCAAAGCCAGGAGATCATGGAACAACATATACCAAGCTCTGAAAGAAAATGGATGCCAACCAAGAATCTTATATCCAGCAAAATTAAGCTTTAGATTTGATGATGAAATAATAACCTTCCATGATAAACAAAAGTTAAAAGAATTTACAACTGGAAAACTAGCACTACAGAATATCCTCTGCAAAATATTCCACGAAGAGGAAATGAAAAACAATGATGAAAATCAGCAGAGGGAGGTATTACACTAAAGGAAAAACTAATCAGAGGAGAAACCATGTCAAGTTAAATACCAAAAATAAACAAAAATGGCTGGGAATACATATCATGTCTCAATAATAATCCTGAATGTTAATGTGCCGGGGTCCAGCCCCAGTAGGGTCGGGGGTCTTCCTGGTCCAGGGGATGTGATGGGGTAAACAGCGTCGGCGATGGATGGACAACAACCACACAGACTCAAAGGCCGGTGTAGAAGGCTGACAAGTTTATTGAGTTCACACACAGTTTTTATACATTTTTTAAGGTATAACATGCCAAGAATGTAGTTAACATAAAACCCATAGAATTCCTGGTACAGAACAGGCTTACTGGAAAAAGTGATTGAATGAGACAATAACATCCCCTACTATTGTTCTGATTTAATATCTAAGCTATGAACGTAATCAGCAAAGTTGATCTTAAGTTTCTATTTCGTCATAGTGCTTAGCTCTTATATTTCATAATAGTAAGCATATTAGACCTTATGACTCTACTCTTCCCTAAGTTAAACTTTTAAGTTCGGGTTAGTCAAGAGGGCAGTGATCTCAGTGGTTGCTATGGCAAATTTCCTTGTAGATAATTGCCATATTGTTTAGTAAAGTAAATCTTATTAAAGCAGGATCACAAGCACCAGAATCTAACATTTAACTTATGCCTATGAATACTTTTACCCCTCCACCATATAACATTTCCTGATTCTGGATCTAACTAACCCATGGGACACAAGAGAGGGTCTCTGTAGTAGGAAGCACTATAATTTTATTCTGTTTCTGATTACTAACAGTGAGACTATGTACTTTTTGCAAACTCATGACTGGAGAAACAGGTGGCTCTGTGACTGTTCTCACATATAACAATAGATGTTTATAACAATCACCCCAGGAAGAAAACACATCACACGGTGGCAGGAAATTATTTACTATTTGTGGTAGGGAAGGGGCTATGGTTTCCTATATTTTATTAATATTTTCAGAAAATGCTGTAGTATTCCCCTCACCCCCAGCAATCACCACTAGAAAATAGTATGAATATTATATTATTAGGAAAATAGTGCAAAAAAGGCACCAGAGCCCAGAGGCATACATCTGGCATTATCTCGAGATGATGAGACCTTGCAAACATCATTCTCCCAGTGGATCCTTGTCAAACACTGGTTGGATTGCCAGGCGCCCTCGCATTAATGGCCTAAACTCACCAATCAAATGACATAGACTAGCAGATTGGATTAAAAAAAAAAAAAAAAGACCAAACAATATGCTGCCTCCAAGAGACTCATCTCATAGGAAACTACATCCACAGGCTGAAGATGAAAGGTTGGGAGAAATCCTACCACTCACATGGACTGCGGAAGCAAGCAGGGGTTTCTATCCTCTTGTCAAATAAAGTAGACTTCAAGCTAACATTAATCAAAAGGGATAAAGAAGGAGACTACACACTGCTCAAGGGAACCATACACCAACAAGACTTAATAATTATAAATATATATGCCCCAAATAATGGAGCATCTACATTCATCAAACATACTCTTCTCAAGTTCAAGAGTCAAATAGACCACAACACAAAAATTTTGGGTGACTTTAACACACCTCTTTCACCAATGGATAGATCTTTCAAACAAAAGCTGAACAAAGAAACTATAGAGCTCAAAAATACAATCAATAACTTAGACTTAAATGACTTATATAGAATATTTCATCTTTCAATGAGTGAATACACTTTCTTTTCAGCAGCACATGGATCATTCTCTAAAACAGACCATATACTATGACACAAAGCAACTCTTAGCAAATATAAAAAATATATATAAACTACCCTACATTCTATCAGACCATAATGGAATGAAATTAGAAATGAATGATAAAATAAGAAATAAAAGCTTCTTCAGCACCCGGAGACTAAATAATATGCTACTGAATGAACAATGGGTTTCAGAAGATATCAAGGATGAGATTAAAAAATTCTTAGAGGTGAATGAGAACACAGACAAAACATATTGAAATCTCTGGGACACTATGAAGGCAATTCTGAGAGGAAAGTTCATTGCATTGAGTTCATTCTTCAAAAGAAGAAAAAGTCAACAAATAAATAATTTAACATTACATCTCAAAGTCCTAGGAAAAGAAGAACAATCCAACACCAAAAGCAGTAGAAGACAGGAAAAAATTAAAATCAGAGCTGAAATCAATGAAATTGAAACAAAAGAAACAATTGAAAAAATTGACAAAACAAAAAGTTGGTTCTTTGAAAAAATAAATAAAATTGATAGACCCTTAGCCAGGGTAACAATGAGCAGGAGAGAGAAAACTCAAATTACTAACGTACATGATGAAAAAGGAAATATCAGAACAGATACTACAGAAATACAGAAGATAATTAGAAATTATTTTGAAAACTTTTACTCCAAGAAAATATAAAATATTGAAGGCATTGACAAATTTCTAGAGTCGTGTGATTTGCCCAAATTGAATCACGTTGATATATACAATTTAAACAGATCAATTTCAAGAGGTGAAATAGAAGATGCCATCAGAAGCCTACTGACCAAGAAAAGCCCAGGAACCAGATAGATATACAGCCGAGTTCTACAAGACCTTTAAAGAAGAACTAATACCAATACTCTTCAATTTATTTCAGGAAATAGAAAGAGGGAGCACTTCCAAACTCATTCTATGAGGCCAATATCACCCTGATCCTAAAATCAGGCAAGGACACATCAAAGAAAGAAAACTTCAGACCAATATCTCTAATAAACATAGGTGCAAAAATTCTCAATAAAATTCTGGCAAATCAAACACAAAACCATATCAAAAAGATAGTGCACCATGATCAAGTGGGGTTCATTCTAGGGATGCAAGATTCAACATACAGAAATCAATAAATGTAATTCATCATATCAATAGACTTAAAAATAAGAACCACATTATTATCTCAATAGATGCAGAAAAAATTATTTGACGAAACACAGCACCCCTTCATGTTCAAAACACTAGAAAAACTAGGGAAAACAGGAACATATCTCAACATTGTAAAAGCTATCTATGCTAAGCCCCAGGCCAACATCATTCTAAATGGAGAAAAATTGAAAGCATTCCGTCTAAAAACTACAACAAGACAGGGATGTCCTCTTTTACCACTTCTATTTAACATAGTTCTTGAAACACTGGCCCGAGCAATAATACAGATGAAAGAAATTAAAGGGATACAGATAGGTAAAGAAGAACTCAAATTATCACTATTCGCTGATGATATGATTCTATACCTAGAAGACCCAAAAAATTCTACCAGTAAACTTCTATAACTCTTAAATGAATTCAGCAAAGTAGCAGGATACAAAATCAACACCCATAAATCAAAGGCATTTTTATATATTAGTGACAAATCCTCTGAAAGGGAAACGAGGAAAACTACCCCATTTATAATAGCAACAAAAAACAAAAACAAAAACAATAACTTGGGAATCAACTTAATAAAAGACATGAAAGACCTCTATAATGAAAACTATAGAACACTAAAGAAAGAAATTAAAGAAGACCTTAGAAGATGGAAAGATTTACCCTGTTCATGGATAGGCAGAATTAACATTGTCAAAATGACTATACTACCAAAAGCACTATGCAGATTTAATGCAATTTCAATCAAAATCCCAATGACATTCCTTATAGAAATAGAAAAAACAGTCATGAAATTCATCTGGACAATTAAGAGACCCAAATAGCCAAAGGAATCCTTAGCAAGAAGAGTGAAGCAGGTGGCAGCAATATATCAGACATTAAATTATACTACAGGGCAACAGTAACAAAAACAGCATGGTATTGGCACCAAAATAGACTTGTAGACCAGTGATACAGAATAGAGGACACAGAGACTAACACACATAATTACAGTTATATTAGACAAAGGCACCAAAAATGTGCACTGGAGAAAAGATAGCCTCTTCAACAAACGGTACTGGGAAAACTGGAAATCTACATGTAACAAAATGAAATTAAACCTCTATCTCTCACCATGCACAAAACTCAAAGTGGATCAAGGACCTAGAATTTTGACCAGAGACACGGCGCCTATTAGAAGAAAAAGTAGGCCCTAATCATGTTGGATTAAGCCCCATTTTCCTTAATAAAACTCCTATAGCGCACAAATTAATATCAAGAATCAGTAAATGGGATAGATTCAAACTGAAAAGCTTCTTCTCAGCAAAAGAAACAATCAGTGCGGTGAATAGAGAGCCTACTAATTGGTAACAAATTTTTACTAACACACATGTCAGATAGAGCACTAATCTCTAGAATATATAAAGAACTAAAAAATCTTAACACCAAAAAAAAAAAAAATAAATAACCCAATCAATAAATTGGCCAAGAAACTGAGCAGATACTTCTCAGAAGAAGATATATACAATCAATCAACAAATATATGAAAAGATATTTAACATCTCTTGCAATTAGAGAAATGCAAATCAAAACCACTCTAAGATTCCATTTCACTGCAGTCAGAATGGCAGCTATTAAGAATACAAACAACATTAAATGTTGGCAAGGATGTGGGGAAAAACACACACTCATTCATTGCTGGTGGGCCTGCAAAATGGTGCAGCCAATATGGAAAGCAGTATGGAGATTCCTTGGAAAACTGGGATTAGAACCACTTTATGACCCAGCTATCCCACCCCTTGGTCTTTACCCAAAGGTCTTAAAAACAGCATACTATAGGGATACAGCCACATCAATGTTTATAGCAGCACAATTCACAATAGCTAAACTGTAGAACCAATCTAGATGCCCTTCGGTAGATGAATGGATAGAGAAAATGTGGTAAATATACACAATGGAATATTACTCAGCAATAAAAGAGAATAAAATAATGTCATTCTCAGGTAAATGGATGAAGTTGGAGAATATAATGCTAAGTGAAATTAGCCAATCCCCCAAATCCAAATGCCAAATGTTTTCTCTGATATAAGGCTGATTCACAGTGGGATTGGGATAGAGAGCATAGGAGGATTAGAGGAACACTAGAAAGGCTAATGGGGAGGGAGGGGATGAGGGGGCAAGAGGATTAAAAAAAAAGATGGTAGAATGAGATGGATATCATTACCCTAAGTGCATGTATGAAGACATGAATGGTGACTATACTTTGTATACCATCAGAGAGATGTAAAAATGTGCTCTATATGTGTAATATGAATTGTAACATATAACAATTGTAATATTTAACAATGTGTAACAATGAATTGTCATATATAACAACTTAGAATAAAAGAAAAAATAAACTAATAAAAAAGAATAAATATTACATGTAGTTAAGATTAAAAAAAAAAAAAGGAGGATACTGGATCATTGCTGATGTCAGAAGCCCTTGGTTTGTTTCCCTTCACAATTTCTGCTGAGGAAAATAAAACTCCTATTTGGTTAAAAATAAAATCTTTTCTTTTTTCTTTGTATTTTATAGTACTGCAGATTGAACCCAGGGATGTTCTATCACCAAGCTACATCCCCACCCCTTTTAACTTTTTCTTTCGAGACAGGGTCTCACTAAGTTTCAGGCTGGCCTTGATCTTGCTTTCCTCATTCCTCAGCCTCCTGTATTGCTGGGATTATAGGCCTGTGCCACTGTATCTGGCTAAAATTTTATTTTTATATTTAAATCTGAATTCAATTTCAGAGCTTTTTTTTTTTTTTAAAGTATGAATGGCAATGTAGGTTAGTCAATTCTTAAAGATATAAAATAAAGTATAGGAGTTTGAAAGACTCATGTCAAATAATGCAGTAAATATGGAGTGGATCAAGTTACATGAAATTTTATACAGATTACAGAGTTTATCTGTAGCATCGAACATTTTATAAAATAATTCTGCTGAAGTTTTAGCATCTTAGAATATCTGATAAATGTTTATTTTAGAAATCAAACTTTATAAGCACAACTTCCATTTTAAATTCATTGTGTAGAAGATACCTTAGATGTTAAATGAGTAATTTTATAGTATTATCTGAGTTAAGTAATTACAGTGGTTTTTGTTTTGGTGCCTAAAATATACCTATAAAATATTTTAAGCTGCTCTTTCAATTTTGCAATTTATTTTGAGTGTCATGTTAAAACATGTTTAGTAACAGTTCTTTTTTAAATTTTTAAATTTTTTAAATTTATAATAGTAGTATGTATTACAATTCATAGTGCACATATATAGCATCTTTTTACATACAACTGTTTGTATACAAAGTATATTCGTACGATTCAGGTCTTCAATCATGCATTTAGGATAATGATATCCATTCAACCACCTTTTCTTTTTTATTTTATTTTTATCCCCCTCCCTCCCCTCTTGCTCCATCTCTTCCCCTCCCTTCCCTTTGACCATTCTAGTGTTCCTTTAATCCTCCTATGTACCCCCATCCAACAACATTGTGAACTAGCCTCCTTATATCAGAGAAAACATTCGGTATTTGGATTTTTGAGATTGACTAATTTCACTTAGCATTATATTCTCCAACTTCATCCATTTACCTGCAAATGCCATTATTTTATTCTCTTTTATTGTTGAGTAAAATTCCATTTTGTATATATACCACATTTTCTTTATCCACTCATCTACTGAGGGACATCTAGGTTGGTTCCGAGACAATACGCCTAATAGAAGAAAAAGTAAGCTCCAATTTCCAACATGTCGGATTAGGCCCCAAGTTCCTTAATAAGAATCCTGTAGCTCAAGAATTAATACCAAGAATTAATGAATGGGATAGATTTAAACTAAAAAGCTTCTTCTCAGCAAAAGAAATAATCAGTGAGGTTGAATAGAGAGCCAATTAGTTGGGAACAAATATTTAATACATGTATATCGTTTAGAGCACTACTTTCTAGAATATATAAAGAACTCAAAAAACTTAACACCAAAAAAACAAATAACCCAATTAATGAATGGGCTAAGGAATTGAAAAGACACTTCTCAGAAGAAAATACACAATTAATCAACAGATACATGAAAAAATGCTCAACATCGCTGGCAATTAGAGAAATGCAAATCAAAACAACTCTAAGATTTCATTTCACTCCAGTCAGAATGGCAGCTATCAAGAACACAAACAACAATAAATGTTGGAGAGGATGTGGGGAAAAAGGCACACTCATACATTGCTGGTGGGACTGCAAAATGGTGCAACTGTTATGGAAAGCAGTATGGAGATTTCTTGGAAAACTGGGAATGGAACCACCCTATGACCCAACCATCCCACTCCTGGGTCTATCCCCTAAGGACTTAAAAACAGCATATTACAGTGACACAGCCACTTCAATGTTTATAGCAGCACAAGTTACAATAGCTAGGTTGTGGAACCAACCTAGTAACACTTCTTTATTTTAACTTCAGCCCATCGTTCACAAACTTTGACTACTTTGCTTTTGTAATTGCTAATACATTTCCTCTGATGTCCGCATCACAGAATTTTGTGACAGCATCATTTATTGTGTTTTCTTTTTTCCCCCTGTAATCTGAGAAAAGGTTTCTGACATAGATTAAGATATTTGGAAAAGAGTTGTCACTGAAAATGAAAAAAGAGGCAATACAACAAAGAAATATCAATTTTTAGAGATACCATCAATTTTCTGAGAACAGATTGTAGAAATTTCTCTATTTGTGAAATAAAATGGAAAAATTCCTTTGAGTTTCATTTCCACCCACATTGAATGTTCTACCTGTTGCCTAAAAAAGGATGTTGCTACTTTCTTACATGTAATGCCAATTATATTTCTTTGCCTATGAGTCTGCTAGTTAAATGTAATATTTTAATGAATACAAGAATGAAATCTGCATATAAATGAGAGAATTGGTAGTTTAAAACACTTTGGGGGAGTGGGAGGTACTGGGAATGAACCCAGGGGTGCTTTACCACTGAGCTCCATCCCCAAGCTTTCAATTTTTATTTTGAGATAGGGTCTTGCTAATTTGCTGAGGCTGGCCTTGAACTTGGCATCCTAGCCTTATGAGTTGCTAAGATTATAGGTATATGTCACCACACCTGATTGGTTCATTTAAAGCATTTTTTGTGAAATATATAATTTAGATAAACACAAGGTAACAAAATTTAATAAATAGGAATACCATTTCAAGTACTATCCATGCAAGGATTAGATCATTGCCAATAGTTTTTACCCTGCATTAAGGTTACAACAGTACTGGGTTGTTAAGATGGAATACCCAGTACAGGTGTTGATATAGGAAGAAATAGGAAGGAAAAGTAGAAAGTTTCAAGTAAAAAAAGGAAGTATTCACTAAGGCATACAGAGAAGTTAAACAAAGTTAACAAAATCTCAGTATGTTATATAATTATATTTGTGCTTTATAGAAATTATTCATGAAGTATGAATGCTTTTTTAAAATTAGATAAAGGAAAATAACTGTGTATGCTCTGCGCATGATATTTAAATATCACTTCTTTTAGTGTGATACATTCCAAAATGATTAAAATTATTGTTTGAGGAGATTGTCATGTATCTGTTGTCTCTAGGTATTAGGTAACCTAAGAAATGACTTATATTTTGTGCCAAGTTTATAAGTTAGCAAAATGGATAACAATTGGTCTTATGAAATATCACAAATTAATATTTTAAGAGTAGGATACATTATATAGTACAGTAGTGGAGATATTAATCAGGAAGAATTGTAATTGCTAACATGATAATTTCCTCTGACTAGTAACTAACAAAATTCTCTAGAAAGAGGATTGTAATAATTAGATATCTGAATAGGCCCAGTAATGGTTATTTTATGAATAACTCTTGCATGATGAGCAGTAATTATTGAAACATAGAAACGGTGACTGAACAAATAAATCATTCAGTTCTTGCTAATAACATTTGGAAATAGGTGACCAGTGGTTTATATATATATATATATCTCTGTACAATTTAATCGGTATGTAGGCATAGGGATTTCCTTGGTATGTATTGTATTATTTAGTTCTACTCTGTGCTGTGCTATGCTTTATGTATTCTTTTGGGACAGTTTCTCACTCTTTTGATCCAGCTGACCATGAACTCCTGGGCTCAAAGGATGCTCCTGCTTCATTCTCCACATTGGGACTATAGGTGCACTCCATAGTAGCTGGCATCGTTATTTTAAAATGTGTGGATGGTGACTGTCTAAATAACTTTAATACATTTTTCCCTTTCAGACCAATTAATGGTTATTATGCTATTTTATTCTTAATTTCTTACTCTGTTTACTTAGTAGCAAATATTAAGCAAAATTTGCACATATAAAACAACTTAACAATAAAAAGTAGCATTCTGAATACGAAAACTGCTCTTCTGTAGGAGTAATGTTGAATAGCTGAGTGAATAGAACTTTTGGGAATGTGCTTTAAAAAATATATATCCTTCATTCAAAGTTTGTAAATATTGAGTAAAATGCACTAATGGTATTAGTAATTGTCTTAAAATTTAACTAGCCATACTGTAAGTAGCATATCTTTACACTCAAGGAGACTTTTATATCAAATCAATGAGTATATTCATAAACTTTATTCATTTGGTAGGAATGTACAACATCAGAGCTATTTGAAGTAAATACTTTAGAGAAGATGGGACCTAGTGGATATTGTAAATAGAATTTCTTAAGTTTCAAGTAGAAATTTCAGTAATTCTTTTAAAAACAGTTGTGGGAAGGCCCTCTAAAAATGGAAGGCATTCAATTTCAGTTTCTTTGCGTTAGTAGTAGTTTCTCATAAGGTGGCTTGGCATATACTCTTGTTACTGTGAGCCCTGATCTCTTGGATATCTATCTCTTTTTCTGGATGTAGGTTGTTTAACTCTGGCGTGTTCATGTAATTTTTCTGAGGGGATCTTCTGGTCATATTGCCTAGGAATTTGGTTTAGTGAGGTGAGGCTTTCCTTTTTCCATTTGTCCCAGTTGATTCTTAATCATAATTTTTTTTTTGTGGACAAATGGTGTAGATGAATATTTTAGTTCCATATGGAACCTCTCTAACATGAAAACTGGTTGGTGAGAATAAATTGAACAATGGTTGATTTTAGTAATGGAATATGGTGACATTCACTTTTCTTATGCACTGTTTTTAGGATGAAGTTTTTTGCTTATATTTTTTGCTCACTATTTTGGTCTGTCATTAAAGATTCTATAATTTAGCCTAAGTTATTTACTTTTCTAAGTTTCAAAATTTAATTTTGACACACATACACACATACACATAAGTGTACTTATACAATGAAAAGAGAATACATGTATGACTTAAAAATTATCATTATTTGTGGTGCTGGAGATTAAACCCAGGGTGTTGGGCATGAGCACCAAGTGCTCTACCGCTGAGCTACATCCATAGCCCTATGAAATTATTTTATTCAATAGACATTAGGAGAAAGTCCCTTAAACATATTTTTCAGTTCTAGGAAAGAGAGTTAGTACAAACCAGTTGGGAGGCAGTGTAGTACAGGAAATGTGAGGTGTAATGAGGAAGGAGATCTTGCTTCTGTGTGGAGAACTTGAGGTAGATTTCATGAAGGAAGTGACATTTGAGCCAGGAGTTGAATCGTGTGGGGTTTTAATAGGAAGAGCAGACTTGGAATAAAGAAAACAGATCTGTCTGTGTTTAGCTGCAGCTTGTCCACCATTTGGCTGGTGCTAAGGAGAAGAAAAGAGAGTGTTAAAGTCAAAATTGTATATTGTTGTCTATAAGACAGAGCCATTGAAGCGTTGACTACAGAGTAACATTTTCTCAACTGTGCTTTAGAAAAGTGAATTGGTAGTAGTTTCTCAGATGGATTAGTCACGTGAAAGATTGGAAACTAGTGAAGAGCCTGTTCTAATAGTTGAGGAGAGGGATAATGAAAAATCATTTTGGGCTGGGACTGTAGCTCTGTTGTAGAGCACTTGCCTAATTATACATCTGGTTTTAATCCCTAGCACTGCACACTGCAAGAAAAGACTGTCTAGCAGATTGGTGATAGTAAGGCTGCAAGTGAGGCACTGTGTGCTAGGATGGAATTTTGGCAACTATCTGGAAAAGGAGCAATAAAACATAAGGATCTTGTTTGTACATAGTAGGTACTGTTTTTACTGATTGTTGAATTTTATGTGCCATAGAAACATCTAACTGGAGATGTCTAAGGGATAGCTGGAACTCAGGAAAGATAAGAGGCCTCGAGATTGGGAATTGTGATTCATCTGCTTTTGAGGTTAGAGTTAGATAGTGAAAAGATCACCAACAACAAGTGTTTGTATATAGTGAAGATGACTGTGTGATGCAGTCCAGGACAATGCTAACCATTAGGTACCAGCAGAAGCAGATAATGTGAAAGAGGTAGAAAAACATTCTCCACTGTGAGAAGAGACTGGAATAGCAACAACATGACAGAAGCCAAGGAAAGAAAGGGGAGATCGTGGTGCAAGTTGCCAATGAGAAAAGGATGAAACCCACCCTTAGATACGGTCATCAAAGGTTCTTCTCATGGAAAATGATACTGATGTCATTGTGACCTTGAGAGTACAGTTTTAATAGGAGCAAAAGACAGATTCTGAAGGGAAATGAAGAATGTATGGACTATTTATTGAAAAGTTCATTAAAGAAAAAAGAGAATAATATTCTTGTGGTGAAAGCCCAAATATTTAAACAGCAAATTCTTCTGTGTAACCCTTAACTGGAATTTTGTAAGTTCTATTAAATAAAAATCAGTGAGGTAAAGTGTAGCTTCAAACAATGGACTTGAAAAGGTAGAGCTCTTGGGCTGGGGCTATGGCTCAGTGGTAGAGTGTTCGTCTTGCATGTGTGAGGCCCTGGGTTCGATCCTCAGCACCACATAAAATAAAATAGAGGTATCGTGTCTACCTACAACAACAACAACAACAAAAATTAAAAAAGAGAAAAGGTAGGACCTCTGAACTAATTTTAAAAAAATTAAAAGAAAACTTCAGAGAAGAACATTAAGCCTTGATATGTTTTATAAGAATGTAATGATTCTGTTTTGTGCCTGTCTGGTGCCTTTTCTTCCAGTTGTGTCAGGTTTTCTGTTATAAACTCATTTATTAAAACCACATGATTATTTATTTAGAAAGCCCATCATCTTTTCCTCATTTGAATTCTGTCTATGTATTATTCTATTAAAAATAGGTAAACCCTCATTTAAAAAGTTACTCTGCATAACTTTAGTTTATTATGTGGACAGATTCCTGAATATGAGTCAGGCCAGGCTTTATACCTCCTTGGCTGTGTGACACTGAGTAGGTACCACTTTGTGCCTTTGTTTCTTGATCTATAAAATGTGGGCTATAAAAGCACCTTCAGAAGGTTGTTGTGAGGATTAAATGAAATCAGGCACATAAATTTCTAGGAACAGTGCTTTGCACATAGTGTATAGTCAAGTAAATGTTGTCATTTTTCTCTTTCAATTTCTTTATCCCACTTCTTGGTGCTGCTGCTACTATGGCTTCTATTAATATGACTGTGTCAACAATAGCTATTGCTATTGCTATTCTACTGCGATTTCTACTACAACTTTCTTGTATTAGCTTATGTTATTGTTTGTTTTTATGATAATAATGTGTCTTAATTATTCAACTGAGGATTTTTGCTTTTAAATGGCTATTTATACTATTATTTCATCTTTCTATCTGTACCTCTGTTGCACGCTATATAATTTCTATATATGCCTCACCCAGTTTCCTCTTACCCTTTTAAAACTTAATTTTTTTCTGTCCCAAGCAAATTTCTGCTAATTATAGATATTTTAAATCTTTGGGTGAATGATTGATAATAGCTACATATAGTAACTTTTCTTTGAGTTTTACTATATTTCACCACATGATTTTCATAGATTTTATACCTTTTTTTTTTGGCAAAAAAGTAAAGTATAATCATTATGTGAAACTTTTTAAATTGTGATGGAATCAGGCTGGGGTTGTGGATCAGTGGCAGAGTGCTCGCCTTGCATGTGTGCGGCCCGGGTTCGATCCTCAGCACCACATAAACATAAATGCATTGCATTGTGTACAACTAAAGTATATAAATAAATATTTTTAAAAAATTGTGATGCAATCACTGGAAAACTATTTATTACTAAACTGTGTGGTGCAAAATTAGGATGCACAGAATACTTGTGCATAATACTTTAATGTAGTGGTGATAATTATGCAGTGATAATTATCAGTACATTTATCACATTGACTTTATTTTAAAGTTGTATGTATTGCCTGTGAAGTTTTGAGCCATTTCCTGCAACTATCTGTATTAAATATATTCTTTCTATCCCCCAATTCTATAGATTTTATGATTGTCCCTTTTTCTCCTGTAAAAATGTTGTTCCAGGCTGAGGTTGTGGCTCAGTGGTAGAGTGCTTGCCTACCAGCACATGGGAGGCAGTGGGTTTGATCCTTAGCACCACATGAAGATAAATAAATAAATAAATAAATAAAACAAATGTACTGTGTCCATCTAAAAATTGAAAAATATTTAAAAAAATGTCTCAAGTGTTATGTGGGATACATATGTTGATTTTTAATTTTCTGTATTTGTTATTGGTCAGAGATAATTGATAAAAGTAGAAGATTTGAGAAAAGAGACATCAGAATTTGAAGAGCCTGAAGACAAGGAAAAAGAATTGATTAACTTAGAAAAAGAAAAATTAGAAGATACATGGAATTAATACATTGTTTACTCTCTGTATCTAGTTTATTTTGCCCAACATAATATTTCTGAGATTCTTCTATGTTATTATATGCATCAGCAGTTTAAAAAATGGTTAACATTCTGAAATAATGTAATATTGTATACCATAATTTCTTTATTCACTATTCTGTTAATTGACATTTGGTGTATTTTCAGTTTTGGCTTTTAAGGCTAAGATTGCTATGAAAATCAGCATGTAAGATTTTTATTTTATTTAAGCTTTCATTTGATTTGGACAAAACTGCTAAACTATTTTATAAATAACTACCATGTTCCCTCCCATCAGCAATGAGGGTACATGTTGCTCCATAACTTCATCAACACCTGGTATTGTCAGTTAAAATTTATTTTAGCCATGTTAGTGGTGTAAAGTGGTATCTTACTGTAATTTTTTAAAAAAAGTTATATGAGTTTTTTTAAAGGGCACTTTTTGATTTATAGAAAAATTAAGCTGAAAGTATAAGGAATTTCCAGGTAGCTCACCCTCCTTCCCTATAGTGTCCTCTAATATTAACATCTTACGTTAGTGTGGTGCATTTGTTACAATCAATGTGCCAATATTGACACATTGTTATGAATTCAAGTCCATAGTTTACATTAGGTTCATTCTTTGTGTATTATAAATACTATAGGTTTTGACAAATGCACAATGCCATATATATACAATATAGTATCAAACAGAATGATTTTTCTCTTTATTAAATTATTTATTTATTCTAATTTGTTATACATGATGGCAGAATGCAATTCATTTCATATTACACATATAGAGCACAATTTTTCAAGTCACTGGTTGTACACAAAGTATTTTCACACCATTTGTGTCTTCATAAATGTACTTAGGTTAATGATGTCTAACTCATTCCACCGTCATTCCTCCTCCCTTTCCCTCTCTTCCCTCCCCCACCCCCTTCACCCTACCTAAAGTTCCTCCATTCCTCCCTTGCTCCCCTCCACCGTTGCCATTATGAGTCAGCATCCTCATATCAAAGAAAACATTTGGCTTTTGGTTTTTTGGGATTGGCTTACTTCACACTTAGCATTATATTCTCCAACTCCATTCATTTACCTGCAAATGCCATGATTTTATTCTCTTTGAATGCTGAATAATTTTCCATTATGTACATATACCAGAGTTTCCCTATCCATTCATCTACCTGTAGCATCAATGCTTCATTATTCATTCAGTGCCTACACATCCAGCCCACTAACTTACAGTCCAGGACTAGCAGAGGATTCTAGTGAGCAGTTTATACTTCTCTAGTGCCCTATACTTAAGATTCCAGCTTCTTTAACTGCTGTGAACTCTGACCTCTGCCTTTTCAGCTGAGTGGGCCTATGGCACTATACCTGGACTCCAGTTGTACCCAGGCAAATAGCTCTGTTGTGGTGCTCAGTTCATTGAATCACCATGCTACACTGCCTGTTCAGTGCCAGAGGACAGTTTCCTCATACATTTTGTCCTATTTTATGCTGGTTTGCCAGTGGGAGGTTCGTTCAGTACTCTTATTATAGCTTAGGTACGTCTCCAGGCTTTCAAAATTTGAAATCATATGTATCCTGATCCCAGGAAAAGAAAATTTAAGTATTGTTTGTTGTCAGGATTACTTACAGGTCAAACAAATTAGAAATGTTATATTTAGTTTTTCAACTTCAGTCTTTTTTGTTAAACTAAAATAAGCAATTTTCTTATCTTTTACACAAAATGTGTATATAGATTTGTACCTCTATATTTATTTAGATCTACATCTCTATCTAAACCTTGTATTTTCATATTATATTTTTATATTACATTAGTAAGATTATTTCTGTATTTTTTTCTTTTTTATTGTTTGTTTAGTTGTAGATAGACCTTTATTTATTTTTATGTGGTGCTGAGGATCCTGGGTTGGATTCTTGACTGGGAAAATATTAACTATAAATGGCAATATTGTGATAATTTCAAAGCTGACTGTAAGTTACTCATTTGATAATATCATTGTGTTAATGTTATATTTTCTAATTTTTACAACTGTGCTATTATTTTGAAAGACAGTGTTTTTGTTCTAAGGAAATATATGCTTGAATTCTTAGGGATAGAGGCATGAGGTTAATAACTTTAAAAGTGATTCAGAAAATAATATGCAAGTCTCTTTCTTTCCCTCTTCTTCTTCTTCTCTCTTTCCCCACATATTATATGTTGATCTAGATATAAAGTCATGAAGCATGTAGGGCAAAATGTAAAGAATAAATGAATATCTGAGTAAAAGATATGTAGGAACATCTTGGGCTAAATTGAAATTTTTCTTTAATGCTATACCAAAGAAAAGAGATCCATCATTCTACCATAAATAAAAGGGGACACAAGTTTGTTATTCAAATAAGCCTCATATCATAGAAATTATTGGAGGGAGAGTTTACTTAGTTCTTGTTTCAGATATGATGTTGTTTATATTCTTTGCCGTTTGTGTCTTTGCTTCACTTTCTTCTGCATACTTCTTTTATCTGCTTTCTCTTGATAATAGTGCTCTAGAATTTTGGGTTTCTCAGCAAAATAGTCTGATGGAAAGTCAAATATATATAAGGATCATATCCTAAAATTAAAAGAACAATAGTGACAGGATTTATTCCTTACAATTTAAAAGAATGTGTATGGACAATTGATTCTGACAGAACTCATTTCTAACTATAATTCTAATCCCACCACATATCAATTGTGTGACTTCTGGCAAGTCATTACTTTGACACAACTTTCTCTTCTTTGACTTTCCTTGACTTTCTGCAGATTTGCTGTCTCCGTTCTGATTCTTGAGAGAATCTGAATAACCACTTATTCACCAGCTAATCAATTGCTTAAGCATATATTAGGTGTTTATTTATAATTTGGTCAATACAGTTTCAGGTGAGACAGGTGGGAGGTTGGTGAGTGGGATACGTAGGACAGTCACATGGTATTTAGGGCCAACCCTCAGAATCTGAGGATATGACAAGTTCTCTAAAAGGCATTATGGGGACATCTGGCAGTGAATTATGTCCTCTACACTTGGCCAGCTTTGTTATACTGACTTTTGTGCTTTATTTCTTATTAATAGACTCCAAAAACACTTCTGTTAAGGGTCGTCTTATTTATTTAGGTCAATCAGTTCCCTTTTAGCAAAGATAAGGAAGAAGTACCCCATGATTTAGAGGCAAAGAAAAAGAAACTTTCAGACTTTTTTTTTTTTTTTTCATAATAAATAGACCACTGTCTCCTTCACCATTTATAATGGTTTAAAGTTAGGAATCTGTGTTATGTAGCTTTTATTTGTAAAATTTTAATTTGGCTGTATGTTTATGTTTTTTATATTAATTTTGTGTTTGAAATAATTGAAAATATAAAATGTATCAAAAAATTTCAAGAAAATATTTTGAAAGTACATTTCTAATATTTTATTTATTTATTTTTTACTTTTATTCTAAGCTGTTATAAATGACAGCAGAATGCATTACATTTCATATTATACTTATAGAGCACATTTTTGCATGTCTCTGGTTGTATACAAAGTATCTTCACACCATTCATGTCTTCATACATGCACTTAGGGTAATGATATCCATCTCATTCTACCACTTCTTTTTCTTCACCCTTTTGCCCCCTCCCTACCCCTCCCTCCCCACTGGCCATTCTAGTGTTCCTCTAATCCTCCTATGTTCCCGTCCCAACACCACTGTGAATTGGCCTCCTTATATCAGAGAAAACATTTGGCATTTGACTTTTTGGGATTGGCTAATTTCACTTAGCATTATATTCTGTTTTAAAAGAACATTTTTTCTTAAGGTTGTAGGTGAATATTTCTGCATACCTACTTTGTACGTTTTATTGTACTGAGAATTGTTCCTTAAGTTATTCCATTGAATAGAATTTTCACAGTCACTGAGGGAAGCATGATTTTTCTTATGTACAGAAGAGGAAGTGGTATCAAAGTGATGACTTGCCCAAAGTCACACAATTGATATGTGGTGGGATCAGAATTATAGTTAGAAATGAGTTCTGTCAGAATCCATACGTATTCTTTCAAATTGTAAGGACTAAATCCTGTCACTATTGTTCTTTTAATTTTAGGATACGCTCCTTACCGATAAGCATTGCTGACTTTTTTTCTGGTTCTCCTCAGAACACTGTTGCATGTAGTGTTGGTGGGGAGGACAGGATTTGTTCAGGGATGCTTGAAAAGACACAAAGTTACTGCCTGGAGGGATTGGTGGTCTGTGATCCCAGGAGAGTGATGAGAGGATGTACATTTCTCAGTAATTGCCATTTTTAAGGATTGTATTCTCAAACTATCATGTTTCAATATGTAGGATACCGAATAATAAGAATACTTAATATTAATATAAGAACATTTTGAAATGAGCATGTAGATGTGAGCAAAGGAACCAAAGGTTGGAAGAGATTTACTAAAATAAAAAATAATAAGGGCTAGAATTCTATGTGGATGTAAATGTATAAGCAGAATACCACTATAAAAGAACATTTTTGTGGGTAATAGAAGGAGGTAGGGGATAACTTAGGTTATTTTCAGTTTTGTCTATGAAGTGAGATTTATTTTAAAGATTTTTAATTAGTTTGGCAGTAATTGAAAGAATGTAGTCAATGTATTCGTAGATGTAGTATGATTGCTAGAACATGGGCTACAAGGTAAAAGTGGAAAATAATACTTTTTTAAACGTAGGGCATTATTTTAATTTAATGGTATATTTTTTGCCAAAGGGGTAAGTAAATTAATAATACCTTTACAATATTTTCCTTGAAGTTGGACATGAAAACAAAAATGATGGAAGCAAAATTTCATGAAGAAAAACTTAAACTTCAACAGAAACATGATGCTGATGTCCAGAAGGTATAGCAAATATTACTTATTAATTTTATTTTTATTGAATCTTGAAAATATTCTAGATCTTGTGATGATCCATCTATTTGTCCATCTCTCAAACCATCCACTTTGTGTACCTTATGATAGTCTATCATATAAATGGAATTTGCTAAGGTAACATCCCAGCAGAAGTTGATCTGTAAAATTCATTTGCAAAATGTTTATTTCAGACCTTATATTTTTATTTCCTTTTATTCATTTTACTATTATTTCAAGGTTGGACTTCTTAGAGTTTTTTTTTTTTTAATCTTCATTCTGTCATTTCCTTGTATAAAAATTGAAATAACATATCAACTGTCTTAGAGTTTGTTTCATCCTAATATTCCTTTAATTTATTGATAATTATAATTTTCTCTTAAATTAAAAAGCAACTCTTGGACTTTGTTCTGGTTGGTATAGACTGCATGCACTGTGAATCTAGTACTGATAGCTTAGGCTTCTTTTTGAGTAGCTTATTGAGATTTATGCCTTTAAATCTTTTAATCTTTATTTATTTATTTTTTAAAATATTTATTTACTTTAGTTGTACACAATGCAATGTATTTATGTTTACATGGTGCTGAGGATCGAACCCGGGCCGCGCACATGTGAGGCGAGCGCTCTACCGCAGAGCCACAACCCCAGCCCCTAATCTTTATTTTTAAATAAAAATTTTACTTTTCCTTCTAACTGGCTCAGCAAAAATGATCAACTTATGATTGTGAAATTTGAGTTGATATTATATTTTAGTAATGATTAAGATATCTGGTGATAATAACAAAGTGTGTGTTTTATTTTTTTAAATTTTTTAATTTGTTTGGTACCGGGGATTGAACTCAGGGGCACTGGACCACTGGGCCACATCCCCAGCCCTTTTTTGTATTTTATTAGAGACAGGGTATCACTGAGTTGCTAAGTGCCTCGCCATTGCTGAGGCTGGCTTTGAACTTGAGATCCTCCTGCCTCAGCCTCCCAAGTGCTGGGATTACAGGTGGCCAAGGTGTGTGTTATAAATACATAAAGTTGATCCAAATAGAAAGTTTGCATATTCTGTTTCAAAATTAAACCCATGATTCTGCTTCCCCAACTGAGCACAGACAGAGGAGGGTGGTGGCAACCATTATGTATCCAAGCTTTCTCAAAAGCAGAAAATACGTTAGTATTTAGTCAGGTGCATATGTGACTCATCTTATTTCAAAGCAACAAGTAGGAAACCACTGATTGCATATTAGAGAAAAAAAATATTTGTTTCCCTTTCCTTTCCCACATTCAGAGGTCAAAGGCAAATATTACTTTCTGCTTTGATTAGAATGTTACTTTACATTGTTTGGATAGAACAGTTCTGTGTCATAAATTTAAGTCAGTGATATAGTTTTAATATAACATGTCCAAATGAAATAGAATCTCTCTTTGTGTGTGTTTGTGTGCAAAATAAATAAATAAAAAAGATATATTTTGAAAAATTAACATAATAGAGTTTGAAGTAGGCCTTCTTGGTTTGCTTGTCATGAAGATTTATTCTATGAAAAACATTTAATTTAAAAATTCTTTCCTGAAATTTCTCTTTTTAAATAGATTTAATGTGAAAAAAGAAAATAATATAGCTAATCTGAATTACCAGGTGAAATTTAACTAAAATTCTTGACCTTGTGCCAGATTTGGAAAGTATATTATCAGTTTGCTCCTCATATGGCATTTTCTAAATGTCACCAATTGGGGAGGAATACAATTAGAGAGTTTTATCTATTTGCATACATTCTTTTCTTTTTTTGCTTCTTTGCGAACATTTAGGGTCAGTCTTAGAAGTGAAACTAAAATAAGAGAAGGTAAAATAGAACACTTGTAATAAAAACACTACAGAGGGTTGGGGTTGTGGCTCAGCACCACATAAAAACAAAGGCATTGTGTACAACTAAAAACAAATAAATAGATATTTTTTAAAAAATTTAAAAAAAAACACTACAGAAAAGTTGGTTAGACATTAATAGATAACCTTTTTTTTTTTTTTCCCCACATGATTTTGGGTGTATAGGAAATATGGCTCAATCAGTAGAAAAGTAGTGGATATTTGTACTCCTACCTCAATTTGGTTTTCTTTTCCCCCCTGTCAGCACTTTCTCCTCCTTGCTACCTTTCCTACATTTTGGTTATTCCTGTAGTTTTTTTTTTTTTTAATGTAAATATGTTTTGAAGCATAAAATAATGATTCAATTTATTAAATGATTAAGATCTCTGATATAGATACATGTCATTGATATAAAAATTTTGTGCAATTTTTGGCATATTTGAGCTCATATTTTGGATTCACAATAGCAGAGCTAGATATTAAAGAAGATTTTTAGATGTCATCTTCCCATGTACCTGGGGATTCTTGTCAGTGTTCATTAAGATGGGAGAAACTCTTGTGGGAGGATTCAGGGATCTGCTCAGCTGAAAGATATTCTATTCCAATGCAATAGAGTGAATTGTACCATCCCAGCATGTCAAGTTTCTGATGGCTTCTCTCTGCCATTTTCTGACAGTTTAATTTCTGAATTATATTTTAGGGAATCACCTAATTTATTATTTATAATAGTCTTAAAATTGATATGTGAAAATTACAAAGAGATGGCACACTTTTTTAGATAATCAATTATTCTAGCATATTTAATAATTTTCTTGGTGTATTATAATTTTTACTGTTTTTTGGGGAAGCCATTTGTGAAATTGACAGAGACAGACTTGCAAATATATTGTTCTTATTTTTAAAATTATATATTCTATGCTTAATATACTAAAACATTTTACATTTAATTGCAGATTTTAGAAAGAAAGAATAAAGAAACTGAAGAATTGAAAGCTTTATATAAAAAGAAACAAAATGAAGCTGAGGAGACTATAAGAAAGCTTGAAAAGAAAGGTGATGTTATGTTGTTTCGTAAATCTTTTAATAATATTTTTATTTTAGTGATTATCAAATTTGAAGCTAAAATTTAATTTCTGGCTTTTTGTTGAACTTTCATCAACTTTTTTTTTTTGTGTGTTTTCTTTTTTTTTTAATTTTTTTTATTATTTATTTACTTATTCATCATGCACAAGTATAGTATCTTTTTACATACAACTGCTTGTATACAAAGTATATAAGTACCATTCAGATCTTCAATCATGCATTTAGGATAATGATATCCATCTCATTCAACCACCAATTTTTTTCCAATCCCCTCCTTACTCCCTCCCTCCCCTCCCTTTCCGTTGACCATTCTAGTGTTCCTCTGATCCTATGTATACAAAATGGAATTTTACTCAGCAATAAGAGAGAATAAAATAATGGCATTTGCAGGTAAATGGATGAAGTTGGAGAATATAATGCTAAGTGAAATTAGTCAATCTCAAAAATCCAAGTACCGAATGTTTTCTCTGATATAAGGAGGCTGGTTCACAGTGTTGTTGGAAGGGGGTACATAGGATCAGAGGAACACTAGAATGGTCATCAACTTTTATATGACTGGGTATAACAGTGTGTGTCTCTGTGTTTGTGTACACATGAAGTGGTAACAACTAGTATTGTGATTGACAAAAAAAAACCTTAAGTGGTTTTTAAGCAGTATTCTCCATTTACACATTCTTGAAGAAGGACAAGAAAGCATTTAATCAAGTATTAAATTGATAATGATTATTGGGTGAAAACATCTAAATGAGCAGGCAGTCATGGGAGAAAATGTATTTTTTTGGAGAAAGGAACTTTTATAAGATTTTACAAAGCGGTTTGGTAAGATTTAATTACTTGGAGAAGAGTTTTCCATATTGGGGTGGAAATGCTAAAATTGGTAAGTTGTGGGAAGGATGCTGCAAAACTATTTAGCTAGAGTGAGTAACCTATACATTATGATAAAAATTTTAAAAGACTCACATTGTTGACCTGGGGCTAGCTTAAGCATGACCTTGGATTTCAGATTTACAAATTTGAACTTTATCTTCTAGATGCTGGGAAGGCAGTGACTTTTGAAGTGTGAATTTTAGGACCTCATATTTTAGGTAGTATAGGTTGGGAATGGTGGGTGTGTTGAACATAGAGACAGAATGGGGGGTGGTGGAGAGAATGAGTATTCCACTCATTAGAAAACATAGGATCTTGTACAATTGTGCTCTTCATTATAAAATGAGGTCAGAATAAAGAATATGTAAAGTTCCTTCTAATTCATGTATGTTTGGGCTTCTGCACTTGTGTAATTTTGCATACGAAGTGATAAGGACCCAGAATATCTGAGTCATGGCAGCGTGAGTTGTGAGAATGGAACTGAAGAAAAAGTTTTGAAGAGTGAGTGAGGATTTGTGAATGATAGTTTATGGGCAATAAGTTAAGTGTATAGGGGAAAGGAAGGTTTTCTTCAGGAGTTTGAAGAGTTCAGTGGCTCTCCCCTAGATCACCAAATTTGAATGTGTTTAAGTAATGCTCTTGACAATTTAGGATGGCATTTACATATTTAAATTGATCAATGAAGTAGACATTTTTAGATTAATTTCCAGCTTTAAATGTTGGTGAAAGTAATTAGAAATTTCTTCATATTTTTTCTCCAAATATTATCAGTGACTATAAAAATAATTTAAATTTATTTCTAGATTTTCTTTCTTACCCTGGCTTAAACCAGATAATTCAGAGATGCTTAAGGTTTAAAGAAGAATTTCAGTTCTGAATATAATGCTTCTGAAGGCTTTTGAATTGCATTCAGATCTTACTTTAATGTTGGAATTGTAAAGTAAAACATGTTGTAGATGCTAAAGACCAGTACTAAATTAATTTGGATTCATCTCCTCCCTTTATGTGTTGCATAGTTGAGAGTAAGAGTGAAAGAAATATCTAGGGAAGTGTTTCAGAACATTCTGCTGTCTGAAAAATATATCCAGTAATTAAGGAAGGGTATATTGAAGTAAAATATGGAGCTGAATTTATATTATCCAGATAACATGAATATATTAAACAAATTTTCACATAAATCAGTGACAGTTTAAATAATTTTAGGAAAGAAGGCAGAAATAAAAATGATTTGTAAGGGAAATATTTATTTATTTATTTATTTCAGTGATAGGGATAAGACCCATGGCTTGCTAGGCAAGGAGAATATTTTATATAATGTAAAACATATTCCAATTTTAGTAATGTAAACCTTGAAAATTATTTTAAAGAATCTAGGAGCAATAATATATTGAAATGATAGTTTCCTTTATTTATTCTTTCAGTACATGTCTTTTTGAGAACTCACCTGTGTGGCTCTGTTATGCCCTGTAGATAAAAAATTGAAATACCTTTTTCCTTAGTGAAAATAGTCTTATTAAAGAGGAAATAGGCAAGTAAGTTATTATAATGTCATAAGTGATGCAGTGGAGAAATATATGACTTTTGTGGAAATAAAGAGGAGTTTCTATTTCTGCAAGGGGAAGAAATTGCTTGTTGCTTGGATTGAGACTCCGAGAATGAGCAGGATTTTTTTTTTTTTTAAACAAGGGAGGGAAAGATATTTCAGATAGACAGGTATTTAGTTAGTGATATATGAAAGAATATATTCTCAAGACTCTGCAGATAGGTTGGTGTGCTTTAGAATATAGGTTTAAAATGTCAAAGTGGGAAGAGAATTGTCCAGAGAATAGTTGGATCATGAGGAGCTGTGATTTCCATGTTAGAGGCTTTTGGCCTCCATCCTTCAGGTGAGGAGAATTGTGGAATGATTTTCAGCCTGGGAGTAACATTGGATTTGTACTGTTGAAAGCCCTCTTTAAAGCAACAGTGGACCCATTAGAGGCAGAATGATACTTGAAGATGGCACACTGTTAACATTTTCAACCAATTTTTTTAGGAGAAAGAATTGAGAATGCTTGGTAAAAAATTGAATTATCTATTAAGTGGTACGCTATATTTTATATCATCAACCTTTTATGTGTTTCTTAGAATTGGTTTAACTATGTTTTCATCATTTTTGACAGTTCAGACCCTTATACGTGACTGTCAAGTTATCAGAGAAACTAAAGAAAACCAGATTGTAGAGCTAAAAAAGATATGTGAACAAAGTACAGAATCTCTGAATAATGATTGGGAAAAAAAGGTAAGTTGCCTAAAATAGTAATAGAAAATATGAAAGAACATGCTTCAAAGTAATGCATTTAACTATAAATATGATGGATTTCACAAAATATACAGAAAGGTATAAAAAAAGAGAATTAAAATAATTTACAATTCTAGACCAACTAGAATTAACTACTGTTCGTGTTTCAGTATATTTCTTTCTAGAAGTCTATGGTCTATAAAGTAATTTTTCATTTTGAAAACATACTTTGGACTTAGTTCTTGTATTTAATTAATTTTCTTGATTTTTTTTTGTCATAGTCAATAGGTTTTAAGCAAAATTGGTAAGGAAATAACAGTTTTAATCTTGGATTTTGGCTGTTTCTCTCTGAAAAATCAGACAACATATAATGTAATCCATACTAGAATTATAGTCTAAACTTGTTTGAATGTGAACAAAATCACTAGTGCATGGAAAATACTCACATGCGTGTGAGGGGCACTGAGATATAGGTGCTATGGACTTGGCTATGTCTTATACCAGCCAGTTCACTCATTTTTGAATACTGGACATAATACTACTTTTAAGATGTACTGTTCAAAACTACAAATATAATGTATTTAGGGGGTTTTGGGGGACAGCTTACAAGTAGTCAAAACTGCATATGTTAATTTGTGAAACACAAGAGTCTTCTGTGTGGTTACTGCTGAGCCATCCTGGGCCATTTCTCAGTCTTCTGTTTCTCCAGTGTCTTCCTAGTCAAATAAGCATTCAAAATGCCTGTGCCATGTCCTAGTGTCTCTTTCGTGATCATGGATAGTGAATCAAATAGATCATTTAGGCTATTTTGGACTCCAGCTCTCCCTACCTGGTGAGTGGGGTTGGTTGGACTCAGGCAATAAGAATTCCATGCCCATGAAGAGAACTGAAGGGAATGCCTACAAGGCTGAGAGCACAGATTTTTAGCTCTTTTTCATTGAATTATCCACCAAACCTTGTTTTGGACTTCCATCATTTACTTTTTTCCCACTTTACCTTAGTTTACATAGATATTTTAAAGTTTTATCCATTTATTGACAAAGATGTGAAGTCTTTTTGGAGGTTTGAATGGAAAAGAAGCATTATTTACATTAATATTTTATATAAATAAGATCAGAAATATGGACAATATTCCTAATCAATAACAGTATAAAAACTTGGAATGGAACCACCATTTGACCCAGTTATTCTACTCCTTGGCTTATACCCAAAGGACTTGAAATCAGCATACTATGGTGATGTGGCCACATCAATGTTCATAGCAGTTCAATTCACAGTAGTTAAGCTATGGAACCAACCAGATGCCCTTCAACAGATGAATGGATAAAGAAAATGTGGCACATAAACAGAATGGAATATTTCTCAGTCATAAAGAAGAATGAAATTATGGCTGTTGCAAGTAAAAAAACTGGAGACTATAATGCTAAGTGAAATAAGCCAATCCCAAAAGTCCAATGGCCGAATGTTCTCTCTAATATGTGAATGCTGACTCACAATGGGGTGGGGAGTGGAGGTTCATAGGATTGGACATGCAGAGTGGGGGGAAGGGAGGGGAGATGGGAATGGGAAAGACAGTAGAATGAATTAAACATAACTTTCTTATATGTATGTATGAATAAACAACCAGTGAAACTCCACATCATGTACAACCATAAGAATGGGAAGTTATACTCCATGTATATATGATATGTCAAAATACATTCTACTGTTATGTATAATTAAAAAGAACAAATTAAAAAAACAATATAAAGATTTGTTTCTCTTATTTCAGACTAATATTTTTTAACTGAGATGTTGTATTATTTATCTGATTTATTTACTCTTTCTACCTGAGGTATGATTTTCATTAATATTTGCTTATTGATTAAAAGTTTAAATTCAGGAAGGCAACAAAAAACATTTCTTAATTATGCTCTTTATGTGACATCTTTACTTAATGTCTTCTTGTGGGTTTTATGTTTTTTGAAGTTAGATCACCATATACATATATGGTCAAAAGTAGCGAAAGAGTCTTGATTTTATTGTATAGCTCCACAGTGCTGTAGCAGAAATGGAAAAGGAAAAATTTGAACTTCAAAAGCGACACACTGAAAATATTCAAGAATTGCTTGAGGATACAAATGTACGTCTGAATAAAATGGAGGGTGAATACATGGCACAAACACAGGCTACAGTAAGTCCTTTTTTTATTTCTTTTTAAAACGTTTTTAGAAACTATCTGCTTAATTTCCATGTCCTCATGAAAAAAAAAGCTTTATCTTCTAATATTAGTCAGCTTTTTATTGCTGTGAGGAAAATATTCCACAAGAACAATTTAGAAGAGGAAAAGTTTATTTTGGTTCACTGTTTCAGAGGTTTAGTCCCTGGTTAGCTGAGTTGATTGCTCCGAGGACAAAATGAGACAGAACATCATGGCAGAGGGGCCTGGTGGAAGAGTGCTGCTAATCTCATGGTGGCTGTGAAGCAGAGACAAAGGAGAAAGATCAACAGAGAAGATAAACCCTTTCAGGGCAAACCCCCAGTGACCCACTTCCTCCAGCCACACTTCACCTGCCTACAATTACCACCCAGTTAGTCCATTCAAATTAGGTTCCAGCTCTCATAATCCAAGCATTTCAATTCTGAACATATTTGCATTAACAAGAGTTTTTTGGAGGGAGATACCTTGTATCCAAAACATAATACATTCCTACTTGCTACAGATTTACATGTAACAATGGACAGTTCCTTGAAGGGATTTTACACTAGATTGTTGATGTCATTTTTATTTTAAACCCTCAGAGGGTTTTACAAATCTTTCTCCTTCTTTCCCCCATTGTTGTTTAGTTCAGAGTTAATCTTTCTTTCTTTCTTTTTTTTCTTTCTTTTTAAAAGTTATTGTTAGCTAAAGACTTGGTTGTTTTCTGTCTGAAAATATTTAATGCTAATGTGATGGTCATAAAGGAAAACAGGAATAGCCTGACCACTCTGACAAATTTTTTTGATAGATGATCTTGACTAAGGGACCATGCATACATCACTTGGGTAAGCCCCAAAAGTTCCCTTTAGCTTCCGAGGGCTTCCATATCAAATTATTGTAACTTAGGTAGTTTAGAACAGCAGAAATTTATTGTCTCAATAGCTATAAAGGCTGGAAGTACAGAATTGTGGTATCAGCAGGAACCTGCTCTCTCTGAAGGTGTTAGAAGAGGACAAAGATTCTTCCTTGCCTCTTCCTAGCTTTTGGTGGTGGCTGTCAGTTCTGAACATTCCTTGGCTTGTCACATCAGCATTCCAGTTTCTGCCTGTGCTGTCACTTTGGGTTCTCCTATGTGTCTCTGTGTGCCAGTGTCTTCACATGGTCTTCTTACAAGGATAGCAGTCATTGGATTTTTGGCCTACTCTAATCCAGGATGAACTCACACTAACTTGATTACATCTGTAAAGACCCTATTTCCATACAAACAAGGTCGCATTTATAGTAGTGGGGGTTGAATTTCAGTATGTCCTTTTGGAGGACACACTTCAACCCAAAACAATAAGTAAGAAATGTTATTTTATTTGTTATTACTGTTAAAAGGAAAATATTGAATATTAAATCATTACCTTTGAAAAGAAGAAAGACTTATTATGCACATTATAGATTCTTATAAATGATTGTGTATTCTATATCGTTATAGACATTAGGTTTCTCAAAGTAAAATTTGGGACTTTGCCAGTTAACAGAACCAGTATGGCATGGTGTGTGTGTGTGTGTGTGTGTGTGTGTGTGTGTGTGTGTGTATGTAGGGGGGGGGGCGTTATATTTTAAAATCTTTAATTTTTAAATTCACTTAAAATAAAAATAATAAAACCATTGCTTATGAACAGGTATAATAATATTATAATAACTATAAACATAAAAGAAATTCAGTGAGATATCTGCTGCTGCTTTACATTTTTGTAATTCCTTTTAACCTCTGGCTTAATAGAAGGCAACTGAATTCTCATATCTGTTTTTGCACTTATTGTGATATCCCATGGCATGTAGTGTTTAGAAAACTCCATGGTAATGAAAAAGGCAAACAATGTACTACTATAAAAATTGTTTTGATCCCATGGACTCAAGTAAAGCATCTTGGGGAATCTCAGAAGTTTGTTGAGCACACTTTGAGAACTACTGCTGCTCTAAGCCATTGGTTTACAAACATTTTGGACAATGACTTCCAGTAAGAAATTTATTTTATAAATTGTGTCCCAAAGATACATGTATAAGCACATGTACCCCCTGCACATTTATAACCCAAATGAAAGTTTCAGTTTTGCTATTCACTGTTCACTCTGACAGGTTCTATCATTTTTATTTTCTTTTAATTTCATTAAGAAAATTTTCCAGCTTGTGGTTTACAACTTGATTTCACACTGGTTAAAATCAATGGTTTAAAATCACTGGTATAGGGAGTATATATTAAAGAAATTAATTTCTGTTTCTGTTGTATATATTCCAAAGTGGTTACTCCTATTTATGTTCCCATTCAACTGAATATGAGAGTCATCTCTTTACATTCTTGCCAACACTTGGAATTATCAAACTTTATTTTTTTCCTGGTTTGTAAAATGTCATGTTTTAATATGTATTTTTTTGGTGGCTACTTTATTTCTTGGCTGTTTCAAGTTGCTTATTTATCCCCTTTGTTGTTTTTTAATTCAGTTATTTATCTTTTTCCTGGGTTTGAAGGATATTCTATATATTTAGGATTCAGGGTACAAACCAATTGTTAAGGTTTCCCCCACTCTTTTATTTTATTGTGATAAAATATCCATGACTAAAAATTGCCATTTTAAGCATTTTATGTGCATAGTTCAGTGACTTTTAAGTGCCTTGACATTTTTATGCAACCATCATCACCATCAGATCCAGATTTTTTTTATCTCCTTCAGCTGAAGCTTTATACCCATTAAACACTCATCTTGCTCAGCTGAAGCTCTGTACACATTAAACTCCAACTCTTCATTTGTTGCTCTCTTCCAGCCTCTGGCAAACAACCTTCTACTGTCTATGAATTAATTGGCTCTTCCAAATGTCTCTCCTAAGTGCTTTCATACAGTATTTGCTTTTTTTTTGATTGACTTATTTCACTTAGCATAATGTCTTCACAGTTCATCCATGTTGTAACAGGTGTCAAAACTTTTTAAAGGCTGAGTAATAAACCACTGAATTTATAGACCACATTTTGTTTATTCATTCATCTATCATACTTGAGTTGCTTTCACCTTTGTTAATTGTGAATAATGATACTGTAGACATGTGTACAAGTATCTCAAAGCCATGTACAGAAATCAAATCTAAATCTGAAATACATTTTTATCATCTCAACATTCTAAATTTTGATGTCCTAAAATATTAAATAATTTAAAAGTAGAAATTTGCAAAATATGTTGATTGCTTAAAATGTTTATTCCATTGCTATCTTTTATTAGTTAGATAATATTAAGAGTGAAGTATCTTTTAGAGTAGAATTTTAATTTTTTTAAGTTTAGTATGAAAAAAAGGTTATGCTTTGGAGACAAGAGGTCACTGTCAGAGAAACTTCATTCTATTTCTAATGAACGTTTAAAAATTAGCATTCAGACCTTGTCATGGGTGATAATAGTAAATACAGAGAAAAATGGACAGAGTCTGTCAGCAGGGTTGAATTTAGGAATCATCAAAACTAGACATGTCTTGCTGAGCAGCTCTTGATTTAATAATTAAACAAGGTAGAGTTCAAGGCATGGGTTGAGATGAAAGATGAGACTGTCACTGAGAATTACTTTCTCCACTTTGTTGTTTTTTCATCTTTTTTACTTTGTTTGTTGAGTCTTGTTTTATTTTATTGCCACATATTATAAGCAGAAGCTTGTTTATATTATTCAATTTATGCCTTTTGGTATCCACAGGCATTTTCTTATGTGAGACTCATAGTTACAACATGTAAACACTGAATTTTTAAAACAAATATTAGAACTTATAAATGTAAAAATTATAGCAAAATTATTAGTAGGTGAAAGCTGTAAAATGATAGGGCTTCTTTGGTTTCAGGGTTTATACACAATGAATTTGTGCAGGTGACTTTATTGAGATTCTAGTCTTTGTTAGTGGAGTACTTAACATTTTTTTCTGTCTCTAAAACCCCACCACTAATCTGGTGAATTCTGTATCCTTCTCAGAATAGTATTTTTAAATTTAATAAAAATATATAAAAATTACAAAAATCATACTGATGTATAGTTGTCAAAATATTAATAAATCAAAATTATAATATAGTAATATATGTTTCTAAATTAATGCAAGAAATATAATGATCTCGTAGTGAGCCTGCTAGTAATTTTAGAGTAATGATGAGGGTAAATAATATGTGCTGCTGATTCATCAGTGTAATGAACTATAAAATATCTGTGTCTTTTGTTAGTCATGGGTATTACTATTGCTACTTTGATTTGATGAGTACTTTCATAATTGAAGGAAAATGCTACACTTCAGTTAGTATAGTAAAACTAAAGATGGATTTTTTTCCCCCTTCAAATTCACTGCACTCTGAATTTCATCCATAAATGGGAATGGTAGGTTAATCGCCCTCCCCCCCACCCCTAATGAATATCAGGAGCCTTAGACAACTAAAATATTTTGTTTTAACTCTTGTTAGTAGTGACACATTCATAGAACAACCCCCTACTCACTCAAGTACCTAGAATTTTAGTTTCTATCAACATTTCTTCTCCTAAACTCTCAATGTTTGTAAAGGAGAACCCACCAAATAATACCAGTTCATCGTTTTGAATAAAATGTCCTTTAAAAAATAGATTTTATTCTTTAGAACAATTTTATATTTACAGAAAATTAAAGAAAACAGCAGAGTATTTCTAAATATCCTGAGCTCATTTTCTCTGATATTTACATCTTATGTTATTTTGGTACACTTGTTGCATGCATGCATGAATGAATGAATAGTTTTAGTCATATTTCCTTAGTTTTCACCTAATATGCCATAGTTTATATATCTGTTGACCTGTTGAAGGACACCTTTTTTTTTTTTTTTTTTTAGTTTTTAGAGCTAATGAATAAAGCTATTGTAAACATTCACCTAGAGGATTTTGTGTAGACACAGTTTTCAAATCACTTGGGTAGAAGGATCTTGACTGCTGGATGGCATAGTAAGAATATGTTTATTTAGCTTATTTAAGAAATTTCCGGTTATCTTCCAATTTGACTGTACTACATTGGTTTTCTACAAGCAAAAAATGAAAGTTCCTATTTCTTTGTATCCTTTCCAGCATTTGATATGAGTAGTTTCATCTTTGCTAGTCTAAAATATGTGTATTGGTACACAGTATTGTCTTTTTTTAAAAAAATATTTATTTATATGTTTTAGTTGTACACAGTCTCTTTATTTTTACGTGGTGCTGAGGACCGAACCTGGGCCATGCATGTGGTAGGCAAGCGCTCTACTGCTGAGCCACAACCCCAGCCCCAACAGTGTTGTCTTAATTGGTAATTCTATAATGACATGTTACACATTTTTCATATGCTTCTTACCATATATATGCTTCTTTTGTGAGCTGTCTCTTTCAATATTTTGCCCAGTTTTTGGTTGAGTCATATTCTTATGGTTGAGTATTAAAAATTTTCTGTGTATTTTAGATATGTCTTTGTGAGATATATATTTGGAAAATTTTTCTTCCAGTTTCTGGCTTGTCTTTTCATTCTCTTAATGTCTTTCATAGAGCAGAATTACTTACTTTTAACCAAGTCTTACCAACTTTTTCTATCAAGGAGTATGCTTTTAATGGTGTATCTCAAAACTCATCACCAAACCAAAGGTCACATAGTTTTCTTCCCTTATCTTTTTATGAAGTTTTATAGGATTAAATTTTATGCCTAATACCTATTCTTAGTTGACTTTTGTGAAAGGTATAAGGTCTGTATCTAGATTCAATTTTGGGAGGACACAGACGTCTAGTTGTTCTAACACCATTAGTTTGAAAATACATCTTTCTTCCCTATTGAATTGCTGTCACTCTTTTATCAAGATCTGTTGTCTAGGCCTGGGACTGTAGCCCAGTGGCAGAGTGCTTGCCTAGCACATGTGAGGCACCGGGTTCAATCCTTAGCACCACATAAAAATAAACAAATAAAATAAAGGCATGCTGTCCATCTACATCTACAAAAAATATTTTTAAAAAGATCTGTTGAGTGTATTTGTTGAGTTTATTTCTGGGCTCTCTATTTTGTTCTATTGATCTGTATATTTATTCTTTCTTCAGTATCATTCTCTCTTGATTACCCTTAGCTTTATAATGTCTGCAAGTTGGCTATTGTCATTCTTGCAGCTATATTCTTCAGTGTTTTATTGGCTCTTCTGGATTGTTTGCCTTTCCATACTTCTAATTCTAAACTTTAGAATTAGTTTATTGATACCCATAAATAACTTGCTGAAATTTTGATTAGAATTTTGTTGAATCAATAGATCAGATTTGGGAGAATTGATAAATTAATAATATTGAATTTTCCAATCTGTGGACATGGAATAACTTTCTATAGGTGCATCTCATTTTATTGTGCTTTACTTTGTTGCATTTTACAGATTGAAGATTTATGAACAACCCTGTAACTAACATGTCTTTTGGCATCATTTTTTTCTAATAGCATGTAGTCACTTTGTGTCTCATGTCACATTTTGCTAATTCTCACAATATTTCAAACTTTTTTGCTGTTACTAGGTCTGTTATGATGATTTGTGATCAGTGATCTTTGATGTTACCATTGTTTTGGTATGCCATGAACCACACCCATATAAGACACCAAACTTAATTGATAAATATATGTGTTCTGACTGTTCCCCCAATCACCTGTGGTCTCCCTTCCCTACACTTCTGTCTCTCTCCCTGCCCTCAAGATTTTCTGTTCCCCAAGATACATTATTAAATATGAGGTATGAGGAGTTAACTTGTTTTGATTTGTATTTCCTTATTGATTAATGATATTAAACATTTTTAAACTTATTGATGATTTGTATATCTTCTATGGAGAAATGTCTATCTGAAGGGCTGGGGATGTAGCTCAGTGGCACAGTAATTGCCTATTGTGTGAGTCTTTTGGTTTTTCTCCAGCACCACAAAAATAAATAAATAAAATGTAAGTTCTTTGCCCATTTTTGAATCATATTGTTTCTATTTTTGAGTTTTATATATGATTTGCAAATATTTTCTCCGACTTTGTGGATTTTTTTAATGTTGATTTGGTTTCTCCCATTCTGTGGGTTTTATACTGATATTGTCTTTTGATGCACAATCTTTTCTATTTTTATGCACTCCAACTTTTCTATTTTTTTCTTTTGTTGCTTGTGCCTTTGGTGTGATAGCTAAGAAATTATCACTAAATTCAATAATGGGAAACTTTTGTCATTATCTTTTTTTACTTAATTTTTTTCATTTTCAGTACATTAAATTACTTATAAAGCATTCTGATAATGTACATTTTTTTTAATGGAGCATAATAAAACATAAAAACCCAGACAGAACATTTGACATCTAAAGTCAAAAATCAAATATTATATATTTACAAAACTATATGTTTAAAAAAATTTACAAATTTACATGCACTTTTGTGGAATTGGCAAGAGAATGGCCCCACAATGGGAGAATGTTCCTTTATTCCTAGAAAGGAAGTACATCCAATAGAAACTGAGAAAGAAGGTTTTCAGTCTTGGTTCTAATGCCTCATCTTTGTGTCCATGTTAAAAACTCATGCATGTGACAAGGGCTTATCACAGTCCTTATGTGGTTGGACCTGGGGATGAGGACCCCTGCTCCCTCCATTGATGACCAGTGTAGTGACCTGGACCTTTTGGCCTCCACCAGCACGTTTATGGTATTCCAAAATATTGTGAGTATTGATTATAGAGGCTCACTTTCATTCAGATCTTTGGGACTGTTTAACAGTCAACGTCTTCAGACTCTAGTATCACTTGACTTGTTCTTTGGGACTCACCTGTGCTCAGGTTTTATAGCACTGTCCTTGAGGTTGAGGTTGAGCAGTTAGACAGTTTCTCTTATGGTTTAGATATTAGGTATCTCCCAAAAGCTCATGTGTGAGACAGTGCAAGAAGTTTAGAGGTAAAATGATTGGGTTATGAGAGCCTTAATCTGCTGATAGGGATTAACTGGGCAATAACTATAGGCAGGTGGGGTGTGGCTAGAGGAGACAGGTTCATGGGGGCATGACTTTGAGGTTTATATTTTGTCCTTGATGAGTGGAGCTCTCTCTGCTTCTTGATTATCATGTCCTGAGCTGCTCTCCTCTGCCATACTCTTCCATTTTGATCCTCTGCCTCACTTCTGGCACAGATCAATGGAATCTGCTATCTGTGTACTCAGACCTTTGAAACCATTAGTGCCAAATAAACTTTCACTCCTCTAAAATTGTTTTTGTCAGGTCTGTTGATCACAGTGGCAAAAAGTTGACTGAAGCAGTTTCCTTTACAATTTTTAAGAATTCAGCAACTAATGCTTCCAGTTACCTGGATATAAAACTAGAAAGGCATCAGACAGAACATACAAAAACAGCACGAGTGACAAGGAAGAATGGAGTGATGAGTCTGTGGCCCAGTTTCCATTGGGTAGGTGCCTGTGGGCATCACTCATGAGTGGGGAGTGAAGCCTATGTTGGCCTGTGTTGCAGGAAATCTCACAGAAGATGATGTTCATTGCCCAGTTTCCTATGAACATTTTATAGTTTTTGGTCTTATATTTAGGTGTTCAATTCATTTGAGCTAATTTTTATATATGTTGTTATATAGGTATGCCTGAAGTATTTTGGCACACAGTGTTTTGATGCAATTATAAATTCTAAGTTTTAAATTCAAATCCTATTTTTTAAAAAGAATTTAACCTTCATTTTATTTATTTGTTTTTATGTGGTGCTGGGGAACGAACCCAGTGCCTCATATGTGTAAGGCCAAGTGCTCCACCACTGAGCTATAGCCCCAGCCTTCAAATCGTATTTTTAAGGTCTGGTTTACTCATTTATAACTTAAATGCACTAAAATTTACCTTCTATAGATGTTTTCGTTCTGTAAGTTTTGGCAGATGTACACACTCTGTAACTATCACCTCAGTCAAGTTATAGAATATTTTCATCACCTCTAGAAGGTGAGAAAGTAGACATTCCTTCCTGTTTTACATTTACTGTGAAAGCATTTAATTAAAAAAAATTTTTAGTTGTTGATGACCTTTATTTTAATCATTTATTTATATGTGGTGCTGAGAATTGAACCCAATGTCTCACACACATGAAGCAAGCACTCTTTATCACTGAGCCAGAACCCAGCCTGAGTTTAATTTTTTGTAATTAATGATGTTGTTTGTTGGATTCTTTTTACTTATTGGAGGAACTATAAAGAATGTATTTTCAGTTTGTAGTTTTTAGAGTTTGTATCATGACTAGGTGTTGAATTTTATCAAGTGCTTTTTCTGTGCCTAGATTAGCATGTATTTTTTTTCCTTTTTTGTTCTGTGAATATGGTGAATTACATTAATTGATTTCTAAATGTTAAACCAAACTCTCTTTCCTATGATAAATTCTCATTGGTCAAATTCTGCTATTCTTTTATATATTGTAGGATTTGACTTAGTGTTTTAATGCAGATTTTATTATTTTAATTATCAAGGTGTTGTGTTAAATTGTCTTTCTTGTACTGTCTTTTTCATGTTGTGATATCAGGATAGTTCTGGTCTCCCAATTGAGTCGGGAAAAGTTTCTTTTCTGTTTCTGAAATAATTCATTGTATTTGTACTGTTATTTGAATGTTAGATTAAATTCAGCAATGATGCCATCAAAGTTAGGATTTTCTTTTTGGGAAGATTCAAAATTATAAATTCAATTTTTAATACCTGTAGGGTTACTATAATTTTCTTTTTGTGTTAGCTTTAGTAATTTGTCTTTCAAAGAACTTGTTCATTTCATCCTTTTAGAATTCACTTGCATGAAGTTGTTTATAATATTCTCTTATTTTCTCTAGGGTGATTTGTACAATCTCTAGGGATTTTTCCTCTTTCATGACCAATATTGGTAATTTATATATTTTCCCTCACTTTTTTGTCACCCTTGCTATAGGTATATCAATTTCCAAATACTTTAGGATTTTCCAGGTATCTTTTCTTAGTGATTGTATGAATTCATTGGCTTAATTTTTTTATAAATTAATATTTGAATTCTGTTCCATAGGGCATATATATGTTTTCTTTGTTTCAAGAAAATTTTAGTTAACAATTAATAATTTAATATTTATTTTGGTGGAGGCAAATTTTTTGTTTCTCAAAGCATACTCATTATGTACTATGAATTTATTATATTCATAACCATTTTCTTTTTGCTCTTTTATATTTTGGGGACCAGCAGTATGAGATTATAGTCTTAATGAAAATTGTTAATAATTATTTAGTTTATCTATTTTTTTTTAACCTAGACATTCAGTGTGGAAAGTTTGGTCCTTCCAGTAAATTGGTCAATTGAATATTCATATGTTAAAATGCTTCTTGAACCTTCACATTATTTAATAAAACAATTTTAGGAACATCTCACATTAAAAAATTCATATAAAATGTGTAGAGGAAATTTTAGGAGAATATCTTCTTGGTTTGGACTAATGGAAGACTTTTTAAAAAGGAAATGAAAACACTAACCATAAAGAAAAATACTGGTAAATCAGAATATATCAAAATTAATACCTTTTGTTTATCAAAGGATGTCAAGAGCAAGTTAATCAATTTTGCTAAGTCTCAATTTTCTCATATTTAAGACTATGTTTCTGATATTTACCTCATAGTTTGGGAGGAGTGATTAAATGGTCTAAACCTTGTAAAACACTTAACACAGTGCGTGGTCTACAGTGAGCACTCAGAGGTGGCTCTTATCATCATCAAAATATATTGGTGGTCCATGAAGCTCTGAAGTTTTTGAGTCTCATTTCACTTGTACTAAGTATTGCTAATACTGAGTTAATATTGCTAATGCTGAGATAGGATAGAATTTCACTAGCCTGCCCTTTATTATTTCAGAGGTTTCAAGCTAGAAAACACTGTTGCCCTCAAATTACAGAATTAAAAAAAACCTTATTTTGCAAATGGTTAATAATGTAAAACTCTTTTTAATTTTGTAAGTACCAGGGATTGAAGTAACACTCATTTGAGAGACTAAGAAAGGGATCTGAACTATTTCCAAAGTTTTATTTAGCTTCTTTTTGTGTACCTTCTGTTAGAAAATGATATCTCCCCATGGTATTTCTGCAGGTTCTTTTTTTTTTTTTTAAATTAATAATGGACAGGAATTTATTGGCTCACAGTTTTGGTAGATGGGAAGTCAAAGATTAAGATGCCAGTGTATGATGAGGAGATTCTTTTTTTTTAATATCTTTATTTTATTTATTATTTATTTTTATATGGTGCTGAGGATCGAACCCAGGGCCGTGCACATGCTAGGTGAGTGCTCCACCGCTGAGCCACAATCCCAGACCCTGATGAGGACATTCTTGCCACACACAGAAGGGAGGAAGGCAAAGAGTCTAAGAGAGAAAACCAACTCTAAGAGCCCTTCTTATTATAATAGCATCTATCCATTCATGAAGGTTCTGGTCTCAAGACCAAACATCTTCCATTAGGCCTTGCTTCCCAATAGTCACACTCTGGATTAGGTTCCCGACACCCACATTCTGAGGAGGAGGGGGCACATTTGAACCATAGCATTATTTTTGCATTGATTCTGGAAGTTTTAGAAAAAAAATTGCTATACTAAAATTACAAATCAATGAAGTTTCCTCAAGTTAATGGACAGAATCTTAGGGATCATTGCTATTGTAATTAGGAGGACACCTAGTTATCTTTTTTTTTCCCTCAATATATTAACTTTTGCTTTATATAAGAATTCAATTCAAAATGTTGTATACATAATGATATAGATTTTTAAATAAACCAGAGTGGATTTTTATGCTGTGCTATTGTCAGAAATGCCAGTTTTGTACCAGCTTTCACCTCCTCTCACTCCAATATCTTTCTTTTTTTTTTCTTTTTTTATTTATTTAATTTTAAATTTTAATTTGTTGTATATGACAACAGAATGCACTACAATTCATATTACACATATAGAGCACAATTTTTCATATCTCTGGTTGTACACAAAGTAGAGTCACATCATACATGTACTTAGGGTAATGATGACCATCACACTCCACTATCTTTCCAACCCCCCTGTCCCCTTCCTTCCCCTCCTCCCCTTTTCCTCCTTTGCCCTAATCTAGAGTTCATCTAATCCTCCCACCCTCCCACAGCGCTTTATGAATCATCATTCTTAAATCAGAGAAAACATTCAGCATTTGGTTTTTTGGGATAGGCTAACTTCATTTAGCATTATATTCTCCAACTCCATCCATTTACCTCTGTAGGTTCATTTTCCGTAATCTTATGTGCAGACTATTGTAGTCTTGGAGGTGACATACATAACAGTGGAGTGAATTTTGGTTCCAGAGGTCTTGGACCAAATTCTTTTCTTCTTACTGTTTTATTAAAAGAACAAGTAAAAGAGCAAGTTAATCAATTTTGCTAAGTCTCAGTTTTCATATATATATATATATATATATATATATACACACACACACACATATATTTAATGTTTTTTATTTTTTATTTGCTTTAGTTGTACACAATGTGTTTATTTCTACGTGGTGCTGAGGATTGAACCCGGGCTGCGCACATGCTAGGCAAGTGCTCTACCGCTGAGCCACAACCCCAGCCCCAGTTTTCTTATATTTAAAACTATGTTTCTGTGAAGGAGCCCTAATTAGGAAGGGCTGTTGTAGCTAGCTGGAAGCCATGGGTTCCACCTGATATGTATGTGACGCACCTGTAGGCACCCGCAAACCTGAAGGTATATAACCGGGTGAAAGCGGTCCGAGTTAGGAGAACGGAGAATTCAGTCAGCCGGGCAGTCACTCGGTCGGTCAGAAGAATCAGAGCGGCCAGAACGTAGGCAGAGCGGTTACAGAAGAGAAACCAGATAGAAGAAGTAATGACTGGCCAGAGTTAGGCCGAGGCTCCAGAGGACTGGTCAGAGTAAGGCCGAGGCTCCCGAGGAAGACAGAAGACAGAAGACAGAAGAAGGAAGAAAGAAGAGAGAAGAAAGAAGCTCTAGTCTTTCTCTAAGCTAAGCTCTATCTTTCTTTAAGCTACTCTACTCTAAGCTAACAAGAAGAAAAGCTCGCTTTAATCTTTCTCTCTAAGTAGAAGTAAAAGTAGCAAAAGCTATACTCTGCCTCCGAGAATTTTCCTCCCGTGGCGGCGCCGTGGCTGGCCGTGACAGGCAGCTTACATTTCTGATACTTACCTCATAGTTTGGGGGAAGTGGTTAAATGGCCTAAACCTTGTAAAACACTTAACATAGTGCCTGGTCTACAGTGAGCACTCAGGGGTGGCTCTTTTCATCATCAAAATATGTTGGTGGTCCATGAAGCTCTGAGTATTCAACTGGGAAAGTTATTTACAAATATTTGTCTTTAATGTGGTAAGTTATATACCTTGTTTTTGCTTTTCTTTCTATTGTGGTAAAAAATGCAGCACCAGATCTATCCTCTTAACAACACAGAGTCTTTAATTATATACACAATGTTGTACAGCAGATTTCTAGAACTTTTTCATCTTCCTTGACTGATACTCTGTAGCCATTAAACATCAGCTCCCTGCTTTCTCCTTCCCCTAGAAACTGACAAGCACCACTCTACTCTCCGTATCTGTGTATTCCAGTATTCTAGGTACTTCATATCACTGGAACTATTCAGCACTGTCTTTCTGTGACTGTCTTATTTCATGTAGTGTAATGTCCTTAAGGTTTATCCCAGTTGCAGCATATGACTAATTTTCTGTCTTCCTTATGGATGAATAATATTACATGTATGTATATATCACATTGTGTTAGCCATTCATCATGCACAGACATTTACATTGTTTCCATTTCTTAGCTAATGTGAATAGCTGAAGTGTGCAAATATTTCTTATAAGATTGTAATTTCAATTCTTTTGGATAAACACCCAGAAGTAAAATTGCTGGGTCATTGGGTATTTCGGTTTTCAAATTTTGGAGGAACCTTCATACTGTTTTCCATGGTGTCCACATCACTTTACATTCTCGTCAGCAGTGTGCAAGGGTTCCAGTTTCTCCACATACCCACCAACACCTGTTATTTTTCTGTTGGAACCTACAGGTTTGCCAAGAGATGGAGGAGACAATAAGGGTGGGAAAGTACCACTGTCGCCAGTGATGCTTATTTGTTGTCTATATCTGTTAGTTCTTATAGAGCATAGTTATATTCAGGAAGAGTGATCAGCAGTCCATACCACAACATTGAAAGGAAAATGAAAAGGACTCACTTCTTCCAATTGTTCTGCAGTTTTAGAATAAGCATATTCCATTGATACCTATTTTAGATATAATAATTTTTTGATCAGTTTGATAACTCCTGAGTTAAAGTTTCAGATTCACTTTATTATTCTTACTCTGTTCAATGACATACAGACAGTCACAATGTTATTTCAGTGTCCATCATTTTCTTCTCTGAAGTTGGATGTCTTTCCCTTTCATCTTTTTTCTTTCTCTCATAAAAAATAGTTTATACTTATATCTGAGTATTTTTTTTCATCTTTACTGTATTCGATTATTCATATTGTAGAAAGAGAACTGTCTGGATTTTCTGGCTGATAAAAACCCTTTTTCCTTAGGCAAAATCTGTAGATTTGTTTATTTGTATCAATTTGGGCCCTTCACATTGGTTAATTTCCTTAGCAATTAGGTAATTTTCTGATATTCTATAATCATATATTTATTTTCCATTAGGGTAAAGTATATAAGAAACAGATTTTCAAAAATTCTCTCCATATGGGGAATATAGTTATCCCTTTTTTGGATTTCCTATATTCTTTCTATATATAACACACAAAACCCCTCACTTCTCCATGTGTTATGGTTTGGATGTGAGTGTCTCCCAAAAGCTCATGTGTGCAACAATGCAAGAAGGCTTAGAGGTTGAATGATTGGGTAATGAAAGCCTTAACCCAATCTGTGAATTAATCCACTGGTAGTATTAACTGAGTAGTAGCTGAAGGTAGGTAGGGTGTGGCTGGAGGAGGTGGGTCACTGGGGGCGTGCCTTTGGGGTATATATTTTGTGTCTGTTGAGTGGAGTCTCTCTCTGCTGCCTGATATTCATGTGAATTACTTCCCTCTGCCATACTCTTCTTCCATGATGTTCTGTCTTACCTCAAGCCACAAGAAATGGAGCCAGCTGCCTATGGACTGAGACCTCTAAAACTGTGAGCCTCCAAATAAACTTTTCCACCTCTATAGTGGTTCTGGTTGGGTCTCTGAGTCACAGCTGTGAAAAAGCTGACTAAAACACCATGCATCCCTTTCTCAGGGATCTTGGCTTCTCAAGTCCTGGCTTCCCTGGATACCCTGAGCTCTATTCCCTTGCCCTGCCCTCATCCTCCAAGACTGGAAAATGCGTCCAGGATAAAAGCAAATGGAGAATGCTGAGTCTCTGTGCAGCTTCTTCCTTTGGCCTCCTTACCACCCTTCTTGCACAGTCTCTAACACCTAACTGATAAAAAGAAATTCTGAGTCTTTCAGTTGTTCTTTAAAAAAACTTTTTTGGTTGTAGATTGACACAGTACCTTTATTTTATTTATTTATTGTTATGTGGTGTTGAGGATTGAACCCAGTGCCCCACATGTGCTAGGCAAGCGCTCTGCCACTGAGCTATAACCCCAGCCCCTTTCAGTTTTTCTTAATGGGAATGTGATCTACTGTGAGCTAGTTCTTCATAGCCAGAGTAGAATTTTCCCTTCTAGGGTTTATAGTTGGAGCTTGCATTTATATTTCTCATACATATTGTCTCTTTTTGGCAATTTCTAAAGATACAAATAATTTTTATTCCACCATTTAAAATTGGAAAGCCAAAGGCATATTTTTTGTTTCTTCCATCCAATTAATATGTAGGAAACAGGGGTGTTTGGAATATGTATTAGAAAATTGCAACTGTCTTCTGAAAGGAACTCCTGAAGCAAGAGCACGCCAAAGTATATAGAATGCTTAAAGAAGGAACCTGGACATCTGATAGGTGTCAGGCTCTGAGCCAGGAATTGTGTCAGTTATTAAAAGTTGATCTGTCTGATGTGCTTTTAAGGTAGATGTAATGATTTCCATTTTACATAATTGGAAGCTGTTGCAACCAAAATTTAACTTTATTTAGTAATGAAGAAAGGATAAAAGGACAAAAAGATGTGAGATCGTAATGTTATTTAATATTTGAACTTTATTTTAAATGTTTATCTTAGAAACTGTATAAAAGGAACATACTACATCTTTCCTAATTACTCATACTCATTAGAAGTTTACTTGTTAAATGAAAATCAATCATCCCTCCAGATAATGCTTGCTACCTTAATTTTAAATATAAAGTACCTAAAAGGTCATAAGTATCTTTATCCAGATTTTAAATTATAGTCCTACCAAGGAGAAGAATTCAAAATAGTTTAAATATAAAATAACAGAGGAATAATTTAGTTAAGAGATAATTTTGAGAGCTGGGGATATAGCTCAGTGGTAGAGTGCTTGCCTCACTCATATGTACAAAGCCCTGGGTTCAAATCCCCAGCACCACACACACACACACACACACACACACACACACACACACACACACAAATTGATTACTGTGGAAAAAAATATAGAAAAACTTTTACTAAAGTGGAAAAGATATTCAAAAAGGAATGAAAATTTGTGTAGTAACACTGTAATTCTATAATATAGTATTTGTATATACTTAAATAATAAAAGTATGTTGGTTATGATAATCCTGGTGATAAAATTTGAGGGTTATAGATTTTATATTTAAAATATGATTACATTGTTTTATAATTTTAAAGAGTTTTTGAAACTTCAAATTAAGAGATAAGGGCACTGGTAAGTACTTAACTAAAGACATGTGAAGAGAATGTAACCTTCTGAGGATAGGGACTTTGTCTTATATGCTGCCACATCCCTACTTCATGGAATATTTGCAGACTCAGTAAATATTTGCTTAAATTAATGAATGACTTTAAGCATGTAACTATGCTGTTTCTTGTTTTATGGTAGAAAACACTTTTTAAAAAAGATATTGTTAGAGGGTGATTTAATATGTACTTCTATCATTTATGATGCATTTATTTTCATTATTCTAATAGGCAGTACTTCCCCCTACTCCAGGCTCCTTAATGATAGAAAAGTGTTAGAGTCAGTAGAAGACTTTCCTAACAATAACTTATTCTTTTAGAACCACATGGTTAAAGAACTGGAGGCTCGTGTCCAACAACTGACTGGAGAAGCAGAGAACAGTAATTCACAGAGACAGAAATTAATTCAAGAAAAATTGGAACTTGAAAGATGTTACCAGATTACATGTAGTGAATTACAAGAAGTAAAGGCAAGGTATTGTCTGAAATCAGATATCTATTTGAGGTAGCTACATAGTACTTATATTAACTGTATAAATTATCTGTAAAAATTACTGATACCATGCACATTTAATCTTAGAATGTTTTCAACCTAAAGCACACTGTTTCTTTTTTAAAGTCCCCTTAATCATAAGAGGTGTATGTTTACAAACAGTGAATAAAAATGTGCATACTTATTTGACATTTTTAAGTATAATAGATTTAGTTGATTAAAAATTCCACTTTAGAGATTGATTCTAAAAATATTGGAAGTCTATTGTTTTATTGCTTTTAGGCGCAACTTACTGCATAAAGAAAAAGATCATCTTATGAATGATTATGAGCAAAACATGAAACTATTACAAACCAAACATAATGCGGATATAAACCTTCTGAAACAAGAACATGCTCTTTCCGCTTCTAAGGTATTGCATAAGCTGACAGATAAATTTACACAAAGTATTTATTTTCTTTGCTCAGCCTATAGCCATAGACAGACATGTAGAAGCTAATTGGAGTTTGAAATTAATGTCACCATTGCTTTATTCTTGAAATAATGGAAACTTCAAGAATTTTTGTTATTTAAAATGTGAAAATGTTAATGTCTGATAGATCATACAATATAAATGTTTAATAAATTACATTCTGCTGTAAGTTAACCCTTGTAAGTCTGAAAGTTTTAAAAGGAGGAAACCTATAAATTCTGAGAAGAAATAGTTTTTTAATGCATTTTGTTGCCTAATGATACATATATTATTACTGTCTTGAAATTTTGATTCTGCTTTAGTTTTATAGTTAACTTAAAAAAATTTTTTTAGATGTTGACAGACCTTTATTTTATACATTTATTTATGTGTGGTGCTAAGAATCAAACCCAGTGCCTAACACACGTGAGGCAAGTGCTCTACCACTGAGCTACAACCATAGTCTGTAGTTTTATAGTTAAAATGTTTTGAAGTTTTCTGTAAACCTGTTTTTTATGTTAGTATTACATTTTGTAACATTAAAATACTATCTGGTATTTAATTTATATTTTTACTTTAAAAGATTAATTTTCTGTCCTTTAAAATAGATAATTTAAATTTTGATTGAACTTTCAGGGGGAACAAGTATATTTTTTGAATCAGAAGTTATAAGAGGGTGCAAAAATCAATATTTGGGTTTTTATTCTTCTTAAAATCCTCCAGGCATCTGGTATGATTAAAGAATTAGAACAGAACATCTGTCAATTAAAACAGCAGTCACAGGAATCAGAACTTCAAAGAAAGCAGCAACTAAAGGTGAGCCTTGTGTTTCTACCCAGAAGAATGGCCCAAACCCCCTTTCCTTTCCTTGATTTATGTTTTAAGATGAATGTCAATTAAAAAAACAATTCAGAAAGCAGATAGCCCTTTCTGATTCTTTTATTGAATTGTATAATTTTAATTTCATTTTATTTATTTAAATTGAAGAATTGGATGCTAGTAACATGTACAGAATAAAGAACAATAGTTTTAATTTGAATGATCTCTCTTTTGAGATTAGTTTTTAAAAATAAACCTTATCTAAGTATGTTATTTCAGAATAATTTCTCCCTTTTAAATTATCTACCAGTCTTCATAATCTCCTTCTCCTCCTCTTTCTTTTTCTTGTACCTTTTAGATTTTTCCTTTCTCTCATTGCCAAAAAGTACCAAAGGTTAGTGTATGATATAACTTCAAATTTGTCATTTTCATATTGACTCAATTGGCCATTCTTAATCTCCTAATCCTAGGGGTAAGAAAGTTCCTCTTACACTTTACTGCAAAGTAGGCACTTTTGAGCACGGTTAACATCTTCAGACAGCTAGGGCTTTTGGCCCTGTAATATAAAGGTACTCATGTTTCTACTTGTTGCCTAGAAATAGGCAGATAGGGCTGTCTTAATAATATGCAAAACTCTGAAGTTTGACATCTAATAGATTCATTGATTTTATTGGATTTACTAATTATATTGACTCTAATAACAATTTTAAATATAATAAAAATAAACATTTACCATTCACAGGATCAAGAAAATAAGTTTCAAATGGAGAAAAGCCAATTAAAACACACCTATGAGAAAAAGGTAATAAGTTTTGTGGGAAGCTATAAAACATTAAAATGGCAGATGAGATAGTAAATGGGGTCTGAGTTTTATAATGCCATACATTTTAACCCTTAAACAATTTCAGCCACAAAGTAGTCAATATTTTTTCTTTATTTTTTATGTTTATAAATAGCTTCTTCAGGTCAATTATTAATTACATCAACATGCTTACATGTTTTGTTTATTACCTTAATGTCTTATAATATTACTTTTAAATTATATTTTCCTTCTACCAACTGAAAAGTATGATGCAATGGGAGTTATTTTGTGTTATATTATCATATGTTCAATGAGAGCATTGAATAGTTAGCCAAAGAACCTAAAATAATTGTCTACTACTTAATAATTGTTTCTTGTTATTTAGGATAGTGTGCATTTCTACTGATATATGTTAGTATCATTGTTATCAGTAATAACTAGGGGGATATTAACATCTTTGGCAGTAAAATACAGTGTTGTGTGGGTTTGTGTCTATGACACTTCTGTTCTGAAATTATTATTTGCTATCAGACAGGGAAAGTAGAAGAGCATTTGAAATACCAAAGGTTTTGTGCTGCTTTTATAATTATTTGCTGTTCTGTCAAATGAATACACTTAAAAAAATATACCCATAATGAAAAAGGAGAAAGAAGTTAATCCTTCCATTAATTAAAATACATACAAATTTAAATTAAACTTGGTTTACATAAAAATTCTTAAAACACTTTATGTTACCACCTCTTATTTATCCATATAATCAGTCACTCGGTAGCTAGCCATTAACTATTTACATTGGGCAAGGTGTCGTATTAGATACTAAGATGAGGTTGTGGATACATTAGGTAGAGACTCTGTCCTCCAATAGCATAATGTATAAGAAGAAGAATGTTTCTGTTTTTAAGAAATGTATTTTTACTGACACATACTGACCTGTGTCTGTGCACTTTAAAATTAATAATAGATTTTCTTACTGCTGCAATTTTAACACAACTCAATGCAAGTTCTTAGGTATATTTTATATCCACAAAATTGATATTGCAACAGGAAAGGGAAGTAATGCTTTTATTGAAATAAAGAAGAGTTTCAGTTTCTATTGTCAAGCCATGTGGCTTCGTAAATATTTTGCTTGCCAAAAGAACAACATACGTTATCATAAGCCTTGCTCCCTACTGTATAAAACATCTGGATCCTCTGGGTATACTTGTTAGTCCGTCATTCATTCTTTGGGCAGATTTCTGACTTTCCCTCCATTAAAGAGCATCTTTCTGGGATTGGTGTTGTGGCTCAGTGGTAGAGAGCTTACCTAGCATGCATGAGACACTGGGTTTGATCTTCAGCACCACATAATAAACAAAATAAAGGTATTGTGTCCATCTACAACTAAAAAAGAAATTCTTAAATAAAACCAAAACCACCCCCCAAAAACAACAAAAAAAGATCATCTTTCTAGCCTCTTGTTCCATTACACTTTATGGTCAGTTTCCTCCTGAGAGGTGGTTACACGTGTATCTGTGAAACGGATGGGCTGGTGTCAAGAGAAAGGCATACACTAATTGTGAAAGAATATATTCCTTTCCTGAACTTCTCTTAGCTCTGCTGAGGACTGTTAGGTACAGAGCTAGACTTAAAAAGGCAGTCTTTTTCCTACCAGTATATTTTCTTGGATATTTAGCCACTAAATCAACTAAAATTTCTGAGGTCAGTCCCTTTACCTGATGAATATACACGAGAGAGCAAATATGAGAGCTCAATTCTTCCTTATCCAGTAACCTTCCAACTATTTCTGTTCTATTTCACTCCAGGGAGCAGACTTAAATTTTCTTTATTAGACATTATGACTGTTGCTATTCCTTTTCCATGAACAATCAGTTGACCTAGCTTTTTAATAGTAAGTAGGTTGTTACAAAGTATATTGTTTTCAATGTAAGCAAGACTTGTTTAAAATCAGAGCAACCTTTAAAAATAAAATAACTATTTATTGCATATTTTCCTAAAATTATTTGTATTGGAAGAAATTTGCTCATCATGTCACTTTTTATTTTACAATTAATTCCATAATGTTCCCCTTTTAAATTGACATTTGTTCTTCTTTCTTTATTAAACCTTCTGTGATCTCAACCCTTGAAGATCTGATGTCTTGTACCCCCCTTGGGGAATATCCTTTTTGACTGCTCAAAGAGCTGACATAAATCTCACATAGCCCTGGACAGTGTAACTCTATAGCTAAATGGGATGTATAGGGCTTTTGTTTGTGAGACAGTGTTACAGGTGTGCACATTCAATAACTTTGAGCATAAAATTTAGTTCTAAATATCTGTTCAAGAGGAGGAAATGCCATCCTAAGTTATTTCCTCATGCCAATACAAAAGCAGCAGGATGGGACCATACCATTCTAATTTGTTTGAGGTAAAAGAAACAGCATCAGATGCTGTCCCTAATTTAAGCACACACATATTATCTAATGGTTTTTATTGATCTCTGGTGGCTGTTGCCTGCTCTTAATATCTTTGAACATCAAACAAATAATAGGTAGTAAAACTAAATGTCATTGTTTGATGAAGTGTCCTAATCTGCTAAATCAGGAAATGGTTAGACTAAATGATATTACTAGCAAGGAAACACCTGCCTCCTACAAATAGCCTGTTGCTTATTTTCTGAACAGACACCAGGGAGTAAAGATGGTGTTCTTTACCTAAAGAAATTCATGAGGCAGATGCCAAGTATGCATATTCTAAAACATGCTAAAACTGAGTTGTGTACTTAAAATCATTCTGATGTAACAAATGAGATACGAATTTTTAATGGAGTTTAAAATCACTTAAATATGATTATTCTAATACTTATAGTTTGTTTTTAATTATGTTTAAAATGAATTTTCATAGCTCTATTTATTTATTGTAGTATTTTTCAACTACTACTGATGTGATTTTCTTTAAGAAGCTATGTGTCTTTCCTAAAGTGTTAAAAAATGAAATTACATAGTGAGACGATTTAGAGGAGTCTTGCAACACACTCTCCCATATTTTTTGTATTGGGAAGCAGAGGTTAGAGTAGCTAAGAGACATGGTGGAGCTGTTCAGCTGGTCTGTTTTTGAGGCAGCAACAATTCTGAGCTCTTTACCGTGCTATGATGTTTGCCACATTAGATCTATTCCTAATATAAAACAGTCTTTTGCTCATTTATATAGGTACTTCTTTCTTGATTTATGAATTCTTAGGATATAAAGGAGTAAACTATCTATCTATGAATGTGCTTATGGCTACCTAAAATAATTATTTATAGCAGGTACTCACATTTGAGAATATATTATATATCCTTCACTATCTGGTTTGAATTCTCATTATTACCCCTTTTTTAAAAAAAAATTATTTACTTGCTTTAGTTGTACACAATGCGTTTATTTTTTACATGGTGTTAAGGATCAAACCCGGGCTGTGCACATGCTAGGTGAGCGCTCAACCGCTGAGCCACAACCCAGCCCTCATTATTACCACTTTTAAAAGCATTTTTGGTATTTATCATATATATTGGGGAAAAGATGAGAAGCAAAACATATTATCTTATTCCCCTCTACCACTGGGAAATATAGTGAGACCCCATTTCAAAAATAAATAAACAAATAAATAAATAAATATTAAAAAAGAGATTGAGAAAATAAAAGAAGCTCAATAAACATGAAAAAGTGCTTATTCTTTAACTTTCTTTCATGTAAAAATAAATAATTCTTTAATTCAATAAGGACATTAATCTGGAATCTTTGTGACTGAGATCAACATGTAGTGATTTCTAAATAACCTGATGTTGTTCCATTCCCATAACTATCTGAAATATGTTAAAACTTATAAAAATAACACCCAAAAGGGATTTTAAGCATACAATACGAAATACTCTATTATGAAAAATGATCGAGAAAAGCATTTATTGAATATTCTAGTGTGGGCCAGGTATGCTGGACGCTAGGGACATAAAAATAAATGAAAAACAGCTTCAAGCTTTAAGGAACCCCTCTGCTCAAAAGTATGTGCATCAATACATGCATATTTCACTCAGAGGGAAGTCCCTCATCCTCCCAGATAGTTCATTCTTCCTTTAGAAATGGTTCTAATAGATTTAGAGGCAGTAAATTAAACCAAGGTGCTTGTGTTAGGTGACCGTCTAGCATCAAGAGGTGGAAGCAGAAAATTTGACAGAGGTTAAGATTGCATAGAGAGTGATAAAAAGCACTTGTATAAGAACTCAAAAAATGCTTAGCAATTTAGGGGCTGTTTTCTGAAAGGGCTAAGAGTCCAAGGAAATTATTATATTATAGCACATTGTGATTTTGAACCTCCTTAATGACCTGGAATTATCAAAAAAATGCATATAGACTATTCTGATAAGGTAATAATCATTTTTCATGTTTATTGAGCTTTTTCTTTTATTTTTCCAACATCTCTCTAAGAACATTACATGGAGTAATTAATTAACTTACCACAAGTCTTTGATATACTTGCTGTTATTACCCCCATTTTCAGAGGTGGCACCCAAGACAGAGAATGTTAAGTTGTGGAAAAAGTAATGTTACAAATCTACACAATTTGGTTTTAGATCCTCCACTCATACTGCATAATTTTGAATAGATTTCTCTAAGTATTGGTTAATATTTTGAAATTTTTTCCCCTAAAGGGATAATTCTCAGTTATGCTTTCATGCAGAGAATTCTGAGCTCCCCACAAACCCAAACAAACAAACAAACAAAAAATTAAGCAGGAAATAGATGGAAACTACAGGTAGCATGGTACCTTGAGGTACAAACCAAATGTGTAGAGAGTACTATTGACTTGTCATAAACTCTGGTATCATTTCTTTGTTGGTTTTCCATGGATGGTATTTCAGTGCATCAGAGAGGCTGGCTGCGGCATGAGGAGAAAACATCTCCTCTGTAGAGCAGAATAACCTAGTCACAATCCTCCTGGGAATTGTCTTGAGAATTGAAGCATAGTGTAGCTCTGAGTAAGAAATCACACACTAAGAGGTAAGAATGGAAGCACTGTTGTGCCCCTTGTTGTTTGTTTCAGGCACCAGAGCTAAGTGGGGAACACTATTCAGGGGTGATTCCGGGAGAAAAGTAAAAATGGGGTCTATTGGAAAATACAGTAGAGGAATCAGAACTTAAATAGGGAAGATTCAGAGAAAGGAGTTCCTTCTGAAGCTGCTTTAGTCCAAAAGAAATATTAAGAAACTCATCATAGAGTATGAGCACATATGCTGGCCATGCAAGAGAAACAGATATCATAATGAAAGAAAGAAATGACATGAAAATGGAGGGCACTGTCATAGAAAGGACTGCAAGAAAGCTAAAAAGGCAAATTTAAAATTCACATGGGCACTTCACTGGGTAGCACAGATATTGTGAAGAACTAAATCAGTGATATGAAGGAAAAACAATTATCTTTCAGATTATAAAGGAAAAGGGCAAAGAATCAAAAAAATATAGGAAAGATGATAGATACTAAGTCAGAAAATAGAAAACTAGTATACGACAATTGAAGGAAGGCTCAGAAAAAATTAATACAAACATAATTAAGAAAACCTTTAAGAATGTCTGTGTATGTAAATTGACAAGATTCATCCTTTAGCAAATAAAAATCAATGAAAGATTTAAAAAAAATTGAATTACAGAACAGAGAGAATGATCTCAGATGTCCAGACTGGGGAAAGGGAGACCAAAACTTATATGACTTTAGTCTCTTTAGTTGCATACTTAAATATCATCAAATAATAGAGTAGCATCATTCTAAGGCTTTAGGCCAAAATATGACCTAAGAATCTTACATGTATTTTTTTCCTTCACGTGTGAAGGCAACAGATTGACATAATTGCATATATAGAGCCTCAGAAGACATATCATTAGTATCTTCTTTTTGAGAAAATTATTGAATGTGGCATCAAACTAAGCATAAGCAAAAACTCAAAAACGAAATGTATTTGAATGTATAGTTTTTTTTTTTTTTTTTTTTTTTTTGTGTGTGTGTGTGTGTGTGTGTGTGTGTGTGTGTGTGTGTGTGGTGATACTGGGGATGGAACTGGAAAACATTGTGTTAAGTGAATTCTACCAGACTCAGAAAGTTAAGGGTCAAATGTTTTTTCTTTTATGCAGGAGGTAGAGGAGGAAAAAAAAAAGATTTTTTTTAAAAAAGGGGGAATCTCATGAAAATAGAAGGGAAATTGATACAATAGACAAAGGGAATCAAGAGGGAGGGAGAGGGGAAAGGAAAGGGGAAGAACAAAGAAATAAAATTAACCAAAATTTGCTGTATGCATGTGTCAGTATATTACAGTATATTCTACTTTTACATATAATTATAATGCTTTAAAGAAAAAAAATATATACATGAATTAAATAGGAGGATGACCAGAAGAATACTGGAAGGGAAAAAGGGGGAAGGAGTAGGGGAGGGCAAAAGGAAGCTCTAGGGAATTAATTGAAGTAAGTTATATTATGTGCATCTATGAATATGTCACAATGAACTTCACTATTATGTATAATTATAATGTATTAATAAAACATTAAAAATAAAATTATTATAGTGAGAAAAGAATTTAAAATATGTAATTTGATAAGGAAAGTAAAAAAATGTACTAAGGGAAAAGGAGTAGTGGTGAATGTCAGAATTATCAAAAAAGATGCATTTATGTTTCATGATATGAAATAATATAAATATCATAAATATCAGAAGAGATTCTTGAAAGAAAAGATACATGAAATTAAAAAATTTTAAATAGCCACCTGATCAACACCCTCAGATTATAGAAAAGAAAAGAAAATGACTAGGAGAGGGAGAAATAAACATGTGCTAAGCTATTTTATATAGAAAATGCATAGAAGTTAATGTTTATTTGCTGAATATTAGAGAAGTGTTATTGTGAAATCTTTATTGCATTAGTTGGTGAAATTTTAAACTATCTGTCACCAAGAACAGTCCGAGAAAAGAAAATTACAGGTCAGTGTTTCTGATGAACATAAATGCTAAAATCCTCAACAACATTCTGGCACACTAAATTCAACAGCACCGTAAAAGGATCAGACACCATGATCAAGTAGAGCTTATCTCTAGGATGGAAGATTTGTTCAACATAGGCAAATCAATGAATATGATAGATCACAGTAATAGAATGAAGGACTGAATTTCCTGATCATCTTAATAGATGCACAAAAAGCATTTGACAATTCAACATTCTTTCATGATATAAGTGTAGGAGGAATCTACCCCAACATAATAAAGCCATATCTAACAAACCCCAGTTAACATTGTATTCCACATTTAATCAGCATAATACTGAAAGTCCAAGCCAGAGAACTTAAGCAAGATTTTAAGAAAGGATTTTTGTGATATAAAAATGTACGTTCCCAGAATCTTCAAATTAGGTCATTGCTGAATTTCAATTTGGAGTTCTAATATTTGATTCTAGACCTTCAAAAGACTAGATTTGTGTTGAGACTGGTGCTCCTGTTACTTTAATCATGTCTATATTCTGGTTAAATATCCTTACTGTGTGCCAAGCACTCTAGTACATGGTAGGGATCCAAAGGAAGTAAGACAGTAATTTAAGTCTTCAGCCTGGTAAAATTTTGCACCACAGAATTCTTTTTTTCCCATGTAAAATAGAATAAATGTAGTGACAAAGATCTGCAAGGCAATTTGATTTTTCTTTTCTTGATAATAAAAATAGTTTTTATGAGATTTTTTAAATTTACTTTTTAAAATAGGGGGGAGAGGGGCTCCTGTCTCCTGATTCTCCTCCTCATTCACACCTCTTACCACCCTACATGTTCTTCTCCACTACTCACTATTTTTCTTGCTTTAGCAATTACCATGATAGCAGCCAGTAGAAGTTTTTGATATTATCATGTAATTTGCCTCCTCTATCCTTATTCCTTTGGTTTTCAAGGAGATTGTTGATTTTCTGGATTCATTTACCTTACTAAAATTCCAACTGGAAAAAATTAAAGAGAATTATAAAAGGAAAAGGACAACCTGGCGTACTGGCACATGCCTGTAACCCCAGCTATGGGGAGGCTGAGGCAGGAGGATTGCACATTTGGGGCCAGCGTGGGCAACTTAGTGAGACACTATCTCAAAATTAAAGAGGGCTGGCTATGTAGCTCAGTGGAAGAGTGCTGGCCTAATAGGCACAAACTCCTGAGTTCAAGCCTGAGCTCCATAATAATAAAAATAATAAGGAAAAGGCCAAGCAATTCAGGGTTTGAGTTAAACAGATCCCCATCCAAACTGATAGAATGAACTGTTTTTGGCCAGCATTGCTTCAGCCTTTTATATAGCTTATTGCATGTGTATGCTCATTGCCACTGCTCTTGTCACTTCTCTCTTATCTCTGTTATGTGAGTGGAACCAAGGCTGCTTTTTTATTCCTGCCTTTCTGTTGAGCTGTACTAGTGTTTTCTTTTTGTATTTTAATATCCCTATAGCATTCATATTAGGTAGGTATGATTATCTGCATTTGTCTGTGAAGAGAAATTTTCATTTAGTCCTTGTTATTGATGTTGCCATCCAACCTACTTAAAGGATGCTACATTCAGGAAAGAGGTAATCATGGGGGGACATATCCTTCCAAACTCAGTAAGCAGGCATAGGAATCATACAACCCTTATGCTTGAGGAGGATGGACATTACTTATTGTATTTTCTTGCATCTCATCATATTCTTTTCGTTGGGCTAAAGTATAATTTTAAAAAAGTAAAATGTGGTGCCTTTTTGAGTTTCTTACATGTCAATTTTAGGAGAGTCTACATGTAGGTAGATTCAAGCAATCATTAACTTTTAGTGGAAAATTGATATTTGAAGTATAGTATTGAAATCAATCCATGGTAAATTATTATGACTGACTACATTTCTATTTTTTTTTAATTAATTAATTTATTTAGTTGTACACACTGTGTTTTATTTTCATGTGGTGCTGGGGATCGAACCTGGGCCGCGCACATGCTAGACGAGCGCTCTACCACTGAGCCACAACCCCAGCCCCTAACTGACTACATTTCTATCTTGAAGTGTCTAAATCTGATTTTATACTAAAAGTGGATTTGAAATTACTATTTCATTATTTGTATTTCTCTTTTGAGTATACTTGTCTTTTAGTAAATTTCACATGTTCTTATCATGGCAGGTTCATGACTTGCAGAATGAACTTGATAAAGAAAAAGAAGATGCTCAAAAGAAAATTCATAAATTTGAGGAAGCTTTGAAGTGAGTAAAAATCACAATAGATTTAATCTATAAATATATATCTTCATACTCAAATGTGAGCCAACTTAAGTAATTAGTGTCATATTTTATAAAAGCATTACTATGGATAGTTTGCATTGGTTTCCATCATGAATTTCTATTTTCAGAATTTTATTACTAGTCAGTATTTTTTTAAAGAAGAAAAATCAGTTCAGCTGTTTTTAAGTGATAGGAATGTAAGAAAATAGAACCTAGTGGTTTCAGATGCTTTCTTTCTCTTAAATGGAAACAGATTTTTTAAAAAATGAGATTAAAATCTTAAGACATTTAAAAATCCCTCTGTAGATTTTGTTCAGAAATTTGGGTAATGAGATGTTCTAGTTGTTATATTTTAAAATAGGCATTGTTTAGGAAAGGTTTTTGTTTTAAGATATAATATGTATAACTCAGTCTGCCATTATTTTTATCCCCTTGACCCCTCCCCCCCCCTTTGTTCTATTTAAAGTGATTACCCTAAATACATGTATGAAGACACAATTGTTGTAAAAATACTTTATATTAAACCAGCAACTCGAAAAATTGTGCTCTTTATATGTAATATGAAATGAAATGTACTCTGCAAATGTGTATAACAAATTAGAATAATAAAAATATTTTTAAAAGTGGTACAAATGAAGGTTAAAATTTTTACTAGACTATAATTTGTCAAAATCACTGAAGAATTATGAAAAGGCCAGAAATTTTTTTTCAAAAGTAACTTGGAAACACAAGATCAAGAAATACTACACAGACTATTGATTATTATTTATTTAAAAAATATTTTAGACTGATTCTTTCTCAGAATGGACTTTTCATTTCAGTATTTTTAGTGTTGCCATAGACTGTCAGATGAATATTAAGCATAGGTGCTTGTAATAAAATTATATTTTTTTCAAAGGGCAGAATACGATACAAAATCAATCTTAATTGTATATGTACATGATATAAATGTTAAATTTTCAATATTAAATTAATATACATATTCCAAGCTTAGTAAATTGTTAATAGTACTATTAAATCAGATGTATCACAACAACAACACAACAACAAAGATATAATATGTAAATGTTCATTGAAGATTTAGATTTTGTCTTCTCCATTTATTTCCTAACTATGACTAGGTTTTATCTTAAAGTTTTTAGCTGAGAACGCTGATTCATAGAGTAAATATTGAGTTTCTACCATGTGTCAGGCAATGTGTGGTCCTTTCTCAGAAGCCATATAGTCTAGTTGAAAAATTATTTAAGAAATTTGGCAGTTACAGTACATAACAGTAAGAACTTTAATTGGATGAACGTCAGCAGAGCACCTGACCCAATAAAGTGATTTAAGAAGAGAAATTTCTTAAGCTCAAGCTCAGTGTACCTGGCTAACTCCTAGAGAATTAGCTAATTCCCTTTTTCTTGCTTTCTCAAGCCTCCAAATAAGAATACCTTACAAAAAGGCCATAAAGAACACTCAACATCAAACAAACTTCATAACAGATTCTCCCTGGGAAGACTGCAGAACCATTCCCCCTCTCTCAGATTGTTTGTTAGTAAAATATATTGGTTCAGTTGCTGAATAGAACATCTTAAAATAGTTTATGTATTATGACATCACAGGATACCAATTATTTTATCTACACAAAGACTTATTGTTTGTTCACATCAAGTGTGAATTAGATGAAATCAAAAGGGAATGATAATATGCATTAAACATGAACTCAAATGACTTTTATCATCTAACTGTAACTTGAGTAATGACAAAACTAATACTCTTTAAAAACTCTCAAGGTCTTTATCAGAATACTGCATCTTGGAGTTAAAGGAAACTGTTTTAGATTTTTTTAAAAGTAAAATTGTCCAGTAGGTTTATTTCTCCCATTCCCCAAGAGGGTGATATCTTCATTTTCACTAAGTGTCTGCATGATTGCAACAGTACAGCATCCAGTAGAACAGGAATAATCTAGACTAAAAGCACTGGAATAAGTTATTGTGAGGTCTGGACTTCAAAGTAAACAAGCTGGCTATTTGCCCAAAGAAAGATATTCTGGGGAGTGATTACTACTGTTTTTGAATTTAAGAATAAGATTAGATCCCATCAGCCCAGAGACAATTCCATTTTGCTAAAAGACAGCTCTGTGATACTTGATTTATCTATTAGAAAATTTTTTTTTCTTTAATAAATATGCACAGAGGTGAAACATCTTTTGGTGTGCAGTGTTGGTCATTTATGTAGTTATTTTTTCTTAGATTTGCTTAATAAGGGTTTATTTCTTCTGTGTAGTTGCATGTAGAGGATATCAGAGAAAACAGGACTATATGCACATGCATTCATATACACATGAATTTATAACAAATGGTATAAGTCAAAGGATTTACAAAAGCACAAGGGGATAATCAGTGAGAGGGATTGGTAATAGGAGACTTTTCAGAGGACAGCTCTCCATCTGAATAGTAAAGGGAGATCTCATCCTACTTTGTCTGCAGAGATGTTGGCAGCCAGTGATTACTTTCCCTTTCTTTTTTATTTCTGAGCTCTCTGTCTCATCGTGCTTGTTCCCCTTCATCTGGTTACCTTGTCAGATAGGCTCCTGCCCTAGAGTACTTTTCTTCTCTCCTAATGACTTCCAAGTTTCAAGTCCTTTGATTCTCTCATAGAATTCATCATAGAATTTTGCAACCCTGTGGAGTTACTGTTATGAATTAAGATGTAAGGCAATGTGATTGAGATATTAGTATAAAAATTAGTTGACTTTTTTCTGACTTATGTCAAAGACTGAAAACGGCTTGGTATTGTTCTCTGAGAATATGATGGAGTTGATACACTCTCTCCAAGCTATTCTAACTGCCAGCTCAGTCTTTAGTTTAGGTCTCAGGTGATATTTCAGAACCTATCATTATTCAAGAGAGACACTGGATTGTAGTTAGCATTTTTCATTTAAAATGCTAACTCCTGTTAGTTAAGTTGCCAGTTGTTGTTTCTAAGAAGTGAAACTAGTTTAATGTTGCTTCTCTTTTTAATTTTCTCTTCTGCAAACATCCTAATAATTTTTGTATCCTATTTCATTTTTACTGTAGAAAATAATTTTAATGCCTTCTAGTAATTAAAAGTTATCTGCAACTATAAGTATAAATGGAATGAATTATATGTGTTCATTTTTTGGAGATATGTACCTAAAATATGTGGGAAACAGTATACTCTAATACATGGACAATGACTATACATAACAAAGTAATATAACTCTTTGAAGGAGAACCACTGCAAAAGTATTGTTTCTTTTTTTGGAGGAGTTAAAAAAAATCTATCAATATAGGCTTGGGTTGTGGCTTGGTGGCAGAGTCCTTGCCTGGCATATTTGAGGCACTGGGTTCAATCTTCAGTACCACATAAAAATAAATAAACAAAATTAAGGCATTGTGTCCATCTATAACTAAAAAATAAAAAGGATATTTAAAAAAAATCTTATCAATATACACAAGGCCCTGGGTATGATCCACAATAGATAGTATACGTTTAACTTACTCCTTTTAAAAATATTCCTGTGTTTACCAAATTTGATTTTTAAGTTTTGGGTACTACAAAATAATAAAACATCATTTGAGATACTGTATAAATTATTTATTTATCTATTTATTTATTATTTTTTCTTTAGTTATACATGACAGTAGACTGTATTTTGACATACATACACAGAATATAACTTCCATTTTTGTGTTTGTACATGATGTGGAGTTACACTGGTTTTGTATTCATATGTGAACAAAGGAATGTTATGTCTGATTCATTCTACTGTCTTTCCCATTCCCATTTCCCTTCCTGTACTCCCCTCCCCAACTCCTCCTTGTCTAATATGGGGAACCTGTCCTCCTCTCTTCCAGATGCCTATTGTGAGTCAGCATCTGCATATCAGAGAGAACATTCGGCCTTTGGATTTTGGGGATTGGCTTATTTTACTTAGCATGATAATCTCCAGTTCCATTCATTTACCTCAAAAACATAATTTTATTCTTCTTATGACGAGTCATATTCCATTGTATATATGTGCCACATTTTCTTTATCCATTCATCTGTTGAAGGGCACCTGGGTTGGTTCCATTGCTTAGCTATTGTGAATTGAGCTGCTATAAACATTGATATGGCTACATCACTGTAGTATGCTGATTTTAAGTCTTTTGAATATATGACAGGGAGTGGGATAACTGGGTCAAATGGTGGTTCTGTTCCCAGTTTTATAATCTCCATACTGCTTTTCAGGGTGGCCGCACCAATTTGCAGTCTCACCAGCAATGTGTGACTGTACCTTTTCACCTGCATCCTTGCCACCGTTTATTGTTACTTGTATTCTTGGTAGTTACCATTCTGACTGGAGTGAGGTGAAATCTCAGTGTAGTTTTAATTTGCATTTCTCTACTTGCTAGAGATGTTGAACATTTTTTAAGATATTTGTTGATCATTCAAATTTCTAATGTGAAGCATCTATTCAGTTCCTTTGCCCCTTTATTGATTAGATTATTTGTTTTGTTGGTATTAAGTATTTTGTGTTCTTTATATATCCTAGAGATTAATCCTCTCTCTGAGGTGCAAGTGACAAAGATTTTCTTCCATTCTGTAGGCTCTCTCTTTACGCTTTTGTTTCCTTTGCTGTGAAAAAGCTTTTTAGTTTGATACCATCCCACTTACTGATTCTTGATTTTACTTCTTGCACTTTTAGGAGTCTTGTTGAGGAATTTGGTTCCTAAGCCAACATGATAAAGATTTATGCCTACATTTTCCTCTACTAGATGTTTCCTGTCTAATAACTAGGTCTTTGATCTACTTTGAGTTGAGTTTTGTGCAGGGTGAGGGATAGGGGTTAAATTTCGCTCTACTACATATGGATTTCCAGTTTTCCCAGCACTGTTTGTTGAAGAGGTTATCTTTCCTCCAATGTATGTTTTTAGTGCCTTTGTCTAGGATGAGATAACTGTGTTTATGTGGGTTTGTCTCTGTGTCTTCTGTTCTGTTCCATTGGTCTTAATGTCTGTTTTGGTGTGAATACGATGCTGCTTTTGTTACTGTAGCTCTGTAGTATAATTTAAGGTCTGGTATTGTGATGCCTCGTGCTTAAATTTTTGTCGCTGAGGATTGCTTTGGCTACTCTGGGCCTCTTCTTTTTCCAAATGAATTTCATGACTGCTTTTTCTATTTCTATGAAGAATGTCATTGGAACCTTAATAGGAATTGTATTAAATCCATATAAGGCTTTTAGTAATTTGGCCATTTTGTGACAATATTAATTCTGCCTATCCATGCCAAAGTACATGGGAGATCTTTCCTTCTTCTAAGGTCTTCTTCAATTTCTTTCTTTAGAATTCTGTAGTTTTCATTGTAGAGGTCTTTTACCTCTTTTGTTAAATTGATTTCAGGTATTTTATTTTTATTTTTTTGAGGCTATTGTTGATGGGATAGTTTTCTTAATTTCTCTTTCAGTTGATTTATGACTGATGTATAGGAATATAATTGATTTACCTTAATTTTATATCCTGCTACTTTGCTGAATTTATTTATTAGTTCTAGAAGTTTTCTAGTAGAATTTTTTGGATCTTCTAAATATAAAATCATGTCATGGCAAATAGGGATAATTTCAGTTCTTTTCCTATTTGTATCCCTTTATAAATTGTTTTAAAGTATTCAATGAAAGCTTCAAAAACATCTGTTGGATAACTTTTTCAACTTCTTCCTTTGCACAAAAATAAAAAGATGACTTGACAGCAATTTATGCTGATCTATTTTAATTTTTTTGCATTTTCAGAAAGTAAACATTACAGATTTTTTTACCCCAACACTAGCATAGAAAAGTTTTCTATTTTTCAGATACTATTGAAAATATGTAGCATTAATTTCATTACCACATAGTTGTCCTTAGATAATATCATTACAAATGATCCTGTTGGAACCAAAAACATGTTGTTTTTATTGTATTTGCTTGCTCTCATTCTCCCCTCCCACCCCCCGCACTTCTCTCTCTCTCTCTCTGGTATCAATGTATACACTATAAATAAAACTTACCACATTTAAAAAAAATATTTTATTTTTTAGTTTTAGTTGGACACAATACCTTTATTTTATTTATTTTTACATGGTGCTGAGGATCAAACCCAGGGCTGCACACCTGCTAGGCGAGCACTCTACCGCTGAGCCATAACCCCAGCCCCAACTTACCACATTTTTGAAAACAGATAAAACAAATTCAAATCTGGGCCATAACTTATGGCCAGATATCTCTTGATACTGTTAGTATTCACTTTTTGTTAAATGAGACAAGTGTGTTATGAATTCTGGATATTCTATTAGTTTACTTTTTTAATCTTTATCTTAAATTTTTTTCACAATTACTTTATAATACTGAAACATATAAAACTAACTTTTCACAAATATATATCTGAAATAGAAATAAATATATAAAATTTTTTACTTTTCTTTTTACTTATCAGTGTATCTTGAAGCTAGTTTCATGTGAGGACATAAAGAACTTCCTTATTTTTTTTTATACTTTTTGTATTTGTTGTAGCATGATTTATATAACCAGCTTCCTACTGAAAATACCTGGTGAAAATTCTTCCATCTTCCTTCTACTGCATAAATGGTTTGATTTTTACTTTTGAATCTGTGATCCATTTGCCATGTATCTAGTGAAGGTTGTGAGGTATGGATCTAGTTAGATTTTGGCTTTTGTTAAATGGTTATACAGTTTCCTCAACCATTATTACAGTTACCTTTACAGTTATTACAGCTACCTTTATTTAATAATCTTAACCTTTCCCTCACTGTAGTGTCTGCTATAATACCTTTATTATTGCAGTTATTTCTATACTTTCTGCTTTTAATATACTGGTCTCCATATACTGGTACCACTATATAGAGGTCTCCATATACTTCTACCACTGATATTTTTTTTTAATGACTGCCTTTGAAAAACAGTGTTTACAGACTAGTAGGACATCTTATCCAGCCACAGTAAATACTCTATTCTTTTTTAGAATTTTCCTTTTGCTTCATTTGTATTTTTCTACTTGAGCTTTGTAATTACCTTATTTTGTTAAAAAAAAATGCTAGTAACTAATGTTTCTGAACATTCATATTTCAACAGAGGAAATATCAACATTTATAATGTTGAATCCTTTTATCTAATAACATGATATTCCTTTCCATTTGTTTGGGTCTTCTTTTGTGCCATATTATACTATATTCTTTCTTTCTTTCTTTCTTTCTTTCTTTTTATTTGATGTTGTATATATAACAATAGCATTCACTACATTTCATATTACATATATAGAGCACCTTTTAACATAACACTGTTTGAATACAAAGAATATTCATACTATTCATGTCTTCCATCATGCATTTAAGATACTGATATCCATCTCATCTACCATCTTCTTTTTTTCCCCCTTCATACCCCCTTACACCCTCCCTTTCCTTCCCTCCCCATTGACCTTTCTAGAGTTCCTCTAATCCTTCTATGTTTTCTAACCCAACCCCTCTGTGAATCAGCCTACTTATATCAGAGAAAACATTTGGCATTTGGATTTTTGGGATTGACTAACTTCACTTAGCATTATGTTCTCCAACTTCATCCATTTACCTGCGAATGCCATGATTTTATTCTCTTTAATTGCTGACTAATATTCCATTGTGTATATATACCACATTTTCTTTATCCACTCATCTACTGAGGGGCATCTAGGTTGGTTCCACAACCTAGCTATTGGGAATTGAGCTGCTATAAACATTCATGTGGCTGTGTCCCTGTAGTATGCTGCTTTTAAGTCCTTTGGGAATAGACCCAGGAGTGGGATGGCTGGGTCATAAGGTGGATCCATTCCCAGTTTTCCAAGGAATCGTCATGTTGCTTTCCATAATGGCTGCACCATTTTGCAGTCCCACCAGCAATGTATGAGTGTGCCTTTTTCCCCACATCCTCTCCAACATTTTTTATTGTTTGTATTCTTAATAGCTGCCATTCTGACTGGAGTGAAATGGAATCTTAGAGTAGTTTAGTAGTTTTGATTTGCATTTCTCTAATTGCCAGAGATGTTGAACATTTTTTCATGTATTTGTTAATTGATTGTATATCTTCTTCTGAGAAGTGTCTTTTCAGTTCCTTTGCCCATTTATTGATTGGGTTATTATTATTATTATTATTTTTTTGGTGTTAAGATTTTTGAGTTCTTTATATATTCTAGAGATTAGTGCTCTATCTGAAGTGCTTGTGGTAAAAATTTGTTCCCAATTAGTTGGTTCTCTCTTTACCTCATTGATTGTTTATTTTGCTGAGAAGAAGCTTTTAAGTTTGAATCTAACCCATTTATTGATTCTTGATATTAATTCTTGTGCTACAGGAGTCTTATTAAGGAACTTGGGGCCTAATCCGACATGTTGGAGATTAGAGCTTACTTTTTCTTCTATTAGGTATATTGTCTCTGGTCTAATTCCTAGGTCCTTGATCCACTTTGAGTTAAATTTTGTGCATGGTGAGCGATAAAGGTTTAATTTCAATTTGCTACATGTGGATTTTCAGTTTTCCCAGCACCATTTGTTCAAGAGGCTATCTTTTCTCCAGTGTACATTTTGGGTACCTTTGTCTAAAATAAGATAACTGAAATTATATGACTTGATCTCTGTGTCCTCGGTTCTGTACCATTGGTCTACCATCCTGTTTTGGTGCCAATACCATGATGTTTTTGTTATTATTGCTCTATAGTATGATTTAAGGTCTGGTAAAACTACTCTAAGATTTCATTTCACTCCAGTCAGAATGGCAGCTATCAAGAACACAAAGGTCTGGTATAGTAATGCCACCTGCTTCACTTTTCTTGCTAAGGATTGCTTTAGCTATTCTGTGTCTTTTATTCTTCCAGATGAATTTCATGACTGCTTTTTCTATTTCTATGAGGAGTGTCATTGTGATTTTTATTGGAATTGCATTAAATCTGTATAGTGCTTTTGGAAGTATGGTCATTTTGACAATATTAATTCTGTCTATCTAAGAAAAGGTAGATCTTTCCATCTTCTAAGATCTTCTATAATGTCTTTCTTTATTGTTCTGTAGTTTTCATTATAGAGGTCTTTCACCTCTTTTGTTAAGTTGATTCCCAGGTTTTTTTTTTTTTTTTTGATGCTATTGTAAATGGGGTAGTTTTCATCATTTCCCTTTCAGAGGATTTGTCACTGATATACATAAGTACCTTTGGCTTATAGGTATTGATTTTGTAACCTGCTATTTTGCCAGAATCATTTACTAAAAGTTTTCTGGTGGAGTTTTTTGGATCTTTTAAGTATATTATCATATCATCAGCAAATAGTGCTAATTTGAGTTCTTCTTTTCCTATCTGGATTCCTTTAATTTCTTTTGTCTGTCTAATTGCTCTGGCCAGGGTTTCAAGTACTATGTTAAATAACAGTGGTGAAAGAGGGCGTCCCTTGTGTTGTTCCTGTTTTTATTTATTTATTTATTTATTTATTTATTTATTTATTTTATTTTATTTTTTTTTTTATTTTTCAATTTCGACTTTTATTTCATTTTTTTTTAATTTTTTTATTATTTATTTACTTATTCATCATGCACAAGTATAGTATCTTTTTACATACAACTGCTTGTATACAAAGTGGGAATGCTTTCAATTTTTCTCCATTTAAGATGATGTTAGCCTGGGGCTTCGCATAAATGGCTTTTATAATGTTGAGATAGGTTCCTGTTATCCCTAGTTTTCTAAGTATTTTGAACATAAAGTGGTGTTGTATTTTGTCGAATGCTTTTTCTGCATCAATTGAGATGATCATATGTTTTTTTTCTTTAAGTCTATTGATGTGATGTATTATGTTTATTGATTTCCATATGTTGAACCAATCTTGCATCCCTGGTATAAACCCTACTTGATCCTGGTGCACTATCTTTTTGATATGTTTTTGTATTTGATTTGCCAGAATTTTGTTGAGAATTTTTGCATCTATATTTATTAGAGATATTGGCATGAAGTTTTCTTTTTTTGTTGTGTCTTTGCCTGGCTTTGGAATTCATGTAATATTTGCCTCATAGAAAGAGTGTGGAAGAGCTCCCTCTTTTTCTATTTCCTGAAATAAGTTGAATAGTATTGGTATTAGTTCCTTTTTGAAGGTCTTGTAGAACTCGGCTGTGAACCCATCTGGTCCTGGGCTTTTATTGGTAGGTAGCTTTTTGATGGAGTCTTCTATTTCCTCACTTGAAACTGATCTGTTTAAATTGTGTATAGCCTCCAGATCTAGTTTGGGCAATTCATATTAGAAATCTGTCAATGCCTTCGGTATTTTCTATTTTATTAGAGTATAAGTTTTCAAAGTAATTTCTAATTATCTTCTATATTTCTGAGGTGTTTGTCGTGATATTTCCTTTTTCATCATGGATGCTAGTAATTTGAGTTTTTTCTCTCCTCTTTTTCTTTAGCATCGCTAAGGTTCTGTCAATTTTATTTATTTTTTCAAAAAACCAACTTCTGGTTTTGTCAATTCTTTGAATGGTTTCTTTAGTCTCAATTTCATTAATTTCAGCTCTGATTTTAATTATTTCCTGTTTTCTACTGCTCTTAGCGTTGATCTGCTCTTCTTTTTCTAGAGCTTTGAGGTGTGATGTTAAGTCATTTATTTGTTGGGTTTTTTTTTTTTTTTTCTTTTAAGGAATGAGCTCAATGCGATGAATTTTCCTCTTAATACTGCCTTCATGGTGTCCTAGAGATTTCTTTGAAACAAAAATAATTCACAATAAATTTATGTTACTTAAATATCCCAAGTTGATTCTTTTACATTATGTTAAATGTGTTAGTATTTTGACTATTAGCATATGTAACTTGAAGATTAAAACGTTATCCATTTTAGGTTTAAAGTTTTAAACAAAATTCAAGTTGAGAATTTTAAAATTTCTATACTTGTGGACATATCATGTACTTTTACTTGAAGAATGTAAACTCTTGAGTACACCCTTTGTATATACTTCTGTCACTATTCAGTGTCAGTGTTTTATTTGATTTTATCAAATTAATTTGTTAATTCTTCCCACCAAATATCTTGCTCTAGCAACTTGACTGGTACTGGATATAAGGTGTTGCACAAGCCACAATGTCGCTGTGATAGCCACTGTACGCACCTGTCAAGTTTTGTGTTGCATAACTTTTGAGGGCACTGACGGTGTCTAAAGTGGGTTGTTCTTTCCCTCCCAAGAATGCTTGGGTGGGAGTGCCACATGTTTGGCTTTCCATATGCTTCTAATTTCCCCCATGTTCAATTCTACTAGAACCATACTCACTGTGTGGCATGTAAACGGTTGCTATAAGAAACTGAGAGGTATAAACTGAGAGGGGTAAACCACACTTTTGGTCAACTCAGTAAAGATGTAACTGAGCAAAAGACAAAGTGTACAGTAATGTTTCTGGGAATAGCCTACTTATCTGCCCCTTGAAATCTTACTGTTGCCCCAGATTGTGATCCTTGTTTCTCTCAAATCATGACTTTTAGGACTCTCAGTTCATCTTAAGTCTTACTAATGATCCTGCAATACACCCTTTTCACCATGACCTCCATACGTCCTCTGTTCGTCATGTATCTGACATGGGCTATAATACCACTTTTCTAGGTTTTGTATACTATGATCATAACCTTATTGAGGATATTTTTCATGTACTCCTATAGGGTATTTTCTTTCTTTTTCTTATTGGTACATTATAGTCCCATAGTTTTTATAATTTTCTAATTGACATTAGAAAGGTATATGCCAAAAACCCACAAACTGAACACATCCTTGTAACCAGCTGATAAACTGGGAAATTGAATATTACCACCATTATGGAAGATTCCCCCCCAGCCCCTTAACCAGTACCTGCCCCACAAAAAATAACTAGATCCCTGACTGTTTTTATCTGTTTGAGCTACATATAAGGACTTGCCTAGAATGTACATTTTTGTGCCTGGCTTCTTCTGGTCAGCATTTAAGTTTGTGAGATTAATTTGTATTATTTCATATCATTGTGTTTATTTACTTAATGTCACTATTCATCTGGGGCTGTTTGTAGTTTGGGGATATTATTAACAATGCTGCAGTGAACATTTTTATATGGTTTCCTTTGATACATACATATTTGCATCACTGTAGAACATATAACTCCATCAAGTTTTTATGTGGTGTCAAGTAAGGCACATATGTGGGGAAAACAGTCCTATATGAATACTTGTAGCTACCAGAACTGACTATTCAGTGGCATTCAGATAACCAGAGTAAGTGTGTGTGTGTGTGTGTGTGTGTGTGTGTGTGTATGAAATGAGTGTATGTATGCTTATGTATATCTATCTCTACACATAAATACATATTTACATTTAATTTTTTAAACATGTAATTGTCTTTTCATATATCATTGCTTATTAAAGTACAATTTAATTTGCATATAGAATTACTGGAAAACAAGTTCTCAATACTTTCTGAAGCAATTTAGAATGTTCTTGAATGGTATTTTTATTTGAAGCCAACTCTGAATACTGGTGCTGTTCAGTACATGTTTACCATCTGGTTATTGAAAGCCATTCCATAAAATTATTTATTTATGTAGAAATTAGCAGCACCTCTTCTCTGCCTGCCATTATCTATAGTTTTGTTTAAAATGAAGAAATTTGTGAAAAGGTTTTGTGGTGTTGTTTTCCCAGCAAACTGACATATAGCTTTTTAAAATCATATCTTCTTGCTTAATATGTATAGTATTTATAATCTTCTATCATAGTGGAAAAGCAGATTATTTACCCCTAAAGTTATATTTTTAAATGAGTTATATTTTTAAACATGATTGGAGGAGTTCTCCTATAAGGCACTTTTAAATCTCCTTCATTTCTCTTTGGTTGCTTGTTTGTTGTTATAAACCAACATTTATAATATTAGTAGGAATTAATCTTCAAATAGGAATACCTTAAAGACATTAAAGCTGCAATGTTATAATGACAGTGTTTTTATACATTTATTTACTAGGCACTAATCTTAATAGAAGACTTAAATAGTATAGTAAACAATTTTGTGCTTATTCAAGAAGGGAAGGGACTTCATTTTGATTAGGTTTTTTCTTTTAATGGAGCATTGCCTACTGCAAAATTTGGATGAGTTGCGTTAACAGCGGACAACCTTTCAGTATACCTAGGAGCTTGAATTTTGAGTTTGTGTTGAAAGGGCTTGCTGGGTTAAATCAATCTCGTGTAAGAATTTTAAAGTATAGCTGAATAGTATAATGCTAAATTTAGTTTTATATATTGCCAGTGAGAACTGTGGCTTATTCATTTTGTCTGTAAGGTTAGTGGAAAATATCTCAAGGAATGAATAGTGATATTTACTTTAAAATGGGAAAAATAGAACTAAGGAGCTAAGAAGAAAGAAGCTGAAAGGAAAGCCTGCAAACTTGAGTACTAAACAAAAATTTCTGTGACTAACAAGTGAACAAAAACATCTTTATAAGGTCACCTTGATTAGAAATTTTATTGTTGAGAAAAGAAATTGTGTACTTTTCATAAGTCAGAAGATTAATTGTAAAAACAGTTCTACCACAGTGCATTGATAGGTTTTTAAATGTTAAACAAAATTTACATTCTGGGGTAAGTCATACTCACACAATGCATTATTTTTTAAAAAATATTTATTTATTTGCTTTAGTTGTACACAATGCATTTATTTTTACGTGGTGCTGAGGATCAAACCCAGGCAGCGCACATGCTAGGTGAGCGCCCTACCGCTAAGCCATATCCCAGCCCCATAATGCATTATTTTTAACATTGCTAAATATTTATTTAGGATTTTTACTCCTATGATTGTATGTCAGATGGGCTTACTTTGAGTTCATTTTATTTAATTTCTTTATTTTTATTCGAAGTTGTATATGACAGTAGAATGAATTACAATTCATAATACACATATAGAGCACATTTTTACATATCTCTGGTTGTATACAAAGTATATTCATACCATTCCTGTCTTCATACATGCACTTAGGGTAATGATATCCATCTCATTCTACCATCTTTTAAATTTTTTTTTTTTTATTTTCACCCTCTTGCCCACTCCCTTCACCTCTCTCCCCATTGACCTTTTCTAATGTTCTTCTAATCCTCCTATGCTTCCCATCCCAACCCCACTGTGAATCAGCTTCCTTAATCAGAGAAAACATTTGGCATTTGGATTTTTGAGATTGGCTAACTTCACTTAGCATTATATTCTCTAATTTCATCCATTTACCTGCAGATGCCATTATTTTATTCTCTTATTGCTGAATAATATTCCATTGTGTATATATACACATTTTATTATTACTGAAACTTGCTTCCTTGTGATTTTATAGCACCAGAAGCATCTGATGCTTTCTACTGAATTGACTGTGATCTATGTCAGTCTCCTTTGCTGAGTTCATTGCTACTGGGATTCTGTATTTTAAGAGTTCCTCAGTTGAATCCTTGAGCAACTGTTCTTCTCCATTTGCATCCTCTCCTTTAGTGATCTTATTAAGACCTCTAGTACCAGTAAGCACCATATACTGAGTGAATTGCACGTCTTTGTCTTTGGTACGGATCTCTCTATTGCTTTGTGAGTCTTTTATTCGGTGTCTTTATTTTACTGAGTTAATTTCTTATTGTTGAGCTTTGATAGTTTTTTAAAACATATTATGAAGCCAAATCCTTTATTAAGTATGCTATGGGAAAATATTTTTCACAATCTGTGACTTGTCTTTTCATTCTTTTAACAGTGTTGTTCAAAAGCACAGGGTCTTAATTTTTATACAATCCAATCATTTAATTGTTTCTATTATAGAGCATGATTTTAGATGTCATATCTAAGAAATATTTTGTGATCTATCCTGGAATCACAAAAATTGCCTCCTGTGTTTTTTTCTGGAAATTATATAGTTTAGGTTTCACGTGTAGGTCTAACATCTATGGTATCTTTTGTGTAGTGCATGGTGCCATCTTGATATTCACTGGAGGGTAATTTTTTCTGTTGAGATGTTAAGGCCCTTTCTCTTTGTCCTTAAAATTGAAAATTATCATTATGATACTCAAGGTTTATCCCAGGATGCAGTAAGAAACTAAAAATTTTAACTTTCCAGTAAAAATTATACATCTTAGTTGTTTATTTTCTATTTTTTCTTAGTATTAGTTTTTATCTCTCTTTTGTTATCTCTTCTTATTTCTATTTTTTCTTTCTCATTTTCAATTGTTTGTCCTGAGTATATTTCAAACTAGTTTATGACATCATTAATTTGTACTTGTGTACATTGCTAATTTCATTATAATGGGTTTTTATTCAGCTCTGCATTTTTGCTTTTATAATCCCTTTTTTATCTTAGTACCTTCGCCCTCCCGGCCCTCTGCCCCTGCTCTTTTAAACTAATTCTTTTTTTTTTTTTTTTTTTAGGCTAATTTCTAGGTCTTTATCCCCCATTTCATTTCTTTTGTTCAGGTGCCTCACACTTTTCGTGCTATTTTATTTTTTTCTGGACATTATATTAGATCATTTGGATGCTAGGTTTTTCTTCAGTGTCCCTAGGATGTTGTTCTCTTTCCCTGGTTCTACAATATCTCTCAGACTCCATTTGGTATGTTTCTTCCTTATCAGTCAATCTAGAATGAGATAGATTTTATCTGGTGTTTTTTATTTACTTAACAAACACTTAGAAAGCTCCTACTGTGTGTGTTCTTTTCTAGGGACATTAATGTCCTATGTATTTTTGGTGTGGAATATCCTGTCTCTGCTTCAGGTTTACTTGAACAATGGTCATATTCTCTTAAAGATCCACAACTGTTAAAATACATTGGTCAATTGCCAGCGAAGTTCTAAGTTTCCAGAAAAATATCATCTATTGAAATTGTTTTACTGATGATACACCTTTTCATAACCTATACTTTGTGTCTTTGATTTTCTGGATGAATGTAAATTTTATAGTGCTCATTATATTTTGAGCTAAGATTTCTTCCTATTTTTTTTTAATATTTATTTATTTGCTTTAGCTGTACACAATGGGTTTATTTGTACGTGGTGCTGAGGATCGAACCCGGGCCGCGCACGTGCCAGGCGAGCGCTCTGCCGCTGAGCCACAACCCCAGCCCCTCTTCCTAATTTTGTACTCATCTTTATTTCTTTAGCTGTCGAGATTACAGCTCCCTGTATCCAGTACACCAATATCAAATCCAGGTGTTTTCTGGGAATTGCTGATTGTAAGTGGTTGTGTATAAAACACCAATAGATGTTAGTCAGAAATAGGGCATCATCATGGAAGAATCACAGCTACCATATATTTCAATATTTTTGGACACAGAATCTTTCACTTGAGATAGAAGATGCTTTTCTATCTCAGATTCTAATGCCTGAAAACAATTTACATTTGTTTTCTGGTAGATCCCTATAGATACTTTTAATCAATCTATTTCCATTCACTTTGTTTTTACTAGAGAATGTCTCTAGGCTCTTTCATTGGCTTGTCTATTCATCTTCATTCTTATTGTTACTGAGATGTTTTATTTTCTTTTGTTCCCCCTCTCCTTCTAGGTATTTTAGTGAACACGTGGGGGAGACTATTTGTGAGATGCTAGCCAGATGTCATTTCTGTATTTGAAAGATAGAACTTTTCTTACCCTGACTTTTTTGGATAGAATTATTTTTGAAATGTGATATATATATATATATATATATATATATATATATATCACATTTTTTATATATATATATATCACATATATATATTTATTTTCCTATCCTCTTTATAATTGCATAATGAACAAATTTATGATAAGTCTGCATCATCACTTTTGGAATCAATTATTGTGATTTGCTGTAGATTCAATTATAGATTAGTTTGAGGGACTAAAATCTAAATACACACTGACCTTTCCATGACTTTGAAACTTGATTTCTTAAAAAAAAAAAAAAAAGTCCTTGATCTCAGCTTGCTTTGTGGTCTTTTGCTTCTTTTTCAAGAGGATAGAGTGAGGCATGTGGAGCTGTATGACCTCCTGAGCAGTATAACACGGTTAGCTCTCTGCAAAATTAATAAGTGAATCAAAGGCTGACTCACCAGCTCCCAAATGGTTTTTTCTTTTACTCCAGGAAAATCATCATATTCTCTGTTGCCATGACTGTTCTTTGATTTTTCACACCATTGAATATATGCTTTATTAATATAATAGACTGCAGACAACTCCTTCTGAGCTTTTATTCCTTTTTAAAAATTATTGTTGGCACTGTTTGTTCATGGAGTGTGTGGTGAAGCCTTTGTCATCATTTTTCAACCAACAATTGGTCGTTCTCCTCCTCTCCAGTCATCTATCACTGATTATATGTGATGTTGGTGCTATTTCTACTCTTGAATATACAGGCCAGAATATTGTTTCTTATTTTATCAATGTCCTTCTCTTATATCCTCTCCTTTTCGGATTTTGTTAATTTATATATTTCTTGTATGAATCCTTCCACCAATTCTTTGCTTCCTGTTACAATTATTTCATCTTTCTCCATTTTGAAGTCTCTTTTCAACTGCATTGGTCTTTTAAACATTTATATATGAGTCAGTTTCTAGCTTTTTTTGAAAAATATTTATAGTTATGAATAATAGCAGACTGAGTTATCCATGATTACCCTAAATACATGTATGAAGACACAATTGTTGTAAAAATACTTTGTATAAAACCAACAACTTGAAAAATTGTGCTCTTTATATGTAATATGAAATGAAATGTACTTGGCAAACATGTATAACAAATTTGAATTAAAAAATATTTATGGTTGTAGATGGACACAGCACCTTGATTTTGTTTATTTAGTTTTTTTTTTTTTTTTTAATGTGGTGCTGGGATCCAATCCAATGCCTTGCATGCTAGGCAAGTGCTCTACCACTGAGTCACAACCCCAGCCCTCAATTATCTATCTTAAAACCCTTTTTTCTCAACCTTACCCCAGTTCCTATCTTTGTTTCTCTCTCCCTCTTTGCTTTCACAGATTCCTTTAAGGAATTCATTTACTCATCACCTCCACTTCATCTTCTACTTTTCAGCCCAGTTCAGACAGGCTTCTTTCCTCATGTTTCCAGAACTACTTCTCCCTGGGTTTCCAGTGATTTCCAAGCTCTGTATTTTTCAATCTTTATTTATGACATTTTCTTTCTCAATTTTTGTGAATCAAATCACCATCCTAATTTTCTTTTTTCTACTTAATGTTCTGTGCATGTTCACGCTCCTTCTCTTATCTCACTCTAGATTTTCTCCTTACACAATCCAGTCTGAGGTGACAGCCTTACTAAGTAAGCAACACTCAGCAGTGGTTTGCAAATGTACATGTTAGCTTTGGCCTATTTGCTTAATCTTTCTGTATGACACTTATTACTATATGATTTCTCAATATATTTTGTATATGTAGTTTTTACTTTTAGAGTAAGAAGTTGGGAACGTTGCCTTTCTCTACTTTCAGAGTATTTTGCCTGTATCTCTTATGCTAGGCTTCATGAACAAAATTTTCTGCTAATCAATGCTAAAAGTATTCTGATAAACCTTTCCCTTCTATATCCACCCATGTATAATGAAAATATAAAATAGTAATAACATAATAAAATAGGCCACAGAAAAAGTTGTTCGCTATGCCAGGAGAGTTACAGTAGAACTTTTAGACTATCATACCTGGGGCCATTTTGCAGTATGTCAGTATCATTATCTTTTCCAATGAAGTTCATTTATAGAATCATTTCAATAGTTTCTTCTTGTATTTATGAAAAATTAGAAAAAAAAGTACAAATGATAGTGATAAGAAGCCAAGTGTTACAAACAAAATACCTGAGACAAAATAGAAATTCTCATTTGCTATAATGAAAAACAATACTTCTTTAACCTCAATTAGTTTCCCATTGAACTTAATCTTGGGTGTTAAGTTGTGAAGGAAAAGAACAAAATTAAGTCATACATCTGAAATACTGCAAAAACAGTCTCACTGATAGTGACGTCTCACAGATATGTTGGCTGTTTAACAGATTCTCTGGTTTCTTCACAGAGACTCAAAATATTTCATCAGTAATAAATTTACATAAATTATCTTTAATTTGGTATTAATTTTAATAGTAGCTCTCTTGCTGATGGTGTCCTCAAGTTGCATTCTGAATATGATGGCTTATATGTCAGATAGATAGATAGATAGATAGATAGATAGATAGATAGATAGATAGATAGATAGATTGGGGGTTGCTAAGGTCATATTAGCACTGTGCAGGGCAGTCTCTCTGCCACTGAGTTACAACCCCAGGCCAATATTTTTACATGTAATAATAGTCATCCAGGAAGTTGGAAGAGCACAAACTAATATGTACAGATGGAGAGTGCAGGGTGCATGTGAAGAAACCTGAGAAGAGTCCAGTTGGAACCAAAATTATAGGGGATTGGTGGTCCAGATTGGGGATGACCCTAATTCCCCCAAAAGTAAATGGTTGAAGAATTCGTAGACACGCGGTATATGATCAAAGTGACATTGTAGAAAGTCTACTTTCCTGAATGTTTCTTGGCAATAAGCTAAGTATTGAAGGAAGGACAGAACATGAGCTCTTGAAGAACAGAATTTCCCCACCAGAAGGAATAAAATATTTCAAGGACATGAATTGGATGACATGTTAATGTCCATACCTAAGGTTAGGAACACAGAAAGCAAATGTGACTTTCTGGAAGAAAGACTTCATTAGATTATTATAAATAATAGATTAAAAAATGTTAAACATTTCCATCCTTGAAAAACATGCTTTTATTTCCTCATTGAATTTCTTTTATTCCTTCCTAAGTCATAGTCCATGAAGTTTTATGTCATGAAATTTAATGATAGTCTTTTAAAATTGGTGACTCTTAAAATCTTAATCCTCTAGTTTTTTTTTTAATTACTTGATATAAAATTTATTCATTTTAGCTGTGGAATACACAAATGTTAAGGAACTTTGAAGAAACTTTCAGTAATTTGAACCATATATCTCTGTTCTTAGTGAAAAATGAAAACACCCCAAAGGAGGTTTTATGTGGAGTAAACTAGGTCTGGAAGTGGTCTATATCGAGAGACCTAATGGCCTTTTGATGTCTGATGCTTTGATTTTGCCTTTTCTTTTTAAAGGGGTGCTATGTGATTATAATTAGAACCATTTCAAGTTCTTTAGTTGAAAAGTTAATTGTTCCTTAGTTCACTCTATCATGACTAACATGTCCTTTAGAATGGCAGTAGTGTTTGAAATTATTATTAAGGAGATTCAACATGTTTAATAGAGAATGTTCCAATTCATTGTGAAAGTTTTATCACATCTATAATGTCTACTCATTCATTTTGCAAGTTGTGTCTCCAGTGTGCTTACACATCTATTATATATTAAAGATGTTTCATTTTAATAATTTTCTAAATACTCTACTGGGAATATTAGAGTTTGTTTTTCTTGCAACTGGAGCCATTATATTTTAAATGGGAAATTAGGCCTAAATTACTAGGCATCATTAATAATAATTTACATTTTGAGGAGTGATAGTTTTTCAATTTTTACTGATAAAAGCATTCACATTATCTTAGAAAAGCTATGCCTATAATTTAGAAAGTTCCTCAAAACTCTGACTATAGTTCTTTTCTTACAAATGGTTTTCTTAAATATCAGTGTGGTGGTTGCTGGGGAAGGACCCAGCTGTTCTCTTTTCTCCACTCTGCTTGAGCATCTGAAACCATTTTAAATCCAGAGCGGAGTTTCCAGTTTATTGTAAACATTCCTTAGCTGCAGTGAACATGCTGACTTAACCCTGCAAGAAGCACGATATAAAGCTTGGAGAGAAGGGAGCAATATGTGGTGACCTTGCTTCAAGTTGAGAGGAAATTTCTTTTATATTAAGTATTTCTTTGGAGATACATCTTCACAGAATTCTGCATATCTTCTTTTGAGAATACACTGCTTTAAATGAGTGTCAGCACAATATGATGGTCAGGAGGCTTCTTATTGACAGAGATTTGTGACACTACTTTATAGAATCAGTTTAATTTGTAACATGATAATTTTAGGTTTGGGTGGTTTGTTAGGAATTGAGTTTGCAAAACCTATTTTTATCAGTTTACCTATTTATCTTCTAGAGTTTTTATTACAATCAAATTTTACTTTAACAATGAAATATGGTGAAATAAACCTAATCCCGGTGCGGGGGAGGGGGAGACTAGGTAATAATATGTAGTAATATTTCTTTTAATGTTATAATTATAGTTGACAGAATGAGTTTTAATATACATTCTCTTAATTTATTTTCAAAGAAATCCTATGAGGTTGTTTGGTATTATCTGTGCTTTAAAGGAAAGAAGCTGAGGTTCATGGAAATGAAGCATCTGACCAGTATAGCTAATCTGTGACTCAGCTGGGCTGACCCATGGGCCTGCTGATTCCTAATTCATTGCTCTTTTCCTGATGGAATGCTGACTTTGACCTTCTGTGTCACCAGAGTAGTTTTCCTTTTGTACTTCTGAATGATCCAAGTCATTTATAGATAGCAACAAATACTAGATAAGTCATTACTTATTCTGTGTTAACCCCTAATGGGGAACTCTGCCTGGCCCACAGCTCTGCCACCTGCCTACCTCGTTTCTGTGGTGGACTTGCCTTCTCTCTAGCATGCTCATTGGGTCTAAGGCAGCCAATTTATTTTACTCTGATGTACAAAGAGCCTAAGTTGTACAGTTGATGGAGGTGTTGAAATTTTGTGTGTGTTTTGACTCTAAAACCCTTTTTAAAAATCACTTTGCTTTATTGCACTGTCCATCCTGTGTGATCTCAGTAATTTGGAACCTTAAAACGGATGGACTTGCCCAATCAATGCAGACACTGCAAATCTGAAAAGTAACTAGAATGAAGATTGGCTAGGCTGCAGCCACTTTGGGCCATATGCAGAGTAATTATTTGAGTAATTGTTTGAAGACCAGAGGAAAATGAAGCAGGATGCACACAGAGAAGAAGAGGTGCTGTACAAATGCAGCCACTGTATAGGAGCTTGGTTACATCTTAGCCTTCACTGAGACCTTGCATCCTTATACTGTACAGCCATTTTATTTAATCTGGTGGGTTGGAATGTATTTTTAGGATTTATTACTTAAAATTTTATTTTTAAAGATGATTAACTTTGGCCTGTATATTGTTATTACAACATGCATTTATTCATAATTTTTTCCTAGAACAAATAAAGGTGAACTTTAACATTCCTCCCTGTCAAATTTTTCACAAATTTTAACTGATAAAATCTGAATTAATATGGCAATGACATGTTTCTCTAGATTCCTTAGGAATTTTAAGGAAGATTATTTATGAAAGTAAAATTAATAATGTTGCTGCTTATTTTTGTCTTATAGTAATGAAGTTTTAGTATAAACTTGTATAAAACCTGAAAGTGTTTTTATTTGGAAGAGATTAGAGGTCAACAGATAACACCTTCTTTCCCTCTTAAATTTAAAACCAATTTGGAAAAATAGAAGAATCACATAGATGCTGCATGTGTGGCCATGTGTGGCCATGAGGGTTGGGAATCTTTACCACATTAGGTTAAATGTATACAACAAGTCACAGCCAGAGCTGCTCAGCAGAGCCTATGTAAAGTCAAGGAAGAGAACATTTGGAAGACTGGCCATTCCTGAAGACAGGGAAAGTTGCTGTGCACTCTGGACCACTTGCTTCTCCGAGTCAACTGTTTTTAGTGTGTGCGAATAGAGGAGCAGAGATTTCTTCTTGTTGAAAGAGCTGGACTGTTTCTTTTATGATCCAATTATAGGGAAGGTGGGAGAATTGCATATGTACCCAACATATAACAAATGGTAGTGTTTGGTAATAATTCAAATTTTTTTGTATAAAGAAAAGCAGTAGTATAGCTATAGGTTTTCTCTCTCATCCTCTCCCGAGATAATCACATCTTTCTTGTCCATAGTTTAGGATTCTACCATGTTTTTTCAAAAATGTATTCAGACTAGCCTCATATTAATGTCATTTTCATCCTTTTGTGTATTTCCATATTTCTATCTGATATCATTATCCTTCAGCCTGGAGGATTTCCTTATATGCTTTCTGTAGTGCAGGTCTCTTGACAATGAATTCTTGTATTATTTGTGTGTCTGAAAATTCTTTACTTTGTCTTTGTTTTAGAAAGAGTGGTTTTTTTAAATTTTATTTTTATAATTTTTTTATTTTATTTTTATAATTTTTAATATGTACAACTCATAGTGCATATATTTAGTATCTTTTTACATACAACTGTTTGTATACAAAGTATATTCGTACAATTCAGGTCTTCAATCATGCATTAAGGAAAATGGTATCCGTCTCATTCAACCACCTTATTTTTTTTTCTTTTCTCCCCCTACCTCCCCTCTTGCTCCCTCCCTTACCCTCCCTTCCCTTGACCATTCTAGTGTTCCTCTAATCCTCCTATGTACCCCCATCCAACAATACTTTGAAATAGCCTCCTTATATCAGAGAAAACATTTGGTACTTGGATTTTTGAGACTGACTAACTTCACTTAGCATTATGTCTTCCAACTTTACCCATTTACCTGCAAATGCCATTAATTTATTTTCTTTTATTGCTGAGTAAAATTCCATTGTGCGTATATACCACATTTTCTTAATCCACTCATTGACTGAGGGACATCTAGGTTGGTTCCACAACCTAGCTATTGTGAATTGCGCAGCTACAAACATTGAGATAGCTGTGTCACTGTAATATGCTGTTTTTAAGTCCTTTGGGAATAGACCCAGGAGTGGGATGGCTGGGTCATAGGGTGGTTCCATTCCCAGTTTTCCAAAGGAAAGACTGTTTTTTGATTATAGAATTCCAAATCAACTTTTTTCTTTTTTTTTGCTTTTAGTACTTTAAAGATGTTGCTTCAGTGTCTTCTTGCTTACATCGTTTGCCCTGAAAAGTTTGCCATCTTCTTTGTGTTTGTTCCTTTATAACCTGCTTTTTTCCTATTTATCTTTAACATCTTCTATTTTTTTTTCTTTATTACTGGTTTTGGGAAATTTGAAAGTAAGTTATTGTGTAACTTAGTTTTCCCGTTGTGTCTTATGTTTGGAGTTCTTTGAATTATTGGATCTGTAGGTTTACAAAGTTCATTCAATTCAAAAAGGCTTCTGCCATTATTTCTTCTAATATTTTTATGTCCTTACCTTTCTCTTTCATGAATTCTAGGGTATATTAGGTTGCTGGAAATTATCATGGATGTCATTTCTTCTTTATAATTTTGTTTTCTGTGCTTTATTTTGGCAGTTTTCATTGATGTGCCTTCAAATTCATTAATCTCCTGTTTGTTTGTTTTTTAGAAGTGTATAATCTGCCTTAAATTTCCTCCATTGTATTTTTCACCTACCATGTAATTTTCATCTGTAAAATTTCAGTATGGAAAGGTAATTTTCAGTTTCATCAAGAATCATTTCTCTGTTCTCTAAATTTCACCCTCATTGGTCCTCTTTTCCTCCCTGAATTAAACAGTCTTTCCCTTTTACATCTTTTCAATTTGTTACCCTTTGTGCTAGAATGCCCCAGTATTTTCTTTTAACCAGTCCTGCTCATCCTACTTAACTTTAATTCCATGTTCTTATATTCTGCTTCCTTGAGGTTTTGACCCATTACACAACCCATAGTACCTTGCATTTCTTCTTCCTTATCAATTAATTGAATATTCATTGTTCTTATTAGTATTAATTCAGAGTGTTTTTTTTCTCTGCTAGAGTGAAAACCCCCTTAGTAGAGGAACTGGGTATGACTATTTCAGTGATATTTTCTTAACATCTAGCAAGGTATTTGGTACTCAATGAGTAATCACAGTGTTCATGGAAAAATAATTAATGAATACTACATGGTAGCAGTTTCAGATGACTGAGCTTGTTATTAAGTACATGTAAAATGATGATTGGACCTTTAGAAAAGCCTAGTATTAGGTAGGAAGAAATGCCTGGTGAAACATGGACTACATGTATTTATATATAAAGATCTGGATCCTAAACCTAACAAACATCAAGGTGAAACATTTTCATGTGTCAACAGAATTATGCATTTTACAATCAGTAAAACTGGTAAAATATTTTATTAGACCTCAAAAAAAATTTTAATCCTCTCTTAATACATCCCTTGCCCCTGCCATATTCATCTTCCTCTTGAAATAAAAATAATTCTTCCGATGGAGATTTGCTTTTTTCATGAAAAATAATCTACCTTAAGTGATATTATACTAGTTTGTGTTTGGCCATTATTTCTCCAAATATTTTTTCTTTCCTTACTTTCTCTTTTCTTTCATGAACTCTAGGATATATTAGGTTGCTGGAAATTATCATAGATGCTATTTGTTCTTTGTAATTTTGTCTTCTGTGCTTTATTTTGGTTAATTTTCACTGACTATATGATCTTCATATGAAAATCATGTGGTCATATGAAAAAATTTTCATGTGATGGCGGTGAGGAAAATAAAAGAAGTTTTAACATAAATCAAGTATAATATATATTTTGCAAACACATTTTATAAATGCATACTATTTTAACATACGTATGTGGTGTTCACATGTATATCTGAGATATTCTCAGTAACATTCTTTTACCAAAATGAAAAGTTCTTAATGAAACTTTGCTATTGCATTAAAAATGTATTGCACACATATTTTATAGGCCACAATAAATTTCTCTGGTCCTTATTTGTGTAGTATTGTGTTCATATCACTGTGTAGTTTTTTAATTTAAAATATTTATTTATTTGCTTTAGTTGTACACAATGCATTTTTTTTTTTTTTTTTGCATGGTGCTGGGGATCGAACCCGGGCTGCGCCCGTGCTAGACAAGCACTCTACCGCTGAGCCACAACTCCAGCCCACTGTGTAGTTTTTAATCACACCAAAAACAGCATAGTCTAGCCTTTTTCCATATTAGAACTAGAGACAATGTCTTGAATATGTTTATATTTCTAGCACTGGGCACAGATACCAGCACGTAATAGATGTTAAGTAAATGCTTAACGAACATTTTAACTTTCAGACATTCTAAAAGTGATTTAATGTGCAGATATTGTTATATAAATTAGTATAAGGACATAGCTGTAGGTTCAATTAATTAAGAGGACATCAATTTAAATGTATATATGTATATGTGTGTGTGTATACAGATTTAAAGAAGTGGCATGATGAAATGACTGGACTTTGAAGTCAGATGGCCTGATTTTATGTCACCTTCTGCCATTTACTATTGTGAATTTGGCTAATCACTTAACTTCTAAATTTCTGTGTTTTCATCTCTAAGACCTGTAATAGCTTTTTCGTAGTTATAAAAATTAAATGAAATAATATGTGAACTACCCTGGACTGTAATGTGCATAGTAGACACTGCATAAATGTTTACTATCTTATTTGCAAATGTTTAAAAGTTATGGTTACATTGTAAATGTTATAGTTTGTAGCAATATCATTCACTAAACTGGAAAATATCTATTGTGACTTTAAAATACATTTTACACCAGGTGGAAACCATCTATTTTAAGTAGAAAACTTCTCTTACATGATAAAGATTACATTTATATTTGATAAATAAGGAGAAAATATACCTACTTTAAGTTTGATCTGTTTGTGCATAGTGATGAACATAAGTGAGAATATTTTCTAGCTACTTTGAAATATTCAACTGCCCAGGGACAAGGCATGGATGATGTTTTTGAGGGAAATAAATATTTCAGCTTCACATTTCAGCCTTTTTTCTTTATTCCTTTGATCTGGATTTGGTTTACTTATCATTCTGCTTGAGTGACTTCACACTGTCTTTCTTCCTCTCTCTAGTAACAAGAAGTGGCCTGTGCTTATTCCAAAAGGTTTAGGTTTTGTCATTTTGCAGGAAGAACAAGTATTTCCTTATTATTTACTTATATACTACTGTCTCTAAAATAAAATGTACTATTGGTTGTACATAGAAGCTTTGCATATATTGTGTATAATTTATACATGGATGTTTTAATCAGTAGTTTCTTAAATATAGGAAACACTATTTGGAATATATTTTGAAATTTAAAGAATTTAAAGAATAGCAACTTTTCTTTATACACCATGACTATTTTGTTTTTAAAATAATTTTCTCATGATTTTTTTGTTTTATTACAAAAATATTTATTGCTTTTTGATCTGCTGAGCCAGAGTTTCTTTGACTTATTTATGGGCCCATATAATAGGCACAAGTTAGTTTAGCACAGAATTATTATGTAAAACTTTTAATTGTTTAAGCCTTTTGTTAAATTTACTCATAATTTTATTTTCTACTTTTACACAACTTTAAACTTCTGAGATTGGTTCTTAGTACAGACTCTAAATGCCTCTTTGTAGTCTTTGTATTTCTATAGTACTTAAAGTTTGTTACAAAATTTAAGATAATATTGCATTACTGTTTGATTATTTCTTGCACTTCTGTCTTTTTCCTTAGGTTGTAGTTTCTCCAAGATAGGAAACATTTCTTCTACTTCTTTCACATTTTCTGTAGTATTTGTCTAAACTGATGGCAGAATTTGCTGCCAGGACCTTTGTCTTTGCTCCTGCATCATTGCTAAGTGACTGAGAGTGAAGCCTGGGAAGTTCACACCAGAACAAGTTCTTTTGAATCGTAATACAAATCCAGCTGAATTCCCCTCCTAGCTGAAATTCATATCATCTTAAGAGGTTTTTGGATAGCTGAAGGTTTCTTCTTCCTATTCAAACTAACATGCTTCAACTAGTCATGGTTCTTTAAGACTAGAGTTTGACCCTGGGGACAAGCTCTCTGGATAAGCATAAATCATTAGTTCCTTTTCAGAAGAGAGTTCCTTCCATAGGAGTTCTTTATGCTGTTACTCCCTTTTTTGAGTATTTTTATTAGTAGCAGGAGAAAAATCACTAAGTGATTAGTCCTGGATCATCATGATTTTATTGAGCTTGGTGGCTTCACCAGTGGTCGTGTCAGCAGTGCCTTTTGTGCTAGTGTTATGCTTCATCTGTTTTTGACACTAAGAACTGGGCTGGTGTTTTTGCTGTATCTCTAATGCTGTTAGGGTAAGTATGTGAAGAGCTCGGAGAAGGTTCTTCTGATCCACTAGGGGAGGCTAAAGATTCCTCCAGCAGAAATCTGCTTCATATACATCTATCTTATCCAGTAGACCAAGGGGAATACCACGTGTCTGAACCCTCCTTTTTTGTTTAAAGCATTGTAGCCGTGTATCTGTCATTATACTTGGTATTTATCTTCATTGTTATCCTTTTCTTGATAGACTTTTACAAGAGGTAGCTTTGTTCCTTAGTGTAAGTTAGTGGTTAACCTATGGTTAATCATAAGCAGTCATTGAAAGGTTGACTGGTTGTAAGCTAAACTGAGCTATGCTCTTTAAAAAAATTTATTTTTGAAAGTTGTAGACGAACACAATACCATTATTTATTTGTTTTATGTGGTGCTAAGGATCGAACCCAGTGCCTCACACATGTGAGGCAAGTGCTCTACCACTGAGCCACAACCCCAGCTATGAGCTATGCTCTTTTAGGAGGTAGAATAAAGGAGAAAATCTTCTCAGGCTTGTCATGGCTATTGAAAATGTATGTTATTTATCCTTAGAAACACTTTTTTTTTTTTTTATCTTCCAGTGTATTACTAAGGCTCTATAAATTACTCAACTTTTTAAAGCTTGAGTAGTCTATGGTTTTCTAATAACAGCTTCCTCTGTGACTCAAGATAGCACATTGTCTCTGTATATTTTGAATTGGACTAGCACAATGAATACCCACTATATGAAAGAATTGCAAAATATGTCTTTAATATGAGCAATCTAGAAATGTTTTCTTTCTTTCCAAAGTCTTCAAACTTTCCCACAAAAAGACACTTTTCAGTGAATTGGCATTCTCCTGCAGTATCTGATAATCTCTCTGACCCCTTGAGATTTTTAGCAGTCCCTTAATTATTATGATTTACTACATAGTTCTTTTCTTGTGTATGTTGACATCTAATCTTATGAATTTATAAAACCCAAATTTTCTTTGGTCATGGGAAGTCCTAGTTGTCATTGATGTTTAGAAGTTTGGTTCATAATTATACTGACTTTACTAACAAAATTAGTTTGTTCCTTTGTGCACATGTCAGTTAGTCAGAGGGGCTATCTGGAATTAAAGAGTCTTTGGGCAATTTTACCTGGAACTTAACGCAGTCAACTTGCCAGTGTTAAATGTAAATATTCTTTGGGAGAAAGAACTTGTTTTTTAGTGTGTATTTGAAACCTGATAATATTGCTTAGAAGTGGGGCTGGGATTGTGGCTCAGCAGTAGAGCGCTCGCCTAGCACGTGCGCGGCCCGGGTTCGATCCTCAGCACCACGTACAAATAAACCCATTGTGTACAACTAAAGCAAATAAATAAATATTTAAAAAAAATATTACTTAGAAGTAAGTCAAGTGTTGATTAGCTTTCTGCTACTGTGCTAAAATACTTGAGAATAACAACTTAAAGGAGGAAAGGTTTATTTCGGCTCATGGTTTCAGTCCATGGTTGTCGGGCTCCATTACTTTTAGGCCTCTGGTGAGGCAGAAACATAGTGATGGAAGGGCATGGAGGAGGAAAGCTGCGCACCTCCTGGCAGCCAGGAAGAAGAGACAGAGTGAGTGGCCAGGGACAAGACATATCCTTTAAGGACACACCCCCAGTGACCTACATCCTCCAACTGGGCCCCTGCTCCTAACAGCCTGTTCATCTATGAGTAGCACCCTCATGATTCAGTACCAGAGCCCCACCTTGGAACATTCCTGCTCTGGGAACCAAGTCTTTAACACATGAGCCTTTAGGGGAAATGGGAAATTCCAGATCCAAACCATAATATCAAGTGAGTGAACAATCACAGAAACTTTAAATATTTAAAGATATAACACAATTCAACCTGGGGAATTTTTCTTCGCCTCTTAAATTTGCCCTATACCCACTCTTATTTTGTTCCTCATAACACTGTTTAAAAAGTTTTATATATTGTCTATTAAATATCATAGATAACCACCGGGCGTGGTGGTGCACGCCTGTAATCCCAGTGGCTCTGGAGGATGAGGTAGGCGGATCAAAAGTTCAAAGCCAGCCTCAGCAAAAGAGAGGCACTAAACAACTCAGTGAGACCCTGTCTCTAAACAAAAATAGGGCTGGGTATGTAGCTCAGTGGTTGAGTGCCCCTGAGTTCAATCCCTGGTAAAAAAAAGAAAAAAAAAATTCATAGATACTATTGAATGCTGTGTTTAATAAGTACAAGTGTTGTTAGTTGCATTAGTTTCCTATCACTGTTGTAAGAAATTACTACAAACTTAATATCTTAAAACAATTCAAGGCTATTATCTTATAGTTCTGGAGGTAAGAAGTTCAAAGTGAAACTTAGGGGCTAAAGTCAAGGAGGTGTCATTACTGGCTCCTGCAGGAGCTCAAAGGAAGGGCTGTGCCTGGCCTCGTGCATCTTCCAGAAGCTGTCCTTAAATCTTGGCCTGAGGCCCTGCACACAGTTTGTGTTGACTCCATAGATGAATTTGTAGAACACTGTCATATTTTGAATTTTAAGGTCAATAATACCAATGCCCATTTTACTGGGCCTTCCCTTCTGACTCCTAAACTTTCAAATGTTTAGATGTCTAGTGTTTACCATTTTTTTACAAGAATTTAGAAGACTACTGGTTTTAAAAATCCTATGAAGAAGAGGCTAAAGCAGTTTGTTTATCATGGTTAATGAAAGGTATTTTAAAATGTTTAGTGAAAGGTATTTTAAAATGTTTAGTGAAAGGTATTTTAAAATGTTTTTGACTGAGTCAGTCTAATCAATTGAAGCACCAGTTGGCAGCCAAGAACATAGGTGATATTGCCTCTTAAAGGTCTAGTTCTGCAGCCCAGCTGAAAAGGAATGGAGAGAGACTCTTCTAGCTGTTTTTCAGACTTGTTTGAAGTGTTTTGTTTTGTTTTGTTTTGTTTTTCTTGGAGTTTCCAGTAGAGATGCCAAGCTGGCAGCAAATGAAGTATAATGTAATGTGAAACCTTATAAATATATGTTGGATCATGGCCATCATTATCAAAAGTGCTAGTTCAGAAATGTGCCAAAGGAAGATTTTCAAATTAGGGTTGGCCTGCATATATAAATGTTAGCTTGTAAAACTCAAGAAATACTAAATTGTAGTCCATTAGTCCCCTACATTTTATTGCCCTTTCTGGAATAATCATGTACTTCAGAACATCCTTTAATCTGAGCTGGCTTGTGGTTGTGTAAGAATGCTTCTGCTTTTTTCTTTATCCTTTATATACTCAGATGAGGAAATTTACTGCATTTTATAAATAAATCAGAGCTAAAAAGCAAATTTTCTTTCCACCTTTTTATCTTCACGGAGGGCAGGCTTTAAGGCATTTGAGTGATGCATTTATACTCGGCCCCCACAACCAGTTCTACTGAAGAACATAATCTTCAAAGTCACTTTTTTCTTTCTTTTTTTTTTTTTTTTTTTTTTTTTTTTTCTGACACCTTATAGGATGCACTGTTTGGGATCATAGTAAAAAGGAGCACTATTCTATGACAGTGAGGAGCAGACCCTTGTCCATTCAGAGGCTCAAAGTTTTCATTTCAGTGTCATCACCTTATAAAAATTAAAATGGATCTCATTAAAGTGATTATCCCCTCTTTATTTAAATTAAGATAATTTATGTTAAGGCAGAATATTCCTAAGAATTAGTGGAGTTCCATGTTTTTGTCATGGCTTTACTGGGCAAGAACATTGATTTGCATTAAGCAAGACTTTTGATATTTAGCTTCACTATTAAGTTAGCAGAGCTGGTATGGTGAGGCTGGAGACTAGTTAGGAGATGGTACTGTTTCCCCGGGCTTGCTATTTAATATAAAACTATATCTGCTATTCATAAGTCAGGCTAGAAATTGTCAAAAACCAATGTGCTTTTTTTTGTCCAAGGCTTATTTTAACATTTTAAAATTATCTCTAAGATACATGGATGATGGCTCAAGAGTATAACTTGATTTATGTAGTCGTAACTTAGTTATAAATAAAGTTAATTAAACTGGGTAGGAAAGAATGACATACAGAAAAGAACAAGATTAATCTTATTAAATTGAAAGATTTACAAGCAAGTGACTTTCAAAGTGGATAGGGCAAAGTTGATGTTTCATCCGTAGGTCATGTATTTTTATAAGCTCTGTTAACAGATTTTCTTTTGGCTAATTAGTAGCACATCATTTAAATTATATGATTATACTTCATGATATACAAACTTTTAAACTTTCCAATATTATCCAATGTACTTTCTTTTCTATTTCTAGATAAACAGACCAAAGGTAAACCTTTGATAAGTTTTCACTCAAATTATAAAATAGTTTTCTAGGTACTTTTCAGAGGGTCTCAAAAATTAAAGAGTGGCATAAGATAACTAGCCACAGAAAAGGGCTTTCAGTGGAAATGTTGCTTTACCGTGGGGGTACAGTGGTGATTGTCATCTTCTGGTTGATGGATGTAGGGGAGGGTAATCTCTGAGTGGCAGAGTAATAGCCCTTGCTATGCCTCACCCCTGTGGCTTGCACTGGAGTCATCATTCATCAACATTGACAGCCTGTCCTTCCAAGCTTGCTTTGTGTGTGTGTGTGTGGTGGTGCTGAGGATTTAACCCAGGGTCTTGTAAATGCAAAGCAAACACTCTACCAACTGAGCTAGAGCTCTAGCCCTAGAACACTTTTAATACAACATGCCAGGTAGCTCCTTCCTTAGAGCGGACCATCATACCAGAGAACATATATTTGCCACTCCAGTCTAGACCATGGTGTCCATTACAGTTTATATGACTTTATGTTAAGTCTGTGTGCTGTTTTAATATTGAGGTATTCAAATATCTAAATTATTCAGTGTATGTACCAGAGAACTCCTATGTGTAACTGAAGACTTCCTGCTTTTGGGGAAGAACAGTATAAGGAAGGCAAAAATGCACCACACCAAATTAAAATTCTGTAGCCATCAGAGTGCTTAGTCTTTAATGTAGTAATGCCCTTGGAATCAGTCTTTAGCATGATTTCGAGTTTTTAATCAGTATTATCTGTGAGCCAATATTGGTGTTAAGTGGCACAAAAGCATCACTAATGTTAAGGCCTTGGGATTTAGCAATATCAGCTAACATTTAAAACATTTTGCTTTAACAGCATATAAAAAAATAGTAGAGAAAAAGACATTTAAATTGGACAATTTAATTAAAATGAACAATTTTTTTAAAAGATTTTTTAAAATTTATTTATTTGCTTTAGTTGTACACAATGCAATGCATTTATGTTTACGTGGTGCTGAGGATCGAACCCGGGCCGCGCACGTGCAAGGCGAGCGCTCTGCCGCTGAGCCACAACCCCAGCCCCTAAAATGAACAATTTAAAGAAAATCTCTTTAAAAAAAAAAAGTTTCAGAAGCCTAGACTCCATTGCTGTAAAATATGATATCTGAGAGCTCATCTGGCAGGCATCCTGATCTGGAATGGCTTAGTTCTCATGCAGAGCATCACTTTGGGGCAGTGTTAAACCCTGTAGGTCATAAAAATAGTGGCTCTGCCAGTAAAACAGACACACAGGAGAAGAGGGCTTTCAGTGGAAATGTTGCTTTACCATGGGGATGGCAGTGCTGATTTCATCTTCTGGTTGATGCATGTAGGGGAGGGTACGAAGAGATTATATAGACAAAGGTAAAAGTACTTCAAGTAAAAAATAAAAACTCAGGGTATGTTCTTTCAGCCCATATGCAAAGATAAGCCCATTTGCTTATTTACAGATAAGCCATGCCCAGCACAGGGCAGATGATGGGTGGGGTGTGGAAATAACACTGATCTCTATATACATACCTCATCATCAAGAGACAGGAGAGATCTTCTGAAATGGAAACCAGGAAACATAATCTTTTGACCACTTAAAATTTGTAAAAGGTTTTTCATTTTGATGGGAGAAAGTTTGGTAGTTTGATATTTTACATTACATATATGGTCTTATAAGGAAGCCTAGAAATTATATATGTTCAAGGGGTTATTAAACTCCTTTCTGAGTAACTCCAAGAAGCTCAAATTACTTTTTGTCCACCTCATAAAAGGTGGTAGCATTATGGTTTTGAAAAGTGTTTTGCCCCCATTATGATGTTTGTCTAAAATGTGATTTGGGTTAATTATATTACCTGATCCCCCACTACTTATCAGTGTTACAGTTGGTCCTAAGATAATGTTTTATATTTATGTAAGCTTTCCTGTTTAGGGAAAATGAACCAAGTTAATGTTACTTATGGCATCTGAAAAATCAGGAGAGTAGCATAGCGTAGTAGCCAACAGCTGGAGCTCTGGAAGCAGATTGCTATCTCTGGAATCCTGGCTTGAGCTGTCACATCTGTAAGCTCCAGTTTACTGTTCTGTCATGGAAGGCTAGGAAGGTGCTCTTTTGTGCTTTACAGTGAGAAAACATATGGAAGTATTTTTCTCAGTGCCTAGCACCTAGTCACAACTAAAACTAGGTATTATAAACTTGTGTGCATTTATAAACTAAAGTCTTTACTTTTCCATCTATCGACATGCAAGAGTTTCTCTTATTTTGTTGAATCCTTTTCACTATATGATGTGAGTTTGAGATATGAATAAATTAGATGGTTATTTACTCTTTTATGCAAGTCTATGGAAGGCAGTAGAATAATTTCAAGACATTGTGTTGTATCTACTGTATTGACCAGTTACAGGTCCACTGCTGATAGAAATGCATCTTTCTATCAGTACACTGGGTTTAAAAGAAATTAGATTTAGCTTACAAACCATAAAACTCACATTTTAAAGTGTATAATTTAGTGGATTTTAGTTATTTACAAGAATATGCAGTTGTTACTGTTAATTCCAGATCATGCTCACACAAACAGAAACCCCAAATTCTTTACCAATCACTCTCAATTCCCCATCCCTCCAGTCCCTAGTAATGACAAATTTATTTTCTTTCTCTATAGATTTACCTATCCCGGATATTTCACATAAATAAAAGCATACAATACATGACATTTTATGACAGTTTCTTTTAGTTACTTTAATGTTTTCAAGCTTTATCTATGTTGTAGAATATATCAGAATGTATCCTTTTTAAGTCCAAATAATACTGCACATGAATATACCACATTTTGTTTATATGTTCATCAGTCAGTGGAGATAACGTGGTTTTATACAGCTTTATTTTTAGGGAACTCTTTTAAAGTAGTTATGCCCTCATCAGAATACATACTGTATGTTCATACCTCTTTTTCCTGAGACAAATTATATTGTTGTCAACTTTTTAAAGAGAAGTTTAGTAGAATTTGGATTAGACCATTGAAATCTGAACTTAATTTTAGAGATGGTTGAATAGTGTTCTTTGAAGTCTAATGCTTTCATAGTTTAACTCTGGAACTTTCTGAACTTTTCTAGGGAAAAAGAGGAGCAACTAACTCGTGTGACTGAGGTTCAAAGGTCGCAGGCCCAACAGGCAGATGCTGCTCTAGAAGAGTTTAAGCGGCAGGTGGAGCTGAACTCAGAGAAGGTCTATGCTGAAATGAAAGAGCAGGTAAGAGGAAACCACAGTGTCCTCCTTAAAAGTCACTCTGTCAGTAGGAAGGTATATTCTCATCTTCAATAAGAGAAACATTTCACCTTTAAAAAACGTAAAATAAAAGTTATCAAAATGAGCCATACAATTGGTCCACAGATTCAAACTGAGAAGGGCTATTACCTTTTGATTCATCCTCGAAGAATTCCAGAACAATCATTTAAAAGGCCCTTCTGTAGGCTGGGGATGGAGCTAGTGGTAGAGCAACTTCCTATCATGCCTGAGACTCTAGGTTCAATCCCCAGCATTGTAGGGGAAAAAAGCCACTTCTATAAATGTTGTAATAACAGAAATATTTCTCATCTGGGAGGACAGCTCAGCCTGCAAAAAAAACTCCACCATCAATCAGACTGTTTCAGTAAAGCACAGGCTCAAGTTGACCAAATCTGTTTCTGCATGTTCCAAAAACAGTGTTATTGACCAGTTACAGAAAAACATCTTCAACTTACAGGAAGAAAGAGACTGTCTTCAGTTCTTACACAGGTTATGTAGTGTTTTTGTTTTGTTTTGAGAGAATAAAAAAAATTGTGAAAGAATAAAGGGAATTAATACAAACAGCTAGGTACTCATCTTGAAGAATCAACAATTGTTAGCACTCTGTTTATTAAACTGAAACACCACCAATGAATTGTAGTTAATTTTGTTATTCATGTCCAGTCACATTCTCTCCTCCCCACATTTATAGTTAATTTTGTGTGAACTATGTCAGTTTATTTTATACTTGAACATATTTAAGTTCTGTATGTATAATATGCATATGTAAAATATTATAAAATAATTTTTATTAGTTAATAATAAAAACATAACACTTCTATGCATATTTAATGTCCAGATATGTTACATGTAAACTATATATTGTATGTTATAAAGATATAATTATTTTGTTTTCTACTTTTAGAAAATTAGATAAATACAGATTTTGTTTGCTTACTTTTATTTAATATTAGGTATCTGTTCTGACCATGTTGATTTAATGCAAACCTTTTTTATGGTAAATATATTTTATCACATGAATATAGCCATATTAGCAATTATTAGCACTCTTATTCAAGTACTTTTGGATTATTTTATTTTCAAGTTTTTCTGATTAGAAAGAATGTTGCAGTACTCATTTGTGATTCCATTTTTAGCTGTAGTTACCTTGTTTAGGTGTCCCAAGCACACATTGGTGGTAAAATTGTCCCCAAAGAAGGTTTTGTTTGAATCCCACTGATCCCTATAGGGCTTAGCTTGCCACTGTGCCCATTTTGGCTGTTATTTTCTTAATCTGATTTCCATTCATACTGACTTGTGAGCTTTTGGGCCCTGACAGTGGGGTCTAAGGTCTCATTCTTTCTTTTTTCTACTTGCTGCCTGAGATACAAGATGGGTTCCTGCTGTGTGTTTGTGCTGCCTGGATGTGCACCTCTCGCCAGCTCCCTGCAGTGACCAGGGCCAGGCCCCAGGATGTGTATCCGGTCCAGATATTTTATGGAGCAAATAGGACTCAACAAATTTTCAGACTGGCTGAAAATTAAAGGAATTGAGAAAATGTTGAAGGAGAAAGCTCTAGGCAAGAATTTTTAAGTATATTGTTAAGAACTAAGGCTAAAAATTAGGCCAATAGTACAACTTTCTGAGAAAAGCTGACTAATGACAGTTACCTTAGCTCAGTAAATGCACTTTTGAGAGCCAATGATGTAATGTTAAAGATTCCCTTAAGATCACTTTTAAGAGTTAAAAACCATGCAGATAACATGGAACCTGTGAGACCATTCTGTAGACAAAGAAAACCATACTTCTGAAAATGATGTACTCTTATAATTCAGAAAAAAAAATTAAGAAACGTACTACTGTTATAAAAGAACACATATCAAGTAAAATTAACACAGTGGAATCTGCATACGTCCTGGGAAAAGAACTGAAACTCAAGAATTAAGTGAATATCCTAGAAGTTTCCAGGCAGGAAGACACTGGCAAATAAATAAGAAAAATTATGGAGTAATGTTGACAGTTTTGAAAGAGAAAAGTTATTTTGCTTTTACATATTACCAAGGAGTTTTTCACTCATAAAATCAATAGAATAACATCTTAATATATTATAAGTCACATAATACTTACCACTTGTTTTCTGGGAAAAAAATAAATGAAAACATTAATCCAGAGATGAATGCATAGGACTTCACACATGGAAGGGTGAGGAGATAATATTAGAACCCAACAAAGTAGAAAATCTAAATAATTGTAAAAGTATTATAAAGTAAATACTAATAATTGATTTCTGGAAAAGAAGGTAAGTTAAGTATAAAATGCAAATTTAGTAACTTGAATCTAAATCTCTAGGTTACACTAACAAAGATCAAGAGTAGATGAATTTGGCCAGTGGTGCGCTCAGTGGTAGAGCCCTTCACTAGCATGTTCAAGGCCCTGGGTATCCCAGAACGGAAAACAGAAGTAGGTGGATAGTGAGAGTGGCGGAGGATCAAAGTATCTACATCTCTTTGTCACAGATATGTGTGGCTCATAAGATTCTTAAAATCAGGGAAAAGCAGGTGAAAATAATTTTGAAAGGTATAAGCTGCTTAAAGAAAACTGAGACCTGTTAATCTTTATAAAGTTTATGTGAGCAAGAAAAAACAAAAAGTTTCTAGATGTGGGCAGCATTCAGGAGGGCTCAGAATTCCCCTCCTGCCTTCCAAAGTAATGCACTACATTTATAAACATAAAGGAAATGATATACAGAGATTACCTGATTAGTACAGTTTGTCAGTTCCCTTCTTTGGTCATAATTTGGCAGCTTTCAGCCCAGGATTGGCTCAGAGTAGCTGCTTTGGCTGAGTTTCAGATGCTTTGGTACAAGAGTATACTCTTAGTTAGGTTTCATCCTATTTGCACATCAAGTTAGGTTGTAATTCACTATATATATATGGAGGCCTCTTTGGGCCAAACTCATTTTTCAAAGAATGGATTATTTATTCTGGTTTAACAAAACAGGCCAGTTTATTCTGGTTCAACAAAACATGGGCATTAATAAAATTAATAAATGTACATTCTCATAAAAAATTTGAAAAAAAATAATAGGTAAACTTTAGAGGATATTACCAAAGAAATAGAAGTGGAAACACATGGCATGCCAATAAAAAAATATATATATGTGTACACACACACACACACACACATACACACACATACATATATATTTCTAATAATAAATATTAATAGGCTAAATTTTTCTAGTAGAGAATAATATTGAGGGGCTGGGTTTGTGGTCAGTGGTAAAGCGCTTGCCTAGCATGTGTGAGGCCCTGAGTTTGATCCTCTGCACCACATAAAGATAAATAAAAGCATTGTGTCCATCTATAACTAAAAAATATTTTTAAAAAAAATAATATTGATAAACATATCCATAGATACACTGTTTATAGACATAGCTAAAATAAAATTATACAATAATTATATAAAAAGGATGATGAAAGAATGTTGCTTACATTCAGAAAACAGGTATCAATATAATCCTATCATAAAATTAGGATAAATGCAAGTCAGTCAATTAGACACATATTTTTTGCATGTTAAAAATAAGAATGCTTGGTTAATTCAAATATGAAAAATACATAGAAATTCATGCATACTCATTGGATACATTAATATATTTTTCTCCATCTTTAATAGGTTGTTGGTGGCAAAAAAATAGTAATTTATATGTTTGTACTTTCTACCATTTAGAGACAACACACACCAAATCTGTACTCTCATGGAACAGTTTTAAACTCAGTAGATCATAAAGTAGACCTCAATTGTTTCTAAAATGTGACATGTAAGAGAAGCCATGTTTTTTATCACAATGCAATAAAACTAGAAATTAAATTTCAATTAAAATTGCTACATTGAACTTCACCATAATTAAAACCTTTTGCTCTTTGAAAGACTGTTTAAAAACAACAAAATGAAGCGAGGCAAGACAGAGAATGGGAGAAAAGATTCAGGACACATATATTTCTCTGTGTGTGTGTGTGTGTGTGTGTGTGTGTTTGAAAGAATATTTTATTTATTTACTTTTTTATTTTAATTTTTTAAATTCTAATTTGTTGTATATAACAGCAGAATGCAATTAAATTCACATTACACAAATAGAGCACAATTTTTCATGTCTCTGGTTTTACACAAAGTAGAGTCGCACTGTTTGTGTTTTCATACATGTACTTAGGTAATGATAACTGTCTCATTCTACCATCTTTCCTACCCATGTACCCCTTCCCTTCCCCTCCTTCCCTTTTGCCCTATCTAAAATTGGTCTATTCTTCCCATGCTGCCCCTCCCCATCCCCATTATGAATCAACATCCTCATATCAAAAAAACATTTGGCATTTGTTTTTTTGGGATTGGCTTACTTCACTTAGCATAATATTCTCCAACTCCATCCATTTACCTGCAAATGCCATGATTTTATTCTCTTTTAATGCTGAGTAATAGTTCATTGTGTATATATACCACATTTTCTCTATCCAGTCATCTACTAAAGGGTATTTAGGTTTGTTTCACAGTTTAGCCATTGTGAATTGTGATGCTATAAATATTGATGTCCCTGTAGTATGCTGCTTTTAAGTCCATTTGGTATAAACTGAGGAGTGAGATAGCTGGGTCAAAAGGTAGTTCCATTCCCAGTTTTCCAAGGAATCTCCATACTGCTTTCCATATTGGTTGCACCAATTTGCAGTCCCACCAGCAATGTATGAGTGTGCCTTTTCCCCACATCTTTGCCAACACTTATTTTCTGTATTCTCAGTAGCTGCCATTCTGTCTGGAGTGAAATGAAATCTTAGAGTAGTTTTGATTTGCATTTCTCTAATTGCTAGAGATGTTGAACTTTTTTTTATATATTTGTTGATTGATTGTTTATCATCTTCTGAGAAGTGTCTGTTTAGTTCCTTGGCCCATTAATTGATTGATTGGGTTATCTCTCTCTCTCTCTCTCTCTCTCTCTCTCTCTCTCTGTGTGTGTGTGTGTGTGTGTGTGTGTGTGTGTGTGTTAAGATTTTTGAGTTCTTTATATATCCTAGATATCGGTGCTTTATCTGATGTGCATGTGATAAAAATTTGTTCCTATTCTGTAGGCTCTCTATTCACTTTACTGCTTGCTTCTTTTGCTGAGAAGAAGCTTTCTAGTTTGAATCCATCTTGTTTATTGATTCTTGATTTTCATTCTTGTGCCATCAGAGTCTTATTAAGGAAGTTGGGGCCTAATCCAGTATGATAGAAATTGGGGCCTTCTTTTTCTTCTATTAGTCACAAGGTCTCTGGTTTAATTTCTAGGTCCTTAATCCACCTCGAGGTGAGTTTTGTGCATGGTGAGAGATAGGGGTTTAATTTCATTTTGTTGCATATGGATTTCCAGTTTTGCCAGCACCATTTGTTAAATTGGTTATCTTTTCTCCAATATATGTTTTTTGGTGCCTTTGTCTAATATAAGATAAGCATAATTATGTGGGGTTGTCTCTTGTGTCAAGACACATATATTTCAAATAATTTATCCAAAATGTAAAAGAAATCTCACAACAAATAAGCTAATTCAAAATATGTGAAAGATTTATATGTATACCTCATAGAAGAAGATTTATAAATAACTAGTAAGCACATGAAAAGATGTCAGGGAAGTGCAAATCAAAACCAAAATGAGATGCTACTATATGTTCATCAGAATGTCAAAGAGACAAGTTAGTTGACAATACCAAGTGTTAGCAAAGATGTGGTATAGCTGGAAATCTTACACACTGCTGGTAGGTATGTAAGATAAAACATCCACCATGGAAAACTGCCAATTTTTATAAAAAGTTAAAAATAAATGACCACATGGCAGCCATTCCATTTCTGTACATTTAGCAAAGAGAAATAAAGACATGTCCAGACAAAGACTTGTACATAAATATTGACAGCAGCTTTATTTTCAAAAGCCCCAAATTTGAGCAATCCAAATATTCTTCATAAGGTGGAAAGATAAACAACATGAGGTATATATAATGAAATACTATTCAGTAATAAAAAAGGAATGGCCTATTGATATCTTCAGCAATGTGATTAATCTCAAAATCCTGCTGAATGAAATGTAGAAACAGAAGTATATACTGAATGTTCTGTAATCTCCAAGTTCTGTTAGAATTCCTAAAATGATGTTGAGCTTTTTATTTTAACAGACTATCAACCCAGTTCATTCACAGCAAAAGTGTTGTCTCTTGTGGAAGAACTCCATTCAAGTCCAATTTAAATGCTTTTGTATGCTGCTTTGGTTCTGTTTGTACATGTGCCACTCAAGCAAATCTGAAAACTGGGTGTAATTTAAATCACCCCACCCAATGACTACAGGCACTCATGGAACATTCTCCAGGATAGATGATATGTTTGGCTACAAGACAAGTCTCAATAAATTTAAAAGGATTAAAATCATCCAAAATATGTTCTTTGACCCCAGCAGTAATACATTAGAAATAAATAACAAAAGAAATCTGGGAAGTCCTCACATATTTTGAAATTAAATAACATACTTTTAACTAACTCTTGGGTCAAGGAGGATATCACAAGGGAAATTAGAAAATATTTTGAACTGAATTAAAGTAAAAATATGACATATCAAAATATATGGAATGTAGCCAAAGTGGTGCTAGGAGGAAGAGTTATAGCTTCAAACACCTATATCCAAAAATAAAAATCTCAAATCAATAACTTCAACTTCACTTTAAAAAATATAACTAAGAAAAAATAAATAACTAAGCAAGCTTGTATCTAAGCAGGTAGAAGAAAGAAAATTTTAAAGGAAGAGAAAGCAAAGGTTTGCATACAGAAAAATAGAGAAAATCAATTGGACCAAAAATTGGTTCTTTGAAAAGATCAATAAAACTGATAGACTGGCTTGACAGCCAAATACCCAAACAAAACAAAACAAAAAAAGTGAGGAGATACAAATTATCAAAGGTAAAAAAAAGTGAGGAGATACAAATTATCAAAGGTGGGAAAAGAAGAGAGAGCACCATTATTGATCCTATAGAAAATGAAAGTATTAAAAAGTGATATTACCAGAAACTTTATGCCAACAAATTGTACCTCCTAGATGGAATAGACAGATTCCCAGAAAGGTGCACATTACCAAAACTGTCTCAAGTAAAGACAGAAAATCTGAACTGAAGTATAATAAATGTAGAAATTGAATTATCAATGAAAAATTTTCTCAATTAAAAGTCCGGGAAAAGGTCATGAGCATATGGCTTCACTAGTTTATTACATCAAATATTTGAAAGAAAAATAATTTTAATTCTTGGGAAGCAGAGTTGAGGAAAATGAAAAACTTCAGTTCTTTCTCTGTGGCCAGTATTACCCAAATCCAAAGACATTATATGAAAACTAAATAGATATCTGTCTTGAACTTGACATTAAGGCTCAAAAATCCTTGATGATATTTTCATAAACTGAATCCTACAACATATAAAAGTGATTATACATCAGAACCCAGTGGGATTTATTCCAAGAACCTAAGGTTGTTTTAAAATTTGAAAATCAATTAATGTTGCATAGGATATTAATAGAATAAGGGACAGAATCACTTGATCATCTCAGTGGGGGAAGAAAAAGCATTTAGAAAAGTTCAACACCGATTTATGATTTTTAAGAATACTTAGAATATTAGGACTAGAAATAAACTCAGTCAGTGTGATAAGGGATATCTATGAAAGTCCTGCAGTTAATAAACAGTATTGGAAAATTTAATGCCTTTTTTCCTAAAAACAAAGCAAATATTTTTGCCAGTTCTATTCAGCATTGTATTGCAGCTTCTAGCCAGTGCACCAAGGTGAAGAGATGATTAAAAAAAAGAAAAAAATGAGCCTTTTGGGGAGAAAAGTGTTGCAAATATCATGATTCTGTAGGTAAAAATCTGACACTATTCTTAAAAGAAATGCATGAGAACTAACAAATTATTTAAACAGGTTTTTCAAAATACAAGATAAATATACAGAAATCAATAAATTAGTCACATTCTATATATTACCAATGAAAAATCTAAAATTAAGAAAATAACAATTCAAAATAACAGCAAAGAGAATAAAATATTTATCAAGAAACTGATGAACTAAGTGGAAAATATGTGTTGAAAAGTATAACATTTTGCCACGAGAAATAAGGAAGATCTAATTATACAGAGTTAATCTTTAGCCATAGATTGGAAGATATAATATTATCAAGATGACAAGTTGTCCAAAATTGGCCTATACATTGAGTAGAATCCCAGTGCAGTTGACAATATTGCTTACAGGAATAAAGTACACTGGAATTTGTATACACTGGAAAATTTTTATTTTCACTAGTAAATTTTTAAAAATAAAGTAGTAGTGAGCTGGAAATTCATGAAAGTCCATGGTAGAGATTCATGAGAAATAGACACTGACACATATTTCTATTGGTGATATAAAGTTGTATTCTTCTGAAGAATTGTTTTAACATTATACTCATAATGTACCTGCTGATTCCACTTGTAGGGCATAATTTTCCAGAAACACAAAGTGTGCAAGATGTGTTCATAAGGATGTTTATTTTGATATTATTTAGTAACTATGAAGAATTAGAAAATATGCATCAAAAATTGGAAAGATATAGAAAATTATTTTTAAGATAAGAAAGAAATCTCCAATCTGTGTGGCAGAACTGAAACCCCTGGAGGTAATATAATATTAGGAATGCTTATATTAAGAATCATATTTAGTCATAGAATGAGATGGCTACCTCATAAGTATAGCCAGGGATGCCAGGTAGTATTTGTGGAGTTGCTTCTGGACTACTTTCAATTGGTCCACTCCTCAAGTCATTTCTGACTGTGCTGTGCTGTGCCAGGCTCATGGTCTGTCTGCTGTCTCACTTCATCAAACCTGCCACACCCGCTGACATCTTTCTCTTTATCCGAACCTGCTTTCTTGGTATCCTGTCTCTGTGGACTGGCTAAATGATCTGATAAAGGACCCTATTTGGTGCATGCCTCTGGAATCCCCTATTGCCCCACATTCCCTATATCTATGTCCTGTCTTTGTGAGCAGCCTTCACCAGTCCTGATCTGTTGAGTGCTGCTAATCCAGACTCCTTGAAAACTAATAGTGATGACAGCTGATGAGCAGGACATTATTTTGGTCGTCATCTGGTGAAGGAATGTACTTCAGTAATTTCATTTACATACATGTTTGCCAAGTGCACTTGGGTTTCTGAAATAGAGAAAGCACCCTTGGTGTGATTGTAGTAATAAGGGATCCCATTTATAATAGAATCCTTATAGCTAGGCTTCTTCATGGATCAGCCAAGTAATTCTTACAGGAAAATTTGAACAAATAGTAAACAAAATATTAAAATATATATATTAAAACATGGTAAATTATAAGTTCTCTGTTCCAGATTATTATTTGATTAAGAAGTATGTATCTGATATGGCTCAGATTCTAAAAGAATAGCAATCAGAAGTTTCATTATGTGGAGAATCATGTTTTAGATTTTTCTCTAGTCTGTATTTTTAGCAATCTTCCTTTTCTGCTTTTGTTTTGAACTACATTTGTCTTCTTGCAGAAATATTTTGTGTAAAAGCCAGCAGAGCTGTAGGGCATCTTTTTCCATTTGGAGACTGCTGGAGATAGCAGACAATGGGATTTTGCATTAAAAATAAAAGCTTTGAGTTTGTTTTAGAAAAAGAATTTCTGTTTCAAAAATGAGGCCCATGAGAGAAAATGGAACAGACTTAAACTTTTAAAAAAATTGTTTCATGCTGTTCCTTTCACTTTGAAGAACCTTTCTTAAAAAATCTCATTTAACATTGCTTAAATAATAACCTAATTTTTACTTCAATGGAATCCATTATAAGTGTTAGCTATTAGCAATTAGTTATGTAAAAGATCTGTATTTTAATTAAGATGTGTTACATTAGAGTTATTTCTATGTGTGTATGTAATCATGTTTTAAAAAGAAATCCTGCTCTGTATTTACCTATTCTCTTTGAAACAAATAAATGACTGAAAAGACAGCTATATTTTTGAAGTATTGGCAGCAATTCTGAAGTGAAATTTTTGATCTCGTATACTCATTGCTTGAATGTCAGTTAACTAGTTCCTTCTAGGGCGGCTTCCACTAGAAGCCTCCCAACTTTTCTAGTTTATTTTTCTCCTCTTATAAACATATCCTAGTTAAATGGTATTTGCTGGTCAATATCTGGCTTTAAATTCCATTCCTTTTTCTTTAGTCTTTAGATAATATGATACTGGAAAACCCAGTGATTTACCATGAAGATAAAATTCTGACTAGTACTGTTGACTAGTGAGGTTGATTCTGGCTTCCAGCACAGTTGAAACTGCTTGGCAAGTTTTTTGCATTATTAGAGATTTTAAGTTTAGTTCATCATCCTATCATTACTATTGAATTAATGAAAAACATTCTCAATTTACAAAGAAGGAAGAATGCCGTCTGGATACATTTATCTCATTATGTATAGTTGGATAACAAACAGACTTAGAGTAAAACAATGATTATATAGGCATTCGTTGTGATATACCTTTGTCCTGTTGTCCTTTTAGGCCCCAAATCAAAAAATTTTTAGACTAGTTTTGAGATAATGATGCTCAGTATAAATGGAAGCATTTTCTCTCAGTTACATTTTATGATATTGGAGAAATGTCTTTTAAATATTGTCTTAAATGAAATTTAGGCAAGATAGATAAAATTTCAGAATATATTTTAATGTTTAAATAGAAGCTGCCTCAGTCCATCTTTTGCTGCTATAACAAAAAACCACAGACTAGGTAATTTATAATATAAAGACAAATATTTATTTGCTTAACATTTTCAGAAGCAGGGATGTCTAGCACAGCACTGGCATTTAGTAGGCCTTTGTGCTGGTTCATAGCATGTGGGTGAGCCTGTGAGCACACATGAGACAGAGAATAAGCTGGCCAGACACATCCTCTTTCATCAGAAAGCCACTCCTTCAATAACTAACTCATTCTGGCAATAATGACATAAATCCACTCATGAGGGCAGAGCCCTTGTGATCTGATCACATTTTAGTACTGGCCCACCTCTTAATACTGTCATAAAGCAATTACATTTCAACATGCATTTTGGAAGGAATATTCAGATCATAGCAAAGGCCATTGTGATCACTAATTTAAATGACACCATTCAAAAAAAATGTCTAAGTATTTGGCTTTGAAAAACAAACACAAAACAAATAATTAAAAGAAATCTTACATTTTAAGTGCTTCATTGAATAAGTGAAGTTTTCCCCTAATGATATTTATCTATGAACAATCTTTTTAGAAGCAAAATAAGAAAGAAAAATCTACTAAGAATCTCAAAACTAGAAAATATCCTCTTTTCTTCATTTTGTGATTTGTGAAAGTATTAACACTTTTATTTTTAATACCTTGACTGTTACTAACCTACTGACTGGTCAGAGATTCAGCAGACTTGATTTTTAATTTCATTTATTTATAAAAAATTTAAGACTACTTGTTTCATACCACTGTTGTGGACTCTGAGAATATGGAGATAATTTGCAGACATGTTTGTAGCTTGTATGTTAGACCATTGCACAAAGATGGATGATTGTAGTAGATGTTGTAACTTGTGGAATAGATTAGTCATTAAGAGAACACACAAAGGAACTTGTAGTAGCCAGATGAATTATGCCTTTATGTGTAAAAAATCATGACATCTTTGTGTGGCTAAAGATTTATTAAATGTTTACTTGGTTAAAATATTATAGGCTATGAATTTAGTAAGGCCACTAAAGTTCAGATATACCAATCAAATATAAGTTCAGATACAAAAATCAAATTAATAGGGAAAAATAATTAATGGGTATATTAAGTCCATTATTTTGCTTAATTTAGTACCCTCCTATGGTACTAGTAAAGTATAACTAGTATATTTACATTTCTAGGAATGTTTCTTTTCACATCTCTTCTGTTTCATGCCAGTCTTTTCCCATGCTAACATGTATGCAAGACAGGTTATCTTTCTTAAATCAACTAATGATCATTGGGGCCTGGGGGTGACTCAGTGGTAAAGCATGAGCTTTGCATACCCCAGCCCTGGGTTCTGTCCCAAGCACCAAAATGCAAACAGCAAAGAAATGATATCACTCACAGATGAGGTACAGATATAGTCAATAAATGTGTTAGTTTATTTTCCTTGTTGAGAACAGTTGTTTTTAGCCATATCTTTAGCCAGACACAGAAATAATTGTTTTCTAGCTTTCTGCCATTTGTGGCTATCTGCTAGTCTGCCTATTTCTATCTTTGTATTTATGTATCTATGTATCTTATCTATGTGTGTGTGTGTGTGTGTGTGTGTGTGTATGAAAATATTTGGAGGGTTATTTCTTACAATTTATCTAAATTTGTATTAAATATAATAATGTATATTTTATATATTTGTATACAATACATAATTGTATATCATTTATGTCAAATTTCTTAGAATATGACAACACAAAGAACTTTACTTGTGGAAGAGCTATTATTTATTATGACTATATTTGATCAAGACTGCCAGATGGTCATCCATTATACATTCCTTCTTTCTCCCAGTACCTTGATTTTATTTAGGGCAGAAAGAGACACAGGCTTAAACTACAGGCTCTTACCTTGCAGTTAGCCTAGACGTTTAATGTAGTTCTAGAAAATGAGATACAAACAGGATAATTAATTTGCTTTTGGCAAGAACTTGCAGAAAAGACAAAAACTCTTAAAAGAGGACTCAAGTCAGCTAACACGTGTCCTTTGCCCTTCACCCTTTGCCCTTTTCTTCCCAGATGTCCACAACTGCAGCAGTCATTTTGCAATGATTAGGGGAAGGTTGAATTGCAGCAACCTCAACCCTGACATCTTTGAGCTTCTGATATAGCAGCTTTCTTCTGAAAAAACATAGACTCTGCAGTATACTGTTTATGCTGTGGATCTTCGGGTTTTGTTTTGCACGTATCAAAAAGTAATACACAAAGCACCATATCAGGAGGATCCAAAACCCTTCATTGTCTCTCTTTCAAATTGCTTCTTTTTAAACACTGAATGTTCACAGAAATGCATCCAGTTCTTTTTCTGCTCCTAGTTTGGCCACCAAGTTTTATTCTTAGATTCTTTTGAAGCCAGTTATACAATAAAGGAGTTTGCTTGCCTTTTTTTTTTTTTTTAACTTGAAGTTGAATGGAATTTAGAATGATGTTTGAGAAGCAGAATCTTTTGCATCTATAGCAACTAAGAGCTGTGTTTCTAAACAAACTTTATGAGATTTGTTTTACCAATATTTACTAAATTGTGGAAGGACAATGGAGTGGGGTTTGGCATTTTCGGTCAGTGTTATGTAAAGTGACATGTATTTCATTTTTGTATAATAGCAATTGTTATTTTAATTTTTCTTAATGTTCAGGTTTAAAAAGGCACTTTTGTGTGTTAAATAATTTTTTTATTTTGATTGTAAAAGGTAATTCTTTGAGTGCATAAAGCTCTTAATTTTTATTTCAAATATGAAATCTTTTTAAAATTTGATATTTATTTTTAAGATGTTATCTATAAAGAGAAAAGAACCAAAAATCTATTTTATATGAAGTTTTGTCTTAACAAATATTAAATAGACTGTCTTTTTTTTCTAGTAGATGGACACAATGCCTGTATTTTATTTTTATGTTGTGCCAAGGATCAAACCCAGTGCCTCACATGTGCCAGGCAAGCGCTCTGCCAACTGAGCCACAACCCCAGCCCGACTAAGTCTATTCTTAATTTATCTTTTGTCTTTTTCTTCTCTTTTCACTTTGCTATTCTTCCATTCATCCTTAAGTTATCCTTAAGATATTTTAGGCTCAAAATAATCTTTCATTTTTATTTTTATTGAAAAGTCATATACATTTATGATGTACAATGTGATATTTTGATATATGTATACCATGTGGATGATGAAAATAGGCTAATCAACATATTCGTCACTTCATGAGACATTTAAAATTCACTCTTACCAATTTTGAGATATACATTATTAGCTGTAGTCTCCATACAACACAGTTGATCACTAGAGCTTGCCAGTTTTGAAATATACATTATTTGCTATAGTCTCCATACAACGCTGTTGATCACTAGAGCATATTCCTCTTATCCAAACTGAAACTTTGTACCCTTTGGAAAACATCCCTTTATTCCTTCCTCCTGCTCTTCTGTAATCTCTGCTAATCACCATGTACTCTTTATTTCTGTGGGTTTATTTTTTTAGATTGCACAAATAATATGACGTCATGCAGTTTTGTCTTTCTGTGCCTGTAATGTCCTTGATTTAGTCAGCTTTTTCGCTTCTGTGACTATAAGATCAGACCAGAACAATTTTAGGAAGAAAAGTTTTTTTGAGGGCTCACGGTTTCAGAAGTCGTAGTATATAGAAGGCTGGCTCCATTCTCTGGGGCTCCAGGTAAGGCTGAACATCATGGTGGAAGAGTGTGGCACAGTGAAGCAACTCCCATGGTAGGCAGGAAGCAGAGAGATTCCACTTGCTAGATACAAATATATACCCAAAGCCACTCCCTAATTCCCACCTCTTCCAGCCATAGCCCACCACTTCAGTTACTACTCAGTTAATTCCTATCAGGGAATTAAATCCCTGATTGGGTTAAGACTCTTACAACCCAAACATTTCTCCTCTGAACCTTCTTGCACTGTCTCACATGAGATTTTGGGGTCCTACAGGTTTATACCTGTTGTTGCAAATGACAGAATTTCCTTCTTTCAAAGGTGGAACAGTATTCTATTGTGTATATAAACCAATTTTTATTTGTCCATTTATCCACTGAGGGATATTTGTGGAGATTCCATATCTTGACTATTGTGAATTATGCTCACTATCCTGGGGGTGCAGACATCTCTTCAGTATATTGATTTCAGTTCCTTTGCATATGTACTCAGTAGTGGGATTGCTGGATCAAAGGGTAGTTCTGGGTTTTTTTTTGTTTTTTGTTTTTTAAAAAACTCCATATTGTTTTCTGTGATGTCTCTACTAATTTATATCCCCCCTAACAGTGTGCATAGTTTTCTTTTTCCCCACATTCTCACCAGCACTTGTCATCTTTTGTCATCTTTCATCATTCCAGCAAGTATGAGATGGTAATTCATTGTGGTTTAATTTGCCTATTTGTGATGATAGTTATTTTGAACATTTTTTTAATGAACCTGTTGACCATTTTAATGTTTTCTTTTGAGAAATATCTTTTAAGTCATTTGTCCATTGTTTAATTATTGGGTTATTTGTTTTCTTCTAATTGAGTGGTTTGGAGTTTTTTTTCATGTATTTTGGATATTGACCCCTTTATCACATATATGATTTGCAAATATTTTCTCCCATTCTGTAGGTTGTCTTTAATTCTGTTGATTGTTTCTTTTGCTGTGAAGAAACTCTTTTTAGACATAATCCCATTTGTCTCATTGCTTTTGTTGCCTGTACTTTTATTGTCCTATCCAATTTTCTAAGATCAATGTTGACAAACTTTTCTGGTATGTCTTCTCCATGGAGTTTTACTGTTTATGGTCTTATATTTAAATCTTTCCTCCATTTTGAGATGATTTTTGTGCATGTACTGAGATAAGGACCCAGTTTTACTCTTCTTTAGAACAGCTAGTTTTCCAACAACATTTATTGAAGAAATTGTCATTTCCTCATTGTCTGATGTTGGCACTTTTATGAAAATTCAATTGATGATAAGCGTTTGGGTTTATTTCAGTATTTTGTACTTTATTCCATTGATCAGTGTGTCTGCTTTTATGCCAATACCATGCTGTCTTGGTTAGTGTATGTTTGGATGTCAGGTAGTGTGAGGACATCAGCTTTGTTCTTTTTGTTCAAGATCACATTGGCTATTTGGGTCTTTTATGGTGTCGTAAAAAATTCTAAGATTGATCAATTTATTTCTGGAAAAATTATTTTGGAATTTTGATAGGGATTTCATTGAATCTATGGATTGCTTTTGTTGGTATGGTGTTATTGTTTGGATATGAGGTGTCCCCCGAAACCTCCTGGTAATGCAAGAATATTCAGAGGTGAAATGATTAGATTATGAGAGCTGCAACACAGTCAGTCCATCCTAGTGTGAATGGACTGACTGGGTGGTAACTGTGAGCAGGTAAGGTACTGCTTGGGGAAATGGGTCACTGGGGGTGTGCCCTGGAAGGCTGCATCTCCCTTGTGGCCTCTGTCTTTCTCTCTCTCCCTCCTCACCCCTTCTCTGGTTCCTGACCCCACCATGAACAACTTTCCTTCTCTGGGCCCTTACCCCCATGATGTGCTGCCTCACCATGGGCCCAGAGCAATGGATTCAGCAGTCTATGGACTGAGAGCCTCTGAAACCCTGAGCTCCAAATAAACTTTCCTCTCTTAAGTTGTTTTTGTTTGGTGTTTTGGTCACAGCCGTGAAAAAGCTGACTAAAACATATGGACATTTTTAACAATATTAATTCTTCCAATCTAAAAAAGTGAGATATCTTTCTATCTAATAATTTGCCTCATTTTCTTTCACTAGTGTTTGAGTTTTCAGTATATGTGTCTTTTAGCTCCTTTGTTAAATTTATATCTAATTATTATTTTTGTTATTACAAATGGGATTATTATTTGTTTTATTATTTATAATAGTAGTATGTAGGGCTGGGATTGTGGCTCAGCGGTAGAGCGCTCGCCTAGCACGTGCGCGGCCCGGGTTCGATCCTCAGCACCACGTACAAATAAACGCATTGTGTACAACTAAAGCAAATAAATAAATATTAAAAAAAAATAGTAGTATGTATTACAATTCATATTGCACATATATAGCATCTTTGTACATACAACTGTTTGTATACAAAGTATATTCGTACGATTCAGGTCTTCAATCATGCATTTAGGATGATGATATCCATCTCATTATGGGATTATTTTCTTAATTTATTTTTCAAATAGTTCATTGTTAGTATATAGAAACTATACTGATTTTTGAATGTTGATTTTGTATCCTACAGCTTTATTGAACTCATTGGATAGTTCTAACAATTTTTCAGTGGCATCTTTAGGGTTTTCTATGTATAAAATCATGTCAACAGCTAACAGAGTTCACTTCTCTTCTTTTCCTAGCAGATCTCTTTCTTTCTCTTGCCAAATTGCTCTGGGTAAAAGTTCCAGCCCTATGTTGAAAAGGAGGGGTAGAAGTTAGCTTTCTTGCCTCTTTGCAGATCTTAAAGGAAGTGCTTTCTACTTTTCACCATTGAGTATGAAATTAGCTTATCATTCACAGCCATTATTGTGTTGAGATACATTCCTTCCCTGCCAAATTTGTTAACATTTATATCATGAAAATTTGTTGAATTTTGTCAAATGCCTTTCTTTATCTATTCAGGTAATTATGTGGTTTTTGTCCTTTATTTTGGTAATGTAGTGTATCACAATTATAGTTTTTATATGTTGAAAACCCTTGTATTCTGGGAACAAATCCCACTTTGATCATGGTTTCTGTTCCTTTTAATGTGTTGTTGAATTCAGTTTTCTAGTATTTCGTTGAGAAATTCCAAATCTATCTTTCTCAGGAATATTGGCCTATATTTTTCTATTTTGGTAGAGTTTGGTATTAAGGTACATTCTTGTTTGCTTTGGCATTAGGGTAATACTGACTTTGTTAAATTAGTTTGGAACTATTTCTTCCTCTTCAATTTTTTGGAAGAGTTTGAGAAGGGTTTGTAGTAGTTCTTCTTTAAACATTCGGTAGAATTCAGCTACCAAATTGGTCCTGGGCTTTTCCTTGATGGGAGACATTTTATTATTGACTTAGTCACCTTACTCATTATTGGTCTGTTCACATTTTCTATTTCTTCATGATTCATTCTTGGCAGGTTATATGTATTTAGAAATTTATAGGTTTTATACTTCTAGGTTATCTAATGTTTTGGCATTTAATTGTTCATATTAGTTTCTATGATTCTTTATATTTCTTTGGTATCAATTGTAATGTTTCCTTTTAAATTATTGTTTGTATTTGAATCTTCCCCCCTTTTGTTTGAAATTTGTCAATCTTCTCAAAAAAACTGATTGTTTTGCTGATATTTGCCATTGTTTTTTCCCATCTTTATTTCATGTATTTCTGCTTTGATTTTTGTTATTTCCTTTCTTCTGCTAACTTTGGGCTTATTTTTTTCTTCCTTTTATAATTCTTTGAGGCATACTATTAGATTATTTATTTAAAATCTTTCCTTTTTATTTGATAGCATGCATTTATTGCTATAAATTTCTCCTCAGAGCTACTTTTCCTAAATGTCATAAGTTTTGGTGTCATTGTTTCCATTAATTTGTCTCAAGATATTTTATATCACTTTTTACTTCTTCACTTATTGGTTATTCAGGAGTATGTTGCTTAATTTCTCAGTATTTGGAGATTTTCCATGATTTTTCTTATTATATGTTTGTAGTTTCATACTATTGTGATTAGATAAGAAAATTTGTATAATTTCTAGAATACTACAGTGATAGATGCATACCAATGTTTATAGCAGTGCAATTCACAATAACTAAGTTATGGAACCAGCTTAGTTATCTCTTGGATAAAGAAAATGTAGTATATATACACAACAGAGTTTTTACTCAGCCATAAAGAAGAAAGAAATTATGTAATTTTCTGGTAAATGGATGCAATTGAAAAACATGCTGAGTGAGATAAACCAGACTCTGAAAGTCAAGAGTTGAGTGTTTTTCTCTCATATGTAAAAGTTAGATAGAAATAAGAAATTTTTTTAAAAAGGAGAAGCTCATGAAAATTGAAGGGAGGCAGGGGAGGAGGGATGAGAAAGGGGAAGAACTGTGGAATGAAATTGAACTATGTTCTGTGCGTGTATGAATATATTACAGTGAATTCTATTTTATGTATAACTATAATGTACCAATTGAAAAATAAATTAATAGAGGGAAAGCCAATAAAGTAGATGAAGGGAATTGGGGGAAGGTAGAAGGAGGTAGTACTAAGGCTTGAAAAGGAACAAATTATGTTGTATACATTTATGAATATGTCAAAATGAACCCAACAATTATGTATAACTTATAATGCACTAAAAACAAAGAAAATCTCTATGACTTTAGCGCCCTTAGATTTTTTAAAATTTGTTTTATGGTCTAACATATAAAGGTTAAAATTTGTTTTATAGTCTAACTTATAATGTTCCATGTGTACTTGAGAATAACTTATATTATGTTGCTATTGAATGCAGTGTTCTTTTAGGTCCATTTAGTCTGAAGTGGAATTCAAGTCCAATCTTTCCTTACTGATTTCTTTCTAGATGGTCTGTCCATTGCTAAAAGTAAAGTCTTGAAGTCCTGTACCATTATTGTATTATAGTATACTTCTCACTTCAGATTTATTAATATTTATTTTACATATTTAAGTGCTTTTATGTTAAGTGTATATATACTTACAATTGTTATAGTCTTTTGATAAACTGACCTCTTTATCACTATATAATGACTTTCTTTGTCTCTTTTTACTTAAATTCTATTTTGTCTGATGTAACTATAGGTACCTTTACTCTTTTGGTTTCCATTTGCATGGAATATCTTTTTTATACATTCATTTTCAGTCCATGTTCTTAAATGTGAAGTGATCCTCTTATAAGAGGCATTTTTTAAAATTGATTCAGCCACTCTGATTTTTTGCAGTACTTGGGGCACCTCTGTCTTTTGATTGAGGATTTACTCTATTTTATATTCAAGGTAACTATTGATACATAAGAACTTGTTGCTGCCATTGTGTAAAAGTTTTTTTTTCTGGCTATTCTGTAGATGCTTTGTTCCTCTCTTCTTCTCTCCCTTTGTGGTTTAATGATTTTCTGCAGTAATAAGCACTGAACTCTTTCTTTTGGGGTTCCACTTAATGAATATGGACTTTTGCTTTGTGGTTGCCATGAGGAGTAACAAATAAAGCATTGTGGGCTGTTGAAGCTGATAATAACTTAATTTTGATCACACATAAAAGCACTTCACTTTTATTCTCCCTTCCTACTCCATTTCATTTTTTGATGTCATAATTTACATCTTTTTTCTAATTTGTATCCCTAAACAATTTATCCTAGTTAAGAGTCATTTTTAATAGCTTTGTCTTTTGACCTTTATATAGGAAATAAAGTTACTTTACATGCCACCATTATAGTACTGGAGATTACCAAATCTAATGATGTATTATTTATACCAATGAACCCTTTACTTTCCTATGCTTTCTATTATTGATTAGCAGTCTTTCCTTTAAGCTTATAAAACTCCCTTTAGCAATTTTATAAGACAGGCCTAGTGGTGCTCAACTTCTCTTTTTGATTTTCTGCAAATATTTTATTTTATTTTTTATCATTTCTGAAGGATGGTTTATCAGGTCAAGTATTCTTGGTTAATAGATTTTATTCTTTCTCACTTTGAATATAAAATATCACTCTGTCCTGCCTGCATTGTTTCTGCTGAGAATTCAGCCGATAGCCATAATGAGACCTCCTTGCAGGTGAGGTGAAATTTTTTTTCTTTTTTAGTTGTAGATGGACACAATACCTTTGTTTTATTTATTTGTTTATTTATTTGTTATTATTGTTTATTTTTATGTGTTGCTGAGGATCGAACCCAGTGTCTCACATGTGCCAGGCAAGTGCGCTACCACTCAGCTACAACCCCAGCCCAGTGATATGAATCCTATCCTGTTTTCAGAATTGTCTTTGATTTTTGGTAGTTTGATTTGATGTGTCTCAAATTGATGTGAATTTCTCATTCGGTAGAATTTGTTTAGAGACATTCGAGTTACCTGTATCTGGATATTGACATCTTTCCCTAGATACGGGAAGTCTTTAGCTTTTGTTTTCTGAAATATCATTTGGGGCCTTTTTCTTTCTCTTATTCTTGAATTTCTATTGTGCAAACCTTAGGTTTCTTGATGGTGTAACATAATTCCTACAGGGTTTCTCCATTCTTTTTCAATCTTTTTTCTTCTCTGACAGGATGATTTTAAGTGTCCTGTTTTTGAACTCACTGATGGCTTCTTTTGCTTAATTGAGTCTGAGGGTCAAGCTTTCTATTGAATTTTTATTTCAGTTATTATATTTTTTACCTCTAGAATTTCCGTTTTTAAAAATTGTTTCTTTCAAACTTACCATTTTGTGTATTGTTTTCCAAATTCATTTAACTTTTATCTAGCCATATTTTCGTGTGGTTTCACGAACTTACTTAAGAGGGTTATTCTAAATTCTTTGCTAGTCATTTCATAAATCACTGTTTCTTTGGAGTCCAATATAGGAATTTTGTAAGTTTCTTTTGGTGGTATCATGTATCTCTGATTTTTTGTATTCCTTATGTCCTTGCCTTAGTGTCCATGCATTTGAAGAAGCAGCCACCCCTTCTAGCCTTTGTGTGTGTGTGTGCTTGGGAAGATATAGACCTTCACTCTCAGATCTATCCTGGGATTCTGGGTGGGATATCAGGTAGTGACTACTATCAGGTAGGCCTTGCTGTTGGTATTTTTAGTTAGGCTGGTTCTCTGCCTGTGCTCTGAGGTTAGATAGGGCTTTTGGCTGTATCATATAGTCCAGTGAGACCACTAATTGGGCTCTGTGGTCAGGTCCAGTGACTGTCCGAATTCTTCAATCACTTCTGATCAGGTAGGGTTGTAGGCCACATTCCATGGTAAGGTAGTACTACTGCTTGGAATCTTTAGTTGGACAGGACTGCAAGCTGTACTCTTGAGGCTGGGAAAGTCTTCTTGAGTTACTGTTCAGCTGCTTGGCATGGGTAGGGCCAGAGGCCATGCTTCACAGTTATGTGCAATCATGGGCCTGCCTCTTGGGCTGGGCTTTAGAACTGCACAGGGTTACTGCTTGACCACAAGGGGCAGGTGGGGTTAGATCCTCTGCTGTGCAGATGTGTGGGAACATGGTTTGCTTTATGGCCTGGGGAAGCCTTATACAGGGCTCCTAGATTGAACATAATCACACCTCAGCTGCCCAAGATTGGTGAATCCAGATATACCCTTAAAAACTAAATGGCTGAGGAACAAAATGGAGTGGTATATCAGGTAGTGTGAAGAGCAAAATGTGGTAGAACCAAGAAGAGCCAGGCTTGTTTGGGATGTGCCAGTGATACTGGATTGTGCATTGTTGAGGACAGGTTAAAGAGCTTAGTATTTTCAGGATTATAATCCTTTATATCTATTATATGATCATCTATAATCTAGATACTCCAAACATCACTGTAAGAATCAGAAACTGAAATGTGGTATTTCTTAGGTAGCAATACTGAGTGGTAGGATGCATTTTGTTCTCAAACAGTGAAACTGATTTCTTGTAATTGAATATCTTTGTTCCTAGAAGCTTAATCATGTTTGAATAAATGCATTTGAATTTTTAAAATGTAACATGAAAAACTGTGGAGAAAACACTTTTCATGGTTCTTTTCCTCTAATATTCATGTTTTCACTAATCTTAATGCTTACCAAAGGGTACCTGCAAGATAGCATTGTGTACAAGTGGAAAAGAACAAGTATCTCAACAGACCAGTGAAGCAGAATAATAAGTAATATAAAGTAGCCTGTGATAGAATGGTTGTCACATTAATTTACAATTGCCTTGGAATAAAAGTGTTTTCCTAAATCATACCCAAATGTGCAGGGGTAGAAGGACAAATGAAATACTGCAATACTGTGAAGAAGTGGTGCTATGTTCACATTGTTAACACAGAGAGCTTTTAAAATACTGGTTGTAAGATCATCTCTTTCCTGGGACATATGAAAAGGCATCTGATATGAGCATGGACAGAGTGATAGGAAAAGTGATATCCAGCACTACTTTATTTATTTTATTTATGTTACAAAGAATTTGGCATTAAAGGTTGAAAACTGTACACTCAGCAAATCTTGAACTAATTCCAGTATGCTGTCTTTTTTTCCCCTCTTCATTCTTTATTGAATCTCTATGTGTACCAGGCATTGTGCTAAATGGTGGGGATACATAGTGAACCTGGGGCTACATTACAGTGGGGAAGATGGACATTAAAAACAGCCCTAAAGAAGAAGTCAATTATATAATGAACCTGAAGGTGATATATTCTATGGGGCAAAAGAACAAAGCAGCTGGAAATGGGGACTGGGTGAACTAGGGGACAAGGGGGGGCGGCGTACACAACAAAGTTAAAAATCGGGTGCCTGGGAGGCCTCAGTATTACAGTAACATTGAAGCAAAACCTTAAAACTTTGAGAAAGAAGCCAGGTGAATACCTGGGGGAAAGCTTCTAGGCCCTAAGATGAGAGCAAGGAGGCAGGTTGGTTAGCATGGTGAAGGTGGTAGTGGGATAGTATAGAAGGGAGGAGCTGGGAGTGGTAATTGGCAGTGGACCATCAGATGCCCGAGATGTGTTGGAGTCTTTGACTTTTTTTTTTTTATAATAGATTTTTTTAGATACAGTTCACACACTAACAATTTGTTCATATGTGCCCAATTCAGTGGTTTTATACATAGTCACAAAGCTGGACAACCATCAGCACAATCAATTTTAGAACATTTTCATTTCCCCAAAAAGAAAGTCCATCCTCCTACCTTCAACCCCCTGAATCACACCCGAGGAAATCAGTAATCTGTTTTCTGTTTCTATGGAATTGCCCACCCTGGAAATTTAATATAAATGGAATTATATAATGTGTGGTCTCTTATGATACTTACCAAAAAATGCTTCCAGGGTTCACATATGTTGTAACATGTCTTAGTGCTCCTTTACTATATATAACTGAATAATATTCCATTGAATATACTGTATTTTGTTTGTTCATTCATCAATTGATGGACTTGGTTTGTTTCCTCTTTGGGTCTACTAAGAATAATACTACTGTAAACATTTGTATGTTAATTTTTTGTGTTTGGATATATGTCTTCATTTCTTAACCAGGATTGGAATTCTTAGGTCACATGGTATGTGCATATTTAACTTTGTGAGGAATTGCCAGACTTTGTGAGGAATTGCCAGACTGTTTTCCTGTTTGCCTAGATCATTTTACATTCCCACTAGTAGTGTTGCAGGTTCTGATTTCTCCACTACCAGTAATGCTTGTCATTATTTGTCATTCTGATTATAGCTATTCTAGTGAGTGTGAAGTGGTTTCTCATTCTTGTTTTGTGTTTGCCTAATGATAATGATTTGATCATCTTTTCATATCTTTTTGCCATTTGTGTATCTTCTTTGGAGAAATGTCTATTCAGATCCTTTGCCCATTTTGAAACTGTATTAATTGTTCATTTATTATTGAGTTGTTAAATTCTTTATATATTCGGAAATAGTTTCACCCATTAAGCATGTATAACCCTTGTATGCTTAATATATCATACTGAATAAAATTTGAGTATCCATAATTATATTTCCATTATACTGTTGTAATATCAGAAATAGTCAGCTATATTCCAATTTTAATTTCCTCCTTTAATTATTAAGCTGTATTTAAATAAATTAATATGTCATTGTTTTCACCATTAAAATAATCATTAAAATTGATGATATGTTTAAAATCTATGTTTTTAATAAATGAACAATTTTTAAAAATATGGAATATAGTTGTTTCTTTAAAATATATTAAACTTGATTTTTTAATTTTATAGATGGAAAAAGTAGAAGCAGATCTCGTTAGATCCAAGTCTTTACGTGAGAAACAGTCTACAGAGTTTTTATGGCAGCTGGAGGATGTCAAACAAAGATATGAACAGCAGGTTGGTTGTTCATTTTGATGATACTATTTAATATTTTAAAAAACCTTTTTAGTAGTAGATGGACACAATACATTTACTTTATTTATTTATTTATTTTCATGTGGTGCAGAGGATTGAACCCAGTGCCTCACACATGCCAGGCAAGTGCTCCACCACTGAGCCACAACCCCAGCCCACCATTTAATTTTAAAAAGTTTTTAAATTTTCTTTTAATTAGTTACACATGACAGTAATATGCATTTGTGTACTTTGATATATCATACGTAGATGGGATATAATTTCTCATTTTTCTGAGTGCACATGTTGTAGAATCACATTTGTCATGCAGTCATTTTATATATATATATATATATATATATAAAGTAATAACTTCTATTTGTTCTACTGTCCTTCCTATCCCCACATCCCCTCCTATCCCCTCCGTTTACTTTCCTCTACCTAATCTAAATTAGCTCCATTCTTCTCTAGTGCCCCTACCTTATTGTGAATTAGCATCTGCATATCAGAGAAAACATTCAGCCTTTGGTTTTGGGGATTGGCTTATTTCACTTAGCATGATATCCATTTACTGGCAAAAGCCATAATTTCATTTTTCTTTAAAACTGAGTAATATTCCATTGAATATATATACCACATTTTTTTTATCCATTCATCTCTGGAAGGACATCTAGGTTGGTTCCATTGTTTATCTGTTGTGAATTGAGCTGCTATAACTATTGACATGGTCGCATTACTGTAGTATGTTGATTGTAAGTCCTTTTGGCATAAACTGAAGAGTGGGATAGCTGGGTCAAATGGTGGTTCCATTCCAAGTTTTCTGAGGAAGCTCCATACTGCTTTCCATAGTGGTTGTACCAATTTGCAGTCCCACCAGCAATGTATGAGTATACCTTTTTCCCCATATCCTTGTCAACAATTATTGTTGCCTGTATTCTTGATGATGCCATTATGACAGGAGTGAGATGGAATCTCAGTATAATTTTGATTTGCATTTCTCTAATTGCTAGAGATGTTGAACACTTTTTCATATATTTGTTGATTGATTGTATTTCTTCTTCTTTGAAGTGTCTGTTCAGTTTCTTAGCCCATTTATTGATTGGGTTGTTTTTTGTTTGTTTGTTTGTTTTGGTTTTAAGTTTTTTGAGTTCTTTATATATCCTAGAGATTAATGCTTTATCAGAGGTGCATGTGGTAAAGATTTTCTCCCAAACTATAGCTCTTTCCTCACATTATTGATTGTTTCCTGTGCTGAGAAGAAGCTTTTTAATTTGAATCCATTCCATTTATTGATAGATTCTTGATTTTACTTCTTGCGCTGTAGGAATATTGTAAAGGAAGTCGGATCCTAGGCTGACATGGTGAAGATTTGGGCCTACTTTTTCTTCTGTTAGGTACAGGGCCTCTGTTCTAGTGGCTAAGTATTTGATCCACTTTGAGTTGATTTTTGTGCAGGATGAGAGATAGAGGTTTAATTTTATTTTGCTACATGTGGATTTCCAGTTTTCCCAGCACCATTTGTTGAATAGACTATATTTTCTCCAGTGAATATTTTTGACACCTTTGTCTAGTAGACATAACCATATTTATGTGAGTTTGTCTCTGTGTCCTCTATTCTGTGTCATTGGTCTATAAGTCTATTTTGGTGCCAATACCATCCGTTTTTGTTACTGTAGCTCTGTGGTATAGTTTAAGGTCTGGTATTATGATGCCTCCTGCTTTACTTTTCTTGCTAAGGATAGCTTTGGCTATTCTGGGTCTCTTATTTTTTCCAAATAAATTTTATGATTGCTTTTCTATTTCTATGAATAATGTCATTGGGATTTTAATAGGAATTGCATTAAATCTGTATAACACTTTTGGTAGTATGGCCATTTTGACAGTATTAATTCTCTCTATCCCAGAGTATGGGAGGTCTTTCCATCTTCTGAGGTTTTTTTCAATTTCTTTCTTTGGTGTTCTGTAGTTTTCATTGTAGAGGATTTTCACCTCTTTTGTTAGATTGATTTCCATTTTTTTTTTTTTTTGAGACTATTGTGAATGGGTAGTTTTCCTAATTTCTCTTTCAGTGAATTCATCGCTGATATATAGAAATGCATTGATTTATGGGTTTTGATTTTATATCCTGCTACTTTGCTGAATTCACGTATGAGTTCTAGAAGTTTTCTAATGGAATATTTTGGATCTTCTGGATATAGAATCATGTCATCAGCAAATACTGATAGTTTGAGTTCTTCTTTACCTATTTGTATCCCTTTAATTTCTTTCTTCTAATTGCTCTGGCTATATTTTAAAGGATGATGTTGAATTGAAGCGATGAAAGAGGACATCCTTGTCTTGTTCCAGTTTTTAGTGGAAATGCTTTCAATTTTCCTCCATTCAGAATGATGCTAGCCTGGGGTTTAGCATTAATAGCTTTTACAATGTTGAGGTATGTTCCTACTATCCCTAGTTTTTCTAGTGTTTTGAACATGAAGCTGTGCTGTATTTTGTCAAATGCTTTTTCTTCATCTATTGAGATGATCATATGATTCTTATTTTTAAGTCTATTAATATGATAATTACTTTTATTGATTTCCATATGTTGAACCAACCCTGCATCCCTGGGATGAACCCCACTTGATCGTGGTGCACTATCTTTTTAATATGTTTTTGTATGTGATTTGCCAGGATTTTATTGAGAATTTTTGTATCTATGTTCATCATGGATATTGGTCTGAAGTTTTCTTTCCTTGGTGTTTCTTTGTCTTGTTTTGGTATCAGGGTGATATTAGCCTCATAGAATGAATTTGGAAGGGTTCCCTCCTTTTCTATTTCATGGAATACTTTAAGAAATATTTATGTTAATTCTTCTTTGAAAGTCTTATAGAACTCAGCTGAGAATCCATCTGGTCCTGGGCTTTTCTTGGTTGGTAGGCTTTTGATCGTGTTTTCTATTTCATTACTTGAAATTGATCTGCTTAAATCATGTATGAGGTTATTATTAAGGTAAGATTTATATTCCCTGTCATTTTGATTTATTTCTGGGTTTTAATTTGACTTAATTTCTCCTTTGGTTGAATATTCCTTTAGTGGGGGATCCTTACTTTGCTGATTTTCACTTTTTTTTTTTCATGGCATCCTCATGGAATATATTGTTGAGAATGTTCTGTAGTGTAGGCTTTCTAGTTGTGAATTTTTGTTTATCATGGAATACTTTAATTTCATCTTCAAATCTGAAACTTAATTTTGCTGGATATAAAGTTCTTGGTTGGCATCTGTTTTCTTTCAGAGCTTGAAATATATTATTCCAGGACCTCCTAGCTTTGAGGGTCTGGCTTGAGAAATCAGTTGAGATTCGAATTGGTTTCCTCCTATATGTAATTGGATGTTTTTCTCTTCTCTCATGGCCTTTAAGATTTTATCTATACTCTGTGTGTTATTTATTCTCATTATAATGTGTCTTAGTGTGGGTCTGCTGTAAGTTTGTACATTTGGGGTTTTTTTTTTTTTTTTTTTTTGTGGTACTGGGGATTGAACTCAGGGGCACTCGACCACTGGGTCACATCCCCAGCCCTTTTTTGTATTTTATTTAGAGACAGGGTCTCACTGAGTTGCCAAGTGCCTCGCCATTGCTGAGGCTGGCTTTGAACTCGCGATCCTCCTGCCTCAGCCTCCCAAAGTGCTGGGATTACAGGCGTGCGCCACCGCGCCCGGCTCACATTTGGGGTTCTTTAAGCCTCTTGTATTTGATTTTCCACTCCATTCTTCAGGTTTGGGAAATTTTCTGCTATTATAATTTTGAAAAATTGTGCATTCCTCTGGTTTGTATCTCTGTTCCTTCTTCTATTCCAATAACTCTTAAATTTGGTCTTTTCATGTTATCCCATAATTCTTAGATGTTCTGTTCATGGTTTCTTACCATCTTATCTGCATGGTCAACTCTACTTTTTTTAAAAAAATATTTATTTATTTACTTTAGTTGTACACAATGCAATGCATTTATGTTTACGTGGTGCTGAGAATCGAACCCGGGCCGCGCACGTGTGAGGCGAGCGCTCTGCCGCTGAGCCACAACCCCAGCCCTCTACTTTTAATATTATATATTTTCTCTTCATTGCCTGAAATTCTGTCTTCCAAGTGGTCTATTCTGTTGGTGATGCTTTCTATTGAATTTATAATTTGGTTTACTGATTCCTTCATTTTGAGGATTTCTACTTGTTTTTTTTTTTAATATAACTCTTTATTGAAGTGATCTTTCACTTTCTATATTTTTTCTTTGATTTCACTCCTTATACTATTCTTTACTTCACAGATCAATTAAACTATGTACATTCTGAACTCCTTCTTGGCCATTTCTTCTTCTGTGTTATCAGTGACTTGTGTCGTTGAAGCATCTTGGCTCATTTGGGGTGCTTTATTCCCTTTTTGTCATGTTGTTTATGTGTTTTCCCATCTAGCAGAATGGATCTAAGGCAGCATAAATTCTACCCTGTAGACCTATAGTATCCCTGAAGGTTTATACCACCTCACCTTTAATGATGAGACCAATATCAACAGCACCTAGTATAAGCTATATATAGCCTTAAACCTAATAGCTCCCAGTAAGGCATCTACTGCTTTATTGCATTAAACCAAAATGATGAGTTCTAGCTATCTATAGTATAAACAGAAAATTTTCTAAAACAGTTTATAATTTTAAATGGTGAATGAGAGAATATAAGTAGCATAGTATGCAATGTTTGCGAGGGAAGAAATCAGAAGCTAGAAGCAAAAATTCACAGGAAAAGTGGAGGAGGTGCTGACAGAGATTGGCTATTGGTTGGAGAAAAGTTGGAAAGAAAATAGACAAGAGAGATGAAGAATATGGACAAAGAGAAAATTAAAGATATAAGAATGCAACAGAAATGCAAAATACCATTCATATATCATTATGCTCCATACAATGATGCATTAAAAACACCCTGTTCCAAATGGTAGAGGTATAAGTGAATTGAAAATAAAATAAAATAAATCTCAATGGAATGTCAACTGTCTCCACCAGCATTCAAAAGTTTCTCAGCCCTGTGTCTGAGGTCTCGCAGCATCACCAGACTCAGATCAGTCCACACTGACTCAGTCACTATCCCATCAATCTGGGCTTTAGATAACTCAGGCTCGGCCACGCTGCAGTCCCAAGATCTCAGTGCTGCTCTTACTTGCAGAGAGACCACCAGGGATACCCTCATGAAAAGAAGCAACCCTGAGATGCAGCAGCAAGACAGGGGTCACCAGCATTCCCAGCAGGAAGACCCCATGCACCTCCCAACCTGCAGGCCCCCCACACTGGACATGTAGGTCCTAGCCTGAGTCCCCAGACATAAGGTCTTATGGTAGTAAACCTGCTGGCACCCTGGCCCCAGGCCCTGGCTGGTGTCCCAAAATGGGTGCAGCCACATGCAGCCAAACATGGAGTCTCCCCTGCAGCAGACCTCCGGGTGGTGGTAGCAGCAGTAGTAGTGGTATTTGGTGGCAGCAAGCAGCTGGTCAGCAGTAGCAGTAGTGTAACAGTGTCAGTGGTGGCTGCAGAGGCAACTGCAGCTGTGGGGGCAGTGTCACCAGGCAATCTCCTGTAGGTAGCAGCAGTGTCGGTGTCAGTTGCATAGGGAGCATCAGTGTCTGCGGTGGTAGCAGGGGTGGCTGCACCTGCATGGGCAGCAGCCCCCAGAAAGAAGATCTCCAGGTGACCTCGGGGTTGCAGCAATGGTATTAGAGGCAGCTGAGATGGAGGCAGCGGTGTTGGCAGCAGCTGATTGGAGAAGAGACCTCCAGGCATCAGCTGCAGTGACCTCAGAGGTAGCATCTTAGGTAGCAGTGGCCCTGCTCAGAGAAAAGACCTCCAGGCACGGCAGTGGCATCTACAGCAGCGGCCTCTCCCACTATTTAATTTTTAACACACATACAATCTATCTTTTAAACATTTACATTACAAAATCATAGAATTATGAAATATTACTCAGAGCTCTTATTACCCATGTTTGTAATACTGAAATATTTGTTTTAATAAAATTCAGAAACAGAATTTTAACACTCCATTAAAGCTTGTTCTTAAAGTCTAATAATCTGAATATTTAAGTAAAACGTGTGTAATTCTTAAATTCTGTTCTTGTCAGTCCATTAGTTTGACTTTTTCATTTATTTAAGAATGAATGTTGGGTATCTGCTTTGTGCCACGTACTGCTACCAACACTGAGGAGAACATGGGCGGAGAGACAAGTTTCCTTTCCTCTTAAAGCTCACATTTTGGTGGTAGTCAGACTTGAAGTAAAGAGGGTGCCTCATGGGTTTTGCACATGGAGAATGGGAGGCATTGGGCATGGGGTCATGGAAGCACTGACTTTTTTGCTGAGTCCAAAAACCAGGAAGGAGCAGCCAGTACTCTCAGGAGGAATGGTATTCCTGAGAGGGAACAGCAAGTTCAGAGATCCTTAGAAGAGAGTAAGCTAGGAGTATTTGTGGCACAAAAATAGTAATAAAGGCCAGGTATTGGAGTGCAGGGGGAAAGGCTGTAGGAGAGCCAGGAAAGGTGGCTCTGCCTGCAGCGGAACAAGGTTAGATTTTCTATTCACTGCTCTGCGTCTTATTTAGTTAAAAAGAAAACAAACAAACAACAAAAAAAACAACACTTATTTTCTTTTAAAAAATACATTCCTGTTTATTCCCATAATACTCATGTAACTATTAATTTTTACTTGTGTAATTTGCTTGTCTTGTTTCCTTAACATTTGGAAAAACATTAATTAGCTTAGTCACTTAGGTTAAGAAAATTTTTTCTAAAGATTATATTTGAACCTTTTAAATCTTGAAATGGAAATAATTTTTATATTATATTTAACCCCCATTAAGCAGGTACTATTTCAAAAACTAATTGATCCCTTGTGATTGCTGAATTTTATTTCTTCTACTAATTGACAGCAATTAGTGGCTCACTTAAATTCAGTAAGAAGGAAGTCTGATCTGATATGTGTCCTCAGGGTTGTTGTTGTTTTAATCTTAAAATGTTGGTAGAAATATCTGGCTTGAGCTATTTGCTTAGGGATGGTGTAATTGCAAAATAGTTATAAAAAATAGAAAAGCTCTTGGGTTGGTCCTTATAAGCTTTTCAGCCATCCTTCTCTGTTCTGTATAGTTTAGTCATGCCCATACTTTAAGACCTAATCTTGTGTTCAGCTCTCATCAAAATGTTGACATGACCTTTTTAACCCACACAAGTCTCTTCTTTCTCTAAAATTACAGCATCTTCCATCTCCTTATTTTGTACACTTAGGTTCTTGTATTGTTTATTAACATATCAGTGCTGTTTTATCTGGAAAGCATATTCTAGAAGAGAGGAGAAACTTTCTCTTATATTTCTTTCAACTTTTATCACATTGTTTCTATGATTGAGTTCAAAATAGAAACAATTCATTGCTATTGAATTGATTTCAGTTTTGATCAATAGATATCTACTATCTTTATATTAGAAGTTAGATTTGATGTCCTTAATGTGATAGCAATGAAAATATCACTACTTATCACTCCTGGGTATGTGTGGTTTGGGGCTTATATTCTTAATCCTAGGTAGTAAAAGGATTTTCTCAAGGTCACAAGCTAAATAGTGTAAAGTCTTAAGGAGGATCCTATTTCTAATAACTCTGGTACTCTTTCCTTTTTGCCATATAGTCTATGTTATGTTTCTCTGATACCTTAAGAAAGATTTTTTAAATTATTAAAAGGTTTTTAATAGTAATAAAACAACTATATGTATAGAAGATGTATCCAATTTCATAACTCTTCTTTGGTTGCTTTAAAATTACTTTAATATAGTAACTATGAAGGTTGCCACAAAAGAAAATAGCAAAACATTAGAATTGAATGAAAATAAAAACATTGGGTCTGGCACTGTAGCTCACTGTTAGAATGAATGCTTAGCATGTGTGAAGCTCTGGCTTCAATCCTCAGAACCCCCAAAAAACTAAATTAAAAGAAAATAAAGACAATGAAAATAAGACATAGAAACTCATGAGGTGTAGTATTGTGTGCTGCTGTTAGGAAATAAAAAAGGTCTCAAATGAATGGTAAAAGTGTCTATCTCAGGAAACTAGAAAAAGTTGAGCATGTTAAACCCCAAAAAGCAGAGGAAAGAAAACAAAAGAAGAGCAAAATTCAACGAAATAGAACACAGAACACAAGAGAAGCAGGTTGTATTATAATGTTCATATACCATTGAGGAAAAGGAGTCCCCAAGAATCTAAATCCTTGCCCAAAATCACATTGTGTACTGATTTCTTCAGCAGTTCAGACCTGAGTTTTCCAGTTCTGAGTCCCTGCTCACAGCTGCTGTGCTATGCTGCTTTTAACTTCATCAAAAACAAAGTTGAGGGGGCTGGGGTTGTGGCTCAGCGGTAGAGCGCTCGCCTAGCACGTGCGCGGCACAGGTTTGATCCTCAACACCATGTAAAAATAAAGGCATTGTGTACAACTAAAACAAATAAATAAATATTTTTTTAAAAAGTTGAGGAAATTTCCCAGAAACAGAAAAAAAGGCAGAAGAACAGAATAGGAAGAGACTGGGCCAGTCACCCGGGAAGATGAACAGACCCATCTGTGGAGACTTCCACGAGGGAACACAGAGCAAAGAGGAAAGAAATTACTTAAGGAAAAAATACAAGCTATTTTCAGAGTTGAAGGAGAAGAGACTCAGTAAATATCTCTGTGACTGTTAGAGAACCAAAGAGAGAGCGATGATCCTAAACATAGACATGGCAAACTGGCTGGTTTCAGACCAGTCAAGCCTCAAACTTGTTTTTGTTTCTGAAAGCAATTTTTGAATGAATTGTCACAGTTTAAAATACATATGATTTTATGTAAAAATACATATTTCAGGCTTTTCCTACAACCTTAGTAAATCTGATGATTATAGGACATGTTATCCCACAGCAGCTATCAACTAGAGTTATGACACTGGGCCAGTTAAGAAGGAAATATAGTCTTAACAAAATAAAGCTCTTTATTGCACAATGTACATATTCATAATGATTGACATTCATTGGTGTTCAGCTTTCAGAACTAGCTTATGGTTATGGAACAGACCATAAATATGATCCACCTTGCTATTCTAACAGTAAAGGAGGAGGTGCCATATGTAACTGGAATTGGAAGAAAGGGAAGGACATTGAGGAGAGGGAAGGAGGAGAGCACTGAAGTGTTGTGTTATGAAGTGGGGATTTGAGTTGCTGCCCATGTAATGAAACAAGACATGGAGATTTTAGTATGTTCTCTTAGTACAGGTCTACCATGGAGGAAGTGAGAAGAACAATACAATTGTACAGAGTGGAAGAGAGGGAGTGAGGGAATATGAATGGGCTAAAGTCCCATTTATTAGAGCAGAAAGCCTAAAAACAGTGTCTACATTTGGTCAATAATGAAAGAGCTATACAAGCTGGGTACAGTGGTACAGACCTGTAATCCCAGTGACTTGGGAGGCTGAGGCAGATGGATCACAAGTTTGAGGCCTGCCTTGAAACTTAACAAGACCCTGTTTCAAAATAAAAAATAAAAAGGGCTAGGAATGTATCTCAGTGGTAAAGCACCCCTGGGTTAAGTTCCTAGGTGCAAAAAAAAAAAAAAAGGCTGGGGGGTGGGGTGGAGGGGATAAGAAAGAGTTATAGAGCTATGCAGTATATTATGTAGAAGTATGGGAAACTGAAATGTTTTAAAAAAGTTGCTGCTAGTACAGGAGTGCATGGGATATACACATACATTGTTGATTTTAAAATTTAATTCATGTAGTCTTTAATTCAAAATTTTTATTTCTTGGAACCTATCTTGTGGAAATATTTATATGTGTGCAAAATTATATATATGTGCACATGTGTTTGTGGAAGATTATTTGGAATAATGAAAAGAAGTTGAAAATAAAACAAATGATTAAATGAATCACTCTGAGTCAATACTATGGAATACTGTGGTCTTATTAAAGAAGATTGATTTGAAACCGTATGTGCCAACATATGCAGACTTCTAAAATGTATTGATAAGGGGAGTAAAGCACATCTTAGAACACTTTGTATATTATTATCTCATTTATGTAAAATGAAAACACATGTGTCCATGTCATGTAGTTCAGTATGTAAATTCAGTAAACAAATCTAGAAGATTGCATGTGTCTGTGGAATGGAATTATGTGTCGGGTGTGACAAATTGAGATTTTCATTTTATGCTTTAAAGTTTTTTACTTGAAATTTTCCAACAATTATGTACCATACATTATTTAGATAATTAAAACATTAAAGTTACAAATGCTAGGAAACAATAGAATGAAGTAAATATAGATTATATTTTACTCTGGTGCATTTTAGTTGAGTATTAAATTTGGAAATAATGAAGTAGAAAATAAATTCAAATGATATGTAGGATAATAAAATAATCAAAAGATGAAAAGTCTAAATGAGAAGAGAAGACAGCAGGTAAAACATTAGCAGATTATTTTCAAAGAGACCAAAGAGTGGGGAATTTTGCAAAATCCAGTCCAATGGAATTATTTTATCAGAAACTTTTTTTAGAAATAATGCATAATTTTGGATTAATGTGAAAGCACCTGAAAGTCATTTTGACATATGCTAACTCATTAATATGTAATTTCACTGAAATATGCTTTATTTAAAACCCTAGGAATGTTTTCTACAAAGTTCACACAAAGAGAGGTTGCTTGGGAAAGTAGTTTTAGAAAGTAGGTATAGAAAATTATATTCAGAAGTGGAGCCTGCTATTGGGGAATAAAAGGGAAACAGAAATTTTTGTTTAAAAAAAATAAGAAATAATATTATAGCAAATATATTAGGCAAAGTGACTCTGATTTTTTTTTTATTTTTTATTTTTCAGTACCAGGGATTGAACCCAGGGGGCACTTAATCACTGAGCCACATCCCCAGCCCTTTTTAATATTTTATTAGAGACAGGGTCTCACTGAGTTGCTTAGGGTTTCACTAAGTTGCTGAGGCTGGGTTTGAACTTGCCATCTTCCCACTGGGATTACAAGTGTGCAACACTTCACCCAGCAACTCTGATTATTAAATTAATAAGTTTATAATAAGTACACTTAGCAGGTAACTAATTAGCATAAATCATAATAAAACCATTAAGGTTGCAACAAATGACATGGCAAAGGAATGAAATATACATGAAATTAATTGAATGAACAAGCACATAAAACATCTTCAGTGTTGGTATTAACAAAAACGCATGCTGGATAGTATTGGCAGAAAAATAGGCATGAGACCAATGGAATAGAAGATAGAGACAAACCCACATAAATACAGAGTTATCTCATACTATACAGAGGTGCCATAATATATTAGAGAAAAGATAGCCTTTTCAACAAATGGTGCTGTGAAAATTGGAAATCAATATGTAATAAAATGAAATGAGACCCGTATCTCTTACCCAGCACAAAACTCAACACTAAGTGGATCAAGGACCTAGGCATTAGACCAGAGACCCTGAGCCTACTAGAGGAAAAAGTAGGCATATATCTTCATCATGTTGGGTTAGGAAATGAATTTCTCAACAAGACTCCTAAAGCTCAAGAAGTAAAAGCAAAACTCAATAAATGGGATGGCACCAAACTAAAAAGCTTCTTCACAGCAAAGGAAACAATCAAGAATGTGAAGAGAGAGCCCAAAGAATGGGAGAAAATCTTTATCACCTATACCTGAGATAGAGCATTAATATCCCGGATATATAAAGAATTCAGAAAACAAAATAACCCCGCCAATAAATTGGCAAAATAACTGAACAGTCACATCACAGAAGAAGATATATGAAAAAAATGTTCATCTCTAGCAATTAGAGAAATGCAAATTAAAACCACACTGAGATATCATTTCACTCAGGTTAGAATGGCAATGATCAAGAATACAAGCAACAATAAATATTGGCAAGGATGTGTGGAAAAGGTTCACTCATACATTGCCGGTGGGAATACAAATTGTTGTAACCACTCTGGAAAGCAGTATGGAGATTCCTCAGAAACTTTGAATGTAATCACCATTTGACAGCTGTCCCACTCCTCAGTTTATACCCAAAAGACTTAAAATCAGCACATTATAGTGACAAAGCCACATCAATGTTTATAGCGGCTCAATTCACAATAGCTAAGCTATGGAAAAAACCTAGGTGCCCTTCAATGGATGAATGGACAAAGAAAATATGGTATATATACACAATGGAATATTACTCAGCCATAAGGAAGAATGAAATTATGGCATTTGCCAGTAAATGGATGGAACTGGAGACTATCATGCTAAGTGAAATAAGCCAATCCCCCAAACCCAAAGGCTGAGTGTTCTCTCTGATATGTGGATGCTGACACACAATTAGGGGAGTGGGGAGCAGAGAATAGAATTTCATTGGATTAGACAAAGGGGAAAGAAGGGAAGGGAGGGGAGATGACAATATGAAAGATAGTAGAATAAATCAGACATAACTTTCCTATGTTCTCATATGAATACACAACCAGTATAACTCTATATCATGCACAACAGCAAAAATAGGATCCTAATTAGAATAAGTTATGTATGTATATAATATGTCAAAATACACTCTACTGTCATGTATATCTAGAAAGAACAAGTTTTTTTTAAAAAAAAAAAATGCATGCCAGGTGCAGTGGAATACCTGTAATCCCAGTGACTTGGGAGGCTGAAGCAGGAGGGGATCAGAAGTTCAAAGCCAGCCTTAGCAACTTAGTTAGGCCCTGAGCAACTTAGCTAGATCCTATCTCAAAATAAATAAACAAACCATTAGAATAAAATTTTTATAAAGGCTGGGAATGTGGCTCAGTGGTTAAATGTCCCTGGGTTTAATCCCCCATACCAAAAAAAAAAAAAAAAAAAAAAAAAGGCATATTAGAGTTAACAATGATATACCACCTAAAGTTGGCAAAAGGTTAGTGAGATTGGTACTTTCATATATTGCTAGTGGAATAACTAGTTAATGCAACCTTTTTGGAAAGGACTGGCAGTATCTACTGAGTCATAAAAATGTTTATTATGGGTATGTAAATAGAGATCTCTACTAGTCAGGATCAGCACATAAAAAAGTGAATTCAGTTAAATTAAACCTATGTCCTTCTCTGAACAGGGTAGCTAGGCTGGTAAGGACTGAAGATTAGATGTAGTGTATCTGTTCTTCGCAGAGCCATCTGACAAGGTCCTTCCTATGGGAAAATATGGCTTTGTATTGATACCTTTTTGTGTTTAAGTGATAGTTCAAAGGACCATTTTTGAATGATTCAACTTCAGAGGAGTGGTATACATAGGGTAAGAAAAATCTTTCTGAAGATTCAAACAGGTTGGAATTAGGTAGCTTACAATTTTTGAGGTTGAATATGGAATTCAATGCTCTGGATTAGAAATCAGCCTCTAAAGCAGGGGTGGGGAGTGCAGTGCAGGGGAAGTGGGACAAGAGGGCAGTAGAGATGGTCCTAGTCTGTTGTTGACATCTTAGGCCACATAAGGAAAACGTCCATTCTGGTCACCATGTTTTAAGCAGGATACTGACAAACGTGAACATATTCAGTGGAGAATTTCCAAAATCATAGTAACATCTGGAACCATGTCACAGGGAGCATTTAAAGGAAAGGCTGCTTTACCAAGAGGAGAGAAGACTCAGGAGAATTGGGTCTCATAAATGTAAGATCTGTGTTTTCTAGAGGACATGAGGCTTGGTCCGTGTGACAGTAATCCGACAGCCAGTGGTTCTTAGGACCTGCTCTACGTGTATTCCATGTGTTTAGCTACCTCCCACCTGTGTCACAGTATTCTTGTGAGTTGGGCACCAGGACTTATTTCCATTTCCCAGGTGTGGAAGCTAAAGCACAGCGGGTTATGTAACTGGCTTGGGGTCCCACAAAGTTAAGAGGTGGCAGAGTCAGACCTGAACCTGAGCCATGCTCACAACTTTCACTCTAAACACACTCCCTTGGTGTTGCTGGGTAGAAATTGAATCCATGTGTAGATAGTACTATGAGGAATATTTTGAGTTACTTCTAAGTAGTGCTTTTCCTACAGAACTATTTATTTATGCAGTGATTTGTCTTCTAAGAAAGTGTGTTTCCCAACATGAGCATGTTGAAGTATGTGCTGGAGCATTGTGGAAGGAGGTTGTGCTTTCTTGGGGCCTGTTCCTCCACCAGGCCCCTTCCAGATCCTGTGACTTTCTGCTCATTCTCTGGATTGGACTCCATGTCCCTCCCTTGACAGATGTGGACTTCATTGGTTCCACCACAGAGGCTTTCCTTTAAGTCTGCCTAGCTGGGTTTCCTCCTATCAGGGCTTCTGCCTTCTTTGTCGGTTGCCATTTAAAGGCAAGTGTGACAGTTTTTCTATTCTTTCATCGTATTTTTCTCTAAAAGGTAAAAATTTAAAGGTTAAGTTCTTAACATTCCCACCAGGAGAGGATTTAGGTGCTGACCCCCAAGGCTTCTGCTTCTCACATTGGGGTGAGGCGACCCGTTGGGGTGGGGAGCAAATGGGGTGAATGGGAAGCTGCACATGTGCTTCCTGGAGTGTTCCATAGTCACTTGATTATTTTGTGGGAGAGCAAGTAGTTTTACTAGTGAGGTAGCTTTTATATTAAAACAAACAGACTTTCCTGGTTTGTAAAATGCAAAGTTCTCATGAATTTTTAAGATAAAATAGGACATTTCAAAGTACCTTCCAGCTTGCAGAGGCTGCTTCAGGCTAGGCCCTCCAATCCCCCAGGGGGATGCTATTCATTTTCACTGATGGTAGGGGTACTTAGGTAGAAAAGTTTTAAAAGCTCTTATCCTGTTTAATCTGCACATTTTATAATGAGGGAATTGACATTCAGTGGAAATGAATGACTTGTGCCTTCTGGGCCTCAGTTTCCTTCTTCACTTTTAAATTTTGAGCCCCTCCCATATAGAAAGCATCATGCCAAGAACTGTAATGCAAGTGGAAAAAAGCAAAATGGTATTTTAAAATATCTTAGCCCAAATGCAGGCATAAAGTGTACAGATGTGGAAAGCCAAACATCAAACACATGGGATAAATACTCACACAAATATCCTGTAAAGCCCAAGCTTTCATCAAGATTTCCTGTTTCTTTCCTGTATAACCCGTTGGAACAAAAAGACAATTCTAATTGTCTTTGCACAAACCTCATTCATGTTGGAAACAAACAACCAAGCAGGCATGCTGGGATTTCCTGAACTATGGAATTTGGGTTTTGGCAATCCTGTCATATCATTCTTTAATCTTACACTTTATATCTTCTCTTTTAAAGCCTTTAAAGACGAATGGAGTTCAGCAGATAAACAAGTGGTCAAATCCTCAAGACAGAATAAAGTAAATGCTTATTGTCAGTGAATATAAAGAACTCTCCAGGGTCAGCCTCTTACAAGCCACCAAGCCACTGTTATTTGAAACAAAAATATTTGGTAGCAAAGACAGTGGAAGAGACAAAACAGCAATTAGGCAAGATAAGCAAGTGGGAAATTTTAAATTAAGATCAGTTGTGATATTTAGAAAGCAGACAGCCTGGGATTTTCAGTCCTTTCTTTTGTAAATGGTTCTCTTAAATGAGGCTATTTTGTCTACCCTGGAAAAGCAGAGGCAGAAAGCAAGAGACAGGGCGACAGAGATGCCCACTGGCTTGTGGTCTTGGGCAGGTGGAGAGTATGGGAGGGACTCTCCCCACAGGTGGAGGTGCTGGCTGGAGAGGAGGGGCAGATGCCCTTGCTGTAACTAGTGAAAAGGAAGGACAGAGGCTCAGAAGTGTGGAGACCTTGCCTAGACAATGAGAATGCTCTAATTACTGAAGGCTTTTCTTTGTGAAATTGGAGGCAAGGTCATTTGCTGAGACAGAGAGAAGAATAGAGAGGAGAGTGGAGGGAAGTGGAAATGGTGGGCAGCTATTTTGGTGGCCACAGAACTGATATGACCAGAAAAACTCAGTAAACTTCTTCTTCAGTATTGAAGTCCCAGGTGTGGTTAATGACCATGCATTTGCAAAGTCTTCTAAAATCTCTTCAAAATGGATTCTCATATGACTTATTTCTAAGCATGCATAATTTATGTCGCTTTTATTCTCTTTGGCGTGCTCTTGCTCACCTCATCCTACTCTTTTTACATGTCTTTTTTGCTTGGCTTTCCTTTTACAACTTGTAATAAATAATTGTGAGCCCCAACAACAAATCAGCCATGTTGTCTTCAGTGGTGATCAGGCTCCTGTTGGATAATTATTTCTTTTACTAACCACCTAATTCAGGGAACTCAGCTGTACCACCAATAACACTTGGGTCCTCTAGGCCAAGGCTAAGTACCCAATTTGTGGCTACCAGCCGAGGCTACAGAATCAGAGACCCAGGCAATGAAGCTGTGGATTCACAGGATGGGTATTGACAGGTAGGGAAGGGTAATCAAGGTCAGGAAGAAGTTTTTTCTTTTTGGCCTGAAATTTTTCTCATTGAGCCTAAAACAATTAGCACTTTTACTTAGACTGGGAATTAGGATGCAAAGATGAGGCAATTCTTTTCAGCAACAGTAGTATGAAGTTTGTGTTTACTTTCAGAGCTATTTCATTTGAAATTTGTTTGGATAGCAATATGGTAAAGTCATTATTCCCTTTATATATAAAGGAAACAATACAATAAAATACATTTAATATACATTAAAATGAAATGATACATTGCATAGAATATAGTACATATAATACATTTAATAAACATTAAAAATATAAAAATGGACATAATACCTTCTTGGTCACTCACTAGCTCAGTTTATAGAACAACTACTTTGTGCTAAACACTGTTCAGGTGCTTAAGAGATGACAGTAAATAAGCTTTCTCTCTTAAAATATAAGGTGAGGTAATGATAATTCTATGAAGAAAATAAAGCTGAATGGTTTGTCAGTGAAGGGGCTATTTCATATAAGGTTGTTGTTTTATATAAGGTGTTAGTTTGGTTCAGTCATCCAGAGGAGGACTCTGCTGCAGTGTGATACTCAAACTAAGACCTGAAGAGAGCAAAGGAGGAAGCCACAAACCCCCTGAGGTTGAGGAGAGAGCACTCTTGGCAGAGTCAGGAGCAGGTGCAGCAGCCATGCCATGGAGCCGAGGTTAAGCGGGGGGATCGTATCAAGTGCTGCAGGTGGTGGTGGTGAGTGTGGGTTTCATTCTGAGTGTGATGGGAAGTCATTGGGGCATTTAAGCAACATCTGGTTTGCGTCTTAAAAAGATCATTCCAGCATCTGTGTGGATCATTGTTGGCAGTGGAGATGAGAAGAAGCAGGGAAGCTGATTTGGAGGTGATTCCAGGGGTCAGGCAAGTCACTGCAATGGCTGGGACTAAGCTGGGTGTGGTGGGGTCCAGCTGAGCAATAAGGTGAATGCTGATGACAGACTCTGAGAAGAATGAAAGTCCCTGGATGGAGTCTAGGGTTACACCTACAATTAGAGATGGGAAGGAGGTGGAGGAAGCAGCAGAGGTGACTGAGAAGGTGCAGCCTGTGAGGTAAAAGGAAAAACTGAGAAGGTGTGATTTCACAGGGACCACATTCAGTAGGTGTTACGGAAGGAGATGAGTATCCATCTATCTCAGGTGCTATCAAGATGGGAAGTTGGGTAGGGCTTGAGACCTGACCATTGGCTTTGGCCACCTTTTGGCCACAAGACCAGTTTCAGTAGAATTTGAGAACAGAAACCCAAGTGCTGTGGGTGGAGAGAGTGGAATGTGAGTAACCCTTTTGAGGAAATTTTGAAGGAAAGGAGAGCAGAGAAATGGGGTGGTAGCTAGAGGAGTAACTGGGGTCAAGGGAAAGCTTTCAAAAAGTGAGATATAGCAAAAACACGTTTGTTAATGAGGATGATCCAACAGAGAAGATGAGATTGTGGATGGAGAGCGATGGGGTAATGGTGAGAGCAACATTCTGAATTTGGCAAGAGGTGATGGAATCCAGCCCACAGGTGGAAGGACTCAGCTCAGGTGGCAGCGAAGCCAGCAGCCCTGGAGCTGCGGGAAGGGCAGGGCCAGTGCAGGAAGACCAGTCAATTTGGTGCTGAGGAAAATAAAGCAGCTCTTTCTGATTACTTCTGATTTTATTTTTTTATTGTTCCTGGACGCCATGTTGTTCCATTCAAAATGATGAACAGTTACGAAGCCTGTGTTAGGTGAGGGGGTGGTTTATAAGGTGGTTGACCTGTTTGTCTTTCTAAATTTTATCCTAGCTGACAAACTTGGATGATTGTTAAATTTTATGTTCACTCAACAGCAGCGGTTGTATTCTAGAAGCATCCTCTGTATTCCAGGACTGACGTTATGAGATGCTGCTCTGGATCTTTCTGCAGGATAGTAGGGTTCCACAGAGGCAGACACTGTGTGGGGCACTCACTATATGCTGGAAGGCCGGAGTGATTGCTGTCACTGCAACAAGGCTAGACTGGCTACCGAGGTGTCTTGCCCCATAGGGATTTGAGGTGATAGTGAGTAGAGCATGGCATTCTGGGAGAAGGTAGTCAGACAGCCAGTGAGAATATAGTTGGCTGGTACAACATCCATAGCAAGTCCAGAGTTGGCAAGTGTATTTTACATCGTATTCCACTGCAGGGGAAAAATCAGGGTCTTTCACAAGTTTTTAGATCTAGGTCAGTTCACAAACCCAGGCCCATTTGTTTGAAGAGAGGCTGTATCCCTCGTTAAAGACCCAAACCAGACCACCACAAGGAAGTATTCCTCCAAAGAGAGGTGATGCCCTTTCGTATGGTAACTGTCTGCACACAGAGAAGAAGAAAGCAAACATTCTACCCAAATCTTAGCTTCCAAAAATGACTATTGTTAATAATACTCTTAGTAAGTAGTATTACAGAAATTTCATGAGAGATTGATAGATATAAGGATATGTAAATACAGAGACAAAAGCAATTTTCTTAGAAACAGGATCATTATGTGAAATTAATTGAAGAAACAAGAGAAACTGAAAGAGGTTTAGAAAAGTATTTCTTTACATAAGAAATGATTTTTTAGATTTTTAAGAATAATTAAAAATATATTGAATAAATGTTATGGTTTAATTTTGAATACATTATTTACCCCCTACTCTGAAAACTGAAATTAACTTGCTTACACCTCCTACCTGTCCCTACAATTCTGTTTTGTAAATTATGGTATTATTTGTACATTGTTGAAATATGTATCCTTTGTATTCTGTTCAATAAGTGTCACAGTTCTATAGACATAGTTTTTTTTAAAAAATTTATTTAAATCTACCATGTGCTTACCACCAGGACATTTAGCACAACTTCATATCCAAGTTCTTTATTTGGATTTATCTAGTGACTACGGAGATTTCATCATTGATGACTTTTCCAAGAAGAGCTTATAGTTGTATTCAGTGCATTTGTGCTTGCTTGAAAATCATTCGTGTTCTTCTATCTGTAAAGGATAAACTTGACTGGGCATCAAATTCTTTGTTCATCCTTTGTTTCCCTGAAGCTTTATATATATATATTGTCTCATTGTCTTTTGGTACTAAGCATTGTTCTTAGCTCCACTTTTCTAGTCATCTCTTGGTTGATTGAATCTTATCCTCAATTATTACTTTTTTCAAGAGTGGCTTGGGTCTTTTGAGTTTTTCCATGTTTGAACTTAGTTATAATATTCTTCTTTTTTTTTTTTTTTTTTTTTTTTTGTGGTACCGGGGATTGAACTCAGGGGCACTCGACCACTGGGTCACATTCCCAGCCCTTTTTTGTATTTTATTAGAGACAGGGTCTCACTGAGTTGCTAAGTGCCTCACCATTGCTGAGGCTGGCTTTGAACTCACAATCCTCCTGCCTCAGCCTCCCAAAGTGCTGGGATTACAGGCGTGCGCCACCGCGCCCGGCTAGTTATAATATTCTTGAGCTATTATTTTCCTGAATAATAATTAATTTCTCTTGGTATGTAGTGTGACTTTTTGATACACACATTCTCTTCTTCATTCATTTTGTGAAAGATTCCTGATAGCACATCTGTACGTATGTAGATTTTCATTCTATCTTTCTTCTCTTTGTTTCTTTTCTGGGCCTTTACTATGATTTTCTCAGGGCTTTTTTCTATATCACTGATTTAATCTTTAGCCATTATTTTTAACTCATTATTGTTTTAATTTAGAATTAATTTTGTTAGCTAATTCTATTGTTTTATCTTCTTTGAGTTCTCTTCATTACATTCATGTTTTTATTAACTCTCCTATAACTGTTTCTGGTTTTTAAGGTGTACTTTTTTTCTCCCTCCAGAGTGGTGGGCCTTCCTTGGTTTCTTCTTCCTTTCTTTTTCCCTCTTTCTTATTAAGTTCACCCCCCCCCACACACACACACACAGTAGTGTTTTTGTAGATGTCCTAACACGTTTTCCCCTCCTCTTGCTTGGGCATGAAGTGGGCAAGCTTTGTCGAAACCTATAAGCTTTTTCTAAATTCTAGTATACTATGCATGAATTCTCTTTGACTTATTTTCTGCCTTAATTTTCAGCCTGGTTGCCTTTCTCTGAGTTTTAGGGTGAGAACATAAATATTTTGTTGCTTTTACTGTTTTGTAGTTTGAGATTCAGATAGGGATGGAGAGTCAGAGCTTATTTGACTTATTAACAAAAGTCTAAGCAACCTTTGTTAGAGAATCTGATATATCCTCTCTCTTTTAACAATTTATTAATGTCCTATTTCAGAGTTTGCTGTGTGTGTTAGAGGGTGGTTTCTCTTTTTTTGATGGGATCTCTAAAGCCTGTGTTTTGTCAGAATCAGCCCCAATTTTTTACTCTCCCAGTTTTATTTACCTCTGGCCTATAGCCATTTTCACTCTATATACGATTCCCCTTCTTATCCCCCATCTAGGCAGAAGAAGGAAATGGAGTGATAAATCTTCAGTCCGTTTCTTTGTAAAATTGGGGCATTCAAAAATATTTCTCAGAATTATCTCAAGTCATTAGTTCTACTTCTGGGGCATGGGGATAAAATAAGTTGACTCACCAAGTGATGTTAGAATCTTCTTTTTCTTTCCTTATCTACCACCTTTTGAATTGAAATTTATGGTCAAGAAATTTTAAAATGTTCAAACCATATTTGCTGGCACTATATTCACTATAAAACCGTTAGCAAATCTTAAATGTAGATTCCAAGACTCCCAGAGACTTTGTAATCTCTTAGCTGCATCTTTGTCTTCCTGAGCACCTGGAATATGGTCCTGTTCTTGGGCACTTACATGAAACATGCATTGGAATGAGGACATCATCAGCTGTAAAATGATTCTAGTCTGTGATGGAAGACTATGCTCTCAGAAACTCAGAACTTCAAAACTTCACTCTCAAATTTCAGGTTCAGAATGTATTAGAGTTGCCATTAACTCTATTAGACATTATTTTTGGTTCACCCAAAGTATCTAGTAGTCCAAGGTAAAGAAGATATACTACTTCTGTTTACTCCCAAGATGTGCCTATGAGTAAGGGACCAAGCTGGAAGGTCTGAAGGACTCTTTTAACAGCTGCTTACTTGGAAGGGGACAGGGACCAGTATAACTTTGATTTTTAACACAGATCAACTTCAAAGATTGTCTTAATGGTTATGAATACCATTATCAAGAAAGCCCCAGAATATTAGGGGTTTTCCTCTGGACTTTACCATTTATCTAGAAAACACACCCCTGACAGAAGATGATGACAACAAAAAAACCTAGGCTGAGACCAGAAAGGGCTCATAAGATCTAGAAGTTAGCCAAGCAGTGTTGGACTAAGCAGATAAACCTCAACTATTTCACTTAAAAGGCTTTAACAACCTTGAGATTTATTCACTAAGAAGAATCACTGAGCAACAGGCCCTGGCAAAATAACAAACCACTAATAACTTAGGAACATTTATCTTTAGAGTTAAAATTCTATTATAACAATTTCAGTTTTTTCTAGTTTTTTTTTTTTTTTTTTTTTTTTAGTAAAACGAATAAACACATTTGAACATGGGCAGGATCATTGGTCTATCTATAAGAACAATCAAGTTACCCAAATTAGAATGGTACTGTGGAAGTATATTATTACTAGATCCAAAAATGATACAGTAGCATTATAATGATTGCATATCTAGTTCTAATCATGTGTCTTGGAGGTGGTGGGATTCTGCAAATTTTCAGCTCTAATTATAGGTCATTTGGATACTTGTAAAATATTTTGCTTTTTTTCAATTTTAAGTTATAGTCATTCTCCCATTTTTGAGCCTTTTGAAGATCTCAATATAACTTTCCCCCTCCTACTTCCTTTCAGTGTTACATATGCAAATGATTTTGACTAAAGTTGATGATTTTATTATAATGACGCTTGATAGTATAACACTGAGTGGAAATAATAATGTGTCCAAGAACTAAAAATATTCCAACTCAATAATTCATAGCCTTAGCTGCCTGAAAAAATGCTATAATAATAATACCATTTTAATTTGTCTTCTTTTGGGATAAATGTTGTGGTTATATTAGTTGTATGGCTCAAAGAATAAAACATACACATTTATTGTAAATAATCAAAGAAAACTGCACTACTTGGTATAGTATATGCTAGAAGAACATTTTTGTACTATATTTTCCTTATGTTGCCAACAGAGTAATATGGGAGGAAAACCTAAATTTTAAACAAATTCACTAGAAAGCACCTTTGGTCTCAGATGAAAAATGCTTTTTTCCCATATTATTTGTACATTATTTTGTTCTGATAAGTGTATATGTTCAAAAGTTAGCATTCTTTTCTTCTAAATAGTATAATACAATTATGAATGGTTAGAAATTTATTGTTAATTTTCCAACTCTCTAAGTCACAATAATAAAACATTTAGAAACTTGTATTAAAGCACATTTAATTTGTGTTTTGATTCCTAATTTGCAGTTAGGAGATGAGCCTTTCAAATTTCAAAAGAAAATAACTTCTGATATTTAGTGCAGTGTGCATGCCTGGAGAAATGAATGCTATAGCTTTAAGATAAGGTAGTCTGGTGATTCATTGCAGGAAACAAGATCGATTTGGAGCAGGCTCCTACTGTTAGCTTTTTTGAAGATGGATTCTCACGCCGAAAATAACACAACATATTCTAGATAACAGCAGTTTTTCCCCCTGAAATCCACCAAAACTGAAGAAAAATCCAAGTGACTGTTCTTAGCAGCTGTGTGGCCTGGAGTTCACTGGGGAAGCTGGCTTCCTGCAGTCCCCTATTCATCACCTGCTTCAAAGACAGCCTGGCTGGCTATAGTTTGCAGGCCAGGTAGGGTGCCATTGTGCACAGTCTGGGAGGATTAATATCAAAGCTGCGGCAACCAGGCCCTTGGTCTCTAGCTGCCATTCAGTCTAGCAGGGAGAGGCTAAGACTGGCCAAGGTCACAGTCTCCAGTGTGGAGTGGACTGGGAAAGGATCTTGAGAATAGAATGCTTTTTATGAAATCATGGGGCAAGCTTGCAGCACAGCAGGTGCTCTTCTGGAAGACATAACGTGTGTTTATAGTGCTATACCGTGGCTGACAACGAGATAATAGAGCTTCGAAATTTATCATTTTATTTTTAAAAAGACAACTGTATATATAATAATCCAGATGCATATTTAGTTTAGATCTTTTATTTGAAAATCATAAAGAAAACTGACCGATTTAATTGCTGCTTTTTATATCTATGTATTTAAGCAAAAAGCAAAGCGTACTGACTATTAACCATTTACAACCATTGCTGATCAGTAATACTGGAATCTTGGGGGGAAATACCTAGCATTCAACATAATTTTTTTTCAATGTTCAGACATTCATGTCAACAGATTGCAAAAGGATTTCTTGAATATTCCCAACTGTCTTGAATATTAGGAGGTTTGGATAACCCCTCCCCACCCCCAATACTGAATGAGGGTATTTCAAGGGTGAGGTAATAATGACGCAAAAATAAAATTTTCAACTTGGACAAATTAGAGAAAAATTAAGCTGTCCATGAGTTGTCATGACGACAAGGATGTTCTGTTGATGAACTGTCCTCCTCATTGTCCAATCAGATAGTAGAGCTGAAGCTGGAGCATGAACAGGAGAAGACGCACCTATTACAGCAGCATAACGCGGAGAAGGGTAGCCTAGTCCGAGACCATGAACGGGAAATTGAAAACCTGGAGAAACAGCTTCGCGCTGCCAACATGGAGCACGAAAATCAAATTCAAGAGTTCAAGAAACGAGATGCACAGGTAATTACCAATAATATTTGATAAAACGGGTATCTTTTTAAAAAGTCATCAGCGTTTAATGTTTTCTTCTTATTCTTGTTGATGCACGCTGTTTGATCATTTGCAAAACTGACATATAAATGTGATTTTTTTGTTTTCTCCTCCCCACCTCCCTGTTTGGGGGATGAATAAGGCTTTAACTACAGAAACCACAGGTAGCCAGATTAAAAATCCCATGGCGCGCTATAACTTGGCCCCTTTCTTATAATCTTGTCTCAGCTCCTTTCATGATGGGTTTTTTAAAAGGTATCTACCCCTTACCCCTCCCCTCAGCATTAGAAAATCCCTAAGAAATATATCAGCTTCACTCCTTGCTTTTTGTTTTAATCTCTGTAGGTAATCAAGCAGCTGTTTTCATATTTGCTTTTCCTCCCTACTATTGCTTTTTTTTTTTTTTTTCCATGAGACTATTTGATTAGATCACTCAGATGGTAATTGATAAAATGACTCCAGAGAAGGGCTATTTCCCATCAGGTCTGTTGCTTTTTCCTGCATGCACATACACATGCCTTCTAGCCTCCATCTCTGTAGTCCCTGTTGGAAGCCATTTGGCAGAATAACCCCCAGCTGTGGTAGCATTTGACTCTTCAAACTTATGGATGAAATGTGCATTGTCAGCATGGAAAATTATCTTTATAAATTTCAGATGAAAAAAAAATCTTATTGGGTATGTATCTTTGTGGTACAATACATTCTTTAGGGTATATATAATCAAGGGCCTTTAATGTATCCTCTTGAGGAGATTGCTGTGAAATTTTATTAAAGAAAAATTTAAGAGCAATTGACAACAATAAAAAGATAATTTTCTTTTCTAATAAAACCATATCATATACTAGGTCTAAATACCTCTTTTCCCATTGAAATCTAACCATACTAACCACACCACAGATAAGCTTTTCCCCCTATTTGTCCTTTCTCCCAAAATAATATAATTTTCAAACAAAAAAATAAATCTTCCGTTATGATATATGTTTTAACAAGTCTGTAATTAAGCATGAAAATACTGCTAATTAAATAAGGTGCTAATTTTTTGAGTGGAGAGCGGGAGGCAATAAGGCAAAGAATGGGAGTTTTTGGTTATTTTTCATTTGACCTTGGGTTGTCTTTTACTTTCAGAGAATAATTGGTGCAATATAAATATGCTCAGCACAGGTTTTTGGCCAATAATATACATTTGTAAAAAAAATTATTTTCAGTTTGTTTTATGGTGGTATGCTAATCTAAAGATAGTCATTGTAGTAGCTAGCCATGGTACCAGGATAGTCAGATGGTTCCTGTTAAATCAACACACACTATACTTTTGCCATCAACCTCATTACAGCCTTTAAAAAAAAAATATATGCTGGACTTTTGATTTTCAGCCATACAATTTATTTAGAATATTTTCAAACTTGTATTCTCCTTCCGACATGATGTTAAACCCTACCATTGTCTTGCCATGATAACGAAGGAATATGGGGTCTGAATCAGTGTAGGATCTGTTTGCATAGTAAAATCAAGTAATGGATACAATAAAATACATTAATTACATAACTTTCTACCATTTTGGTGCTTGGTGGAAAGCTGACACAAGTGGAGGCCGAATTTAGAGGGAATCTTTGTGGTTTTGTATATGCCGGATCTGCCATGTAGGGCGCGGTTCATCCCATCATAACAAAAGGGAAATTTTAGAATTACTATGTATAATTAAGCCACAGCGATGGTATAATGTGGCTATTAATTGAATTTCTTCACACTAAAATATTAAGTATGAGGGCTATATGACCTCTTCAAATAGTGTAGTTTAGAATGTTTCTCGTATTTTGTGTCTTTCTTGGAACGTTTTACTAATTAGAATTGTTGTCATGGGAATTCCTGTAAGCAATGGAAACTTAGGCTAAATGTATTCTTGGCCAAAATGAAATAATTTTGTGTATGTTGTACTTAGTTGTTTTTAGAAAATACAGTTTTTGTAACTTTAATCAATGTTGTATTTTAAAAATTTTAGCATGTATATCAACATGCTAATAATTTCTGTTTATCTTTCATTATTCATTGAGGTCATTAATTCAAAGTTTTTTTCAGGTAAGCCCTAAATTTTCAAATTATAGATTTTCATTATTGTGGTCTAAATAGTCTATTGTATAATTTAGGAATCAAATTCCATTCACAGATTGCAAAAAACCCAAAATGGACATGTTTAAAAAAAAAAAAAAACAGAAGATGTTTTTAAATTCACTGTGTTGTTTGATGCAGAATAAACACACACATTATAAATATTAGATTGTATAAATTTTTATTTTAGTTCCAGAGAGATTTGATTTTCAGTTAATGTTTGGCTGTTCCAGTTTAGCAATGGAGGCCATTTTGTAAAAAGGACTATTTGAAATACTTAACCAAAAGAGGACCAGTACAATGTCTGTTTGGTTTGGATACTATGGCTTTGTTTGCAGCTTCTCTTCCATCAGATTCTTAAGTGAGGGTGATATCCTAAAAATCTGTTTTTGACTTCTTCTAAATATGTCATATAATTATATGCCAATAAGAAAGTCATTATTATATATTAACCTACATTAAGGTAAATCATACCAACTGGGAATTCCCTTTTGGTGAATATGTTTTACAATTATAGGTTATTTATTCTAATAAGTGCTATTTTATAGAATAGTGATAAGATATAGTAATGCATTTAAGGACAGTTAAACATTTTTCTCATTTTAGTTACCTGATTATCCTATGTGTGTATTATATTTTCATCATACTACTTTGATTTTCAATGGCAGGATATATTGTATCATGAGAATCACATTTGCTGAAATGCACATTAAATTTTATCACCCTCATATAGATGTTCATGGTTGTTTAAGGGTAACCAACAGATCATACAAATGAAGACATAGAAATTTATAACCTCATTGTTAAAGTATTTTTCCTTTACTAGGACCCTTTTATTAAAACTATTTTGGAGAATTATTTGATTGATTTTATCACATTTTTAATATGAAGAAAATTTATAAATATCAGCTTCTAACATGTCAGTTCTATGTGTAATTCTTGTTTTGCCTTTGTGCTGTGCTATAATGAGAGAATGTCTACACTTTATCTTGTTGAATTTAAAGAAAAATATAACATAGGTTCCTTGATCCCTTAGTTGTCTTTTTCAGACCCTGAACCATTTAGAGATTGCTTGCTCGCTCTTTTACATTTGTTGCCCTTGTGAGGGGTATGTGTGAATACTGTATGACTGTTACATAGCACCTTTGTGATCCAGCCCAGAAGTGATGTCACCATCTAGGAAGACTATGTGACTTGTTGTAGTACAGACAGATCAAGAAGTCAGGGTAACCAACAGCTGTTGTGAACCACCCTTGGTATCTCGTAAATTGAATGTAGCATCCTTGGAGAAGGTTATCAGCCATATCTAAAAGTACATTGAACTTAGCACTTATATATGTTCTAGGGTTCTTGTATAACATTGGCATCTAAATGCCTTTGATTCCTTAAGCTGAATATTGTGTGATTCTAATCATGATTCAATAATTTTTGCATAATAAGTGGACAAATCACATGGATTTTTACTATATTGATTTCATATTAAGAGGTTGAATTTGTCATTGATGCTAAAATGTAGAATTTATAGTCTCCTCTACTTAAAGAGTTTTTCTGAAGATTTTTTAAATTAGGTTTTAATGATATTACCTTACTCTCTATGAATTTGAAAATATGGGCATGAGACATAAATCTCCATTTACAAACCTGGTGTGTGTATATTCATTCAGTGGATTAAGCATTGCCGCCATTCTTCCAAGGTTACCAAAGGGACAAATTTACAATAGTATGTATAGTCTGAATATCAGTGGTATACATATACCTTTCTATGTACATGATCTTTGAGGTTGGTAGTATTTTTCTATTGAGAATATTTGATTTTAATTTCTTTACATGCCTAATTCTTTTAAAAGGGATTTAATGCAGCATGTTATAACAAACATACACTTAAATATAACAGAAACTAATAATTAAGTAGTTGATGATATTAGCCACATTATAAAATTTATACTTTAAAAAATACTATAGTTTAATGTCATTTTTACCTTGGAACTTGCCTAGAAGCCACAGCAAAGAAGGAAACACGATGAATTGTGTGATTCTGTTTATGCAATGAAAGATATCATAACTTTGACCCTAGCTCTCAGTTCTGAGAGAAATTTATGAAATGGGACTAAATATGAATGACATTGACCTATAACATTCTTTGCATATTAAAACATTTATGAAAACTTTAAATTCCTTAAGTACTTTCATAAAATGTAATAAACAAATTTTATATTAATGTGCCAGACTTTCACTCAATTTATTGAGACTACAATTATTCTAAAAAAGCAAAGCTGCTTTGAGAGAGATAATTTTATAGATATTATGAATCCTAAGAAAGTACATTTTAAGTCACAGGCTTACCAAATTCTAGTATGGTGATTTTATAACTGTTGTTGGAACCTTACAAATTATCTTTAAAAATGAGAAACATGGCTGAGGTTAGAAATAGTTTAGAAGCTAATGCCCTAAATTAATTTTCAAGTGTGTTACTCTCTATTTTATGTCACATTCTCTTGTCCTCTGAATTTATGTTATGAAAAACTATAATAAGAAATTTAGGGCTGGGGTTGTGGCTCAGCGGTAGAGCGCTTGCCTAGCACGTGCACGGCCCGGGTTCGATCCTTAGCACCACGTAAAAATAAACACATTGTGTACAACTAAAGCAAATAAATAAATAATTTTTAAAAAATAAATTTAAAAAATCAAATTGATAATTCATTCCAGGAATAAAATATTTTTGTACCTTTACTAAAGTGGCTCATGGAACCCCACCTGCCTAACCAAAATAGTATTTCATCATCAATATTTGTTTATTACTATGACTTATTTTGTTCTGGGGTAGTAAAGATTTTTCTTTCTTAGGGTCAAACTGATGTGATTGCTGGGAAAAACTCAACTATGGGAAGTATATTTTCACCCCAACCTGTGGGGCTCTTATTATTAACCCAGGCAACCCTGCTTTTTGCTTCCCTGTTCTCCTGGTTGACACACAGTTACATCAGGGTGGTTGCCTGGTGCTCCAGCTGTGTACACACCAAACTTTGATACTTATCCCTGATTTACCCAGTTATTTGTATTAGAGAGAAAGTGGAGTGGAAATTGGTGTATTTTAAGTATTAAGGGGATTTTGCTGCAGTGGACCACATTTAATATCAATCATTAGAAAGTTGGTAGGAAAAACTTTTAAATGCTTTACATTTATTTTGCCAAAAGAAAAGACTTTGGGGGCAGACTCCTGATGAAACCACACATTACAATTTTCTGTGTTTTTTCTTTAGATGAAGTTTTATAACTGCTGTATTTAAGATAGCCCAAGAACTTTCTGTATACATTTAAAATACAAATAGAGGTTTTCCTAACTAGACCATTTTTAAAAGCCTATGGGGAAAATACTGTTTTTCCAACATCAAATCATAGGCCAGATAGAATTTATCAAATAGAGAAGGGCAAAAGTCCTCCTCATATTTTAGCATAGATACACAGAAGGGAGGATTTAATTTATTAGTTAGTACCCAGGAGTGGTGCATCTCATAATATTACATATGGATTTTATAATATGCTTATATTACTTATGTATTTTCATATAAGTTAATATTTATAGAAATATTGTTTCTTATGTGCTTAACCAGAAGAAAATATAAGAAAGTGCCATTTCAAGTAAAGCTTATATTTTTTTGTAGGTCACCTGCTTCTTTTTCTATTATAATTCAAAAACTCTATATGTACTTTCATTTTACAAACACAGAAGTAGCAAATATATACCTATAATTAAACTATTATAAATAAGTTACCTTGGTCCTCATCATGGAGAAAATTAAGGTTAAAACAAAAAATACAGGCTGAAAAAGAAAATTTATTCCTCTAAGAAGGATCCATTTGTAGAAGTATTATACAGTGTATCTGTAGCCCTGTGCACAGTTTTTAAATGTGGTAGTTACCATGGAAACCACATTCTATGGTATGTGGTCCACTTTTAGCTAAAGAATATTCCTTTAAAGGCAAACCTTCCAAATAATAACATGTAAAGTATTCCCTTTGAATTAGCAATTTTGTATCAACAAACAGTGATTTCTTTTTTAAAAATCTGTCTTTTGTTCTCATTATCCTTAATGGATTTCTTTAGAAATATTAAAATTGTTCTTGCAAAAAAGATAATTAAATGCTGGAGATACTTTACATACAGAGTATAATGTGATCACTTTGCAGTGGTAAAAATCAGGAGGATTGCAAGAAGTCAGGAATCATTGCATAAAGGTTGTTCTGCCAGATGTGAAGGTTTTAGTCATATCAGTTGTCTAAGTATCTTGAAATAAAATAGTCAGATTAAGGAATCTTAGGAGAGGACTACATTCAATTGTTTTCAATTTACAGATAAAGAACCTATGATTCAAGGACATTATCTTGCTCCAGATCATACAGCTAGCAAATCAGGACTTCTTTATCTTAAAGCAGTGCTCTTTCTTGATATCACAGCCTCCTCCAAGAAAGGTTTTAGGTTTTTAGGAAGACTTGGATAGGCCAAAAAAAAAAAAAAAAAAAAAAAAGGAAGAGGGTTATGTGTGAATCTTTGTCTGGCACAGGAGAGAAACTGATACTCCTTGCTCCTTGTTCACTGTGCTGAGCAATAGCTGTTGCATTTCTTTCTGTGATTTGCCATACTTGATGTTGCTACAAAGTCCTAATCCAGTAATGCTGTTTTTTTGTTTTGTTTTGTTTTGTTTGACACCGGGGATTGAACTCAAGGGCACTCAACTGCTAAGCCACATCCCCAGCCCTATTTTGTATTTGATTTAGAGACAAGGTCTCACTGAATTGCATAGTGCTTTGCCATTGCTAAGGCTGGCTTTGAACTCATGATTCTCCTGCCTCAGCCTCCTGAGCCACTGGGATTACAGGTGTGCGTCAGTGCACCCAGCAATAATGCTGTTTTATTTCCATTTAGTAACTAGCATCTCATAGAATGACACTGACTTTTTATGTTTGTGTATGTTTAACAGCAGCAGCGACAACAATAACAACTAATAACAGTAACAACAACAACAACTAATAGTTACTCTGTGCCTCATGTGTACTGAGCTCACTGCTAGGTCCTTCCATTGCATTACCTCATGCAACTCTTTATGAAAATAAAATTCCCTTCCTGTAAACTCTGTTTTTACCTTCCTACCTGGGCCAGAGGATGACCCATTTTATTGAAGCGAGAAAATTTAGAAAGCAGAAATAAACTGTACAAAGTTATATAACTAGTAGTTAGTGCAGCTGGGACTCTTGACACAGTCTCCTGCGCCATATACCTCATATTCATTGAGCATGTTGTCATTGAATTTTATGTACCCACATAGGTCCATTATATTTACCATTTTGGATTGTCCATGTAGTACTAGATTTAAAGAAGTAACACTCATAGCTCAGACTAAATCCAAGTCAAGTTTTAGCCAGTAGTTTTAATCTTTCTCTAAAACCATAGTATGTGACCATCTGTGTGTGTGTGTGTGTGTGTGTGTGTGTTTCTCTCCCTCCCTCTCTCTCTCTTTCTCTCTGCTGGGGACCAAAATCAGGGGTGCTATCAAACTCAGGGTTGCTTTACCACTTAGCTACATTCCAATACCCCTCCTCCCTTTATTTGAGGCAGGATCTCACTAATTGCTGGGGATGTCTTCAAATTTGCCATCCTGGACTGGGGTTGTAGCTCCATGGTAGAGTGCTTCCCTTGCATGTATGAGTCTCTGGGTTCAGTCCTTAGCACCACATAAAGATAAATAAGTAAAATAAAGATATTATGTCCATCTACAGGACTGTGCTACCAGGCCCATCCCATTTCCCTATTTTGAGATAAATTGAATTAAGAAGAGATGTGCATTTCTTAATATTTTCTTTGGAATATCTCTTCCCCAACTTTTAGAATTTGTAGAATGGAAAAATAAATGTGTTTTTGAAGTAGCTTCATTTTTGGTTTTCATATTTTACTGAAATAAAAAAGTGTGTCCACAGTAAGACTCAATAAGATTTAGGTCAGTGCGATATACCAATCTTTATAGAAATTGCATAGGAATTTGCATTTGAATACTGTATGGTTTGTTATAAGTGGTTTACTATAGGTACACGTCTTTTAAATTCATATGTTAATTTGGAATATTACATATCCCATTCATTTATGGAATGAATTTTTAAATCTCGGAGAGTTCTGTGTTCATATTTTTTTCCTAAATAAATCTAAGTTAGAATGTTATTATGTGACAAAAGCTAGTCAAAATCTTTTAGAAATATGGTCAAAGGTGGTTTAGTAAATTATCTAGACATTTTTTCTCCATGAAAAATACAGGGAATAATTAGTGTGTTTCTTTTAGACTCCTTAAAAATAACTTATGTTGATGTAGTTTTGATTTAATTCTAGAGGCATTTTGGTCAAAATTAAAAGTCTAAGATGATTTTTTAAAAAATATATGTTCTAGCATAAATCATTATTCTACATCATGCATACCATACAATCATGTCAATGGATGTGGCATGCAGCATGTAGAATAATAGTGAAATATAATAATAATAAAGATAATAATAGGGAAAATGCCATTAGTTATTTCTTGCATATTGTCCTTCCTTCTTGTCCTTTTCACCCTACGGCCCCAGTGAAATTACTGGGAATGTGGGCAGAAACTACCATTGAGAAAATACTGGATGAAAAACTCTTCTCCCTAAATATCTTGGAAAATCCATTTTTGGATTTCCAACCCAGTCTGTTCTGTAGGAGGCATCACTGATGCCTTCATTTACATACTTGAGGTAATTTTTTATGATAGAGAGGTTGAAGCCAGAGCACACGAAATGATTGGCAAAATGATGATATCATCGAATGTTCAAAGAGCTGGCAAATTGAAGCTTATTAAGCTGTCATTTTGTCTTCCATTCAGGACTAATTGGAATCATGCCTCCTTGCATGATATAAATGATATTTAATACCTGAACATTTTTCATGACAAAAATGACAGAAATTGATGTTAGGGAGACCTTAAACTCCTATTTTATTACACAAAAATAATAGTCTTTAATATTTGTATGCAGAAAATATTTGAAAAATATTGTCTTTAAGTGGAAACTTTCAGATAATGATAATTGGCTGAATTGAGACCCAAAATATTGAAATTGGTGATTTAATGTGAAACTTGAGATAAGTTTTTGAGTTGAAACCAGTATTAAAATTTAGTGAAAATATAATTTTACTTGTTCTAATAATAATTTTAAATTATTTCCTGATTTCTCCAGTACTTTTGGATATTTGTGTCCTAAAAGGTTGTGAAAGATCCCAAGAAATCACAAACAGACAATACAAAGTTAGATTTCTAGGGTTTGAAAATATGTTATTTGCCCAGTCCATTTGGATTTGTTTTGCTAAGCATGCAATCAAGGCCTATGTTAGTGATATTTGAATATGAATTAATGGTGCCCTCAGAGAATGAAGTTGACTACATTATGTGGCCTGGACCAGGGTCTCTTTCCTTGTTTATAGGGACAGTTACATTATAGCTTTAGTCTCTAAGGAGGTGTGTGTCCCTTCTACTGATACAGTGACTTTGTGATGAAGAGGAACTTTTAGTGGAACAGGGGACCAGTAGTCTGGCAGGCTCAGTGTCTCAGAACAAGGGACTTTACCAGCGGAAAGACTTGGAAGTTGCATGTTTTTTCTAAGGTTAAAATGAGATTGGTTTGTTTATTCCTTTAAACAATACTTTTAATGATCTGATTTATTTTGTTATTTGCAAAGATGTTATTCAATGTGCAAAATGCACATGTTCACAAATATTTCTTGAAAATCCAAGTGTTTGAAATGTAAATGTAATCTTTACTGTGGGCAAATTCTATGATAGCCCCAGAAAGAATAATATTGGCATGTGTAGCAGAAGAAGTGAAATGTGAGGGTTGAAATCTTTTTGCCCCTCAGTTATTCAAAAATTACTGCTGGATGGGGCTGGGGTTGTGGCTTAGCGGTAGAGTGCTTACCTAGCACGCGTGAGGCCCTGGGTTCGATCCTCAGCACCACATAAAAATAAATAAGTAATATAAAGGTATTGTGTCCAACTACAACTAAAAAATAAATATTAAAAAAAATTACTTCTGGAGCAGTCACCATGCAAAAGCCATGAATTCAAGAGACACAGCACGTTGTTAGTTCTCCTATTAAAGTCAACCTGACTGTGTAAATGGTGTTTCCGTCTTTGGAGAAAACATGGAAATATACTCTTGGACTTTTATCTCTGCAACCATTTCTAGTGATATGCAATAAAAAAAATTGCTATCTATTGCCAGAATGTTGGTGCTTCTTAAAACAACAACATTCAATTCAGAAATATAGTAGAATAAATTTTCTCGTGAAAATTATCATTAACCTGATTGCTCTGAAATCTTGTTATTCCATATTGATATTGGAAAATGGAACTCTGTGGCTTAAAATTTTTATAGTTATGACTCTTCAGATGATATATAAATCAGATTTATAAAATCAAATTTATCTCCACTTAAGTTTTCCTATCTAAACATTAGGAAGAATTATGTATATGGACTTTTCTTGACTTCAACTTTCAACTTGATTAATTTATGCCATTAAGATGTTTTGAGTGCCTACTCTGTGCCAGGCCCGGGCTCACTTTGGCAGTGCAATTGGAGGCTGGGTAACCAGTTGGAGTGGTCTTAGTAAGAGGTGATGAGGGCTTAGCTAAGACAGCAGCAGTGGATGAAATTGATGTGGCAGTGAGGAAGAGAGAAGAGACCCAGGGCTATGGTTTGACATGCCCTGAGACATTTAGGTATTGATGCCATTTAAATAAATGGGAATATGGGTCTGGAGTTCAAAAGAAACTTCTCTATCCCCATTGGAAATCAAGACTTAAGAATCACAAGCATGGAATATACTGTATACCTATGTGAAAGCAAGATCTCTCTCACATGGAATGAGAATAGGAGACACTCCCTGCTTAAAGGAAAGGTAGGCATGAACACTGAGAAAGGGGTCAAGAGAGAGATGAAGAGAACCAAGAGGAAGTGGTATTTCAGGAGGCAGGGGAAGAAATCCAAAACAATAGTACCAAACAGGAGTTTGGTACTGAGAATTTGAACTGGGAAAATTTTTTAAAATAATCCTATCAATGTTAGTTTATTGTTTCTTACAACAGAAGCAGACCACTGCACTGGGTGAACAATCTATGAAGACTGACCCTTCCTCACAGAATTTTGCATGTGGACATGAACTTTGAGTTCAGGGAGTCCATGAAAGAGATTAAAATATGAGAATCAGATGAATGAAGCAAACTGAGCTATTAGTGGCCAAGTCAGGCATGATTTGTAGGTGGGCATGTTAGTAATATGGGAAGGACCTGTTGAACACCCAGCACAGCATCTCCAGTCTCACTATTGTTGCTCTGGAGAACAGTAAGGTTTCAGATCTGGAGAGTTCTGCCAAAGTTGGCTACTGAGAAGGGTTTCACGTCTTACCTAAAGAAGTAGGATTGACTGTCAGGATCACCCAGCAAAGTACAAACTCAGTTATGGGAAGAAAAAGGAACAGGGCTCTCCTGAGCCTATGAGCCAAGAATATGAGGATCTAAGCTTGGAAGGAGAATATATCTAATATCAGCTAATAGGTGAAGAGGAGACCACAAACTTCGTGGAAGCCCTCCCCCAGAAGGGTCTTTCCAGGCAGTTTAGCACATGGGGGAAAAAATAAAAACACACATTACACATGAAATGGTGGTTGTTATCTGCTCATCTGTCCCATACCCCCAGGCTTAGAATTCTGGGTGTGTCTGAGGGAACTAGGGAAGTCTTCATAAAAGGAAGGATCTGAGCAACTTTGAGCTGAAGAAGAAGAAAAAAACAAGTTTTAGTACTATTTTGTGAAATTGTTTCTCATTATGTTATGCCCATCAAGTTGAAATCCATTACTCTAGAGAAGTGGGAATTTTGATGGATGTAAAGAAAATAAAAGGAGAAGGAAGAGGGATATTGTAGGAAGATACCTTCCTGTGGGAGTTTGAGTGAAAAAATTTGGACCTGTGGAGGTGGGTGGCAAGACAGAAAGGCGGGGAGGTGGGGAGTGCAAACAAGAAGATAGGAAAATGTTCAAAAGCAAGCTTCACCTGCTTTGCAGTTATGCCTAGAGTTAGTAAGGCCCAAAATGTAGTCAACTAAAGACCCCAAAGAGGAGACAGGCCCTGCTTTAGGGAAACAAACCCCAGATACTCCTATCCTCATAGAATGCCTGGGGGCAGGTGGGAAGATGGCTGGTCAGCTTCTGCAGAGTCAGGTTGCAGGCCTGCCCAGTCCCAACCCTGGTACCCCATCTGCTAACCTGCCTTCATGGGTGTCCTTGCAGGATTGGGTTAGCTGTCACAAAGCAACAGGTGTATGCTGCAGGATTCAAGGAGCCATGGTCATGTAAGAATCCAAAATAAGGAGGGGTAGTACTTAAGAGCCCTTGGTCTTGGAACAGTGGGAAATTTCAACATCCGCTTTGAAAATAATGGCATTTCATTAAAATGTGATTTTTTTTTGTATTTAGAAATATAAACATTTTCAATTAGAAATGAACCAATTTTCTTTTTTCTTTTTATCATCTGGTTTAAGAAAGGAGATTGAGCACATATTATATGCCACACACTTTCCCTGTGTTCTCTGGAAGAGGGTGGACATTATCTCAGTTTCCACAGACAGGGAGGCAGACCCAAGCTGTGCAAAAGGCTAGGATTTGAACTCACATCTGTCGAACATACAGCCCATGAACTCTTTGCACCCCATCATGGATGTAAATCATGGGCATCCCCATTGGTGGGAAAGTCCTTTTTTGCTACTCCTCACTAGAGACGTGTTGTTGACATTCATGAATATCGTGAGGGTAATTTCACAGAACAAATCAAATTGACATGTCAGAACTACTTAGAAGGCCAAATACTCTGAGTCCCTCCCCCAAATCTTAGTGAAGTGTCCCTCAGCATTTTACACTGGGAATGACAGCTCTTTCTTTTTGAGTAGACATTAACATCATACTGTAGTTATGGCTGCAATCCCCCGCCCCCGTTCAGCTCTTTCTCTTCTGAACCCTATGGCAGCCTATGGTTGTTTAGATTGAGCTCAGGAATGTTTTTAAACATTAATTTGGTTTGACATGACTTGGTGTGCAAATTAATTATTCAGGCACATATTGTTCCATGTACATGAAAAGAATGAAATTGTAGTGAATCACATTCTAACTACCACATGTGAATTGTAATGTTACTAGCAATCAGACTATTAAAGAACAAAAGCTGGCAACATATAGTAACTCTGAATTGGGCCAGTCCCACAAAATTAGCATAAATATGTGAAGCAATCAGATAGTTTTGGACTTCCTAGGAAAGTGTCCCTGTTCTTATCTAGCTCTAAAAGAATGTGAAATAAACTATTCATTTAACCAAGTATAAAAATATGTCTGCTATGCAGTTATAATCATGTGTCATTAATCTGAAAATACTGCAGAAACTCTGACAAATTAAAAACACAAGGATGTGTCTGCAAGGGTTTTTTCAGCCATTAAAAAGCTGCTTCACCTCTCAGGCAAGCTCTTTTATGGCAACTTCTTGCTCAGTGTACTGACATCTTCAAAGGCTCTGACATCTGTCGGCCTTTGAACTACCATTAAAAAATATTATCCCATTTCCATTCTTTTATGCCCATTTTTTTAATTATAGCCCTTCTTTCAAGTTGGGAACATGGTTGGTTTAAATGATGCTGTCCTTTCGTTTTCAGCCACCCAGCTGCGGTTTGAATAAATTGATGTAGAATCAAAGGCGGGACTTTAAAGGAAAAAGGTTTGATGGACTTGGACTCCGAACCAGATGAGGTTTTATGATGAAAAGGGTTTAATCCCAGCACAGGCATTGCTTCTATCAGTTGAGCAGTACAAAGCAATTCATATATATAGGTTCACGCGAAATGATCTATTTTTTTTTAACAGCACAGATCTCTTCAGGACTTGCAAATGTGGCATTAGCTAATATTCAGAGAGCTGATTTCCTTTCATCCACCAGAAGCTTATGATTATAGTACAGTTCTCGAATTGGAAATGAGAGCTGCAACACAGATTTAAAGCTGTGCTGTCTGATTTGTATTCAATATACATGTCACTGCGGGACAGGCTAGTCTGGGCCAAGCTGGTTCAATACAAGGAAAAACAGTTTCATCATCTGAGATTCTTAGTCAAAAATATCACCAGCTAATTAAAAAAGCAGTCCCATGACTATTAGCGAGGTGTTTGGTTGATTGGTATCTCTTAAAATTTGACAAAAATTTGAAGATGCATCCCCTCTTTTATTACATATTTTTCTTGCAGTATTAATGTGTTCAAGTGCATTGCAAGGGTAATGAAGTGTGATCAATTAACACAAACCATTTTTTAAAAGAAAAAACAACATAATTTTAAAACAATTACTTATTTTGCATTAAAATAGCTCCCCTTATCTGATTATTGGCCTGAAAAAAAATCATCTGTGAAAGCAGATTTCAACATTGTCTTTGCTCCATTTACTATCGAATAATAAATGTTATCTTGAGGCAAACAGTTAAGTAATGAGTAAGTAGTTTAGGATAATTATAAACCTAGAACATAGATCCAAGTCAACTTTATGTAAAAAGTGATTACTTTTGAATATTCTAATAGTAATTCAGGAGAGTAATCCATTAGAAAAAATTCTCAAGATTATGTGTACCTGCTTTCTATTAGAATTATGCCATTTCTCAGAATTAAAAAAAATGGTTCTTCCATATACTTGGAAGCTTACTACCATTTAATTGTACAGATTTAGTAATTCATTATGTTTTCATCCATCCCAGCAGATGTGTAATTTACCATTTTTTCATGTTCTTGAAATGAAACTGTAATTTAATATTCAAACCATAGTTAGAATAAATACTGAATATTTATAATTTTAAATTAGCAAAACCTAAACCCTTTGGGAAACTTCTATAGATGACGGAGAGCGGTCTACCTCTTATTCTAGAACATTTCATTCTTTTTTCTTCTCCTTTGAAGAAAACATGTGAAAAACACAACCACATATATGTACTATTGAATAATAAGTATTATCTTGAGCCAAACAGTTAAGTAACTGAGTAAGTAGTTAAGAATAATTATAAACCTAGAACATAGATCCAGGTAGGATAGGCTTATGATCCAATACAGGATTTGCCATTTTACCTACTCCTTACATATGTTTTGCAGATACATACAAGTTTACCAGATTACTTGGGAGAAGTTGGATCCTCTTAGTATAATCACTACCGTATTTCACTCTGTGATCCTAGTTTAGCTGTCTCGTTTTTACTATACTGCTTTTACCCATGTAACTAGGTTCACTCTATCCTACCCAATTATGCCTGTGTCTTCCCACTTAGCCCTGGTTTTCCTGCTGCTGTGTTCACTTTTCCATCTCTGCTGCTTTGTTCCCCGCCACCTCCTCTATTTTTCAAATATTGGAGTCAGAGCCATTCTTTTTTTTTTTTTTTTTTTTTCTCTTCATGTTTCTGTTAAGTGGTCACCTACATTCTAGTAGCCTTAAATAATAGTTATATGCTAAAAGCTTCAAAATGCTCATCTCTCTTCTCAGATATCTGGCTTCCTCTTGGCATCTTCTCCGCTTGCTCACACTCCACATGTCCAGAGATGAGACCTCCACCTCTCCATCTTCCCTAGGTTTATAGTTGGTATTACTAGACCCTTAGTGCTCAAACCAGAACTTGGTGTCATTCTTGATTTTTCCCTTTCTCTTAATCCATCAGGGAATCTTATATATTCAGCCATCACATAATCTCCCATCCATTGACTTCCACTCACTGCCCTAGTCCAGGCTTCCACAGTAGTCTCCTGATCATCTTGCTTTCTCTGCTGTTCCTTTCACAACAGCATGATGATCTTTTTCAAAACACATATTGGATTAGAAACTGCCCTCCATAAAGTCCTTCCATAGCTTATATTTAGAATAAAATCCAGACTTTAGCATGGCCTACAGTAGCCTGTGTGATCTGGCCCATGGACACCTTCCCACATGTCCTGATATTCTCTTTCACAGCACCTTCTTGGTGAACTTTGTATCACTTTTCTCAGCTTGTCATTGCGTATTTATTAATTTTTTTATGATTCCCCAAATAAACTGAAAGAAGGCACCTTATCTGTTCTCACTTCTGTGTGTCCTCTACCTAAGAGGTTCCCAATATAGACCTGACCTCAGCAAATCTTGACAAATAGCTCTATTAATAAGGCATCTTCACTGATCAATACGAACTATAGCAAAGCCAAGTAGGTGCCCTTTAAGGAGTCAGAGTGGCATAAGCATTCAGTTAGGTTACAAGGGAAGTTTATGATGGCTTGCTGTGCTCTTAGGAAAACCACCAACCAGTCATTTTGGTTTTTGGCGTATTCTTTAGTGGGTGGTATTATCAGCATATTTATCATTCCCATCTTTTTGAGTTCTCACAAAATTTCTAACAGAAAATGACAAAAACATGTACCTAATAAAGCCACCATTACTGTGATGTCATTAGTATTTACATGTTTGTGTCTTCTAGAGGAAGGGCTACATCTTATCTATTTTGCATCCCAAGAACCTATTAAAGGACCAGGCTTAAGAACCAATGTTTAATCAGTAAATGAATGAACACAAAGCAGTAAATTTATTATATAGGATTTGTTTTAGGTCTGGGCTTTGTTTCTAAATCATATTTTTTAACCCTCAGGTTTCTAAAATATGCACAGCATATTTGTTAAATTCTTCAAATCATAATGACTTTAGTAAACTTGCTACTATTTTGGTCATTTGATTAAAATTAAAGAATATTCATCCAACATGTACTAATGGCCTCCTTAGTTTTAGGCACACTGGTAACTGCGAAAAATAAAGAAATAAAAGAGACACAATCAGAAGAGGTTAAAAAAAAAAGAAACAAAATAACATGCTAAGTGCAGTTATTAGAGACATAATTAGGTGTTATGAGCCATGGAGAAGGAGACTAAGCCATTCCAAGAAGGGGGAGATCGGCAGAGTGGGTAGTTCTGTCTTTCAACAGTGTCTGCTTTGTGGGTACTGCTCTTGTGAAGTTTTCTCCCAAGTGAAAATAGTGTAATTTCCTCCTCTGTATTCCTTTAATGTTTTTAGCAAATACAAAATTATTTTACCTCTGTAAAATTTTTCTCAGAGAGCCCGTATCACCTCCATAAGAAGCAGGACCACAATCAACATCAAGTTCCCTTTTTGTTCTTTGCTGAAAGGCACCACAGTCAGCTAGGAAGTGAATTCTGCTACTGATTCCTTGGGGTTAGAACAGTGTTCCTACATAGCTGTAATGTTCCTCTCCATAATTTATATTCGCATCTTCAGAATGTTCTCTATTATAAAGAAGGTCTTTAATTTTGTGGTCTCCTTATAGTGATCATTGACATTGATGTGGTTTTGTCTTTAGAGAGATTTTAGGTGCATCTCTGGTACATAAACTAAATTCAATATGTAGAAATACTACTCTCATGCTGTTGAAGCATTGCCACTGTGAGGACAAATGTGGTAACCGTGTTGTAGTGTATGGCTGTACCACAGAGCCATTGCTTTTTCTTTTTATCCATGTCCAAATGGTATGATGTTATAATTAAGGATAGTTATTTGGCAAAGGGAACATAGTCTGAGATCATCTTCAGGAACTTCTTTAGCTCTTTTATAGGCAATAAATTAACTTCCAAAGGGTAAAATAATAAGATGGTTGTTTGAAGCTATGTCTGATGGCCAAAGGGAAAACATGCATGTGAGTGTGCGTGTGCATGCACGCGTGCGCACACACACGCACATACACACAGTTTTTTCTGCTTTGCCCCTGAAGTTAATTTGTGAACTTGGCTGCATCAGTTCTCATAAAAATGACACAAAGGGGAAATACATCAGCTTCAATAAAGAAAGTAGCATTGCTTTGTGTTCTAGAAGGCTTTGATTTCCTATTTCTTTTTTATTTTACTATAATCATAAACTTTCTAATTCAAGATTAAGTTCACGTTGGATTACTAAGCACTATTCTTTTATTGGACAACAGTTCTGAGATTGGACAATCCTAAGATCGTATCACTTGAATAAGAAAAGTTAAAACAATTAACTGGTGCTGAGCCCTTCCTGTGTTGTCCCCATACTATAGACCAAGGGTGAAATGACCCTGCCCTCAGAGCACTTCTTACAGGTTGTCCGCTGCCACTCTCCAGTGTGTTCTGACTCTAAATCAAGGAGGTCAGAAAGCAGACAATGCTGGCCTCTTTGGAAGAGACCACAAACCGCACTTAGAAAGGTCTTTGCTAGTAGATTGTTGTCACTTTTCACAGGAAAGAAGTCATGGCCTGCAGTGAGTTGAATTACAGAAGCTGCCTTTGGCACCTTGTCTGCCTCCGTAAGATGGCCTCCCTTTTTCTAATTTAATTTTTAATGTTTTTAGCCTATGTCCTACTTTTTATATTTACATCCTCCCACATAGTATACGTACACAATAACAAATAATACCATAGAACTGTGATAAAACCTCACTATTCCCAGTCCAAACTCTGGAAAGGTCTTGAGTTGATGATTTTAGACATTTATTGGACTCTTCCTATGGAAGTAGGGATTTAATTGTCACATGCTATCCCTCTCTTCAGCCCTCTCTTCTCTTTCAATATTGTATTATTAAATATTTTTTAACTTCTGTTTGTTAATATTAGTAACTATAAATAATATTCCTGTCATTCTGTATCTTTTTCCATTAACTTCAGTCCCTGACTAGAAGTCCTTGACTTTTTTCTGTCTAGATTGAGGATATGACAGCATTGTTCTTTCCTTGGACCTCCTCTTCTAGCTGCATAGTTATTTCAGTGTTGAGGTTGATAATATTTGCATTCTGTTTTGCACTCACAATGAAATCATAATTGTGGATGAAGTTTGAAAAACAGAAACTGAGGGTGTAGCTTAGTAGTACAGAACTTGCTTAGCATGTGTGAGCCGTGGGTTCCACCCCCAGCACCCCAACCCCCAGAAGTTGAAAAACACTAAACATTATTATGTTTAATCTTTTCAGAATTGTTATGCTGTCATTTCCTTCTGTGGGATTTCAGTGCTGTGACTCCTGGACCATTCACAGGAGAGAATTCCAGCACCAAGGACAAGAGACTCGAGAACTTTCTTGTTCCCATTTTGATTTGTATTGAATTTCTAATGGTAACTGATATAACTGAACCACATTTTCAGGATTTTTCACTCTTGTAGTCATACTATTAATTGGTGGCATCTCTCAATACCTTTGGCTAGAGCTTATTCTCTTATACCTTGTATGGACAAGTTGCTGTCTAGGACTTTTGCATAGCTGTCATCCTGCAACTTACTTTCACTGAACTCCTGGGTTGGAGCAAATGTTTCTTAATTTATTCCCTCATTTTACTAGAGTACATTTTAGGTAATGTCCCTAGAAAAAGTTATGTGAGGTAAACTTTTTGAATTTTTGATTATTGAGAAAGTATGTATTTTGCTTTCACATTTTATAATTCCAGGTTAAAGAATAATTTCTGAACTTCTATTTGCAGCAGTAAATGATAGTCTGAAAGGACCTCTCATTATAGAATCTGTCAAATTAATAGCTTTAATGTGTGTGTGAGCTCATATGAAGGAAGGGAATATGTCAAGTATTATCAGTTCCTATCCCCAATTCCTCTCCCCCAAAATAAAGCAGAATTGATGAACAATAAAGAAGCTGGAAAAGTTGGATTGCCCCAAGGGTAAATAAATGTTAGTGTCAGCACAGTACTCTGAAGAATAGGCCATCATAAAGTAGTGTCATGGTTTAGATATAATGTGTCCTCAAAAGTTCATGTGTGAGGCAGTGCAAGAATTTTCAGAGGTGAAATAATTAGGTTTAGAAAATCTTAACATAATAGTGTATTAACGCACTGATACAGATTAACTGGGCTGTAACTATAAGCAGGCAGGGTGTGGCTGGAGGTGATAAGTCACAGAGGGCATGCCTTTGGGGTTTATATTTTGTTTCTGGTGAGTGGATCTCTCGCTTCCTGTTGCCATGTCCTGAACTGTTTTCTTCTACCTTGATGTTCTGACTCACCTTTAGCCCAGAGCTGTGGAGTCTGCCATCTGTGGCCTGAGACCTCTGAAACAGTGAGCCAAACAAACTTTTCCTTTTCTAGTTGTTCTTGTCAGTTTTTTGGTCACAGCAGCAAAAAAAGCTGACTAGAATAGAAATTGGTACCAAGAAGTGGGGTCATTGCTGTGAATAACCTGATCATGTGGTTCAGAAGCCTTTTGAGCTGGTTTGCAGGGGTAGGAATTTTTAAAAGTTTAGAGATGCAACATGGACAAGGTGTAGAATTTTGTAAGCAGAGCTTAATGAGGGATTCCAGTGGGAGCTCACAAGACCAGAATGTTGATAGGACTGTTGCCAGTAAAGACAGGGTTTATGAGATTTCAGAGGAGGAGCAGTGTTTTGGAAATTGGACTAGTGGCCATTCATGTTATGTTTTGGCAATGAAGTTGTGTACATTTTGCTCATGTCCTGAGACTTTTTGTATGGCTGAATTTAAAGGTGATGGACTAATTAATCTGATTGAAGAAATTTCAAGGCAGTAAAGTGGTGGCATGGATACTGCTGTTGACTTTTAGCCAAGTTTATGGTGATATTCAGGAGCAGAAAGCAGAACAGAAAAGTTTGGCCAGAAAAGTATGAGTACAACTGAGCCTAAGGAAGGTGTGTTTCTTAAAGGGATTATAGCCACTAAAGAAGTGCTAAATACTTTACCCAGAAAAAATAGAAAAGATGGCTCGAGGACATCTCAGGAATTGGCAATACCACAGCCACCTCGGGCTGGGGTGGTGGTGGTGGTGGTGGTCAAAAGTCCTATGATTAGAGATCATGGTGGCACCCTGCTTGCACAGAGTGGTCTGTGAAGTTATTTCACCATGCTCAGCTGCCCAGGCACTTAGAGGCAGCTGCAGCAATTGTCCCAGGAGGCATGGCTACTGCTTGAGATGGTGGCATAACTTGTTGCCAACCAACCCATGGTTCTTCAGGATTTCAGGATGCTAGAGTTAGGGGGTCATGGAGGCTTTCACTGAAATTTCAAAGGAAGGCTTTGGAGTCCAGGCAACATGCAGCAGGGTCAGAGCGCATGTAGACTTCCCATGAGAGAGTGGGCATGGCGTGATAAGGAAGCCAAAGCTGCAGTGGAAACCCATAAGATTAAGATGCCAGTAATGTGTGGTGTCTAACAAGGAAAGCAGCAGGAGTTAAGCAGAAACAAGGCAAGAGAGAGGCCATGTGGGCTGCATCCAGGAAGGGTGAGCCACATAAACCCTTTGGAGAGAATATCACAATGCCTTGGGCCCCAGATGCTAGATGTAGAGCTATAGAATTTGTTTGCCCAGAGGATTTTGATCTTTCTTTCATCCCATTATTTCTGTGCCCCTATTTTTCGCCTATGGAATGGAAATGTTTACTCTATGCCATTCTATACTGGATATATGTAATTCACTTTTGATTTTTATAGGGGAAAATAAACATCCATGAGTTTGCCTTAAGTGTCACATGAGATTTTGGAATTGGACTTTTTGGTAATGCTGAAACTGTTAATGCTGTGGGGACTCTTGAAAATGGAATAAATGTATGAGATGGGCATGAACTTTTGGGGGCCAGGGATGGTTTAGATATGAGGTATCCCCCAAAAGCTCACATGTGAGACAACATAGAATTTTCAAAGGTGAAATGATTGGGTTATAAGAATCTTAACCAAATTAGTGTACTAATCTACTGGTATGGATTAACTGGGCAGTAAATATAGGCAGGTAGGGTGTGGCTGGAGGAGGTAGGTCACTGGAGGTCGTGCCTTTAGAGTTTATATTTTGTCCCTAGTGAGTGGATCTTTCTGCTTGCTGTTGCCATGTCCTGAGCTGCTTTTCCCTACCTTGCCCTTCTGCCATGATGTTCATCTTCACCTTTAGCCCAGAGCTGTGGAGCCTGCCATCTATGGACTGAGACCTCTGAAACTGCGAGCCAAATAAACTTTTCCTCCTCTAATTATTCTTGTCACGTGTTTTGGTCACAACAATGAAAAAGTTAACTAAAACAGGAACACCAAATCTGAGATTATTGTATTAAGTCTGGAACCCTATTAGGAGGCAAAAGTGGCCAGGGTTGATATTGCTCCCGGGCTCCCTATCAGAAGAAAATGAAAATTTTCTTTGGAGGAAGTCTTTTCAACCAACGCCCACAGTTATCCTACAAGTTAAGATAAAAGAAATAAGAGCTTATAAAGCAGACCAACATGCGTGAGGGCCAGCAGAAACACCAACAGATTTTTACTTCTGAGGACTTCATGTATTACAGTTTTCAAATATATAATATGTGTGAAATGTTTAAATAAATAAAATATAAACCAGAAAAAATGGGAAAGCAACCAGTTTCTATCAAAAGTTTTCAAGCAGAATGTAAAAAACATAATAGAACGTTTCAAAATGAAAGACGTAATTGAAATCATAATCTCATTGAAAAGACGATGCCAAAAATTAGACAAAGAAAAAGACTTAGTGAACCAGAAAATGAATTTTAAGAAATTATCTAGAATCACCAGGTACAGTGGCCCATGCCCGAAATCCCAGGAGCTTTGGGAATCTGAGACAGGAGGATCGCCAGTTCAAAGCCAGCCTCAGCAACTTAGTGAACGAAGCCTTAAGCTTTCTTTAAATAAAATATATTTTTTTAAAAGCGTGGGATGTGGCTCAATGGTTAAGTGCCCCTGGGTTCAATCCCTGGTACCAAAAATAAGAAAAGAAAAGAAATGATCTGGAGTAAATTGTAAAGTTAAGAAGGTGGGAAACATGGAAACTAGGATCTGTGGAATATGAGGTATAACCTACAACCTAATATTAATTCCAGAAATATAGGAGAAGGAGAATGTGGTAGGTATACTATTCAAAGTGCTTATATCTAAGTGTTAATACACAGACTCAGGAAGAACAACAAATACTAATATAGGATAAATGAATAATAAATCTATATCTGGGCACAAGATAGTGAACAAAGGAAACTTCTGGAAATCAGTCAGAAAAGTAATCACCCAGATAATTGGGTAATGATGAAAGGCAGATGAGAATGGAATAAACTCTACAAAGCCATCCTAGAGCTGTGTGCTGAACTCTCAAGAATTGGTGTGTTGAAAAGCATATTATAACATTCATTGAGAAGGAGATTTGTTGTTTTCAAATTTTTAAAAAAGGAAGGGGGGAGTTACCATTTATTGACCTTTAATAAGAAATTTCTATAAAATACTTCAGAAAGAGGGAAATAGTACCAGAGGAAAATTGGAGATACAAGAAGGTGTGGTGAGCAAATAAATGAGTGAATACAAAGGTAAATTTATTTAAAGTTTATATATATATATATATAATGATTATAATGTCTCATTTGTATTTTTAAAACAATAGACGTCCTGAGCACAGTAACATGCATGTCAAGAAAGGATTACTTGTAGATAGCATATTTTTATTAGAAGGTTCAAGAGAGGGCTATATATAAGATTTTTGCACTTTAAGTTAAACTTCAGTAAAAAGTAAACTATTTCAACTCCTACTTTGATTTTGAAAAGTTATTATTATAATTGGTATAGAAGGTAATTTCCTTATAGTGGTAAAATATATCAGCCCACAGCAAGCATCATTGTTTATGATGATATTTTAGAAGTAGTACCTTTAAAATCATGATGATATCCACTATCACAGCTTCTATCTAATATTTTAAAGAAGTCCCTATCACTGTAGTAAGATGAGAATAAAGGAAACAAATGATACAGATAGATGTTGGAAAGCAAGAAAGAAAACTATCATTATTTATAGATAATAGGAATAGTAGTTTGACTGTTCCCAAATCTAATTAAGCAGAATTATTTGTCAATTCAATATACAAAAGTCAAGAACATTTTAGCAAAAAAATAGACAACATAATTTTCAAAAATAGCACAAAAACACAAGGTTCCCAGGTTCCCATCTAACAAAAATATGTGTGCTTCTGAAATTTCATCACTGGTGTGACTTGGCCAAGGTCCTTTTCTAGCTCTGGAAACTTCCTTTGGATCACTTCTTTGATAATATCTCCATCCAGATTTGTGATAGTGATGGTTCTTTCCTGGAGCTCCAGTTTATTGTATGCGAACCTCCTTAGTTAGCCTTTATGACTCTTTTTCTCCCTCCTCAAATTTTTTTTCATTTTGTCTTTTGACTCAGTGTTTTGTATATGTCCATCCTTTTATGTTTATGAATCATACTTTAAATTCTAATTAATCTTTTTGTACTTTTTCTATTCATTTTCAAAGCATCTTCTTTTCATTTATCGATGTAATAAATTTTTATTGCCATATTTATGAATTAGAATGATTTATAAGTTCTGTTCCACAAATTATCTTTTTCCTTCAGGGTTGGTTTTACTGTTTAACTTTATATGGATCTTTCATATTTAGTTGTGTTAGGTTTTCTCATATATTTGATTATTTTTGCTTTTGATTCATATTTGCAATAGAAGAATAGTGTGTTATTTTCTGGATACCACAAGATTTGCATCTTAAAATAACGGATAATGTTATTTTATAGTTCTGAAGGTAAGAAATCTGAAATTAGTGTTATGGGACTAAAATGAAATTTTTGATAGGGCTGGTTCCTTCTGGAGTTTCCAGAGGAGAAGGTTTCCTTACCTTTCTCCAGCTTTGGAGACCTCCAAGCATTCCTGCTGTGGCCCCTCATTGCACTGCCTTTCTTCTGGCCGCTTCCATTGTCATACCACCCCTTCACTCTGACTCTGGCTCTCCTGCCTGTCTCTTTAAGGACCCTGGTTATGACACTGGGGCTCACATGCATAATCCAGGAAAATCTCCTATCTCAAGATCCTGAACTTAATCACATCTGCAGAGTTCCTTTTACCATGTAATGTCACATATTTACAGATTTGGGGGATTGTGACACATGGGCATCCTTGGGAAGAGGGCATTATTTATTTTACCACAGTTAGGATAGCAGATAGCTGGCATTTGTGTAAATAGTTTATTTTAAATCCCCCCTCCTAAGGATGCAGAATCTATGTTGGAGGCCATGGATCTCCCCTGGGTGTAAACCTTCTGGTTTTTCACCTGGGCTGCCCAGTCTGCAGGTTGGATCAGGCCCCGCCTTCTCTGTCCACACATCTTGGGGACTTGTCTGTTATTCACCTCTTTCTGGTGATTTCCCCATCTTTGTGTCTGAGCCCAGAGCCCATTAGGAGGATGTGTGGGGTAGATGGACTCCCAGCCCTGCGGAGCTCTCCTCCCACTCACCTCCAGCTTTCACAAATATGCCCATTCCCATTCTTTTTTCTGTGATTGGCTTTGTTTCACACATTTATAGTTTTATTTTAGTTACGGCTTCTGCTTAGCAGTTTGCTTAATTGGTCAATTGAGATGCAACTGAAAAATCACTATATATTTACAATGTATAATTTGATGTTTTGATATACATTGACATTGTTAAATTATCACCACATTGGTAATTAATCAAACCAATTAGCACACCCAACATCTTACAGTTACCATTTTCTTCATTTCTTGTAGTGAGAACACATAAGATCTACTCTCTTAGTAAATTATAAGTATACAATAAAGAATTATAAATTATAGAAACATTGGTATATGTTAGAGCTCCAGAATTTGACCATTTTTCATAACTTAAACTTTGCAGCCTTTGACCAGCCTCTCCCCATTTTCCTTTCCCCCATCCCTGATTCTATTCTCTGCTTCTATGAGTTTGACTATTTTAGATTCCACATATAAGTTGCATAATACCATTTTGTATTTCTGTGTCTGACTTATTTCACTACATGACTGAAATGTTCTCCACATTTACCCATGTTGTCATAAATGTGAGGATTTCCATTTTTTAAGACTAAATTATAGCCACGTTTGTGTGTGTGTGTGTGTGTGTGTATGTGTGTGTGTGTGTGAGAGAGAGAGAGAGAGAGAGAGAGAGAGAGAGAGAGAAGTGGTTTGTCCATCCATTTATCCATTGATGGACATTCAGGTTGTTTCTATATCTTATCTATTGTGAGTAATTGCTGAGGTAAGTCTTGGAGTGCAGAATCCTCTTTGAGATCCCAATTTCATTTCTTTTGGATATATACCCAGAAGTGGGATTGCTGGATCATGAAATGGCTCTATTTTTTAGATAATCTTATTGTGGTTTTAATTTGTATTTGCCTAGTTATTAGTGATGTTGAGATGTTGGATAGCTAGAGCTGGTGACATCCCCATCTCTGGTGGTACTAGGGATTTAATCCTGAGGCATCTGTCCCTGAGCTACATTTCCAGCCCTGTTTTTTTTGCTTTTGTTTTGAGACAGAGCCTCACCAAATTGTCTAGTCTGGCCTCAAACTTGCAATTGGCCTGCCTCAGCCTCTTGTGTCACAGGGATTACAGGCATGCCACCAACTGACCTATTGACCATTTTTATCTCTTCATTTGAGAAATGTCAGGTCCTTTTCTATGATTTAGTCAGGTTATTTGGGTGTTTTTGCTTTTGAGTTATATAAATTCCTTATGTATTTTAGGTATAACCCCTTATTAGGTGTATTTCTCTTATTCTGTGACCTTTTACGCTGCTAATTATTTATTTTGCTGTATAAAAACTTTCCATTTTCAGTTTGATACAGTCCTACTTGTCCTGTTTTGCTTTAGTTACCTATGCTTTTGGGGTCATATAATATGGTTGTGTTTTGAATAATAATTTAGATCTATGTATTGAATTTTACCTTTTGAAATTGATTTATATATATAAAGAATAGAAAACATTCATATAACATATGTTTTGCCAACCTTAACAAAAGTACAGATAACAGAAGAAAAACCTAGATAATAGTGATTATAAGAATAAATAGGCAAGGTGAAGATTGAGAAGCACCAAAATACTCTTGTATGAAGAGAGCAATTAAGTGATGGCTTTATAACTTCTGGAAAAAGAAAAGTCTAGTTATTTTATTAAAAGTTATAAAAAGTATAATGGCATTTGCAGGTAAATGGATGAAGTTGGAAGACATAATGCTAAGTGAAGTTAGTCAGTCTCAAAAATCCAAGTACCAAATGTTTTCTCTGATATAAGGAGGCTAGTTCATAGTATTGTTGGATGGGGGTACATAGGAGGATTAGAGGAACACTAGAATGGTAAAAGGGAAGGGAGGATAAGGGAGGGAGCAAGGGGGGAGGGAGGGGGAGAAAAAAAAGAGAAGAGAGGAATAGCGAGTGGTTGCTAATGGATATGGAGTTTCTTTTGGGGTGATTAAAATGTACTGGTATTAGATAATGGTGATAGTCGTGCACCTCTGTGAATATACTACAAGCCACTGAATTGTACATTTTAAAATAGTGAATTTTATGGCATTCAGATTTTTTAAAAAGTTATAAAAGTAGCCAACAAAAGAATTAAAAATGGTGATGCAACTGTACTTTGAAGATGTTGAAGGAGAGAGCATATGGTATCAGTGAGCTAAATATTTATCTTTCATACCAGGAAATCGGTAGGTAACAAATAAATGAACAATTCATGAACTATGGGATGGTACTATGATAATTATGAGGAAAGTTAAAAATAGACAACTGAAAGAATTAAATGAGAGTACTTCTGGAGAATGGATTTAAGATGGGAAATCATGCATGGTATTATTTTCGTTAAGAACTCTTCCATATTTTGGTTTGGTTATTTGTGTTTTTTATTTTTTAACTTGTTCTAATTAGTTATACATGAAAATAGAATGCATTTTGACACATTGTGCACAAATGGAGCACAAGTTCTCCTTCCTCTGGCTGAACATGGTGCAGAGTCACTCCAGTAGTGTTAATCATACATGTCTCTATGGTAACAATGACCTTCTCATTCTACCATCCTTCCCCTCCACTCATTCCCCTCTGCACAAAGTTCCTTCATCCTCCCCACCTCCATTATGGATTAGCATCTTTTTATCAGAAAACATTCAGCCTTTGGTTTTTTGGGTTTGGCTTATTTCACTTAGCATGATATTCTCCAGCTCCATCCATTTATTTGCAAATGCCATAATTTCATTTTTCTTTAAGGCTGAATAATTGTGTATAAGTACCACGTTTTCTTTATCCATTCATCTGTTAAAGGGCATCTAGGTTGATTCCATAATTTAGCTATGTGAATTGAGCTGCTATATACACTGATGTGGCTGTGTCACTGTAGTATGATAATTTTAATTCCTTTAGGTATAAACCCAGGGGTGGGATAACTGGGTCAAATGGTGGCTCCATTCTAAGTTTTCTGAGTAGTCTCCATACTCCTTTCCAGAGTGTTTGCACCAATTTGCAGTCCCACCAGCAAGGTATCAGTGTACCTTTCCCCCCACATCCTTGCCAACAATTATTGTTGCTTGTATTTTTGATGATTGCCATTTTGACTGAAGTGAGATGAAATCTTAGTTTTGATTTGTATTTCTCTAATTGCCAGAGATGATGAACATTTTTTCAGATGTTTGTTGATCAATTATATTTCTTTTTCCGTGAAGTCTCTGTTTAGTTCCTTTGCCCATTTATTGATTGGGTTATTTGGGGTTTTTTTGGTTTTTTTTTTGGTGTTAAGTTTTTAAAATTCTTTATATATCTGGATGTTAGTGCTCTACCGGAGGTGTGTGTGGTAAAGATTTTCTCCCCTTCTGTGGGCTCTCTCCTCACATTATTGATTGTTTCCTTTGTTGAGAAGAATCCATCCCATTTATTGATTCTTGATTTTACTTCTTGTGCTTCAGGAGTCTGGTTAAGGAAGTCAGTTCAGTTCCTATGCTGACATGGTGGAGATTTGGTCCTACTTTTTCTTCTATTAGGCGCAGGGTCTCTGTCCTAGTGGCTAAGTATTTGATCCACTTTGAGTTGATTTTTGTGCAGGGTGAGAGATAGAGGTTTAATTTCATTTTGCTACTATGGATTTCCAGTTTTTTCCATCACTATTTGTTGAATAGACTATCTTTTCTTCAATGTATGTTTTTGGCATCTTTGTCTAGTATGAGAGAACTGTATTTATGTAGATTTTTCTCTGATCTTCTTTTCTGTACTATTGATCTACATGTCTATTTTGGTGCCAATACCATGCTGCTTTTGTTACTGTAGCTCTGTAGTATAGTTTAAGGTCTGGTATTGTGATGCCTCCTGCTTCATTCTTCTTGCTAAGGATTGCTTTGGCTATTCTGGGTCTCTTATTTTTTCAAATAAATTTCATGATTGCTTTTTCTATTTCTATGGAGAATGTCTTTGGAATTTAAATAGGATTTTTAAATTAAAAAATACTTCAGAGAAAAAAATGCCATAAAGACAATTTCATCAATGTAATGGCTGAATTTTATTTTTATTTTTCCATTTTTATCTATTCTAAAGAGGTCCTTGGAATTAAATTTATAAATGTTTTGTACAAATTGATGACTGGTTAATTCATAATGAACTTTTCCAGAAAAATTTGGAGATACTTAGAAAACATTTCTGACTTGTATCTGATATTTTGGAATGCAACTGCCTTGCATCCTGTGAAACATCTTTTGTTGTCATCATTTACTGTATTTTTTATGAACACATATTAATTGTATAAATTAATGGGTTTCACTCCTGACATTTCCTTGCATGAATATATTATGCCTTGATCATATTAACCCTCCTTTCTACCCTGTCTTGTCCTTACCTCTCACCTTATTCCTTGCCCCACCCAAGTCCTTTTCCGATTCCCTAATAATCCCTCTTCCACTTTTAAGATATTTTTTGTTTGTTTGTTTGTTTGTTTGTTTAAAATAAAACATGTAATACTTGTCTTTCTCCTTTCTGTGTCTGGCATATTTTGCTTAACACAATATCTTCCTGTTCCATCCATTTTCAGGCAAAATTCATGATTTCATACTGTTTTATGGATGAATAAAACAACATTATGTGTATAGACCATTTTTTAAATCCATTCATCTGTTGGTGGGCACCTAGGCTGATTCCATATCTTAGCTATTGTGAATAGTGCCACAATAAACATGGGTATGCAGGTATCTCTTTTTTATGCTGATTTTATTTCCTTTGGATATATATCCAGGATTATATCTATTTTTATCCAGAAATAGTTCTATTTTTGTTTTCTTGAGGAACCCCCATACTGTTTTCTATAGTGACTACTAATTTATATTCCTACCAATAGTGTATAAGGGTTTCTTTTTCTCCACATCCTTGTCAGCATTTGTTATTTTTCTTATTTTTTATAATAGCCCTTCTGACTAGGGGGAGATATAATCTCAATGTATATTTTATTTACATTTCCCTTATGGCTAAAGATATTGAATATTTTTCATATGTTTATTGGCCATTTGTATTTCTGCTTTTGATAAGTGTCTGTTCAGATCATTTGCCCATTTTTCAATGGATTCCTTGTTCTTTACATATTCTGGATATTAATTATCTGGCAAGTGAATGGCTAGAGAAGATTTTCTCCCATTTTGTTGTTTTCTCATAACCCTGTTGATTGTTTCCTTGTCCATGCATACACTTTTTAATTTCATATGATCCCATTTGTTGATTCTTTCTTTTGTTTCCTGAGGCATTATAGTAATAATGTTCAGGAAATTATTTTCTGTGCCAGGATCTTAAAATGTTTCCCTTATGTTTTCTTCTTGTGGTTTCTAAGTTTCAGGTCTTATATCAAGGTCCTTGACCCATCTTGAGTTGCTTTTTGTACAGGGTGAGAGAGAGGGATCTAGTTTTAATTTTCAACATGTGGATATCCAGTTTTCCCAGCATCATTTGTTAAAGAGGCTGACTTTCTTCCAATGTATGTATCTGTCGCCTTTGTCAAGAATCTGTTGGCTGTAGATATGTGGGTTTATTTCTGGTTCCTCTATAGGAGCCCTGATTGGGGAGATGGCTGAGATTGCGGTTGGCTGTGGGCCATGGAGATGTTCAGGCATTGTCGCCTTCCGTGGTCTCGTGGGACTTGGCCTGGGATCTCGCAGGACTTGGCCCAGGATCTCGCAAGACTTGAGGGGGACATTGCTGATCGGGTCGGCGCCATTGTTTGTTGGGTTTTTGGTGGTGTGTGTGGTGCGTGTGGGAGTTGTTGTTGGAGCCGGAGAGAGAAGCTACCAGAATAAAAAGCCTGTTCGTTTCCAGTCTGCCCCCTGAACTTATTCCTGTGGCTTCGTTGCTCCAAGCGGCAATCGCTTCAGGCAGCAACAGTCCTCTGTTCTACTCCAATGGTCTCCATGTCCTTTTCTATACCAATATCATGCCGTTTCTATTATTATGATTCTATAGTGTGTTTTGAAATCAGGTACTACTACGTTCTTACAAGAATGATCAGTAAGTATTTCTGTCATTGGTGTAAGAAACATACATTTTTGAGTTAGAAAGATGAGTATCATTTGGAGTAATTAATAGGGAAGAACAGTTAATGTGGCATAGGGAAACTCCAGCTATGCTCCACAGTGGTGGTCATACATGCTTTAACAAAGATTGACTTTTTGTGTGTGTGTGTGATGCCAAGATAAAGTACATTAGATAAAATCCCCATCTACATCAATAGTGAGTTGAAAATAAAAAGTCTTGGTTAGAAGAAAAGATTTAAGAATGCCCTAAGACATATAAAGCGTATAGAAAACTGAAATATTAATGGAAAGAAATAGAGGTGGATTAAGTCAAAACTTTCTTAATAAATCTTGAACATCCTATTGAAATGTAATTTCATAATTCAATAAAATTTGAGGAGAAAGCCAAAATTACAGACTAATAAACTGGCATTATTTCAAGGAAATAATTTGCCAGATAGAGTTTCTCTAGTATTGACATGTTAGTTGACCCAGTTTTGTAGATCTAGCCAGCAACTTTTTGTAAAATAAAATGAAACAAATTGTGGTCATTAAAGATTTTATTGAAAAACCAAAGATAGTGCTCCATTTGCTTGTGCCTAAACCTCTGCAAAACTTCTCTGAGCTCTAGACCAAGAGGCCTCAGATAACTGAAACACAGTCCTGTCAAGTGGAACAGCAGAGTGAAGTCAGGTTTATGAATGAAAACATTAATTCTGTATTTTTTAGTACTCATTTGATAACTTTCAACAAAAATGATAACTTGCATCTTTAATGTAATGTTTTCAAATAAGTCTGTAAAGCTACTTGTAAAATTTTGGAGCATATATAATATACGTACACAAATACTTTCCATATGATGGTTTTTCTAAAATGTCTATTTGAAATACAAAGTATTATTTAAGTGACATTATTTGCATTGTATGTGCTACTTTAACAGCATCTACTTCATTATGTATATAATATATAAAAGTTATAATAATATACTAAAACTGGGAAAAAATTTTCCTATGATATGGTGTGAGATGTATATCATATTGTATATACCCAACTACAAGGCATCTCTAACTGAACAGAGAAACAAAAAAAATCATTTATACAATTTTTTTTTTTTTTGCTACTAAAAGTAATAATGACTTTCTGATTTTTTTGGTTATATTCTTAGTTATGTTTCTGTCTTCTTACTGGCTACTTCTTGGCTTTGGAACTGCATAGAAGAAAGGTTAGGTCATAAATATAGTTCTGTATCCATGGCAACATGCATTTCTATTTCAACACTTTGCAGGTAGTTATTTTCATTTATAGCACTTACTTAGACTTACCTGGGGATAAAAGGAGATAAATCGCTCAGTAAATCGCCTGAGAATAAATCCAGTTAATCTCAGTATTTCTAGGGGGCAGTGAAGGGAGGAGTCTAGAACCTGGATAGACGTGAATATGGACCATTAATGATTACAGAGTCAGATGATAGGTCAGAAATTCAGTTAAGTCAGTTTCAGGTTAATGAATTCAGATCAAGAAGTCAGGGGAAGAACTTCAAAAGTCCAGGTATTTAGGGGCTGGGGTTGTGTTTCAGCGATAGAGCACTAGCCTAGCATGTGCACAGCCCGAGTTCGATCCTCGGCACCACGTACAAATAAACGCATTGTGCACAACTAAAGCAAATAAATAAATATTTTAAAAACAGGTATTTAAAATAAAAAGGATGTAATTAGAGAAAGTAACAACTCTAATTCCCCCCAAAAATGATTTGGGAAGCACATAGTAAACTTAATTTAGGAAGATACATAAGATCAGGAATCTAGCTCCCAGATTATGAAGTAAATAAGTGTCAGATTGAACGTAACAAAAGGCTTTAGTCAGGCCAGTAAGTCTGACAAGACCGTAACCAAAGATCATGACCTTGAGCCCATTTTGGAGGCAAGATCTGTTTCAGCCTGATATGTTCATAGCAGGGTATCCAGTTATCCCGAGAGTGGATAGGAGATTGCACTGCGTGCCTGAGGTTAAATGGGAGAGAAAAAGATGAAAGGAGTTTTCTGTTAGGTAAACAAAATGGCAAGTAATCTCATAAATTATCTGTCTCATATACAGGGAGGTAACTCTACTTTGTACCTGGGTAAGTACAGCCTGCATCTGGTAGGCTACCAGTGGTCTTAACAGGCCTAGGGAACTTGAATATCATAATACTGGAATAATGATGGTGACAGGTAGTGACTTGGACAGGGATTTTTAATTGCAGAACTGCTTTAGAAGAGCCCTCCACTGAATTGTGTAGGGCATTTTTGTTGACACAAATGTCAATCGTGAAATAGATTTGCTATTAGTATTTAGTGAAAAAAAATGAATTTACAGAATAAAAAGTATTACGTTAATTAAAATCACTTTTAATTTTTTTGTTGTACATCTCTAAATTTAGTAACAGCATTTTTTTGTGGATTTTGAAAATCTCTTTGTGTATCTATGATCTTGATAGGTGGGCTTTGTTCCTTGGTTTATTTTAAGTACCGTTATAATTAGGATTAGTGTGTCTATAGCTGTTTGAATATCTAAGATGCATAACTTCAATTTTATAACTGTCTGGTTTGCCCAGATGCAATGCAATATTGGAAAGATTTTAATGAATCCTCCTATAAATTAACTTAAAACATTGATTTTTTTTACTATATCATTGTTCTGATGTCTGTATATATTAATCACATGTTATAGCATGACTCTAATATTTGTATGCTAGTTTTTATTTTCAAACTGTGTATACTTTTTGAAGATACACTTCAGTATTTTTAAGAACAGCCTTGTAATGTTAACTCTTATAATAGCTTGGCTAAAAAGACAAAAAACAAAAAACTTCATGTAATTAAAAGTAATTTTAGAGTGGAAAAGCTAAATAATTTAAAATTATATATTTTATATTTATAACCAGAAGGAAGTAATATTACCATGAATTTACTTACTACATTTTTTCTGGTTATTTGCATTGGCTTTGCCTCATGCATTTCTTTTTATATTAGGTGAATTCATTTTAGGAACAGAGAAAAGCAGAAAGTAACAAGATCATATGTAAAAATACAAATTATTTTAGTAAGTCAAGTTGTTGTTGCACAGTCTGATTGAGGTTGCTGTGTCAATGCAAAAGTTATCCAAGATGCTTTTCCAAGTGGTCTGAATTGAGAGTGAGGTAACCCCACTCATTTCACTGACACTAAACCCTAAGTGTTGTTACCTGCAGCAATTGCTGCTTGCAGCAACGATACCGCGGGAGAAAATTTGGAGGCAGACTGGAATGAAAAAGTTCTTTTATTCTTCTTTCTTCTAACTTCTCTCTCCGGCTCCAACAACCTCTCCAACTCCAACCACACCTCTAACTAACCTCACCCGGTTAAATACATTTTGCCTTAACAAGGACAGGTGCTAACAGCTCGAGCTTACAGGTGCGTCACACAGTGTTCACGGGCATAAAAAGATTCTTAGATAAATGCATAAATATCAGGTGAAAATACTTGAACACCTTTATGGCTCTCAGCTAACTGCCATCTTAGCTATCCTCAATTAGGGCTCTTACACCTAGGTATAATGCAAGGAATTCTTACATGTAAGACAGTTGGGGGAGGTCCACCTGGTGAGTAAAGTTGGTTTTTGAGGTCAGTCGCCTGGAGGGGATGTTGTGCTGTTGTACTGGAGACATTCACCCCACCTACCCTCTCAATGCTCCCTGCCCCCCAATGCCTTAACAGCTTTACAGTAGCTTTCCTTCAGTCTGGATACTTAAGCTTCTTTCAAATTTCCTAGAAATAGGTCTACCAATAATTACTTTACTTTATACTATTAACAAAAAGACTGGAATATGAACTAGATCTCCTCACATAATCTGGTACTCAAAAAAAAAAAGGGCTGGGATATAATTATTCGTTTTTTGTATTACTCCTTCAGGTGAGATTGCACACTTAAATTACAAATGTGATCCCAAGCTTTATGTGGTACTGACTTTAAAACATCATCCATGTCAGTTTCTGCATTATTTAAAGAATTTAGTTGCACAAAGTGCACATGATGCCCCAGAAAGTATGTAATGGGAGAGAAATGCCATTGGCTGTGACAGAGCAGCCATTGAGTCAACTTTAGCTTTCATGGGGGTTGGGGGAGACTCTCCTCCCTTTCATTGGATCACTTTTTAAAAATCAGTCATTTGTGTTAAGAGTGTCGTGGATGATCTTATAGTTAAGCATTCAAACTTATGAGCACATTGCCTGAGAAATATCATATGTTGTTAGCATGATAATTAGTGTTTTCTGAATGGCATTAGCGTACCATGGGCAGTTGTGACCTTGTGTAGACATAGTGCTTAGATAGGGTGGTTAATACTGAACTAGCAGAAAAGCTCAGTCAAAATTCTGCTTTCCTGAAATGGGGAAGTGTAGTAAATGAAGAGTTGAAAATCTACTTTCCAATTACTTGAATGTCATTCTTTATAGAAGAAGGTTTCTAGTGAAGAAGAATCCAGCCTGAATTTTATTCTTCTTCATAGGCCAAATAGGTTACCTGTCACTCCTAGAAGGCTCTGTCAGAAATACAACTTTAAGTGTCTTTAGATGCTGCAAATAACACCATCCTAATAGATACATAGTCCTCCTATTCATTAGCCCTGATGTTACACCTGAGTAAGTTATGGATAGTAAGTCTATATTGGCTTTGTAGTACGTGTGCTTCGTACTTTCAAGGTAAGATTATTAAAAGTACTATTTGCAGGTAGTTTTGTGTTAGTTGTCATCATTTTCAAGTGGAATATTTCCACTCATATAATTCTCTTTGAGTCTGGAAAATATTTAACAGTATGTATTTTGTGCTTCTATTAATTATTTACATAGTTCATTTATAAAACGAATACTCCCAGATGGTCATTGTAAGTGTGGTAGACCTTTTATTTGTAAATTTCCAACATAGACCAATGTGTTGTGAACCTTCTTTCATTTCTTTTAATTTTAATTTAACCTAAAAGCACATTGTCACATATTTTTTAATCATTATCCTTAAGATCTATTTTCAACTAGATTATTTGGGTGGATCTTTTAAAACAAAATGAGAAATTTCAACATCAGTTTTGAGTCTTTAGCAGTATTATCATTACTCACAAAAAACAAAACACAGCCACTGTTTGCCAGTTCATGTGACTCAGAACATGCTCTTCTTTTTTTTTTTTTTTTTTTTTTTTTTGTGGTTCCGGGGATTGAACTCAGGGGCACTCGACCACTGGGCCACATCCCCAGCCCTTTTTTGTATTTTATTAGAGACAGGGTCTCACTGAGTTGCTAAGTGCCTCGCCATTGCTGAGGCTGGCTTTGAACTAGCGATCCTCCTGCCTCAGCCTCCCAAAGTGCTGTGATTACAGGCATGCGCCACCGCGCCCGGCTCATGCTCTTCTTTTAAAGTGTTTTTTTCCTCCAGATAGACATGTAAATTAATGAGGACTTTTCTGTATTTCCACCCTATTTCTTGTTTGTTGTTGTTGTTATCTCTACCTAGAATACTTCATTCCCTTGCAGCTAAAAAACATTTTTTCTTCCTTTATAAAATTTTTTTATTTGTTCTAATTAGTTATACATGAGAGTAGAATGCACTTTGATACATCATAGATAAATGGAGTATAATTTCTCATTCTTCTAGTTGTACATGTTGTAGAGCACACCAGTTATGTAATTATATAGGCACATAGGGTAATAATGTCCTATTCATTCTATTATTCTTCCTACCCCTATTCCCACTCCCCTCCCTTCATTTCCCTCTGTTCAATCCAAAGTACCTCTATTTTTCCCTAGCTTGACCCTCCCCCCTTATTGTGCATTAGCATCTGCATATCAGAGAAAACAGTCGGCCTTTGTTTTTTTGGGTTTGCCTTATTTCACTTAGCATGATATTCTCCAGCTCCATCCATTTATTTGCAAATGCCATAATTTCATTCTTCTCTAAGGCTGAGTAATATCCCATTGTGTATATATGTCACATTTTCTTTATCCATTCATCTGTTGAAGGGCACCTAACTTGGTTCCATAGTTTAGTTATTGTGAGTTGAGCTGCTATAAACATCTATGTGGCTGTGTCACTGTAGTATGGTGATTCAAAGTCCTTTGGGTATAAATTGAGGAGTGGGATAAGTTAGTCAAATGATGGTTCCATTCCGAGTTTTCTGAGGAATCTCCACACTGCTTTCCAAAGTGGTTGCACCAATTTGCAGTCCCACCAGCAATGTATGAGTGTCCCTTTTTCCCCACATTCTCGCCAACATTTATTGTTACTTGTAATCTTGATGATTGCCATTCTGACTGGCTTAAGATGAAATCTTAAGAGTAATTTTGATTTGCATTTCTCTGATTGCTAGAGATATTGAACATTTTTTCATGTTTGTTGATTGATTGATTTCTTCTTCTATGAAGTATCTGTTCAATTCCTTTGCTCATATATTGGTTGGGTTCTTTGGGTGTTTTTTTTTTTTTTTGTTGTTGTTGTTGTTTGTTTGTTTGTTTTGGTGTTGAGTTTGTTGAGCTCTTTATATATAGTCTGGAGATTAGTGCTCTATCTGAGGTGCATGTGGTAAAGATTTTCTCCCACTCTGTAGACTCTCTCTTCATATTATTGATTGTTTCCTTTGCTGAGAAGCTTTTTAGTTTAAATTTATCCCATTTATTAAGTATTGATTTTACTTCTTGTGCTTTAGGAGTCTGGTTAAGGAAGTCAGTTCCTAAGCTGATATGGTGAAGATTTGGTCCTACTTTTTCTTCTATTAGGCACAGGGTCTCTGTTCTAGTGATGAAGTCTTTGATCCAATTTGAGTTGATTTGTGTGCAGGGTGAGCCATAGAGTTTTAATTTCATTTTGTTACATATGGATTTCCAGTTTTCCCAGCACCATTTGTTGAGTACACTTTCTCTCATGTATGTTTTTGGCATCTTTGTCTAGTCTGAGACAACTGTATTTATGTGGATTTGTTTCTGTGTCTTCTTCTATTCTCTACCATTAGTCTATGTGCCTGTTTGGGTGCCCATACCATGGTGCTTTTGTTACTGTGGTTCTGTAGTATAGTTTAAAGTCTGGTATTTCTGATGCCTCAACTAGAAAAACTAGGGATAGTAGGAACATATCTCAACACTGTAAAAGCCAAATATGCTAAACCCAAGGCCACCGTCATGCTAAATGGAGAAAAATCAAAAGCATTTCCTCTAAAAACTGGAACAAGACAAGGATGCCTTGTTTCACCACTTCTATTCAACATCATTCTTGAAACTCGAGCCAGAACAATTAGACAGAAGAAAGAAATTAAAGGGATATAAGTAGGAAAAGAAGAACTCAAACTATCACTACTTGCTAATGACATGATTTTATATTTAGAAGATTCAAATAAATTCACCAGAAAACTTCTAGAACTCATAAGTGAATTCAGCAAAGTAGCAGGATATAAAATCAACACCCATAAATCTAATGTGTTCCTTTACATCAGTGATGAATCCATTGAAAGAGAAATTAGGGAAACTACCCCATTCACAATAGCCTCAAAGAAAATAAAATACTTGGGACTCAATCTAACAAAAGAAGTGGAAGACATGTACAATGAAAACCACACAACACTAAAGAAAGAAATTGAAGAAGATCTTAGAAGACAGAAGATCTCCCATGCTCTTGGATAGACAGAATTAATATTGTCAAAATGGCCATATTACCAAAAGCGTTATACAGCTTTAATGCAATTCCTATTAAAATCCCAATGACATTCTTCATAAGCCCAGTGATGAAATTCATTTGGAAAAACAGGAGACCCCGAATACCAAAGCAATCCTTAGCAAGAAGAGTGAAGCAGGAAGCATTTTTCCTTCTTGACCTCAGCCCTTTGTAGTGTGTTCCAAAATTGAGTATTACTGGTGCTAAAATTTCTGATCAAATTAGAGTTTTTCTTTCCTATATGTTTATTTTGTCCTGTCTTTCATCATGTAATTTAGGTAGTCATTGTGAACAATTGTACTTCATTTTTATCTTGTGCATATAATTTCTTTTAAGAGTATGCTTTTGTTTTTTGAGTGGGTGGACCTTAAGCCTCTTTCTCAACTTTACAAGTTGCAAAGGAAATAAATATTTCACTGAACCACAAGGTGGGCTAATGATTTTATTTTTAATTAATTAGTCAAATAACAGTAAAACAAGAGTCTAAAAACAAATATGTAAATATCTCAACATGCATATTGGATCTCAGAGCAATTTTTGGATTACTTGAGAGGTAAATTAACTGGCACTTTCTAAATTTATCTTAGCCATTTAATGGATTTCATTTTTCATTTGGGCTGGGGCTGGGGCTCAGTGATAGAGCACTCACCAGGCACGTGTGAGGCACTTGTTCGATTCTTAGTACCACATAAAAATAAAATAAAGGTATTGTATCCATCTACAACTAAAATATATATAAAGATAAATTTAAAAAAATATTTACCATTTGCTAAAACACAGGTATTATGAGTCAAGAAAGTTCTGTTAGCAGCTTAGATCTAAGCAGCCGGTTAAAAATAGAAAACTGGCGCCCTGGGAATCTCAAGACTGGGCTTCTTGCCCAGACTTTCTTCTACTCTTCCTGCATCCTTCAGTGTTTCTCTTTTCTCCCAGTATCAGCTGCCTGTCTTTCCTGTGACACAGGAGTGCACGTTAAAAGCGTCAGCCCTATAAAAGTACTATAAAAACACAAGTTTTATCCAGCAAAAAATATGACCTCAGCTATAAAATAATTTTTTAACATTTGCCCTTCATTTGGTTTGGTATAGATGAGTTTCAGTGTTTAAATAATAAACATGTAATATACACAATTGTAAGCATGATACAAATTTAATCTGTGAAATAAATCGTCCCTTATCTTTCAAATGCTGGCAGCTGCCAACACTGAAAATTTCTCACAAGATTTTCAGTTAACAAAGATCTCAGTTAAGTTTTTAGGACACTGCAGGCAAGGACAACTTACATATGGATAACTTACATAAAGACACATTAAAAAGTGAAATATTTAGTAATAAAGCTGTTGTTATTAAAGCTTATTATTTAGAATCTAAAGAAAAAGAGATAAGGAGAAGTATAGGCTCCATAAAATAGCAAACACAGTGTTTTTTGTTCTTGTTTAGCTTTTCAAAATTACTTACACTAGTCACCATATATTAACCCCAATCCCTTGCCTTTTATATAGATACTATTTTACAGTGATAATTAGTGTTTGAATTATTCTGTGTTCCAAAACCTTAAGCAAGCTCCACGTAGGTAGTATGAGTGTGGGCAACGTGCCCCTCGGTGTAGTGCACCCACTTCTCACCATATGACGCTGCTCGTCATGAGTTCATTCTGTCATTCATATACAGGTCACACAGAGCAATTGCACTAGTCCTGCTCAAATGAGGTAAAATCAAAGAACTTTGTGAACCAAAAGTAAAAACGAAGACACAAAAATTAGGCCCCCTAACTACAGGGGTGGGTATAATGAAACTCTGACCTTTTCCACATGGTGTAAACAGCCAAGGCGGTAGATGGTCACTTCTTCAGCTCATTCGCTTCTTCAGATCATTCCTCATCTGTCAGGTTTCCTTTAGGTCCCTGAATAGTGAAGAGGCAGAGAGTAGTTTACTGCCCTTTCCTATATTCCACAGAGGTTGGCGGGCACACCCAAGCCCTTCAGTATTTCACGTGAGAAGCACAGGTGTGTTTGAATCATGTGGCATTTTGCTCTCAGAAGCCCAAAGGAAGTAATTATAATGATACCTGACCCAGTGTTGCCTATTTCCATACTATGCTACTTGTTAACTCCAGCCACGTGCAACAGGAAAAGAATAGTATCAGGGCCCCTGTTGGTAGCATCCTTAGCCTTTCACTAGGGAAGAACTTTCCAGTGAGGAAGACGTCAGGAGCTTGGACTGCTTCTCTTAATAGCCAAACAAAGTTTCCTCTTAGAATTTTGTCTCCTTTATAGATCTCATATACAAACAACAGGACTCTTAAAAAACAGTCCCCCAAAACTAAATATAGACAGTCCTACTCCTTAAAATATGATTCGGTGACATAAAATGTTTATCTGGATGGATACACATACAGACAAACCAGTGAGTAACCGGAGAGCTTTGAACTACCTGACCATCAAAAGTCTGGCAAGGTTGTCAAAGCAGGACTTCCAGAGGTTCCATCTGTGGACACCTGAGCATCAAATTGCTCTGAATTCAGACCTCCTAAGCCTGACCTTTACCATTTTGTTTGTTTCTTTGTGATCATGCCTATCCATGTGGTCAGACCCTGCACCTGCCTGCACCTACAGTGTTTACTACACACCATTTGTCCTACTTTCCAACAGAGCTAATTGGTATTTAATTTGGCAGAGGCAAACTGATATTCTGTTATTATTTCTGGTACTTTTTGTTTTCTTTTAGGAGACCAAAGTAAGGTTTTCTGATAAGTTTAAATTCTCTTTTATGTTAAATTTCCTATGGGAGTTGTTTACAAAGAAAATAACATTGTATTACCTATGATATTTATAAAATAATGTCAGAAGACTAAAAGACAATAAATTAAAACTGAATTTTCTTTGAATTTGTAAGCTTAAGTGCAAATATATATTATTTATGTCCAACATAATGAAAATATGGTATTCATCTTGATCAGTTTTTATATATATAATAATAAATTTGTAGTATCAGTATTAATCATAAATAATTAAAATGTATGCTAGAATTATTCATATGTCATCCTAAAAGAAAATATATTCTTTAAATTAACTTTATTACATGCAAACCAGAAGAAAAGAATGATGAAGCAGTGTGATACAGCCACATCAATGTTTTAGCAGCACAGTTCACAATAGCTAGATTGTGGAACCAACCCTGATACCCATCAGCAGATGAATGGATAGGGAAACTTTGGTATATATACACAATGCAACACTACTCAGCACTAAAAGAGAAAAAATCATGGAATTTTCAGGTAAATGAATGGAGTTGGAGAAAATAATGCTAAGTGAAGTTACCCAATCCCATAAAAACAAAGATTGAATGATCTCTTTGATAGGAAGATACTAACTTATAAAGACAAGAGAGAGGGGATGAGAAGAATGAAAGAGCTTTAAATAGAACAAAGAGGGGGGAGGTAGGGGTGGGGGCAAGATAATAGGAATAATGGCAGACTGAGTTATCCATGATTACCCTAAATACATGTATAAAGACACAATTGTTGTAAAAATACTTCATATAAAACCAGCAACTTGAAAAATTGTGCTCTTTATATGTAGTATGTGATAGATATGTTACCCTCCCCCGCCCTCAGTTTTCCACACCCTAAGAGAAGCAACCTTGTTTCAAGATGTTCCAGACAGGATGTTCCTTCCCCAGGCAGAATGCTTCTTTTCCCCAGGCAAGAGCCAATAGGCTTAAAGGGCATCCTGTTCTAGCCAATGGTGTTGGGGTTGCTCTAGTGCACCCCCCCACCAGAAATCCCTATATAAGGCCCTGTCTGAGAGACTCAGATCAGACAGACAGCCAGAGAGAGACACACAGACACAACATCGGATCGTCGCTGCTGAGAGGAGGAAGACAGATACATCGGCTCGTCGCTGCAGAGAGGAGGAAGCCACTGCAACAGCTCCAGACCCATCACCTCCAGCCCGATGGCAGCTGCCCCAGCCAGCAGCTCCAGACCCATCGCCTCCAGCTGATGGCAGCTGCCCCAGCCAACAGCTCCAGACCCATCGCCTCCAGCCCGATGGCAGCTGCCCCAGCCAGCAGCTCCAGACCCATCGCCTCCAGCCGATGGCAGCTGCCCCAGCCAACAGCTCCAGACCCATCGCCTCCAGCCGACGGCAGCTGCTCCAGCTGACAGCTCCAGACCGACCACCTTCAGCCCGACGGCCGCTCCCAGCTGACAGCTCCAGCCTCCAGCCAGACAGCAGCTGCTTTAGCCGACAGCTCCAGAGATCCCAGCCGGTGCAACCAAGCACCCACCTTCTGTCCAGAGCTTGCACACTCCCCTCTCCCTGACTCCCTTCTCCCACCAGAGCTAGCACACTCCCTTCTTCCTGACTCCCCTCTCCCACCTCTTCGACCTTCGACCAGAGCACCTCTTCTCCGGTTTTCGCTACCGGCTACAAAGGCTGTTAAATAAATCTTTTGGCTGCACGGCTGTCCCCGGTGTGATGCTTTGCCCTTCAGTTGCAATGTTCTAGAAATTCTCTGTAATATTCTTTTGTTCTTTACAAACATTGTAAATATCCCCCTCCTGTTTGTAATTTAGTTTTCATTATCTTTTTTGTCTGTCTTTTGATGAACAAATATTCTTAATAGTATTGTAATTTAATTTATCAATCTTTTCAAATTAGTACCCTTTGAATTATGTTTAAGAAATTCTTCCTTAAAAGCCATCCCCACATTTTTTTAAGAACTATTGTCTTTCACATTTGGTCTCTAAGTCACTGATAATTGAATATCAGTTTGAGGGCTAGGGATGTAGCTCTGTAGTAGGGTGCTTGCCTACCATTCAAGAAGCCCTGGGTTCAGTCCCCAGCACTATAAAAACAAAAGAAAATACACATTAGCAGTTTTGTTTATTTTTTCTTTGCTAAGCCTTTATTCATTCATCATTCATTCAACATCTGTTTACTGAAGGCATGCTCTGCACCAGGTTCAGTGTTAGGGGTGAAGATGCAAATCATGTTCAGAGGAAGAGGAACTAATTCTCCCTCTTGGAACTGGATAAAGAAAGGAGAAATCCAAACACAAATCAGTGCAATCATATACATATAAAACCTTGCCAATATTTTTAGTGATGACTTCTTTTTTAAATTTATTTATTTTTTATTCTAAGTTGTTATAAATGACAGCAGAATGCATTACATTTCATGTTATACTTATAGAGCACATTTTTACATATCTCTGGTTGAATACAAAGTATATTTACACCATTTGTGTCTTCATACATTCACTTAGGTAATGATATCCATCTCATTATACCATCTTTTTTATTCTTCACCCTTTTGTCCTCTCCCTTCCCCTCCCTCTCCATTGGCCATTCTAATGTTCCTCTAATCCTTTTATGCTCCCTGTCCCAACCTCACTGTGAATCGGCCTCCTTATATCAGAGAAAACATTTGGCATTTGGCTTTTGGGAATTGGCTAACTTCACTTAGCATTATATTCTCCAACTTCATTCATTTACCTTCAAATGCCATGATTTTATTCTCTTTTATTGCTGAGTAATACTCCATTGTGTATATATACCACATTTTCTTTATCCATTCATCTACTGAAGTGCATTTAGGTTGGTTCCACAGTTTAGCTATTGTGAATTGTGCTGGTATAAACATTGATGTGGCTGTGTCCCTGTAGTATACTGTTTTTAAGTCCTTTGGGTATAGACCGAGGAGTGGGATAGCTGAGTCATAAGATGGTTCCATTCCCGGTTTTCCAAGGAATCTCCATACTGACAATAGCAGTTTTAGATATAATTTCCATACCATGCAGTTCACCCATTTATAGAATACAGTTCAGTGGTTTGGGATACATAATATCTACCCTCATCCGTGAATGCCTGAAACCATAGGTAGTACCAAATTCTGTATATGCTGTATTTTTCCTATACATATATACCTATGATAAAGTTTAATTTATTAATTAGAGATTAATAGTAAGATATTAACAATATCTTATAATCAGGATAATTATAATGCACTGTAATAAAATTATTAACAACTTGGGAAGTGTTTATTTCCAGAATTTTCTATTTAATATAATCAGACTGCTGATGACCATGGATAATGGAAACTTTGCAAAGCAAAACTGTGGATTAGGAGGGACAACTGTATCCAGAGTTGTGCACCATCACTGTAATTAATTTTAGAACAGTTAATCACCTCCCCAGAAACCCACACCCATTAACAGTCACCTCACATTTCTCAATACCCCCAGTCCTAAGCAACCACTTAATCTGTCTCTATAAATATATTGTCCCAGATATTTCATGTTTCATATAAATGGACTAATAGAATATGTGATGACTGACCTCTTTCACTCAGTATGTTTCCAAGGTTCATTCACATTATAGCATGTATTAGTTCTGCATTCCTTTTAAATTGCTGCATAATATTCCATTGAAGGGGGATACTGTATTGTCCATTTATCAGTTGCTAGACATTTGGTTGTTTCTGTTTTTGGTTGTTTCTATTTTGTCTATTATGAATAATTCTGCTGTGAGCATTCATATACAAGTTTTGTGTAATCAGTTTTATTTCTCTTAGAAATAAACCTAGGAATTGAGAAAATTAATTTTTGTCTCCTGTGTAAGGTGTAGATCTGATTTTTTTTTTTTTTTTTCTATATGGATAACTGCAATTTTTAGAGTAGTTGTCTCATCTCCAATATGCTATAATGCTAGCTCTTTCCAACTTGTGCCTCTTTCTATGCTCTTAGTTCTATTTCATTCATCAATTTTTAAAATTCCCCATGATAATACTACACTGAGTTAGTTACAGTAACATTGTGTTAGGTCCAGATGTCTTATAGGGAATGTTAAACTACTTTTTCTTCTTTATGGGTGTCATGGTAGTACATTCATCTCTGTGCATTATAGTCACCTTGTCAAATTCCTTGAAAACTTTAAATTTTAATCTTTTATTGATGCAGTAGTTCAATCTGGAAGAACTAGTAGACTTTCCATCACTATGATCTCTCTCTTATTTAGGTCTTCTTTAATGGCTTTTTTTTCCTTAAAATTTTGCACATCTTTTGATAAGCTTATTTTTAAGAATCTTTTATTTTTTTACCATAGTCATAAAATGGTGTTTTATAATTTTTGTTGATGTATAAAAATTGCAATTGATTTTTAAACATTGATTTTTGGGGGTGGGGGGCACCAGGAATTGCACTCAGAGGCACTCAACCACTGAGCCACATCCCCAGCCCTTTTTTGTATTTTATTTAGAAACAGGTCTCACTGAGTTACTTAGCACTTTGCTTTTGCTGAGACTGGCTTTGAACTCTATCCTCCTGCCTCAGACTCCTGAGTGCTGGGATTACAGGCATGTGCCACTGTACCCGACTAAACATTAGTCTTTTATTTAGATGTCTTTCTAAACTGAATTCTTTTAATTTGTTTACATTGATTTTGCATCTTCTTAATAAATTATCATAGCATCTGTATCTAAAGAAAGCTTAGTATTCTTTTTCTTGCTTTGTTTTGTTTTGTGGTGCTGGGGATGGAACTCAGGGCATCGCTCTTGCTAGGCAAGGGCTCTACCATTGTGCCATCATCTCAGCCCTCATTTTCTTTTCGTTCTTGTTGGATACTTATGAATATATAAGTAATAGTAATGAGCATTCTTTTCTCCTTCCTAATTTTAAAAAGCATATTTTAAAACTTCATAGTAAAGGATAAACATAATTTGCTGAGTTTTTAGCAAACATCTTTGATCTGGGTAAGAATATTCCTTTCTATTTAGCTAAGAATTTGTCATTGAATTGTTTTATTTTTTAAAAATGACTTTTTATTGAAATGTAATGAATATATGGAAATGTCAGTAGATTTTATCAAATAGTTTTCTGTGTATCAAGATGATCATAATGTTTTTTTTATTCTAATACATTAATGGTGTAGATGTATTCCATTCTGGTTTTTTTTTTTTTAATAATGTATTATCACTGGCATTAGTTTGTTAATAGTTGTTGAAAGATAGACCTGAGATTTTTCTTTTTTCTTTGGACTCTCCTTGACATGTTTTTCATTGATGCTATGCTATCCTCATAATTGAGTTGCTGAGTCATACATCTTTTTCTATTATTTGTTTCTTAAATATTTAGTGGAACTGGCCAGTAGAGCCATCTGGGCTTGATATTTAATTTCTGGAAAGATTTTTTACCACTATTTCAATTTTTCTAATGGTTATAGGATGATTCATGTTTTCCAGTTTTTTCAGTCAGTTTTGGTAAATTTTTATATTTCAAGAATTTTTCCTTTTCATCTAAATTGGATGTTTATTAGCATTTATAAATTTTCATGTGTTAAACTGTCCATGTATTCTCTACAACTTGGTTATTATATATTTTATTTGTACATTGGTAGAGTTGGTTGTCAGTAATTTAAGATTTTTATGCCTGTATTTATAAGTGAGTTGGCCTGGAAATTTTATTCTTTTCCCGTCCCTTTCATCTTTTGGTATCAATGTTATGATGACATGCAAATAAGTTTAAGAGTATTTTTCTCTGTTTCTATATTCTGAATGCATTTGTAAATATCTGAATGATCTATCCCTTGGGAAATTGTTTTAGAAATTACCTGTAAAACTATATGAACTCAGTATTTTCTTTGTTGGAAGATTTTCAACTATCCTGTTTCTTTGATTAGATTGTTTAGCTTTCTATTCCTTAAATTATATATATATTCCTTGAAATTTGTGCATTTTACCTGGTTCCTCCAATTACTGACATGATGTTTTATGGCCCTATCTTGTTTTTTAATCTGATGAATTTGTAGTATGTTCTTTTAATTTTAATATTGGTTATTAGTACCTGTTTTATAGATAACATTACCATACCTTTATTTTCATCCCTAGTATTTTTTGTGCCACCTTTTTTGTTTCCTCCACTAGTCTTACCAGAAATTGTTCTATCTTACTAATTTCTTTACTGGTTACCTGTATCATTAATAATTTGTTTATAGCAGCACAATTCACAATAGCTAGCTTGTGAAAACAACCCTGATGCCCATCAATAGATGACTGGATAGGGAAACTTTGGTATATCTACACAATGGAAGACTACTCAGCACTAAAAGAGAATAAAATCATGGCATTTTCAGGTAAATGGATGGAGTTGGAGAAAATAATGCTAAGTGAAGTCAGCCAATCCCAAAAAACCAAGGGGTCGATTGATTTCTTTGCTATGATGATACTGAATTATAGTGGCAAGGGAGGGTGGAATGTTAAATAGAACAAAGGGGGGAAGGGGGCAAGGGGATAGGAATAATGGCAGAATGAGTTGGACATCAATACACTAAGTACATGTATAAAAACTCAAGTGGTGTGAAAATACTTTGTGTAAAACCAGTGACTTGGAAAACTGTGCTCTTTATATGTAATATGAAAGGAATGCACTCTGCATGCATATATAGCAAATTAAATTGAATTAAAAAAAAAAAAGCAAGGGGGACCACTTTGCTGGGGTCACTGTGATCTTTGAAAATCAAAACAGACTGTAAGCTGCCTGTCATGGCCAGCCACAAACGCGCCGCAGGAGAAAAACTCGGAGGCAGAGTAAAGCTATTACTACTTTTACTTCTACTTTCTTAGAGAGAGCTTAGAGAGAGAAAGAAAGATTTTTCTACTTTCTTCTTTCTTCTTTCTTCTTTTCTTCTTAGCTTAGAGAGAAAGAAAGATAGAGCTTAGCTTAGAGAAAGATCTTCTTAGCTTAGATAGAAAGAAAGATAGAGCTTAGCTTAGAGAAAGATTATTTTTTAGAGAGAAAGATTAGAGGAAGATTATTTTTTAGAGCTTCTTTCTTCTTTCTTCTTTCTTCCTCGGGAGCCTCGGCCTAACTCTGACCAGCCCTCGGGAGCCTCGGCCTAACTCTGACCAGCCATTACTTCTTCTATCTGGTTTCTCTTCTGTAACCGCTCTGCCTAAGTTCTGGCCGCTCTGATTCTTTTCTTCTCCGACCTGAACTCTTCTTCTGACCGACCGAGCCACTGCACGACTGACTGAATGAATTTTCCTAACTCCGACCGCTTTCACCCGGTTATATACCTTTAGCTTTGCGGGTGCCTCAAGTGCATTTACAGGTGCGTCACATACATATCAGGTGGAACTTATGGCTTCCAGCTACCCGCAATAACCCATCCTAATTGGGGCTCCTTCAACAGACCAGCTATTTGTTTGTGGTTTCCTGGCAAATACCCAAACCCCTTCACCCCTTTCCTATAGAAATGAAAGTGTTTAATGCCAGAGATCTGTGATATCCGCGTGCTGATTTCAGTTCTTACTGGGAGTCCTGTGTCTTGTGTCCCTGAGCCAGAGGGGCTCTGTTGTCAGAGTCCTCTCAGAAGTGTTTTGAAGACAAATTGTTGTAATAATTCTTTATATAAAACCAGCAACTTGAAAAATTGTGCTCTTTATATGTAATATGAAATGAAATGTACTCTGCAAACACGTATAACAAATGAGAACAATAAAAAATTTTTTAAAAAGAGGTATTTTGCTGTTTAAAAAATATGTGTGAGTCAATAAAAATGTATTAAATGCAAACAAACAAAAAAAAGAAGTGTTTTGGAAGTCTATACTAAATATCCATTATTTTCTTATAGTTTAAAAAAAAATGGTAAGGCTATACATTTCTCTGGTTTTACTTTCATCCTTCAAGATTTGAGAAGTGATGTTTTTATTATCAGTCAGATATTTAAATGTTATGGATTTATTTTTAACTAGGAATTGTGTTGACACTGATAAAAAAATGTATACAGTAAAATGTCTTCCACTCACTCCAGACTTACCACCACATACCCCCTCACTCCCATTTAAAATGGTACCAATGTAAAAAGTGCCTTCTGTCTCCTTCCAGAGGTGAGTACTAACTACTTGAAATTCATCTCAATTTTGTCTTGGGCTATGAGTTACTTGTGTATTTTTGATTTCATATTATGTGGGGAATTATTTTTGCTTCCATTGTGTTATTTTTTATATAAAGTATTTTTACAACAGTTGTGTCTTCCTACATGTATTTAGGGTAATCATGGATAACTCAGTCTGCTATTATTTCATTGTGTTATTTAGTCATTGCTTCCTAACTTTAATCACAGTGTTGTCATAAAATGCCTCTGTGGTATCAACAATTTTTTGCAATGTGTTGATTCTTGCATTTTGTACATATCTAGATATATATGCATAATGGAATTTCCTACTATATTGTGAATTTACTACTATATTTGTCCTTTTTGTCATTAAATTTAAATTTGTTGTATGTTATGGATACAAGTCCCTTGTCACCTATATGTTTTGCAAATATTTTCTCTCAATCTGTGGGTTATCTTTTCATTCTCTGAATATATCTTTCATGGAGCAGAAGTTTTTAAAATTCTAATATTATCCAATTTATTATCAATGTTTTATTTCATAAATTATGCTGGGTTATATTTGAATGTTTACTACATTGCCTCCTGTTTTTTTTTTTTCTCTAAGTTTTATTTTTTATAAGTCATGTTACTTATTTTTTGTGGTTTTGGGCATGGAACCTAGAGCCTTGTGCATTCTAGGCAAGTGCTCTACCACTGAGCTCCACCCTCAGCCCTTCTTCTTAAGATAGCTCTATGTTCTACATTTAGGGCTGTGATCCGCTTTTGGATAATTAACTGTAAGAGATGCAAGGATTGTGTCTGGGTTTGTTCATTTGTTTGCTTTGCATATGGATATTTAATTGTTCTAGCACCACTTGTTGAAAAACTATCTTTTCCCATTAAATTGCCTTTGTTTCTTTGTCAGAGGTCTGTTGACTATCTGGGCTCTCTCTTTGGTTTCATCAATCTTTGTGTCTGTTCTTTGCCAATACCATCATGCCCTGTCTTGATTATGTAGCTTTGTAGTAAGTCTTAAAATCAGGTAGTTTGAACCCTCTAGTTTCCTTCGTTTCTTCAGTATCGTATTGGTGATTCCAGGTTTTTATTGCCTTTTCATGTGAGCTCTATTATAAGGTTGATAGTGATTTCTTTTCCCTCAGATTGCTTAAGATCTATCTTGAAATTTAACAATAAAAATATGAGACACCATAAAAAAATCTAGGATGAGAGGTCAGAAGGGATCTTCAACTATCTGTGTGTTATAAAATATTTCACAATAAGAATATATTAATGTATCACATGTAGAATGAAATCAAAGTTTAGGAAAGAGGTGTTAGTTAGTGAAGTTTGAGAAAGCTGATCCATGCTCCTTCCATTCTTTCTTTTTTAAAATAAATTTTATTGTATACGATTATAAGGCATAACAAATGATGTTATAGGATACATATAGATAGTAAAATGGTTACTATACTGAAGCAGACTAACACACTCATTATCTTACAGAGTTGCCCCCCCTTTCTTTTTTTGGTGGAAGAGCAGCTTAAATTTAGCATGAATCCCCATATACAAGACAATTTCATTACCTCATATCGTACATTAGATCTCCAGGCCTATTCATCTTGCACATCTACTGATTTGTTCTCTGACTTGTATGTCCCCAATTCCTCTCCCCTACTCACAACTAGTGACCCTGGTAACCACTGTTTTGTTCTATGTATTTTATTTATTCACTTTTTTAGATCCTACATATAAGTGAGACTGTGTAGTATGTTTCTTTCTGTGTCTGGCTTTTTGGACTTTGGATAATGCCTCTTCTAGAAATATACTCCAAGAAAATGAAGTCACTACCTTGTAAAGAGGTCTCTACTCCCCTGTTTATCACAGCTTTGTCCACAATAGCCGAGAGATGGAAATGACCTGTATTCATTGCTAGATGAATAAATAAATAAACTGTGGTGCACATATGAAACAGAATATTATTCAGCCCTAAAAAGAATGAGATTTTGCCATTTCCTGCAATATGGATGAGCCTGGAGAACATTATGCTAATAAGTAAAATCATCCAGACACAGAAAGAAAAATATCGGATGACCTGTATTTTGTGTACTGCTGTTTTATAGAGTAGCATCTAGATATGGAATTTTTTTCTTCCTTCTTTTCTCCCTTTCTCCCTCCTTACTTCCTTGCCTGCTTTGCATATATTATCCTCCTTATTTCTCTGGATTTTTGCTTTTCTTCATTTCTGGAAGATTCTCAACCATCATCTTTCAGATCTTTTCTATCTCCACTCTTTTTTCTCCCCTTCAGAAACTCCAATTAGACATACAGTAGATCATTTCTTCTACCTTCCATGGCTTTAAACTTTTTTTATTAGATTTTATCATCTGATGTTATTGTTTTGCATTCTGGGTAATTATTGTGCCTTCTGTTTCATTTCTCACTTCTGGGTTTAAACTGCCTTAACTCATGCATCCTCTCTTTTATAAAAACAAATTCATTTTGAGGAATTATATTGGGTTCTTTCTCAAATCTGGTAATTTTTCCTTCATCTCTCTGGCTTACTCATTCTGCGATTCCATTCTATGTTTCCTTTACAATTTTACAGATGTTTGTTTTATGCTCTTCTGATCATTCCCATGTCTGAACTGCTTGACAGAGAGAATCTATTTGCTGGCTCACTCATGGTGGTTTTTATCTGGACTTTGTAATTTTATATTATGCGCTTATTTTTGGTTTATCTTACTTTATGAGAAACTTGAAGACATTAAGCTGAAGACCCTTTCTTCAGAGGGAATTGTATTTGCTTCAGTTGGAAGTAGGTAACACTTGATTAGGAACTGCTTTAGGGCCCTATTCAGCTCTGGTTCAATTCAGGAGTGTCATGTTTAGCTCTCATAGTCCTTCCTCGTGAAGCTTCAATGTTGATTAGGACATTTCTCTCAAAGATGCCTTGGATTTTGGGTGCACCTATTGTTCATTGTTCTACTTTTAGGACATGTAATTTTACCTGTGTGTTTTTCCTCTCTTTGCATGTTTCTCTTACTTACTGTAAACGGGGGGGGGGGGGGGGCAGGGGAGGGGGGAAGCAACATTATATCTCATGCAAGATCTATTGGTTTGATATCATGAGGACCTCTCAAAGATATCTAATCTGCAAAACTGACCAAAATAAGTGTCCTAAATCACAAGTGTAACTCTTCTCTCTTGCCTTCCACCTGCATTTCGTTTTTTAGTGCTTACCATTCTCTTTCTAAGAACATATTTCTAACCATTCTACTCTTTCCCCACCTGTTGGTCTTGTTCTCTCTAGAGTGCATCTAATCCGTTTCAAACATTCAAGATCCTTCAATGTCTGCACCAAATCTTTTTTTTTTTTTTTTTCTTTCTTTCTTTCTGATTTTCCTTATTCTCTGGCTTCTTTCATGCTGCTCATTTCTTCTGTCTGAAGTGTCCTAGGTCTATCCCTGTTCCCAAATGGTACGACTTAACTGTTAAGGTCCATCTCAGATGGTTTCAGTTTATTCAATTTTTCATAATTCTTCCTAACTGAAGGTAACTGTTCTAGCATCCAAACTCTTATGGTACTTTGTCTTCTCTGTAAGAAAGTGTGTGTGTAGCTTGTGTATCATAGTCAAAATTCTTTTTTATAAAATTATTTTTTATTCTAAGATGTTATAAATGACAGCAGAATGCATTACATTTCATATTACACATATAGAGCACTTTTTTACAAATCTCTGGTTGTATGCAAAGTATATTCACACCATTCGTGACTTCATACATGCACTTAGGGTAATGATATCCATCTCATTCTACCATCTTTTATTTTCCTTCACCCTTTTGCCCCCTCCCTTCTCCTCCCTCCCCATTGGCCATTCTAGTATTCCTCTAATCCTCCTATGCTCCCCATCCCAACCCAACTGTGAATTGGCCTCCTTATATCAGAGAAAACATTTGGCATTTGGCTTTTGGGGATTGGCTAACTTCACTTAGCATTATATTCTCTTAACTCCATCCACTTTCCTGCAAATGCCATGATTTATTTCTCTCTTATTGCTGAGTAATATTCCATTGTGTGTATATACCACATTTTCTTTATCCATTCATTTACTGAAGGGCATCTAGGTTGGTTCCACAGTTTAGCTATTGTGAATTGTGCTGCTATAAACATTGATGTGGCTGTGTCCCTATAGTATGCTGTTTTTAGGTCTTTGGGGTAAAGACCAAGGAGTGGGATAGCTGGGTTATAAGGTGGTTCCATTCCAAGTTTTCCAAGGTATCTCCATACTGCTTTCCATATTGGCTGCACCAGTTTGCAGTCTCACCAACAATGTATGAGTGTGCCTTTTTCTCCACATCCTCTCCAACATTTATTGTTGTTTGTGTTCTTAATAGCTGCCATTCTGCATAGTCAAAATTCTTTAGGGAAATTTTTTTTTTCTTAAAGTCATATACCATGATGGCTTCCACATCATAAGGACTAATAAATGTGTCAAAAGAAGTCAATTATACATAATTTTAAATTAAAGAATGATCCATGGAAAATATGTAGGTAACACTTGATTTAGGAACTGGTTTAGGGCCCTATATATTGGCATATATTATCCTCCTTATTTCTCTGGATTTTTGCTTTTCTTCATTTCTTCATTTCTGGAAGATTTCTCTTCTTGTAATTGGTAGTAAACTTTCTATGAATGTACAAAGTTAACCTCATATGTCAGGAAGGTATTAATGTCTAAGAATGCCTATGGAATAATTTTTCAACTTTAAAAATAACCCAAATGGATATTTCTTAACCATGAACATTTCCTCAACTTAGATGTATTTTGCTCTCATGAGGTGTATTTGTAAATTTTCCTTGAAGTTAGTTTGGTGATCCTGGCAATCTATAATCTTCTATAGGAAGTTTGAACCTTATACTTTTGGTCAGATTCAGAGTGGTTTTGAGAGTCATTAGCTTTCTAAGAAAAGTGACCTCTATGTTTTAACTAGTAATTGAAAGTTACCTTGACAGAAGTTGTATTTGTAGTGTGTGTCTTAAAGACCTAACATTTATTGACTTTTTAAAAAATTTAGCTCTTTTAAATCATTCATGTAGATGAAGTTTCGTAGCTATTTGGAATATAAAGGGAAATGAACACATGTATTCCATATAGAGCTTGGCACTTTTATCACTCTGCCAGAACATGCTGGTGATTGAAATAAGGGAAACATTCAGCCTTAAGTTCTTTCATTTAATATTCTAATTCTTCCACAATTAGGTAATACATTTCTCAGGCTTTTTTTTTCTATTTGAAAATTACCAGTGGACTAAAGTTGGTGAATATTAGTATTTCTAGCAATTAAAAATGCCTTCCCATACCTAATCAACTAGTGACAATAGACACTATAATGAAGTGCAGTATCACCAGCAAGGTGTAGAGAAACAGGTGCATGTGCTGCATACTGTTGTTCATACTGTGAATGGATTCAGTGTGTCTGCAGAGCAGTTTGGGAAAAGGTTAAATGTAATTCTTGTCTTTAGGCCAAATGATTTGGGTAACATACTATAAAAGCAAAATATCATTATAATTGGTCCACAAATATCTGATATATAATTATGAATAATTGTAAATAAGATAAATATCCAAGTTTAGATTGTCCTGTGGCTACAAAAGTGAGAGGCAAAAGCAGAAAGTGAAGCTTTCTTCCCCTCACCTTCTGTCAGCAGTTTCCTGTTGTTCTCTTCTTGTCTGTAGCCTCTTCCCTTCCACGTCCACATGTTCTCCAGTTCAGGACTGCCTTCTTTCTGTCCAGGAGCTTCTCAGAGTTTGTTCTGTTATTTTTATTACTCTTGTTGTTATCACCATTAATATTTAGACCCATGTTTCCTGTCGTTTCCCCAAGGTTGCTTTTGAGGAAGGCAGCCAGCAGCCCATCCTAGTTTGTCATCTGATGCTACTGGGCTCTGGGCTTTTTTTTGAAAGAGTGTTTTGCCTCATAAAACTTGACTTCTGTCACTGCCAACTCAGAAGGTTTTTTGTCTGTTCAGAATTTAATTAAATTGACTATCTCTTCTCTCTTATTATTCCCTGTTACTGAGTTTGAAGGGATCATTATCAAACAAGAAACAAAAAGCAAGCGACTCTATTTTCCAGGACAATTGGTCTATAGCTGTGTATCAATATACAGAGACCAATACATCTATGAAATAGAGAAATAAGCTTTAAAACATTTCAAACATTTCCTGTTTTAAAAAAAAAAGACTCATCTTTTCTAGTACACAGTTACAAGAATTGGCCAAGTCCTCCTACAGATTTCTCTGAAAGTATTTCAAGTCAGCATTTTTAGAGAGGCCAAATAAAAATGAGACACCCTATCACCACCACACTCTGGAGCTCAGATTTGTTATTATCAAGCACTTTTTATTCCTCCAATATAAATGAGTTTGTCTATCCATCTGTAATATAACTCTTCCAATCTAGCACAGAGAATGAGGAGGGTCAATAGTTGAACTAATAATCACAATCCAAAATAAAGGAAAACTCTGTATATAAATAATATCTATCACACTGGGTTGTTGCAAAGATTAAATAAAATGATCTGCATAAAGTACCTGGTGCAATGTAAGTACTCAAAATTCTAGCAGTTAACATGTATTATGTAGAAATGGTAAGGTTGTTAGCATGAACAACCAGATGAACATTTTATTGAAAATAATTATTATAGGTATTTTGATTACTAAAGCAATTTTTTTTTTTATCATTTTGCATTGTGTTCCTATCCTCTGCATCCTAAGGTTACTTTTTTATTTCTTCCACATTTGGATTTTCTGATTTCTAGTCAGAGAAATATTGATTAATACAGTTCTGGTTGAAAGTATGTCAAACATGAAACAGTTATGCTTGTGTTTCAGAAAATGTTGCATTTGTAGTTAATGTGTTTGTGATGATAAAATGTTCCCTTAAGACTAAACTAACTGTTCATCTGTTAGAATGGCAGACTAGATTCCCTGATCAACTTTTCCTTTGAAAATAGCTGAAGATGTTAAATACAATTGTTTTTGAAAATGTATTCATGAGCTATATGTTAGTTAAGATACTTAGACACAAAACACTGAGTGAAAACAGAAGCAGAGCACTGAAAGAAGCTCTCATCTTAAGGACCTTTTCTAAACTGAGTGAACATGAACTTAAGTTCTGTTTTGAGTGTTTTATTTTCCTTCATTTGCTGCCTGAATTCATAATATCAGAGTATTCCAAAAAGGTTGAGGCTGTGAACTTAAAATTATCCAGAAATGCTGATGTCTCTAGGTGTCTGTCAGAAGGACATGATTGACAAATAACCCACTTTCAATTCCACTAGATAAAACTCCAGTAAATATAAGCTCACATTTTAAAAAGGACACAAAACAACACAAGAAAACAAAGTGCTGTAAAAGCAGAGCCTTCAGAAATTTTGAGTAGCCAAGTGAGCTCCGCAAAGACTTGAGATAGACCTGAATTGTGCGAATATACTTTGTATACAAACAGTTGTATGTAAAAAGATGCTATATACGGGCACTATGAATTGTAATTATCATAAATTTAAAAAATAAATTTCATTAAAAAAAGAGAAAAAAAGGCTTGAGATATTGGAACATCAGCCATAAAATAGAAATTAGTCATATTTTGTGTGTGTATATGTATATATATACATATGGTATATTTTGTATTTTATATATATACATATATATGGTGTTTTAATGAATTTAAAATAGTAAAAGCAACAGAGTCTTCAAATTACAGAACAATTGCAAAAGAATAAAACTAGTTAAAAATAAAAACAAAACAGTTGAAATTAAGAACTTGGATGCCGACCTGACAGCAGATTAGACACAAAAGAAAATATAAAGTATATAGGAGAAACTAAAATAGATGGAAAATGTGAAAATGAGACTAAGGGAAATAAAAAATTGGGGGGAAAATCAACATTCATCTTAATGAGTTATAAGCAGTGGAGTGAGAAGGAAGAGACATTGAATTCCATAAGGAGTAGAGAAAAGAAGGAACAGAGTCAGGTCACAGCAGAGATTTTTACAGTATGTATCAAAGACTCATCAAAGATTTAGCAGACTAGCATGTCCTCATCAAAATGAGTAACAAGCCTACCCTTAGAGAAATTATGAAGAAACTGACTAACACTAAAGGCAAGAAGAAGATCTTACAGGTAGACAGATTGATGTACCTTCAAAGGAATAGCAGCTGGCTTTTCAACAGCCCCCAAAGATGTGAAAACTGAATGTGCTAGCCACTGAACCTATTTGAAAGAACTTAAGGGTTGCAGTTTGGGTTAAAAGAAAGTGGTATTTGTTGGGAAGTCAGAGTTCAAGGCAAAATGATGAAGTAAGACATTAGTAAATAAATGGTCTATTTAAACAGCTGCTGACTGGATAAAATAATGACATTAGCAATATTGAATGAGAAAAACAAATGAAATTAAAAATAACAACTATTGAAGGTGAATCTGGAAGTGGACAATACAACTTAGAATTTATTAAGTTTATTTTATTGTTTAGAAGATAGCAAAATAGCTTTAAAATGTGATAAGTGAAGTATAGGTATTGAAACTTAAATATGACTTCCAAACAGAAAGGAGAAAAAAAGTGATGGAAGAAAAAAATCATTTAGAATAAAATCAGACTAAATAGGGAGAAAAAAAAAGAAATGCACAAAAGAGCAAATGGCACAAAAAAGAGGAAAAAGATGGGGCTGGGATTGTGGCTCAGCAGTAGAGCGCTCGCCTAGCACATGTGCGGCCCGGGTTCGATCCTCAGCACCACGTAAACATAAATAAAGACATTGTGTACAACTAAAATAAATAAATACTTTAAAAAAAGAGAGGAAAATATGCAAGTATACACAAACTAATTGGACTAAATGCCCATGTAAAAGACAAATATTGTTTTCATTTTTAAAAGAATATTCAAAATCTGCATGCTGTTATCTCTCTCTAAAAATTAAGGATGCAGAAAGATTTAAAGGAAAAGATTGGATAAAAATATATATATATACCAAGCAAATACTACTCCCCCCAAAAAAGCTAGTATTTAAATCTGTTTATCGCAGATAAAAGTGACTTTAAAGCACCTTTAATACTAGAGAAAAAGAAATTGAGAATCATTTGATAACAAAAATCCAAACAATGAATAGATATAGCATTTCTATGGACTTTATGACCTCAAAATAATATAAAGGAAAGCTCACCAGATATAAAGAAAAATAGACAAATCTACCAGCATAGAGTAGGAGATTTTAATGTACATTTTAAAGTAATAGCTTATGTGGAAAAAAAAATTGGTAGTTATAGAAGTTTGATGCAATGGACACATAGAATATATGTACTCAACAACTGCAGAAAACATAAAATACACATTTGCTAGAAATCACACGTGAAGCTTTTAAAAAATTAACTGTGTAGCTTGCCATTGAATAATCTCAACAGTTTTCAAAAAATTAATAGAAGATATACTACATTCCTTGACCCTAAACTAAGTATGACCAGTGTCTATATAAAAAGAAGGAAATAAAACTCCAGAAAGAACAGTTCATGTGAAGGTAGAGGCAGAAACTGGAATGATGTGTCTACAAACTAAGGAACCCCAAGACTGCCAGCAAATACCAGAAGCTATGAAGAAAAGACTAGGGCAGGTTCTCCTGCAGAGCCTCCACAGGAGTCACTCTACCAACACCTCAGTGTTTAGATTTCCACCTGAAGAACTGCAAGAGAACAAGTTTCTCCTCTTTTAACGCACCCAGCTTGTGGTTCTTTGTCATGGCAGCCCTATGAGATGAATATATTCCATATGCTTGGCATTAAGAAAGATGCTGCCAAATGACTCATCAGTCAAAGGAGTTAAAAAATGTTTTGAACTAAGTGATAATGAAAATGCCATATATCTAAACCAAAGAGATGATCCTAAATCAATATATAGAGAGACATTTAGAGTCTTAGAATTGGAAAAGAAAGGATAAAAATAAATCATGATGCCATGCAATGGCACATGCTTGTAATCACAAAGACTCAGGAGCCTGAAGTTAGAGGATCACAAGCTCCAGACCAGTCTAGTCTCAAAAAAATAAAAAGGATTGGGGATGTTGCTCACTGGTAGAGTGCACTGGGTTCAATCCCTAGTACCTAAATAAATATCCTAAAAAAGAATTTAAAAGAAGGAATACAAAATAAACCTTAGCAAAATAGGAGGAAGGATGTAAAAACAAAGGCAGATAATAAAATAAAAAACAAAAATGCAATAGACAATGTTGGATAAATTTCAGGGACATGATACTGAATATTTGAAAAAACAAATCAGAAAAATACAGGTAACGTTCATTTTCATACATATTAGAAACAAAAGTACACATTATGCTGTTTCAGGATACAAATCTATGGCAAATGTTCCAAGAGGTATTTACCTCTGAGCTGGAGTTGGATGGCATGGGATGAGAGAATAAGAAAATGAAGGGAGGTAAGGGAAGTAGGCAGGAAGGAAGAAAAGAAAAGGTGGACTTTTTAGTACTTTGTGCTTTATTATATTTTCATATTTTGTAATTGGCCTAATGTGACTTTCCTATTCATATCCCCTGACATCTTTTCTGTTTTTAAAATCAAGGTTATTTTGGACATGGAGGCCCAAGTTCAAAAGCTGAGAGAAGAGCTGATCACTGTGAACTCACAGCGTAAACAGCAGCTGGTGGAACTTGGTCTTCTTCGTGAGGAGGAGAAGCAAAGGGCTGCGAGGGACCATGAGACTATTGTCAGTAAGCTGAAGGCTGATTCAGAAAAGATGAAGATAGAGCTGAAGAAGACACACGCTGCTGAGACAGAGATGACACTGGAGAAGGTGAGACACCTCACTGGAATTTTTAGTAGACATGTGAAGCCCATCTTTAAATCGCATCGCTAATCTCTAAAAATAATAGACATGGACTTACTCTTCAAATTTATAAACGCTTTAAGCACTTTAAGGAGCAGTTTCAGTTTCTTGTCTAAACACCGCTAAAATAATCTAGGTAATTTCCTAACTTTATCCATGAATTTTTTGGGAGGGATTATATTGAATATTCTATTCTATAGTAAGTAAATATGTGGTGCAATGCAGCAGTATTATAGTGTTGTCAAATATTATGCTGATTAGGGATTCTTGGGCTGTAATACTGAATTTTCCTAGTTTAGATTGTTTCACATTTTCCCAGATGTCTGATAATCATTTCTAGACTTTATAGTTTTTTATAACACTATAACATAAATAACACGTGTTTTCCAGTTGATATTTTAGTAAAAATAAGAAAAGTTTCTTTAGAATCAATACGTTAGTGAAATAATGTCTATATAGTATTTACATATTTTGGATTGACTCATATTTAAGCTATGATCTCAAATATCTTTTCTTTTGATATTCTGAAAACATAAATATTTTAACCAGGTACTCAAATGTAAATTGTTAGTAATCATACAGCTATAAATTGCACCTTGGGCAATTCATATCTGTATCTTAGGAATGAAACTTGAAAAAAAAATTAAGAATCAGCTTATTCCATTCAGTTTCTTGTAAGCTGCCTGTCGTGGCCAGCCACAAACACCGCGGGAGGAAAACTCTCGGAGGCAGAGTAAAGCTATTACTACTTTTACTTCTACTTTCTTAGAGAGAGCTTAGAGAGAGAAAGATTTTTCTTCTTCTTAGAAAGAGCTTAGAGAGAAAGATTAGAGATAGCTTTTTCTTCTTCATTTTCTTAGAGCTTAGAGAGAAAGAGAGAGAGCTTGAAAGAGAAAGATTTCTTCTTTAGAGAGAGAGAGAGCTTAGCTTTTAGAGCTTTTTTCTTCTTTCTTCTTTCTTCCTCCGGAGCCTCGGCCTGATTCTGACCAGGAATTACTTCTTCTATCTGGTTTCTCTTCTGTAACCGCTCTGCCTACGTTCTGGCCGCTCTGATTCTTTTCTTCTTCTCTGACCCGAACTCTTCTTCTGACCGACCGAGCGACTGCATAACTGACTGAATGAATTCATTCTTCTCCTGACTCCGACCGCTTTCACCCGGTTATATACCTTTAGCTTTGCAGGTGCCTCACGTGCACTTACAGGTGCATCACATACATACTTATTATCAGGTGGAACTTATGGCTTCCAGCTGACCGCAATAGCCATCTCCCTAATTGGGGCTCCTTCAGTTTCTCTACCTCTTCTTTGCCTTCAAATAATGTCTAACCCTCAGAGAGTACGCTTCCCTGTTCTCAGCACTGCTCCCCGACTGAGATCCTGAGGTGTTTTCTCTAGAGTGTCTTAATTCATCTGAAAGTCCGATTTCCCCAGAAATAAATAGGAAAGGGGCGCTAAGGAGGGAAGAGTGAGCTTGGCTTCTTGGAGGAATAGCAAGAAGTGGAGTACTGGTATGACTCCCAGCCCTTTTTATATTTTAGTTAGAGGCAGGGTCTTGCTGAGTTGCTTAGGGCCTCACTAAGTTGCTAAGCCTGGCTTTGAACTTGCAATCCTCCTGCCTCAGCCTTCTGAGCCACTGGAATTACAGATATGCACCACCCACCATGCCCAGGTGGTGATAAGTGCTTTAACTGCCTAGGGTTAACAGTGAGAAGCTACTGAAATTGTTTGAGATAGAGTGTCAAGATTCACGTGATAATTAGGAAATGATTCTGTCTGTGTTGGCCAGCTACCACAGAAGTAGAAGGGTTGACTGGTTGACTGAGCTATGCAGGTGAAAGGCCCTGAGGGAGCTAGAGCTATGTGAGGTTTGGGGGGATGTCTTTGGCAATGGAATGGAGAATCATCCCAGAGATGGCATTGATTAGACTCAAGTATAACTTCAACTCTTAATTAGTTGGAAACAGGAGAAGTTTCTGGTTTGGATAGAAAAGATGGATTCAGTTAGGAATAGGTTGAGTTTGAAGTATCACCCTACACTGAGCTGTGATGTTCACTTGCTGTTGAGAGAACATTTCTGTATACCCTAAGAAAAGACAGGATGGGAAAAAAGCAGCTGTAGGGTTCACTCAGAGAGGGTGTGATCTGAGGCCTTGGGAGTAATGAGAGTGTTAAAGAGAAAGAGGTGGAAGAAAATAGGGGAAAAGAGTGGGAAGGAAGAAAAAAACGAGAACATTTGTGAAGGAAGAATTTAAGGGAACAACTGCTTTTGAGAACTTAGGGAAGAAACAGTCAAGAAGGATGATCAAGGTGAAAAAAATGTGAGAAATATGTATTTTCGTGGAAATAGGGGAAAGGAATATTTGGAAAGGAGGATTGTCAAGAATGTGACAGAAAGTCAGGAAGGATGAGGGTTGAGAAAAGGTCACTGGACTTGAAACTGAGAAGTCATTGATGATCTTGGACAGGGCACTGAAATGATAGCATAGACAGAACATGGTGCAAAAGATGAATGAGGAAGTACAGATGAGTGAACACTCCTTTGTGAAAATCTGATTTTAAAATTAGGAAGTTTGGCTGGGATGTAGCTCAGAGATAGAGCACTTGCCTAGCATGCATGAGGCCCTGGGTGTGATCCCAGCTCAAACAACAGTAACTGCAAAAACAGGAAGTTATAGTTCTAAAGAGCAGGAGTTAAAGAAACTGTATTTTTAATCTGGTTATGTCTCAAGCATTTTAACATGCAGGAGAAGGGACTAATGAAGATGAAGAGCTTCTTGATGTGAAGAAGAGTCAGTGTGTGCCAGAGGAGAGCCTAATTGAACTCACAGCCCTGGCCGACCTCAGCCCTTGGCTTTAGGGGTAGATCTAGGACCCATGGCTGGGTTCATTCCTGGAACTGCCCAACTGTCTCCTGCCTCCAGGTTCTTACACCTGCATCTTCTGCCTGCAGCCTTCTATGATTTCCTGGCCTCTTTCTCATGGTGTTGTACTTCTCAGCATTTTTCTCTGACCTCTCTGTCTAAAGTCTTGGCATCTTTTTGTTTTTTGTTTTTGGTTTGGGGGTCGGGGGGTGGTGGTACCAGGGATTAAACTCAGGGGCACTCAACCACTGGGCCACATCCCCAGCCCTATTTTGTGTTTTATTTAGAGACAGGGTCTCACTGAGTTGCTTAGCGCCTCACTGTTGCTGAGGCTGGCTTTAAAACTTGCAATACTACTGCCTCGGCCTCCTGAGCCGCTGGGATTACAGGTGTGTGATACTGCACCCATCTTAAAGTCTGGCTTCTTACACCACACTTTATCCCACCATTTTATTGTATTCACATCTCTTCTCACTTTCTGAAATATCTTTTTATAAAATTTAAATTTATTTTTTATTCTAATTTGTTAAAAATGATAGCAGAATGCATTTCAATTCATAGTTCACACATAGAGCATGATTTTTCATGTCTCTGGTTGTATACAAAATAGAGTCACACCATTCATTTCTTTATACACGTACTTAGGGTAATGATGTCCATCTCATTCCACCGTTTTTCCTACCCCCAAACTCCCTTCCTTCCTCTCCCTCCCCTTTGCCCTATCAAAAGTTCCTCCATTCCTCCCATACCTCCCACCCCCATTATGAATCAGCATCTTCATATCAAAGAAAACATTCGGCATTTATTTTTTGAGGATTGGCTTACTTCACTTAGCATTATATTCTCCAGCTCCATCCATTTACCTACAAATGCCATGATTTTATTATCTTTAATGCTGAGTAATATTCCATTGTATATATATACACCACGTTTTCTTTACCTATGCATCTACTAAAGGGCATCTAGTTGGGTTCCACAATTTAGCTATTGTGAATTATGCTGCTATAAACATTGATGTGGCTGTGTCCCTATAGTATACTGTTTTTTAAGACCTTTGGGTATAAACTGAGGAGTTGGGATAGCTGGGTCAAATGTTGGTTCCATTCCCAGTTTTCCAAGGAATCTCCATACTGCTTTCCCTATCAGCCACACCAATTTGCAGTCCCACCAGCAATGCATGAGTGTGCCTTTTCCCCCACATCCTCGCCAACACTTGTTGTTTGTATTCTTAATATTTGCCATTCTGACTGGAGTGAGATGAAATCTTAGAGTAGTTTTGATTTGCATTTCTCTTGTGGCTAGAGATGTTGAACATTTTTTCATATATTTGTTGATTGGTTGCATATGATCTTCTGAGAAGTGTCTGTTCATTTCCTTGGCCCATTTATTGATTGGGTTATTTGATTTTTTGGTGTTAAGATTTTTTAATTCTTTATATATCTTAGAGATTAGTGCTCTATCTGATATGCATTTGTTAAAAATTTGTTCCCATTCTGTAGCCTCTCTATTCACCTCATTGATTATTTCATTTGCTGAAAAGAAGCTTTTTAGTTTGAATACGCCCTATTTATTGATTCTTGATTTTATTTCTTGTGCTATAGACTCTTATTAAGTAGTCGGGACCTAATCTGACATGATGGAGATTTGGGCCTACTTTTTCTTCTGTTAGGTTCAGGGTCTCTGGTTTAATTCCTAGGTCCTTGATCCACCTCGAGTTGAGTTTTGTGCATGGTGAGAGATAGGGGTTTAATTTCATTTGTTACATATGGATTTCCAGTTTTCCCAGCACCATTTGTTGAAGAGACTATCTTTTCTCCTATATATGTGTTTGGCACCTTTGTCTAATATGAAATAACTATAATTATGTGAGTTTGTCCCTGTGTCTTCTATTCTGTACCATTGGTCTACAGGTCTATTTTGGTGCCAATACCATGCTGTTTTTGTTACTATTCTTCTGTAGTATAGTTGAAGGTCTGGTATAATGATGCCTCCTGCTTCACTTTTCTTGCTAAGGATTGCTTTGGCTATTCTGGGTCTCTTATTTTTCCAGGTGAATTTCATAATTGCTTTTCTATGAGGAATATCAGTGGGATTTTGATTGGGATTGTATTAAATCTGTGTAGTGCTTTTGGTAGTATGGTCATCTTAACAATATTAATTCTGCCTATCCAAGAACAAGGGAGATCTTTACATCTTCTAAGGTCTTCTTTAATTTCTTTCTTTAGTGTTCTATAGTTTTCATTGTAGAGGTCTTTCACCTCTTTTGTTAAGTTGATTTCCCAAGGTTTCTTTTCTTTTTTTCTCTGAAGCTATTGTAAATGGGGTGGTTTTCCTAGTTTCTCTTTTAGAGAATTTGTCACTGATATACAGAAATGCCTTTGATTTATGTGTATTGATTTTATATCCTGCTACTTTGCTGAATTCATTTATTAGGTATATCTGAAATCATCTTTTTGTGTTGGCTTTTTTATTCTCTATTCCCTCCCACCCACTAGAAACATCACTCCATGAGCATGTCCATCTTATTCATTCCTGTATTGTTAATGCTTTAAAAACCTGGCATGTGGTATGTGTTCACCACTGGTGTATATTAAGTGAATGAGTGACAGGAGGCTGGTGTTTAGCCTAGGGAGAGGGAAGAAGAGGATGGGTAACAGTATGGAGAAGTTCAGTGACAAGACTTGAGAAGACCTTAGATCTAAAATTCTTTTTTTTATATAACTTTATTTTTTTATGTGATGCTGAGGATCAAAACCCAGTGCCTCACACATGGTAGGCAAGCACTCTACCACTAAGCCACAACCCCAGCCTTTGAGAGCTAAAATTCTTAGTAAAGACTACAGTGGTCTGCTTAGGTGTGGAGTTTCAAGAAAATGAAGCAGCCAGTCTAAGCAGGTGGGGAGGATGCCACTGAAAGGAAGAGGAGGGGAAGGAATCTGCTGACATGGAATCAGAGTCTGTCCTGCAGATAGAGGAGGGAGCAGGGGCAGTCTGAGTCTGGAAGAATGGAATGTTCCTGAACTGAACTGAGAATACAAGTAAAGCAAGAAGGCAGAGTGAGCTTAGTAATTTTAGTTGACATGGAGACAGCACTGGGGAGGTTAGCCAGAATGCAGGGACTTGTTGGCAGGGGGACAGTCTGGGGAAAGGGCATACAGCAGCAAGTGGGCTGGAGTTTAGTACAAAGAGTTTGATTTTTGTTGAGTTGGTGGAATTTGCCTACTGCCAAAGCCATATGATGAAATCCAAGTGCTGACTGAAGATAGATAGATAAATAGATAGATAGATAGATAGATAGATAGATAGATAGATAGATAGAAAGAAAGAAAAACAAAAGCAAAAAAAAAAAAATCCAAGCATTGAGCTCTTAATATGATGAGTTATTTGTATTTCCAGTTGATGTTTTTACTTAAGGAGTTTAGCATTTCCAAATGCTTTGTGAAATATTAGTTTCTAAACCTCCACAATTGCACAAAATTGGCATTCATTAACTGTTAGATGAGTGAATAAAAGGATGATCAACTAAGAAATTTAGCGTAGCCCCTGTGAATGGGAATGTGGATGATGGGAATTGTTATTAGCTTATCCAGATTCGATTTCAACACATAAATACTTTGGGTAGCGCAAGATGCATGTTTGTGTTCAAATGTTTGTAAGGTTGGTATGGTAGTGCACACTTGTAGTTTCAGCTACCAGGAGGCTGAGATGAGAAGATAACTGGAGCCCAGAAATTCTGGCCAGACTGGACAACGTGGTGAATATGTCTTTAAGAAAAAAAGGAAAAAAAAGCAATCAAATATTCATTTTTGTTATTTTAGTGTTATAATTTCCTCCATGTTAATAAGTAAAACACAAAGCATAATGTTTTTCAGATACAGTTTTAATTTTTCTACACAAATTAATAAATATTTGAGTTTCTGCTATGAAAGTTTGAATTTACACTAATACTCTGGTAAGTTAGTTTCTAATCTGTGCAAACTACTTGATTCTTCCCACAGATTCTTATAAAAAGTTGAATAGTTTGTCATGTTTAAATAAATCTGGGTCAAAATATTTGCTAGCAGTTCAAAATTCAGTCAGAATTGAAGGTTTTAGAAATTAATTTTCTGTCATTGAGTATGAAATTGAGGTTCAAAGAGAAGAGGGCAATAATACCAGAATAATAAATAATCTAAATGTAACATTCCCTCTGGGCCTGGTTTATTTCAGTAGCACTTACAATGTTAAGGTTATAAAAGAATTCCTAAGTCCAACTCCTACCTGGGTATCTGTCAGCAGCTATTTAGACCTAGATGAAATCTTCAGTGGCCTTGAGTTAAAAGAAATATGCAATAGCTCCACAAGGTCAAAATGCTTGAAGTAGAGAATCCAAGAGAGTAAATGATTGGCATTTGCAAAGGGAACGCTTCTTTTCTTCCCTTTTAAAATCTTCTCAAACAGAATTGAAATAAAGTTCATAAAATATGAACCTTTGAAAAATTAAAGAACATTACTAAGTGATGATAGTAATTTTCAGACGATTGATTAAAACCTTGGCATTTAAATTTTATTATTATTTCAGAAAACTTTTCAGCTATTTTTAAAATAACCTTTCCTGAATAGAAGGAAAGTAGAGACTTAACATGGCTCAAATATAATTAATGGTAATAATTTACATGTATGTAAAATAGTTGTACCCACTTAGCTGGCTGAGACCATGCTAAGTAAACAATTCATTCTCTTGCTTTTTAAAAACTTGTGATACTCAAATTTCATTTGAAATTCATTGAGAATGCAGCGATCATTGTTTTATGGTATTCCATTTTATGAGTGTAGCATAATTTATTGTCATTTTCTTTTATTTTGGGACATTTATATTTTCTTAAAATTATTTTATGTGGCAATTAGTATCTTTATACAAAAATTTTTGTCAATATTTCCAGTTTTTTCCCCCTTAGGTTAAAATCCCTGTACAGTTACCAGGTCAAATTGCATTTCAGAAAATTTGTACTAATTTATATTTATCCTGATAGAGTATCTGTTTGACCTAACCAATCCTTAGTATTTTTAATATTTTTCCTTAACTTTTGCTGTTTTATGAAATTGGTTATTTTAATTTGCATTTTAAGAGCAAGAAATTGAACATTTATAATAGATTTTTTATTTGTATTTCATTGCCTGTGGATTACCTATTCATATTTTTTTGCCAGCCTGGACAACGTGGTGAGATCTGTCTGTAAGAAAAAAAGTTTCTGTGTCCCTATGTTTTTTTTCATAAACTTACATTAACTCCTTTTACATTTAGAATAATAAAACCCTTATCATCATTGTGGCAAATATTTTTGGTAGCTGCCCTTTAATTTTGTGAGACACAAACATTTGTTTTTATTGAATCTAATCTGTCCATCTTTTCTGTTGGGAATTCTCCACTATAGTTACTTAAACTTAACATTTTAATATTTTAATATATATTAACACCTCACACATTTTTTTCAGTGTACTCTGCTAAGTAAAAGGCGCTTATGAATTTGACATAGCATTCACCAGTGTGGGTTCCTGGTCTGTAATTTTAAGTGGTAGCTGGTGGATTATGCTGGAATTCTGCCAGCCTGAAGTCATTAAAAGACTCTGAGCAACAGTTCAGCATCTTTTTCAAATTTAAGAAAGGCTCCATATGGCATGATTATTCAGAAAAGCTAAGGTCATAGAAGCTACTTAAACCTTTGAAATTTATAATTAAAGGATTAATATTAACTTATAGAGACATTGTCATTTTGGCTTAAAAAGGATTTCTAATCTCAATTCTGTCCTTCCAACTTTGATCTTTTCCTTGACTTTTTTCTTTGCTAAAAAAAGTAAAGTTTATATCCTTAAATTTTAAAATTAAATATTAAGATTTATAAAATCATTTGACAAATGACATCCAGTATAATTTTTATTGTATCCCATGAATGATGATGAATTTGAAGTTGGTATTTCCCTGAGAGTATATAGCTTCAGCCTGATATAATGAACTGCAGTGACACCTCTAAACATAATAATGTATTAACTTAGAAAAAATACAAAAAGAGGCCAACTTGGAAAACTTGGGATATATACATATTTTAGGTGCAATTAATTGGTGTTTGTTTATATTAAAGTTGAGAATTTGAATGTGTCTTTGAATGATGGAAGGGGTTATATCTTGCTCTATACAAAAGCAAAAACTTTTGTTGCCATTTTGACAAAATGCCAAATCAAACCAATTCAGGTATTTTAGTTAATTCAGTTTATATATCTCCTATGTAACAAGAGATAGTGTATTTTTCTTTGACTGTACTTCAACTCCAGCTTCTTCCTAATTTGTCTGAGTTCTGATGTGAGGCACCTGTTTCACAAGGCATCAACTAAATCAAAACTAGAATCACATCTGAGCTGTTCATTTATTAAAAAAAAAAAAAAGAGCAGGTATCTATCATCACTTATGCTTGACTATTTGCATTGTCAAAAGTCCATCCTTACTTGAGTGGAGTTGCAAAGCACAGTATTCTGTGTAGTCACAGCTGTGACACATGAGAATGGGCTGCTCCCTGCTGAAGGGCTTTTGGTTTCCTAGAGTTTTCTGTTCTCCCTTTCCCTGCCTTTTGCTGCATGTCAAAGAGCACTTCTGTTTTCTAGCAGTCTGGAAGATCCAATCAATAACTTAACTTCAAAGTTTTCCAAGGCTAGAAAAAAATGTTTTATTGGAGAAAATTAAAAGACAGTGTATTTTATGTTAAGATTGTTTGAAAACAAAATCTAGAATTATAAATGAATCATAAAGTGAGCATTTAAAATTTATAAGAGTAATCCTTCCTTGTTATTCTCTTACTAACTCTCCAGTGTTCTAGTAGAGCCATTAAAAATGGGAGTTCTTCCATTGACCAGAAATTGTTTTCTTTCTCTTTTTGAATTATGTGGGAAAAAAAAAAAAAAAAAAACTACCTAGAAAAATTGGGAATCTCTTAGGTCAGTGCAGAAAAGATTTTGATTTGACTTTAGAAGTTATTGAAAATACAACAGTTTATTTTCTATCTTCAGAGGTTGGGAGCAAGTAGAAGAAGCCAGTGTTTGTGCTGTGTGTGCGTGCATGTGAGGAAGTGCACCCTGTCAGTTTGGGTGTTTTTTGTTAGTTTTTTGGGTGTGCATGTATTTAAGATTAGTGTTAACAACTTTATATGCCTTTTGATCCTCTCTTCCTCATAGCAAAACCTGTATAAGTCTTACTGTACGCTGTATCTTTTTACATGTCAGCAAAGAAAATAAAAGGAAATTACATATTCTTTCTTACTATTTTAACATGATGAAATTACTACAAATAAGAACAAAATCATAATTTATTGCACTGGTTTAATAGCTCACCACTTGTGCATCCTGATATGTCCAGAAAAGTCCAGTTTATACCTGTTATCTTAGTGTCTTATATGACTTAGCATTTCCCCAGCCATTTTCACTCTTAAACATGTCCCAGCCTCAATGTTGTTATATGCCACTTTAACTACCAGGGTACCTTTTAGGTAATAGTTGCTTCTTTTCTTCTTATGATTCTCATAACTTAATTATTGAGCATTACAGTTGTCAAAACATTATTTTAAATGAGTGCCTTTCTGACAGTAAAACTGACCTTAGGTTATAGATAATTAAATCATAATTATTTTAATATTCCAGACAGCCTAACTGATGTTTTTTTCCGCACATCAACAGTTTAGTAGCATTTTATGCACATAGAACCTAAAGTATTTCCCATTTATTAGGAGACTCAAGGAAGCTTGGGTGAAAGGTCAGAGCCTCCCTGTTCCACACTTCTGACTTCTGGTTTAGATGTTCCATGAGTACTAGGTGTGAGGTTGAGTCTCAGAGGTTGCACCATGCTGTGGGTGTGGTATAGTTGAAGAATTCAGAGCTTAGAGTCAAATCTGGCTCTAACACTTGTTTGTAATAGCATTTATTTTCTGTGGACCTGGATTTCCTGATCCAATATTGTGAAGATTAAATAAGTTGATAATTGAAAGGGATCAAGTAATTTAAATTAAATACAGACACAGTAGAAAAACAGAAAGTACATGGTCAGAAAAAAGTACAACTAACTTAAATATCTTTATTTTCACAAGTAACCAAGGAAATACTAACTAGGACTAGATATTATTTTTGACATATTGAAAAAGTAAATTATTTTAAGTCATACCAAGTATCATTTTTAGTTAATAATAACCAATACCAAGAATGAACAAATAAAAACTCTAAAGTGCTGATAATGGGAATGAAAGTTTTTGGTAATCTATTATGGACCTTAAAAATATCCATCTCTTTGACCTGATAATCTATTCCTTGCTTAGCATAACGTATATATCAAAACCTAAAAAAGTCATCCATCTAAGAATGTTTGGTCTCCCTTATGATATTGTAAAAAAAAATTATCAGGCAAAATAATCAAGTAGCACAGTTAAAATGTTATACACCATGATCTCATGTTGTTTATTTCAGGAATGCAAAGATGGCTTGATATTGGGAACACTTAAAGTATGATTCATTCTATCAACAAATCAAAAGAGAAAAATTGTACATGGTACTTAGGGTGAGCCTAAGCTTTTACAAAAAGGATATTGGAGGGATAGGGAAGTTTATTTCTCTCACACAGAATAATCCAGAGGCATTATGGTAACCCAGTGGGGTGAGCAAATGATTTTGTTCCTCAAGGTCACTTAGGAATCCAAGCTGGCTGGTGAGATTCCTCTTTTACCCTCTATGTGGTGGGTCCAAATCTGTTTTTAAAGGCTGATATTCCAGTTGACACCATTTCTTAATCAGTGGCAAGGGGTGGTGGTGGGCAGAGTAGAGGGATGAGGTAAAGGACAAGTCATTTACTTTTAAGGAGGTGCTATGGAAATTGCACACATCATTCTCATATTCCACTAGAGATAATTTTGTCCCAGGCTACACCAGGGAAGCAGGGACCTGGAAGCATGGACAGTAATAAAAGGGGGAAGGTTATTATTTTTTTAAGAGAAGAGGAGATACTGCGGATAGTCAGTAGGCAATGGCACACTCAGTTCTTTCTACGTATGGTGCCAGTTTTGTGTACAGACATCCTGGATGGTTGGGACATAGCAGTGAACAAAGCAGGCAGAGATTCCTATCCACTCTGAGCTCATTACAGCAAGACAGACAGATTGTAAGCATTGATTTTCATATGTAAATACACACACACATACACACACACACACACACATATAATAGCATAGAATTTTGAAAAGTGTCTGTCCTATTGAAATGATAGGGAGGAATAAGGCAGATACTGGAATACCACGGTTGGTTCTGTTTAAATAGTGTGATCAAAGTTGACTTTATCAAGAAGATAACATTTGAGAAAATGAAGGAGTTGAGTGAGCCATGACAACTTTTGGAGGAAGAAATTGCTGATGAGGGAATAGCCACTTTAATGGCTCTAAGGCAGGAGTGTGGCTGGCATGGCTAAGGAACAGTAGGGAAACCATTATGGACAGAGTGGAATGGACAATGGGGAGAGGGCAGAATGTGATGAGAAGGATTCCAAGGCTCTGATCATGCTTCAAGGTCATTCCAAGGACTTGGGCCTTATCTCTGAGTAATGGGACAACATGAGAGTATTGCACTCCAGAGGGGTCCTCTAAGCTACATGAGAACAAAAGTGGAAAGCCAATTAGTCCAAGTGAGAGAGGATAATGAAGACTTAGCCCACAATGGTAGCAGGGAAGTGATCATATTCTGGATATGTTTTGAGTTAACATAGCTTTCCAATGGCTTTGATGGAGGATGAGAGACTGAGAAAGTAAACCATGGAGGAATTCACACTCAGGGGAAAAAAGGGAAAGAAACATGGCAGTTCATTTTTTGGGGGGATGAAATCATATGTGATGTTTGCATTGTATTTTTCTGTATTTCCTAGATGTTCTATGTTATAACACTTTAACAGATGAACAGTGATTTTCAGAAGTCACCTTCTGGTCACTTGTAGCCCTGTTCATAAGCCCTAAAGAGGCTTCAGTCTGCTTCACCTGCTTCTGCCCCTGGGAGACCAGCATCACAAAGGAAAGGGAGTGCTGGCTTTGCTGTAGTGACAACAGGAACCAAGCAGTGTGATTATGATATCACTGGCCCTGCTTCACTGCTTCCTGAGAGACTGGGGATTTCTCAAACACTAACCCCATGGGCCCATGTCACCTTTCTGTCAGGGAAGGGAGGCATTGAAGGCAAATAGCAGCAGCTCTGCCCATCCCGTAGCCTTGCATGGGGCGCTCTCTCATCATAGCTGCTGGGATCTTAATGGGGGCCACAGGAGATGTGGACCTCTCTGACTTTAGACTTCCCATCTCCTGAGAAAAGTCAAGCCCTGGGACAGATAGGGATGGAAGAAGAGAATGATAATGCTCCAACAGTAGAGCAAGCTGTCAGGTTGCGGGCCCTGAGAGACACAGGCCATAAGGAAAAGAAGGTAAGATTGAGATACCTACTGTGTCCCTGATAGAGGGATCTTGCTTGCTAAACATGAAATATTATTGCCGAGTGGTGATGTAAAAACAGCCTCTCCTCTTAAGGAGATTAAGTTGAACAGAGATAGGGATGATGGAAAAGGCAGAACTGTGATGACACTGAACTGAACTGAAATTAAGGCCATCGTCTAACTCTGTTGGACTGCATGCCCTGGGAACAGCAGGAAGGTGTCTAGAAGTCTGGGAGAAATAGATGGAACTGGGCAGAACTTTCTGGAAGATGTAGATTGTGAGCTAATAACATTCTCCACACACCCCACCCCACCCCTGCTTAAAAACTTACAAAGTACCATTGCCCAAAACAATATCGTAGCTTCTAGGCTGTCTGGGCAAAGATTTGCATGATCCTATTTCTCCTCTCTAATCTTTCTTTATTTTCCCTTATTCATTTTAATTGATTAATTTTAAATCATGGTAAAATATGTATAACTTGAAATTCACCATTTTAACCATTTTTACTACACAGTTCAGTGGCATTAAGTACATTTAAATTGTTGTACAACTATCACCATCATCCATCTACGGGGCTTTTTTTCATCTTGCAAAACTGACACTATCCCATTCAACAATACCTCCCCCTTGCTGCTCCTCCTGGCCTGTGGTTAACACTCTACATTCGATCTCTGTGTTTCTGACTGGAGTCCCTGATAATGGGCATCATATAGTAGCTGCCCTTTTATGTCTGCCTTATTTCATTTAGCATAATGTTTTTGAGATTCACCCATGCTGTAGCATGTGTCAGAATTTTCTTTTATTAGACTGAATAAGATTTTGTTGTGTGTATTTAACAAATTTGTTTATCCATGCATCTGTTGATGGACACTTAGGTTGTTTCTGCCTTTTTGCTATTGTGAATAGTGATGCTCTGAACATGGACTTAGAGATATCTATTATTCCTCCTGCTTTCAGTTCATGTGGATATATGCCTAGAAGTGAAATTGGTAGATATGATCTTTCTTTCTTTTTTTTTTAAGAACTGCCATATGTTTTTTCATAGTGGTTGCTCCATTTTACATTCCCACTAGCAGAGTGTGCACAAGGCTTCCAGTCTCTCCATTGCCACCACTGTAGTTGTCTGTTTTAAAATAGCTATCCCAACAGTCGTTGAGTGTATCTTCTACTTTTCTCGACTGCCTCCCCACAATCTCTGCTGTGCCCACTCCAGACAACTTCCTTTCCACAAATGGTTTGTGACAACCTCCCTCCACAGCCTCACATGTACTGTCCCTTCTTCCTAGAAGACCTGTAACTCACCACCCACCCTCCAAGATGGTACCTGCCTTCCTTCTCTGCACAACGTTGGCTATACTGGCTCTCTTCTACATTCTTCCAACTCTCCATTCATTCCTCTTTTTTTCAAATGCACATAATTCACATAGAGTTTATGTACAGTTCTGCGAGTTTTGACAAGAGATAGAACAGTTCCAATCCATCACCTCAAATATTCCTCCAGATCCTTGATCATCAGCCCACTTCCTTCCTTTAGCCCACCTCCTGGTAACCAGTCATTTATTTTCTGTGACTGTGGATTTGCCTTTTCTGGAATGTCATATCAGTGAATTATTTAGTATGTAGCCTTTTATCTGGCTTCTTTCCCTTAGCATAATGCATTTGAGATTCACTTGTGTGTAGCTGTAGTTACTTCTTTTTTATTGCTAGTAACATTCCATTGTACAGTGTATCAAAGTTTGTTTGTCTGTTTTCCAATTGAGGAATATTTGGGTTGTTAAGCATTTACATAAAGATTTTGTGTAGACATAAATTTTAATTAAATAAACAGGAAAGTATAGGATTACTGGATTGTAAGTTAAGTATTATTTTTTTAACTTTATTAGAAACTGCTGAACTGTTTCCAAAGTGATTATATCATTCTGCATTCCTACCAGCAAGGTAGGAGAGCTCTGCTATGTCACATACTCACCAGTACTTGGTATTGAGTTTATAAATTTTTTTTTAGCCATCCTAATAGGTATTTCTCTTCACATGTGTATCCCTAATGACCAGTAATGTCCAGCACATTAATAATGTTCATGTGTGTATTTGTCATTGGAATATCTTTCTTAGTGAAAACTTATTAAAGTTTTTTCCAGATTTTTAAATTAAATTTTTATTTTCTATTAATAAATTTCGAGAATTATTTATATATTCTGGATACTAGTTCTTTATAAGATATGTGATTTGTAAATTCTTTCTCGCCATGAATGGCTTGGTTTTTCATTATTTTAGGTGAGGTCCAGTTTATCAGTTTGTTCTTTCACATATAGATCATGCTTAACCTGAAGTCATAAAGATTTTCTCCTGTTTTGTCCCACAAATTTCATTATTTTAGGCTTTGTAGTTACGTCTGTTGTCCATTTTGAGTCAACTTTTGTAACTAGTACAAGGTATAAATTAAGATTCAATTGTTTCAGCACCATTTGTTGAAAAGACTGTCCTTTCTCCATTGAATTGCCTTTGCAGCTTTATTGAAAATCAGCTGACCATATATTGTGCTCTGCTACTGTGTTGTTCCCTTCACTTGCTCCTCCTATTCTTTTCCAGTACCATACTGTCTTCATTACCATAGCATTTATAGGCAATTCTAGAGAAAGACTGTGAGTTGTCCAACACTCTGTGTGTGTGTGTGTGTGTGTGTGTGTGTGTGTGTGTATGTTTCAAAACTGTTTGAGCTATGATAGTTTCAGTACTTTTCCTAGAAGTGGAGTGATGAAAGCTACTCAGAATCCTGATGGGATTTCTTTTTTAAAAATTGTATTGAATGTATATCTCACTGTGGAGAGATCTTAAATTCTGATCCATGAACATGGATGGTCTTGCCATTTATATAGGTTTTCTTTTAATTTCTTTCATCTGTATATATACTTTGCAGCATATAGGTTTTTTTTTAATCATTTATTTACTTTTAGTTGTACACAATGCAATGCATCCATGTTTTTACGTGGTGCTGAGGATCGAACCCGGGCCGCGCACGTGCGAGGCGAGCGCTCTGCCGCTGAGCCACATCTCCAGCCCTAGATGTTTTATCTATTTTGTTAGATTCTATGTAATTTTATGTTTTTAATTTTAATTCCTAATTGTTAATTGCTAATGTATAGAAATACAATAGACTTTTGGACACTGACTTTATACAATATAATCTTCAAAACTTACATATTGCTTCTAGTCCCTTTTTTTGGTAGATTCTTTTTCTATACAGATAATTGGATAAATACCAACTATTTAGTAGTTTTCCCTGTGAAAGATTAATTGTATTTTAATAGTGCCATATATATCAATGTATTTTTTTCTCACAGTAATATATTTTATTACTATACTTGTGAATTTTGGAAAACAGCCTCTCAGAACAGACATAACATATGAAGAATCCTGTTAATCCAAGAAAATGCATATATGATATATAACTTCCCAGTTTACTTTGTTGTGTTTTATGACATACATATGATTTTTATACTATTACATTGTAAACAAACATAGGATAGGAAAAGTGATAGATATTTCTAAATACCTGTATTTTAGATATAACTCATTCTTAGACTTCACTCTCCAGAGTAATCTTTTTAAAAATTAAAATAACAGAAACATACTTTTAAAATATCATAATATTTCTTTGGATTGAAAGCCTTGAATATTTAAATATTTCAAAATTTCTGCAAATCATAGTTTTGAAATCAGACCCAAAATATTTTATTCTCTAGCATCAGACCAAATATGTTTCTTCTCCATGCATATTTAAAAACTGGTTTAAAAAATTAAAGCATTGTGAGTGATATCTGGCATTTTCATGAATTAATTGTCTTTTAAAAAAAATCTATTTTTTATTCTAAGTTGTTAGAAATGATAGCAGAATGCATTATATTTCATATTATACTTATAGAGCACATTTTTACATATCTCTGGTTGAATAAAAAGTATATTCACACCATTCTTGACTTCATACATGCACTTAGGGTAATGATATCCATCTCATTCTACCATCTTTTTTTTTTCTTCTTCACCCTTTTGCCCCCTCCCTTCCCCTCCTTCCCCATTGGCCATTCTAGTGTTCCTCAAATCCTCCTATGCACCCCGTCCCAACCCCACTGTGAATCAGCCTCCTTATATCAGAGAAAACATTGGGCATTTGGCTTTTTGGTATTAGCTAACTTCACTTAGCATTATATTCTTCAACTTCATCCATTTACCTGCGAATGCCATGATTTTATTCTCTTTTATTGCTGAGTAATATTGCATTTTAAAAGTTTTTTTTAAAAACTCTATTCATGTTATAATTGAAAACTTTTTAAAGTATTAGTATCCCCAAATTGTGTAGAAAACGCCTTTAACTTTCATGTTTAAAATAGAATTCACAATGACATTCCTTGAAGAAATAGAAAAAGCAGTTATGAAATTCATCTGGAAAAATAAGAGACCCAGAATAGCTAAAGCAATCCATAGCAAGAAAAGTGAAGCAGGTGGCATCACCATACCAGATTTTAAATTATACTATAGAGCAATAGTAACAAAAACAGCATAGTATTGGCACCAAAACAGACGGGTAGACCAATGGTACAGAATTGAGGACACAGAGACTAATACATATAATTTCAGCTATCTTATATTAGACAAAGGCGCCAAAAATGTACAGTGGAGAAAGGACAACCTCTTCAACAAATGGTGCTGGGAAAACTGCAACAAAATGAAACTAAACCCTTATCTCTCACCATGCACAAAATTCAATTCAAAGTGGATCAAGGACCTAGGAATTAGACCAGACACAATACGCCTAATAGAAGAAAAGTAAGCTCCAATTTCCAACATGTCGGATTAGGCCCCAAGTTCCTTAATAAGAATCCTGTAGCGCAAGAATTAGTATCAAGAATTAACGAATGGGATAGATTCAAACTAAAAAGCTTCTTCTCAGCAAAAGAAACAATCAGTGAGGTTAATAGAGAACCAACTAACTGGGAACAAATATTTAATACATGCACATCAGACAGAGCACTAATTTCTAGAATGTATAAAGAACTCAAAAAACTCAACACCAAAAAAACAAATATCCCAATAAATAAATGGGCCAAAGAACTGAACAGACACTTCTCAGAAGAAGATATACAATCAATCAACAAATACATGAAAAAATGCTCAACATCACTGGCAATTAGAGAGATGCAAATCAAAACTACCCTAAGATATCATTTCACACCAGTCAGAATGGCAGCTATTAAGAACACAAACAACAATAAATGTTGGAGAGGATGTGGGGAAAAAGGCATGCTCATACATTGCTGGTGGGACTGCAAAATGGTGCAACCATTATGGAAAGCAGTATGGAGATTTCTTGGAAAACTGGGAATGGAACCACCCTATGACCCAGCCATCCCACTCCTGGGTCTATTTCCAAAGGACTTAAAAACAGCATATTACAGTGACACAGCTATCTCAATGTTTGTAGCTGCACAATTCACAATAGCTAGGTTGTGGAACCAACCTAGATGTCCCTCAGTAGATGAGTGGATTAAGAAAATGTGGTATATATACACAATGGAATTTTACTCTGCAATAAAAGAAAATAAAATAATGGCATTCACAGGTAAATGGATGAAGTTGGAGGATATAATGCTAAGTGAAGTTAGTCAGTCTCAAAAATCCAAGTACCAAATATTTTCTCTGATATAAGGAATCAGAGTCACAGTGGTGTTGGGTGTCGGGGTACATAGGAAGATTAGAGGAACACTAGAGTGGTCAAAGGAGAGGGAGGAGAAGGAAGGGAGCTAGGGAGGTATGGGGGGGGGCAGAAAGAAAAGATGGTATAATAAGATGGATATCATTATCCTAAATGCATGATTGAAGACTTGAATAGTACGAATATACTTTGTATACAAACAGTGTTATGTGAAAGGAGGCTCAATGTGTGTATTATGAATTGTAATGCGTTCTACTATTACAAATACAACAACACTGAATAAAAAAATTAAAAATAAAATAAAATAGAATTCACTTTAAAAATATTTTGTTTTGATGAGTTATATCACTAGAGTATATTTTGAACTTTCTATTCTTTCTGTGTATTAAAGATATACGTGTAACAGATGCCCACAGAGTTACTTCTGCGCATTTGTACTCCACTACTTAGAGCACAATAGGACTCTCAATGGTGGCAGAGCTCGTGTCACTACACTTAGAGCTGTAACACTAGTAACCCAGCCAGGTGTAGAGTATTGTACAACTTTTTTTGTATTTTTCAGAATGTATTACAAATTATTATTGTAAAAAGGAAGAGCTACATTTTTAAGTGTGTGCAGATGTGGATTTTGGCTAACATAACTGTTTTTAATATTCATCTATGGTATTTTCTTGGCAAAGAAAATAGAAATTTGTTCCCACTGCATGACTTTAACAGATCAGTGGACATCCCACAAATACTCCAAGGAAGCAACCCTGGGTCATAGAAAATATCTCATAAAATACCGGTATCTTTGAGTCTTACTTGTGGCAGTTGCTGATGTTATTATATGTTTCATGTTATTATTGAACAAGGAATTTTAACAGATTTTTAAATGATCTTTTAAAGATTTGTAATTTAGATCTATACTGTAAATTATCATAATTCTAATATGGAGTATGGTGTTTATTAACCCCAACTACTTTATTAAATTGAAGGGAAATATACATTTTAGAGACTTCCTGAGAATAAGAAATGATCAGAATTTCCATACTTAGATGATATCTAATGGCTCAATCCTATGTTTCATGTCTAATAGCAAAGAGAAGGCTGTAAATGGATGATGTGAAATTCCAAATCTCTATTTTCCAAAACAATTTATGAGTGAATGAGTCAGCATATACTTAACAAGCATTTACTGTACACTTAACTCAGTGCTGGGGAAGATCACAAAAAAGATGTGGAACTTTATCACTGCTTTCTGGGAATTTTTCTTATATAATAATAATCAGAAATTGCAATTTTAAAAGAACTAGAAAATTATATAACTATGCATAATAAAATTGTACGTTAGAGTACAATGCTGGGAAATCTGAGAAAATGTCTGTAGTACTACAACCAGAGGATGTTTTAAGCAAGAGGTGGGTCTTGAAGTACACTATTTGAATTGGCACTAAACATGAGGAATTTGTCAAGGCAGTCAAAGGGGAGAAAGTAGAAAGCCATAGAAGCTTAGGACAAATTCAGAGAACATTAGACAGTAATTGTTTATGAAAACTCCACTTATTCTAAAACAGATCGAAGGTGACCTTTCTAACATTTTATTTTTAAACTTTTTACTTAGACTTACTGAAAAGTTTCACATATAAGTTCAAAGAATTCCCATGCATTCTTCACCCAGCTTCCCCTAATGTTAACATCTTAATTGCCAAAACCAGGAAATTGGTACTGTGCTGTAAAGTTATTAATTTTCTGTTTGTAAGATGTAAAGTATGTTGGGAGAGATACGTAAAGAATACACAAATATCCTTAGACTTTCTCCTTACTATCCTTTGGTGAATCTTGCCTGAAACAATTATTTATTCTCTCTCTCTCTCTCTCTCTCTCTCTCTCTCTCTCTCTTTCTCTTTCTCTCCCCCCCCCCCCATTTTTTTTTCCTCAGTTACTGTGAAGTTTAAGTATTTTCTGGCTTTTTTAAGTTATGCTGAGGGTATTTATTTTGTGGGAGAATGGGAAAAGAGTTTGTTTCATTTTTGTTTTCATTTTTTTGTTGTTTTATATTGTTAGAAGAGGAAATATCAGAAGTCAAATGTAACTTTAAATACAAGATGTTTATAAAGTATGGAATCTGACCTAAGGGAAAATTTTAAAACATAAAGTGAAGCTAATATATGGTCTGTGAAACTCACGTCACTGTCACTGCATGTTGGGGATTCATTTCCTCTGCTGAGGGACCTCAACCTGACTATGCATTTCCAGTAGCAAATGTAAAGAGAGCATCACAGTTAGGACAAAATTCTGTGTAATAAACTTTTAGAAACCATTAGTTCAAATTTGGGGCATTGAAAACTTCAAAGAAAAATTTATAGAGGGTTCTCACAGAGGATAAGTGTAATATTGTTAATTAGCATGTACCACAACATCCCTTACAGAACAGCAATTGTTTTTCTTACAATGGGAGTGGAATAACTATAATTTACACTTAAAGTTTTCTGAAAGTAGAGTGACTACTAGAGTGAGACATGATACCGTATTAGTCTGAGTTCCACAAGTCCTTTAAGAACACCTGAACCATTATAAGTTTTGTAAAATTGTTTTAGGACTAAACAAATTAAACAGCAGATAGCACTTAACTTAGTAAGAATGGATTTCCTGCTATTTGAAGGCTGCTGGCTAAATTGCCAAAACCTTGTTATAGGAGTATCTTCCTTGTGGTATATCATTTCATCTCAGATCACCTAAAAGGTATTAAATATGGATGTCCCCAAATAATTTTGTTCCAAGATAAAACCATAATATTCTTCTTAAGGAGAAAGTTATAACAAGATTGAGACTGACCAAGAGTTTCCCTTGTTATAATTCTTGAGAATTTTTTGCCTCTGATAATTAATTTGCTGGAGCTGAGAATATTTAGTAGAGGAAAAGAAGAAAAAGAGATGTTCATATGCTGCTTAGGTTATATCTTTTGTTAATTTTTCATTTTTAAAGAGCTGATTTTAACATTTTAATATATGTAACTTTTACTGTTGTTCAATGAAGACCTTGAGATATATATATATTTTTTGATACCAGAAATTGAACCCAGGACTTCTAACCACTGAGCCACATTTCCAGTCCTGCCCTTTTTTTATTTTTAGAGACAGGGTCTCCCTAAGTTGCTGAGGCTAGCCTTGACCTTGCAATCCTCCTGCCTCATCCTTCTGAGCAGCTGGAATTAGAGACATGTGCCACCATACCCAGCTACTTTGCTATTTTTAACAAAAATATTTTTTAAAAAAACTTTTTATAGTATTTGTACATTTACAACCCCCTCTAGTGAAGGAAAAAGAGATGTGTAATTGCTTCTTTCATTATATATCACATTTATGTCTTGACTCTGGAATACTTTGTAAATTGCCACATTCAGTTTAATTCAGTTAAATTTTATATTCAAGTTACAGGATGAGCTAGTTGATGTGTTAAGAACTGACGATACAAAGAAAAAAGTCATCAACATTAATGATGGCCTAAACTATCAAAATATATTTTAATAGATTTTTTTAAAATTATGAATCAGCTTAGTTCCTATGAAATATAACAGAATAAAATAGCCCCAACCTAGTGTTAGCTCAAATTAGATAACAGAGTTCACCCAGGATAAGTGTGCTACATTTGGCAGTATCTACAGAATTTCCATGTTGTCTGCATTTATTAGGTTATAAGCTGAAAATGAAATAAAATACTACAAAAATTGCCAGAGTGATGTTTTGACATGATTTTTAAAAAGATGCCCTCTTCCATCTTTTTAAATGTGCCTTATATGACCAAAGAATTGGACTACGCTGTAGTCAAAAATCCAGATGTTGAGATTGATGTTTATTTTTTAAATACCCTGTGAGACCTCAGGAATTAGAAGCAAGTCAAAATTGTCCAGTGTTAGAAATTTAATCTTTGCTCTTCAGATGCTAGAAATGGCACCGTTATTGATAGATAATTCTTGGAGAAACCATAGGTTTTTAAAACTCACATGAAAGGAAATTTACGTGAGCATAAAAGAAATCTTGTTTTGGCTTTGATCACATTTTTTTAAGAAGGAGTGAAGAAAGAAGTTATTTAGGAAACTATTTTGTGAGCCTTTTCAGTAAAGTGACTACTCAGTCACTGCTGAAATAAAATTTCAGCTTACTGCTTTGTAATATTTTTAATTAGATAATATTTTTGGTTTTCTTTTTATAACTTTTGGTTTAATTTGATCACTAAATTAAATGGAGAACATTACTCAATATGTGAAATATATGTATTTATTAACTAATATGTGATAATCCCCTTATGTTTTTAAGAGGCTTTAATTTTATACTATATCCAAAATGAATTATACATTTTATGTGCATAGATAAGTCATCACATTATCTTTTGACACACAAAAAAGTATATTTTTTAAAGTTCAAACATATTTGTTTATATTATATGATTATTTACATTAATAAAGATTAGGACATTTTACTTGTTTTAAGGTTTTATTTTTCCTGTACCCTGTTACTTCTCTTTTGTATATTTATCTTTTTCTTTTTTAAATTTATTTTTTATTAGTTCTAATCAGTTATACATGACAGCAGAAAGTTTTTCAATTCATTGTATACAAATGTGGTGAAACTTTTCATTTCTCTGGTTGTACATGATGTAGAGTTGCACCACATGTGCAGTCATACATGTACCTAGGGTAATGATGTCTGCCTCATTCCACTGTCTTTTCTACCCCTATATCCCCTTCCTCTACATCCCTCCCCTTGGCCCATAGTTCCTCCATTCTCCCCACCCCCCATTATGGATCAGCATCTACTTATCAGATAGAACATTTGGGGTTTGGGGATTGGCTTAGTTTGCTTAGCATGATCTTCTCCAACTCCATCCATTTACCTGCAAATGCCATGATTTTATTCTCTTTTAATGCTGAGTAATATTCCATTGTGTATATATACCACTGACAAAAAAATATTTTTAAGCAAGGTAAGGAAAAAACAGTAGCTAGGTAACATTTTATCTTTTGGTTTTACACTTACTTGCAATCTCTGTATGCAAGTAACTGCTAGCATTCTCTAGAAGAAAGAGTATGAACAAATACTTCTATAATTTTTCTATGGAATTAGTTTAGGAATGTTAAGTGAATATATAAACAAGTACATTTTAAACAGGACAACTACACTGGTGGATTTTGTCATTCATTTAAGGAAGAACTATTACTAATTCAAAACAAACTTTTTCAGAAAAATAGAAGAGAAACATTTTCCAACTTAGCTTATGAGCTTTGTATTACCCTGATAACAAAACTGGACAATAATATTGTAAGAAAAAAATTACAAACTAAAAATTCACACATACCCTTAAGAAAATATTTTAGCCATTCAGCAATATATGAAAGGGATAGCACATCATGGTCAAGTGGGGATTATCCCAGGAATGCAGAGATGGTTCAGCATTCAGAAATCAATCACTGTAATTCACCATATTGAAGAAGAAATAAAAGGTCATATTATCCCAGTAAATGCAGAAAAATCTTTTCACAAAGTTTAATACCCATTCAAAGAGGACATGAAGAGCAGATACCAGAAAAAGAAAAATCTGCTATTAAAATTATATATTATTTCTTCCCAAAGTCAGTAACAAGACAAGGATGTTCAATTTCTCCACTTCTATTCTACTTTATATTGGAGGTTCTAGCCAGTGCAACAAGGCAAGAAAAAGAAATACAAATCAGACAAGAAAAAGTAGGACTTCCTTTAATTTTAGACAACTTGTCATCTATATGAAATAACCAAAAGGAGCCTACAAAAAATTACAAGAATTAATTAGTAAATTTAGCAAGATCACAGAGTATCAAATCAGTATGCAAAAATCAATTATATTTCTATGCACTAGCAATTAATGATTGGAACTGAATTTTAAAAAGTCAATACCATTTAGAATGGCATCACAAATATGAAATACTGGCACAACAAAAATATATGCAAAGTCTGTAGAATAACAACTAAGAATTTCTCTGAGATATATTAAAGAAGACCTAAATGAATGCAGAGAAATACCAAGTTTATGGGTGGGATGACTTAACTTGGTTAGAATGTCATTCTCCCAAATTGGTCTTTAGACTCAGTGCAGGTTCAGCTGTTTTTGTTGAAATGTCAAAGATGACTCTAAATTTCATTTGAGCATCGTCAAATCACTTTTGAAAAAGAACAAAGAGGGGTAAAACTTCCTGATTTAATAACTAACTATAAAGTTGTAATAATAAAAGGAATGTGGCATTGATATAAAATAAACATATCAGTCAATGGAATAAAACCAAATAATTTAGATATTTGTTGTGGTTTTGCTACAAAGTGTCCCCCAATTATCTCATGTAACAGACAATGCAGGAATGTTCTGGGGTAAAGTGAGTAGGTTATGAGAACTTTAACCTAATTGGTGGATTAATCCATTTGATGGATTAATAGTTTGAATGGAATACTGGGTGGTAACTGTAGGTAGGTAATGTATGGCTAGAGAAGTAAGTCTCAGGGGGTGTGCCCTTGGGGATTATATCTTGTACACTCATTCCCCCCATCACCACCCCTGCCCCATGCACCTCTCTCTCTCTCTTTTTCTCTCTCTGCTTCCCAGCTATTACAAGCTAAACAACTTCCGTCTGCCATGCCCTTCCATCATGATGTTCTGCCTCACTAGGCCCAGAGCAATGGAATTGACCAACCATGAACTGAACTTCGTAAAACCATGAGCCCAAAATAAACATTTCCTCCTCTGAGTTGTTCTTGACAGGGATTTTAGTCATATCCACAAAAAGCTAACACAGTATCCATGTAGGGGGGAAAAAGAGCCTCAACTTTTACCTCATACTTATATGAGAGTTAACTTAGAGTTAATCATAGATCTAAACATAAATACTAAAAGTGCAAAATCCTAGGAGAAAACATAGGAGAACATCTTAGTAATGTTGGTTTAAGAAGACTTTTCTTTGGGTGCAAAATATGAATCATGAAGTAATTGATAAAGTGAACTTCATCAAAATTAAGTTTTTTGCTCTTTAAAAAACACTCTTAAGAAAACAGGTAAACCACAAGCTGGCTACAATGGCACAACACCTGTAATCCCAGCTACTGAGGATGCTAAGGCAAGAGGATTGCAAGTTTGAGACCAGCCTTAACAACTTAGTGAGGCCCTGTCTCAAAACAAATTTTTTTTTCAGGTTTCTTTTTTTTTTTTTTTTCTTTTTCTTTCTTTCTTTCTTTATTTTATTTTAACTTTTTATACATGTTTACAGAGTACATTTCATTTCATATTACATATAAAGAGCACAATTTCTCAAGTTGCTGGTTTTATATAATGTATTTTTACATCAATTTTGTCTTCATACATGTATTTAGGGTAGTCATGAATAAGTCTGCCATTATTCCTATCCCCTTGCCCCCCTCCCCCCCTTTGTTCTATTTAAAGTTTTTTCATTCTTCTCATCCCCTCTCTCTTGCCTTTATAAGTTAGTATCTTCCTTTCAAAGAGATCATTCGACCTTTGGTTTTTTGGGGATTGGCTAACTTCACTTAGCATTATTTTCTCCAACTCCATCCATTTACTTGCAAATGCCATGTTTTTATTATTTTTTAGTGCTGAGTAATGTTCCATTGTGTATATACAAATTTTTAAAAAGGGTTGGGGATGCAGCTCAGAGGTAGAATGCTCCTGGGTTCAATTGTACATTTAAGGATCTCTTATAACTCAATAAGAAGACATACTTTTAAAAATCAGAAAATGATTTAATAAACTTTATAGACGATGTACTGTGGAAACTAAAATTTTAATTATGTTGTTGAGGCACTGGGTTTATTTAAACTGTGGAAACAGATTTGTGAAAATTGGAACTGCAAATCAAGGACTGCCTCTGTCTAAGAAAGATCATCACAACTACTTCAAAGTTTATTAATTTTATAGGTTCACAGTTCCACTAAGTGCTTGGCAGGGGGCACATCCTGTGTTGGGTTACAGCAACTCCACACTGTGGTGGACATCTAGAATGAAACACTCCTTTACACCCTGCTGACTAGTAATGAAAATGGCCAACGTTTATTGCACCAAGTGTCAAGCATCATTATAAAGCATTATCTCATTGTCTCCTTGCAACAACCTTATAAAGTGAGTGCTTAGATAAGTTCAGTAATTTGAAGAGATCAGATTCAAACTCAGTTTGACTTCAGAACCTGTACTTTTGACAGTTACACACATGGTAACAATATGTATGGTGACTCTGTTGAGAAGGGAAGCTATGAGAACAGCCAGAGCAGGCAGCTTGGTCTCTGGATCACAAAAGGATTTCTGAGGAAATAAGGCTTATCCTTCTTCTTGAATAAATAATTCACCTTAGAAGCACATGCAGGGAGAGGTGTGGGTTCCAGCAGAGCAGAGCCTCTGTCCACAACTGGCTAAGCAGCCCTCGACCAACAACCTGCCGGACACAGCGCTGCCCTGCTCCTCTGTGTTTACCCTCCTGTTATGAGAAAATCAGTCCTTTAGTGGACAAAGGCATTTATTACCTGAGTATTCCCTTTTTTCTCTTCTCACTTTGCTTCCAATGATTTGATTAATAAATACAAGATTTTTTTAAATAACATTTTTCTTGTTAAAAGTTGACATAGTCAACAAATGAACTATATATTCTCTTGTATTCATTAAAGTCAGACAACTCAGATCTTGTTTTGTATTTCCTTCTGCTCAGATAAATTCTTAAAAATAATTTTTGTGAGTTAAAACAACTAGTAAGGAAAAACCTATATGTATTGGCCTAATGAAAGAAGATATTTATTATGTGCCTACCATGTACCAGGCACTTTCACATACATTATTTACTTTAATTCTCAGAGTCCTTTGAATTTATTATTGCCTCAAAATAGTTGGAGATAGTGAAGCTCAGAGGAATTCAGCAACTTTCTCAGAGTTACAGGACCAAGATTCTAATTCCAACATTATCTTTCTGCAAAAACATGGCAGGAACAGTTCATTTCCCATGCTGTACCTGGCTCATCCAGCCATCTGCTAGCTGAGACAGAAGCAGCCCCTGCTTCACAAGATAAGTGGTTCTATGAACCCATTTATGCCTGTTGCTACCTTCTTCATTTCCCAACCAAACTCTGTTTTGACTTCCAACTCCTCATTACCCACAGCTTTTTGTGGGGTGGGGTGGGTATGGGAATTGAACTCAGGGGCACTCAACCACTGAGCCACATCCCCAGCCCTATTTTGTATTTCATTTAGAGACAGGGTCTCACTGAGTTGCTTAGCCCCTTGCTATTGCTGAGGTTGGCTTTGAACTCATGATCCTCCTGCTACAGCCTCCCAAGCCACTGGGATTACAGATGGGTACCCCACAGCTTTTGTGTAAGTCCCCCTCCCCATTCCTTGTTTCTACCTTGATTGGTGTCTTGAGTATTTGGTACCTGATTGTTCCCTTGGCTCTTGTTTGATCGCTATGGACTTGATCTTAGATCCATTTGACTTTTGGAATTCTCCTAATGTGTGTTTTTTTTAACATAATTATTGGTCCATATCCCTGAACAAACAGCAGGCCTTTCCCTGGTATTTCTATATAGGTGACCAGAAACCCTATAATGTGCTGTTGGTCACCTGGGTTCAGAAGAAATGCTCACCTCTGCGTTGTTTTAGTATTTGAAATAATGTTATGTCCTAGATTTTTGTTTTTTGCTTGCTTTGTGCTTTCATTTGCCCTACAGATTTTAATTCTTTTTCTCAATATAGCTTTATTTTAGAAATCTTAGAAATGAGTTCTATACAAATGTTGAAATTTTGTACATTTATTTATAAAAATACAAGTTCTCATTTTACATTTTGTTTTGACATCTGTAGAAATTTCTGTCAGGTTAAATGCTTGAAAGTCACTTTGACTTTTGAAAGCAGCTAGATTGCTTTATCATTGTCTTTGAGAGATCAGGGATGCTTGTTTGGAAGGTTGCCTTTTTATTTTAATAAAACCGTGAAGTTTTATTGTTCCATTGTAATATTTCATTTCAATCTGGTTGACTTTTTGTGGAGATAATATATAGTAGGAGCCAAAAATAGTGCCATAAACAGTTTTCAATTATAAATGGGTTGATTGTTGATTGATTGTGTTAGGTGTCCTTGTCAACTGCATTAGACTGCTGTTTCTGATAGATGTGGAACAATTTTCTCTGGGCTTTTTGGACCTATTTTAGAGCAATGGGGTGTAAATGATTTCTATTCCTGTCATAACTCTGAATCATGTACAAGGAAAAAGAAGTTTTTTCCCCATGTAAATGTCCTGGAAAGCAGAGACAATGAAAATCATAGGAAAGTAAAATATTTTTCAACAACAAAACAATTGCTTTCAATACATACATTATTATTGGGAAACATTATTGACAGAAAATCGTGTATTAACCATGGAAAGAAACTTAAGAATGTTTTTACCTGTATTTTAAAAGTAAAGCACCACTTCAATTCAGAGTTGTAGACCAAAAATGAAACATTCTATTATATTGCAAAAATGTATGACTCTGCATTTAGTTTTCAATTCTAAATAAAACAATGATAAAGGTAAGAAAGTAAGTTTTTAAAAACAACATTTTTATTAAATAATGCTTTAACAAAACTTTAATTAGATAACACTTGTGAGATTTATATGTTGTTTTACAACTCTCATTCACAGGGCTTGACCTTTTGGGTATAACTTGTACATGGTAAATCTGGTACGGGAAGAACAGCACATGTTCTACCCCAAATCATAATTGTCCATAGCCAAGATAACATGGCATGGATGGCCCTCTTAGCGAGATCATTACAAATCACTAGCTTCTCATCGTTCTTCCACCTCCACCACCTGTTCCTGGGGATGACCTAAAGGCCTTGGAAGTTCAACAACTGTACCTTCAAATGCTGGTTTCAGGCATTCCACTCTCTCTGTCCATCCCCACCTGTCAGCTTTCTAACTCAGGTTAGCATCCTCACTCCAACATATCAGCACTGTCCTCTCTACAGTATTATTTCCAAACTCTTTTCAACATGAAATCATGTTTTAAAGAATTCTTTGACCACCAATGCCAAATTATGTTAAATTATACTGTAGGAATAAATTGAATTCCAACTTTCATTAGTTGAAATCAGCAAAGGTTTATTGTTAAGTGAAATCATAAGAAAGTACTGTTTTATAGGTTTAAACTGGTTATTAATAATTTAATGTGATTAATTCTTTATCAGAGTGTAATCCATTGTTGGTGGGCAGAGAGATTCCATTATCTTGAATACCACCAGTCACCTATGGCTCAGACAGGGTGTAAAGAACCCACAACCAGTTGTTTGTGCTTTGGCTTAGAAGTGACACATATTCCACTGGCAACCTGTTAGCCAGAATTATCTACCCACAAAGAACTTGGAAATGTGCATGGGGAGAAGGGTTCAGGATGTGGGAATGGAGATTCAACTATCAGTAAGTGCTCTGCTGTAATGCCCCCCCTTCAACCACTATATCATTTTTCTGTTTATCTTTATAGCCAGAGTTTGCAAAAGGACTGTCTGCTTACTTCCTATACTGTCTTGTCTTTTCTCCTCTCTTTCATCCACGGCTACAAAGCTCTTAGCCACTTCAGTACACTGAACCATTTGTCCAGTGATTCCAATGGTATCTAATGTGAGTACCTGTGCTCACTTTCTAAACTAAAGGCCACGCTTAGTCCTTCATCTCATTTGACCTGTCAGTAGTGTGGACACTGTTCATCACCCCCACTTTGGTGGACTGCAAACACATTATCAATTGGGAACGACATCACACTCTCCAGGGTCTTTCCTGTTGGACTGACACACCTACTCCACCTCTGCTCCACCTTACTTTCACTCCCCCTTAGTGTTTCTTTACTCTTTTAATTAATCATGTCTGTTCTCAGTGCTTTAAGTGCCATCTATGTGCTGATGACTTCCAGTTTATAACCGGAGTCCTACTTTTTTTTCCTGAACTCAGACTTGTATAACTAACCTACCTCTTCCTGAACTTCTACCCCAGAATTCTAATAATCCTCACAGTTCTAATAGACCTCTAGTGATTCTAATTTTGTCTGCCATGAAATTCTAATAGGCCTCTTACACTTAACATTTCTAAAATAGAATCCCCTGTTGTTGTTGTTGTTTTTAATTAGTAAAAAGTACACGTTAATTCTCTTTTACTCCCGTGTTCTTCCTGTTAGAAAGTCCTGCTGATTCTGTCTTCATGCCACACACCACATAAAACTATCTCTCATCCCTTCTGTCATTACCACCCTAGAGCACACCAACAACTCTTGACTGGACCATTACAGTAGCACCCACCTTTTTTTATACGTGGTCTTTCTAACAGTTTGTTTGTACAGTAACCAGATCTTTCCAGAAATAGATGAGCACGTGTAATTCCTCTATTCAAAACCATCCAATGACTTCTCATTACTATTAGAAAAAAAAAAAAAAATGGAAACTCCTTAACTTTGTCCTCAAGGTGCTATATGTGATCTGGCCCCAGCCTACCTCTCCAACTTACTTAGTACTCTTCTCCCCCTCAATTATATAGTTCCAGAATATGACTTTCTTGCCATTTATAACCAGGCCAACCTTGTTTCTACATGTGGCCTTTAAACTTAACTTTTCCTCTTTTTCTTTCACCCTCAGATTTCCTGTCTTCTGGGTTCTATTTCCTGTCTCCTGGGTTCTCTGCTGAAGGATATCTCCTGTCACTTTCTGTTATTGTACCCTACCTTTTTACACACTTCTCAGTTCTTATGCTTTATTATTGTTGTTATTCTTTTAGTTATTTTTATTGTTGTTTCCCCTGTGTTTAGAATAGCTCCTGGCACATATTAAGTATCTAGTATGAATTTGTTGGATAGATAGATTGATGAATGGGACTTTTAATGATTTTTTTCCCCAATTATTGCCCTCTAAATTGAGACTTAGTAAGAATAATTCTTGGGCCTTGATTTCATGAAAAAATAATAATGATAAATACTCTGATTTCTGAAAACAGAACAGGGACAAAGTGATAAAGCATTTGTATATCAAATATGCAGCTTAAAATTCTGAAAATAATATAGAACTGGTAAACATTTAAAACAGAATAACTGAAGCGCAATACAGGGAGTGAAGCTGCTTCCTGCAAAGACTTTTTAAAATTTTGCTTTTTGGCAGAAAATAAGAGATTCTATGATCAGATTCTCTAACACCATGGATAGCTTAAATCGGATTATTTTTCAACAAAGCACTTTTTAGATGAATTTGCAATTTTCATTTCAAGCCAAATGAAAGGAAGTACAAGAATACCTTATTTACCAGATATTTTCCAGGAATAAAATGTTCCACATGTCAGTTTCTAAATAACCAAAATCTCTGTACATGTGCCCAAACTTACCATTTTGAAGGATATTTTTCTAACATGCTCTACAGTTATCCCTCCTCCTTCAAACAAAAAATACTAGAAATATCAACTCATAGTCATCATTGTGAAAATTTCGGTACCACGTAAAAGATGACCTTGCAATAAATGTGTACCCCAGGTCATTCTAGTTCTCTTTCCTTTTTATAGTTCTTCCATCTCCTTCCTCTTCTTCAGTTGTTACTCTGTGCTGATGTCAGCTGCTTTCAATTTGTTGACTGATTTTATACATCCAGTAGCATGGACAAGGGCCTAAGGGTTGTTCCTAAATCATACACACCAGAGTCACTGAAAATCTGACCTCTGGGCAAGTGAGATATTGTGGTAATAGTATAAATAGTAATAGAGTATAAAACATATTAAAATGATGATGTTAATGAAGACTTTTATGCCTTTTCCTGCCACTATAAAGATTGCTTATATAGGATTGACTCTTCACTAGATGGACTGTGGACCTCACCTAGCATGATGGTATTTAGTATTATTCTGTCAATAGCATTTTGAAGATATGATTCCTATTTAGGATGACCACAGGTCCCCGTTTCAATGTCTATGTATTAGGGATAATCAGGGGTAATTCCTGTAATTTTATGCTCAAAAGTTATCTAATTTTGCCAATGAAATATATTTTTACTTTCTGTATAATGAATTTAAATAATTTGCAAAATACTAGTAATTTTTTCTTTTCCCAGCATATAACTGCCTGAAATTAGAAATTAAAATTCAGATGAGGGAATTTTTAAATGATATCATAAGAAATATACTTAATGGGAAATTATGTTCAATGTATTAAGTAAAAAGAAATGTAAATATAAGGAAAGTTTTCCTAACATCTCTTCTAGGAGAAATTTTGTGGTTGATATAGTACTGTAAGCATGTGTTGAGTGAATAATTAGATTTATTTACTTATATTCAAGGAAAAAATACCTGAAAAAATTTTAAAGCTTTAGAGCTGAGATATTATGGTAAAGTACATGTTCAGTATATGTAAGGGCACTGGATTTGACCCCAGTTCCACAAAAAACAAAACACCTCCTGCTCTGTCTGCTTCCTGATTGCCATGTCCTAAGCTGCTTTCATCCACCACACCTTCTGCCATGATGTTCTGCCTTGTCTTGGGTACAGTGCAATGGAGTTGGATGTCTGTGGACCGAGAGCTCAGAAATCATGAGCCCTAAATAAACTTCCCTTCCTCTAAAATTGTTCTTGTCAGGACTTTTGGTTGCAGCAATTAAAAAGCTGACTAAAACAGCATTTGGTACTGAGAAATGGGGTTGTTGCTGTGACTAACCTGACCATGTGGTTTAGAAGCTTTTGGAGTTTTATGGAATTTATGATAGGAATTTTGAAAAGTTTATAGAGGCATGCTGGAAAAGCTTTAGAAGATTGTAAGTGGAGCTTAATGGGCAATTCTGGTGGAAGCTCAGAAAACCAAAATGCTGGACTATAGATAGTAAAGATTGGGATCATGAGGACTCAGGAGGACTCTATTGGAAATTGGACTAAAAACCATTCATATTATGTTCTGGCTAAGAAGTTGTCTACATTTTGCCTACATCCTGAGACTTTCTGTGAGGCTCAATTTAAAGGGAATGAACTAATTAATCTGGCTGAGGAAATTTCAAGGGAGCACAGCATTTAGGCAGTGGCATGGGTATTGTGGGCAACTTTTAGCCAAGTTTACTGTGATAATCAGGAGCAGAAAGCAAAACAAAGAGATTGAGAAACTACAGCTAAGGAAGGTGTGGTTGTTAAAGAGACTATAACTTCTAAACAGGTGCTGCTAAGTACTTTACCCCAAAACAATAGGAAGATGGCTTGATGACCTCCAGGACTTGGCAAGACCACATCCATCTCAGGCTGAAGGGCATAAAAATAAAGATTCCTTTGATAAGAGACCATGGGGGCACCCTGCTTTCACAGATGGGTCTAGGAAGTTATTTTACTGTGCTCAGCTGCTCAGGCACTCAAAGGCTTCTGCAGTGGTGGTCCCAGGAGGCTTGGCTATTGCTCAAGATGGTGGCAGAACTTTATATCAACCACACTGGTACTGGTTCTGCAGGATATTAGGGGGTCATGAAGACTTCCACTAAGATTTCAAAGGAAGGCCTTGGAAGCCAGGAAAAGTACAGCAGGGTTAAAGTCCCTGGGGGCAGTCCCAAGAGTGTGTTGTGTGGAGATGTGAAAAGGAAGCTGAAGCTGCAATTGTGACCCCCAAGATTAAAAGATGCCAGTAATGTGGGATATCTGCCAAGGAAAGCTACAGGGATGGAGCAGAGACAAGCCAAGAGTGATGCCATGTGGGCTGCACCCAGCAGGGCCAGAGGGGTGTGGAGCTGCACAAACCCTTAGGAGAGAACATCCTAATGCCAGGGGCTCCCGATGCTGGGAGTGAAGCTACAGGACTTGTTTGCCCAGCTGGGTTTTGGTCTTGGTTTGGCCCCATTCTTTCTATGTCCCTATACGTTCCTTTTGGATAGAAATGTTTGCTCTGTGCCTTTGCATTGGATGTGTGTAACTTGCTTTTGATTTTTACAGGAGCTCACACTGATAGTTTGCATTGATTCTCAAAGGAGACTTTGGACTTGAACTTTTGGGCAATGCTAAAACTAGTAAAACTGTGGGGACTTTTGAAAATGGACTAAATATATTTTGTGTTGTGAGATGAGCATGAGCTTTTTGGGACCAGGATTGGAATGTTATGGTTTAGATGAGGTATCTCCCAAAAGCTCATGTGTGAGACAATACAAGAAAGTTGAGAGGTGAAATGACTCAGTTACAAGAATATTAGCCTAATCAATGCATTAATCCATTTGAATGGATTAACTGGGTGATAACTATAGGCATTTGGGTGTAGTTAGAGGAGATAGGTCATTGGGGTTGTGCCTTTGAAGTATATATTTTGTCTTTGGTGAGCTGAGCTTAGTTTTATCTCTGCTTCCTGATTGTCATATCCTGAGCTGCTTTTTTCCGCCATGCCCTTCTGCCATGATGATCTCCCTCACCTCAGGAATAGAGCAGTGGAGTTGGCTGTGTGTAGATTGAGACCACTGAAACCATGAGCCCTAAATAAACTTTCCCTCTTCTAAAAAGAAAAAAATACAAAGCTCCTCTTGTGAGTTTACTTAAACTAATGTCTTTTGGCTAGGCCAACCAGACCAAACCCATTTTTAGAAATTGTAGGTGAAAAATTCCAACTCACATTTAATTCATGCTAAGAGGGTCCTGAAAGGCGGCAAATTCTTCTGCATGAAGTTTGGATTAATTTTTAATTTCTTTTTCCTATGTTAAGTAAGCACCTGTTCTAAGGAAATGTAATTTCAAGATATTAATGCTATTAGCTTGCACTTAAACATGTTATTAAACAGCACAATCATTATTTTTGTCTCATGGATTTATCTATATCTAGGATGTATTAAATGATCCATAATTATAAACTATTTTGTTTATTAAATTTCACTGCATAAAAATTTAGAATTAAAAGAAGTGCCCATGATTGATAAAAATACTCTTTTCATTAATAAACTAAAAAAGCACACCAAGACAAATAATTTAGCAAAAGTTTACCTATGATTATTCAGTGCATGAAACATGATATACTAAGATATTATAGTACTGGAAACTTGTAATATGAATGAGCTATAATTACATTTCTGAATTATCTATTTGGAGTTAATAGGTTTTTACTTTTAGGACAGGACAATATTTTACCTTTTAGGATACCATTTTGTGCATGGTTAAATAGGCAATGTGTTATATTTTGAGCAAATAATGCAACCCCTGAAGTATTTGGGGGAAGGACTTCCTTGTTAAATGCAAGTTCATTTCACGTCCACATTCATTATATTCTGGAACTTTTTAACACAAATATGAGATCCTTTTGTTTTAATCACATATCTACCACTTTTTTCTTTTAAAAATTATACATGGTAGGGAAAAAAGGAAGATATTATGCAGATACTAAGATATATTTCTGCTATAATCTTCTTTCTTTAGTTACTGTTTCATTTGTCTAATGTTATATAACAAAATCACAATACATATGGGTTCAAACAGTAGTCATTATTAACAGTTATTCTGGGTTTGAAATTTGGGAGCTGTTGAACTGATTTTGATTCTTGCTTGGAGTGTGTTGTATGTTTGCTGTTGTACAGTAGCTGGAACTGAGGTCTTCTTGAAGTCTTCTTTACTCATATTCCTGTTTCTTGGACAAGGAAAATACACCAGTGGACCCTTTTGCATCTTATCTTTACATCTTTTGTCCTCATTAAGCTGTCAGGGTAGCTGGATATTCCCCCATGTTGGTTCAGTACTTCCAAGGCTCCTAACCTGGGATAGTAATTTAGATGGAATTCATATCACCTTTTTAGTCTAGCCTTAGAAATCAGGTAGTGTTATTCCTGCCAGTCCTTTGGTTAAGACAGTTACAGAGTTCTACCCATTCTTAAGTGATGATAACTCCTAGATTCCATGCCTTGATAAAGGAGTTTTGACACTTGTAGTGACAAGAGCATGTGTAAAGAGATATGTTTTGGTGTGGCCAAAACTGGAAAATACAGTCTGCTACACAGATGAAACATTTGACTAACTATAAAGTATTAGGTACTGTGATAGTACACTACCCAAACATTCGCTGACCATTAATTAGCCAAGTAGAGACCTCAGTGGCCACACATAACAGAACCATAGACTTCACAGCATTTGTTCAGAAAGTCACTAACTACACAACAACAAAAACCCCTACATCAACAAAGGGGAAGGGAGAGAGTCTCATTTCCAGTGTTACCACATTATAGTATTCATAAACTTCAGTTCTCAGCAAAATAACTCTGAGGCATGTGAAGAAACAAAGTATGGCCCATTGGCAGGGAAAAATGAAATCAATAGAAACTGTCTTCAAAGAAACACAGACATTGGATTTCCTAGACAAAAACTTGAAGCTATTCTAAATATGTTCAAAGAACTAAAAGAAACTATTTATAAAGAAATAAGGGAGGGGGCTGGGGTTGTGGCTCAGTGGCAGAGCGCTCGCCTCGCATGTGTGCGGCCCGGGTTCGATCCTCAGCACCACGTAAACATAAATGAATTGCATTGTGTACAACTAAAGTAAATAAATAAATATTAAAAAAAAAAAGAAATAAGGGAAAGATTAATGGCTAATTTCTCATCAGAAACCATGCAGGTCAGAAAGCAAGTGGAATGAAATACTCAAAGTCCTTAAAGAAAGTAGACTGCTAGCCAAGAGTTCTCCATACAGTAAAAATCATTCTTTTTTATACTCGGGCATGAATCCAGGGATGGTTAACCACTGAGCCACATCCCCAGCCCTTTTTTTGTATTTTGTATTTGTGGAAAGAGGGTGTCACTGAGTTACTTAGGCCTCACTAAATTGCTGAGGCTGGCTTTGAACCTATGATTCTCCTGCCTCAGCCTCTTGAGCTGCTGGGATTATACGGATACGCCACCATGCCCAGCTCAGTAAAATCATTCTTCAAAAGTGAAACCTGAGAGAATTTGTCAGTAGCAACTTGCTATACTTAAACATAAGTACTAAAACTATGAAAGTCTTAAAACAAATTGTACCAGAAAATCTTCGTGGCCTTGGATAAAGCAATGGTTTCTTCGATATTACAATAATAGCAGAAGTGTTAAAAGAAAAAAATAAATTGGACTTCATCAAAATTTAAAACTTTTATGCTTTAAAGAATATAGCCCCATCAAGAAAAGAAGACAATCCTCAGAATGGGAAAAAACACATTTGCAAACTGTCTATCTGAAGTCTGATAGACTTTGGCAACCAAACAATGAAAAGACTGATAATCAAACTTTAGAAGTAGCAAAGGATATGACTAAACATTTCTCTGAAGAAGATATACCAATAGCCAATAAGCACATCAAAAGATACTCAACATCATTAGTTATTATGGAAAATACAAATCAAAATCACAACGAGATACTAATTCACATACAAGGGAATGACTATAATAAAAAGACAAATAATAAAAAGTGTTGGAAAAGATGTAGAAAAATTAGAACCCTCATACTTAGATAGTGGGAATGTCAAATGGTACAGCCACTTTGGAAAAGTTTGGTAGTTCATCAAAAAGTTAAATATAGGACCCAGCTGTTTTACTTTATAGGTATTTCCCAAGAGAATTGAAAATATATGTCTACCCCAAACCTTGTATGTCTATGTATGTTTAGTAACAACTCATAATAGTCAAATGTGAAAATATTCAAATGCCCATGTTCTGATGAATAGAAAAAGAAAATGTAATGTATAGATACCATGAAGTATTATTTAGCTGTAAAAAGGAATGAATTAACTGGTGTGTGCTATAACATAGACAGATCTTGAAGATATTAAAGAAATGAAATAAACTAGATATAAAAGGTCACATACTGGGCTGGGGTTGTGGCTCACCGGTAGAGCGTTTGCCTAGCACGTGCTCTGCCTGGGTTCGATCCTCAGTACCACGTAAACATAAATGCATTGCATTGTGTACAACTAAAGCAAATAAATAAATATTTTTTAAAAAAGGTCACATACTGTATGATCCCTTTATATGAAATGTTCTAAATAGACAGATCCATAGAGTCAGAAAGTAGATTAGAAATTTTGGCAGGAAGGTGACAGAAGTTGCTGGGAGTAGGGAGAAATGGGGAATGACGGCTAATGGTACATGGCTTCTTTCCTTTGGGGGTAATGAAAAAAAATTGAACCACCTGATATTATGGTTGCACAAGTTTACGAACAGCCTGTAAACCCCTGAATGCCACAGTTATATGCTCTGCTTTTCTGGTTCATACTCCACAGTCCCAGGGGTTATCTTCCCAACTATGCTTCTGTCCAATTTACTCCCCACTCATAGACCTCTAACATATCCCACTGCTTGCATCCAGAATAAAATCTAAATTCCTTGGCCTCATACTCCTTGAGTTGGGCCAAACCCTGAATTGTTTGCCCTAAAGCCAGATTTGAGAAGGAGACAGATAAGAGAGTAGACTTAACTATTATTAATGAGGCATACCTGGGTATAGTCAAGGGATTGGTGCCAACTTATATTCCAAGCTCCAAACCCTGGCATTAGATGCTTGTTGTCTAAGCTATCAAGGAGAAAATGGTTTTTTTTAAATGGTAGGTAGAAAAATGGTAGATAGAAGGATTTTTCAGACACAAATTTTATTTCAAAAGTGGGGGTGGGCAAAAATGGGAAGTTATATTCCATGTATGTATGAAATGTCAAAAAATGCATTCTACTGTCATGTATAACTATAAAAAGAACAAATAAAATTTTTTAAAAGTGGGGGTGGGGGAGGAGATAGTAGTGGGCCTTAAATAGGAAATTGTGTGGAGAAAACATTTTCTCTTAATTTCATCAAAAATTAAAAGGAAAATAACACTTGAGAATTAGCTACACTGCATTTTCATATACTTAAACTTTCAATACCAAGTGGAAAGAATATCTTTTGAGTCTGTTTTAGGTTAAAACATTTATATTGTGCTTTTGGCCAGTTAAGAAAATTCTCTTCAGAAACTATTCTGTTCACATCTTTTATCTTGTTTTCGTCTTATGTTTAAATATTCTGAAGGCTTGTGGCCATAAATAAGATTAAGAGTTCACTAAAACCCTGTAGAAGAAATTCTGGTTTATAGTTCATTTGCAGGTAGAGTTTTATTTGGTTTTAATTTTTTTTTTTGGTGAATTGGAAAACCACAGTCATGTAGTTTATGAGAAAAGGATTTTGAGGATTTTTAGTAGGTTTAGATTCTAATAGAGTTAACCCTAACCTTTCCAAATAAGAGAATAAACATTCTTGGAATTTTTCTAAGTTCTCTTCTGAGATTACAGTGCTAGAGTGACTGGTATCAAGCATTTTAAGAGACTGGTGTAGAATGCAAGCCAGGTTATGTGCAAATCTAAATGTAATTAATAATTCCTAGAACATAGGATAACAGTGTCCTTAGCACCTAGGCCTGCTATAGACTTAGTCTGGGTGAGTCAGTCTCTTAAAATAACTCATAGTGTTGAATTTCTAGACCTACATGGCAAAAGACTAAACTGTCATCTCTGGCTAATTCAGCAAGTCAGATGCTGCTTGGTGTGGAGAGCATCAGAAGAGGAGTTTGAGTACTCTTGGAAGCCAGCTAGCCGGCCAGCCTTTTCTTAACCTAGATAAGAGCTTTCATTCAAATATCTGTAAGAAAAGAACAGATTTTAAATCAAAGTTCAAAGTGTAGTGTTTGTCCTTTACAATCAGTTATCCTGGAGAGGAGATAGGAGATGACTCTCCATTGACAAGGGTCATAAGCCTGCCAATTCCTAAAGATCTAAGGGATGTAGAAGGCTGAGGGCAAATTCATGATTCTCAGTGAAAATGACCGGGGAAACCTTCTTGGAAGCCATGACTTTGATTGACCCTTCTAGGATGCATGTGCACAAGTGGCAAAGGCTTTCTAACTGATAGCGACTTGAGCAAGGATGTTAGAGGCCCAGGACACATTGAGAAGGTGGATAGGCCCAGGACACATTGAGAAGGTGGACTCAGAGGGCAGGGGATATTTAGCTCAGTCGGTAGAATGCTGGCCTCGCATGCACAAGGCCCTGGCTTCAATCCCAGCACCACAAACAAAAAATAAATAAATAAATAAATAAAGGTGAACACAGTGTGTCCAGGGTTAATTACAAAAACATGAAGGGCATAGAATGCCTAGCTTGGGAGTTAGGACCCATATTCTTTATTCACTAAGAGCCATTAAAGATTTTTGAGTAAAATAAAATGGCAGGTCTTAGGGAGATAATTCTGACGTAAGTACTTGTTGGCAACCAGTGGTAATCCAGACTTGTGAGGTTTGAAGTTGCTTGAACTCTCTGAGCCTCAGGTTACCTATCTGTAAAATGGGGATAATGCCTCATGCAGAATTGTGATTGAGGTAATTATGAAAAGCATTTGCAACATAGGAATCATTCATTAACTAGTAGCCCCTCCTTATAGTCAGAGCAACACCTTTAGGATCTTAGTAGTTTAGAAACAATGGATAGTGGATTATGGGCTGGCATTTCAGAGTGAGACTAATATAGCTCAAATCCCAGCTGCTGTGCTTATTAGCTATGTGGCTAGGACAACTTAACAAATGATGCTGTCCTTTTTTGCAACTTAAGGATGGCAGTTCCTCCCTCACGGTCTATGTGTTGATCAAATGAGAGAGGACATATAAAAGGGCTTTTTCTATGCCTGGCACTTAGGAACTATAGGATGAATTAATTCCTTCTTTCAGCAGACATTTGCTGAACACCTGTCTAGTGCCAGACACTGGTATGCGCTTGGTATCGCGGACAAAACACATGAAAATCCCTGCCTTTGTGGATCTCACAATCTAAATGACCATTGTTATTATTGAAAATGAACACTGATTAAAAGACAATTAGGGGGCTGGGGTTGTGGCTCAGCGGTAGAACACTTGCCTAGCACATGCGCAGCCTGGGTTCAATCCTCAGCACTATGTAAAAATAAAAGCATTGTGTACAACTGAAAAATAAATTAATATTTTTTTAAAAAAAGACAATTAGGATTGTCTCAGGAATTGATACAGAGCTTGGGAACAGGGCAGAGGTAGTAGAAGGGAGAAACAGAGGTATTAGCCACAGGTATGAATCCTGGCTAGGTAGTGGTAGAGAAGAAAGGGGAGATGGGAAGAAGGTATCCAAAGTTGTCATGCCATGAGCCAGGAGACAGATTAGAAAAGCATGCTCACAGGCGGAGGTTGATGAAATTCAGTCTGAGATGTTTAATATCAGAATATTCACTTGGAGCCTTCTAGCAGGCAGTGAGGAATATCTTTCTGAAATTAGAGGAGTAGAGGGTACAAAAGAACACTTTGAGTTTCTTGTCGATAATCAGTGACCAACACCCCCAGCAAACCAATTTCCATACAGTGGTGGGGTACAGAGAAATTAGAGAGTAGGACTAGTAGGTACAGACTAGTATTCTATAGAAGCATTATGTAGAGAAGGTAAGGAAAAACCAAGGAAAGTAGATTGAAACAGTGTTGTCTGAGGATATGTGTATGTGGGGAAGGAGAAGGAAACAGTGCAAAGAGAAAGACTGAAGTCACAAAAGAGGTTGACTTATCGGTTCCTTTAATAAATATTTGTCCCTTTTCCTACTGTTTCACAGTATTTTCTTTGTCATGGGGATGCGTACAAGGGTGAAAAAGTGATGGAATGTGGCGTTAAGGGTGTTTATCCTGCTACTCTGCATTGGAGCATGGCTTCCATGGCACAGGGCTTTTGCCCATGCTGATCATTGCTGTATCCCCAGGGCCTGGAGGAATGCCTAGTACATAAATGTTGAATAGATGGATGAAAAGTTTCAGCAGAAAATGTGTATCTAAATTATTTAAGAATACCGTCATTCTTTCTGTTTTGTCAAGAATAGTTCTTTTGCATGATCACTCTAATAGCTTTGGTGGGTATGGTGGGGGCACTGATAGAGAACCAAGATACAGAGTAAACTGAATGAATAAGAGAAAGGCAGTGGGCTGGGACTGTAGCTCCGCGGCAGAGCATTTGCCTAGCACATGTGAGGCACTGGGTTCGATCCTTAGCACCACATAAAAAAATAAATAAAATAAAGGCATTCTGTCCATATATAGCTAAAAAAATTTAAAAAAAAAAAAAAAGAGAAAGGCAGTGAAGTTAGAATGATTATTGTCCAATAAAGATTATATTTCCCATCAGAACTTTGCCAGAAATAAGCAAATGCTATTTTTCTACAAAACAATTGTTATAACTAAGGATATATTAACAAACCTAGAGGGTAGAGATTTATCCCAACTTTAGATTCAGTTTCCACAAATGCTAAATAGGCATGAGGAGTAGAGGGAAGTATGTATGTCTTTGTTCCAAAATATTAGCAACTCAGATTCAGTTAAGCTTGCCACCTGTTGCCAAGGGCGGGGGTGAAATTAAGTGCAAGTACTTAGAAAAATTGGATGAACAAATTTTAAAAATCACCTGGAGTGGAAAATTTATATGATAAATGACAATTATATTTTTCTGCTTATTTAGTTACAAAACACATAAAGTAGATTAGTCATCAAAATTAATTGTTGTAATCAAAACCAAATAATTCTAAAGGATTTTAAAGTACAGTATAAATTGCAGGAGAAATTGAGGGATATTTTAGAATACAGTTTCCAAACTCTGAGCATCAGAAGCACCTGGGAAGATTGAGAAGAAGAGATCTGTGTGATTGCCCACAAGGCCTTGCAGTAGGAATCTCTGGGGATGGGCTATTCTAGTCACAAAGGTAGATTTGGCTGCTACTGATCTGAAGTACAGAGAAAGGGCACAATAAATGCATATTTATTAATTTACAATAATATCTCCTATCTCAAGTTTAGAAATCAACTTTCCATGGAATGAAAATGGATATAGTTTAGGTGTCTAACAACCAAAGCTTTCTTCAAGAGCACTGGACAGATTGGTCTTGGTGTGGGCTAGGGTGGATATTTCTACTCTTAAACCATCCAATTTTCACTCTTGCTTCTATATAAAAGCAGTTCAATTATTTTTATTCATGTGTTCCATGGAATTTAGATTGAATTTGGAACTTTCTTCTATTAACTTTTGTGCATTTCATGTCAACTACAGACATTAAAATGCTCTTTTTTTGTAAAGAAGTAAATTGCTAAAATTCCTAAAGCAGTCTCAAGGATCTTAGACATTTCCAGTTGGAAGAGATCTAAGAGACATCTGGTCTGACATTTCCTACCATGGACGTAGGTATTCAGGGAAAGGGAATTTCAGAGAAACTTTAGCTAACAACTCCAAAGATAGGTCTTGATACCACTTAATTATGATAATTATATATACAATACCTAACTATCTATTTTTTTTAAATGTCAGAAAATAGTATAAATATACTTTTTAGAGAATTTCCTTAATCTACATGTGTTGTGTTATTTTACCCATTTGAAATTAAAAGGGGAAAATCGGTGCTTTTCTTTGAGCTAGGGACATCAGTATGTGACTTGTTTCATATTGTTTTAAAGAAAACAAAAGCAAAATGTTCCCAAATTATTTGCTTGCAGCAGCTATAAAGCATATTTAAGAAATAAGAATTTTCATTAAATGCATAAGAGAAAAAAAGAATTGTTTTGAAGTTCTTATGATCAGCCTGTATAGGATTCATTGTAAACTGATACTAAAGAGCCCCCATTATGATCTGTATATTTTTGTGCCAGAAGGTTTTTTTCTTATGCTAAATTATTAAGTTCTGTCAGCTGCTGGGCTGTCATATAGAGATATAGTAAATCACATTATATTTTGTCATGGATTACATGGAGCAATAAATTTGGGAATAAAGATCAAAGTAGTTCCACAATCACATCTGAGTGTAGGAGGGATGTTAAACTTGTAGAAAACCGATTTAGGTGAAGCTGTTGCAGTTCTTGTATGAATTGGAAATGAATTTGGATGTTTGGTTGAAAATGAATGAGGATCAAATCCCAGAATGACTTTCCAATTTTGTATTTAGTTCAGAGAAGTTAATTCTAACACCTAACTGCATGACTTGAATTAGATAAATAATTGCATATAGAGAGTAGTAGACTCAGTGAAAATTGTACTTATGTATTTTAATTGCTTTCATGATTAAACAGTATGTGCCATTCTACTTTTATTTGAGTTTTGGGAGACTACATAATCAGTTAAATACTCCTGCAGTAATGCTGTTTGACTCCTTGGAGCTGAACTGTTTGCTTTTCTCTGCATTTAAAATCATTCAAAGCAAGTTAGCATAAGCATACCAAGTAGCCTTGGTTATTTAGATCTTGATGGTTATTATCTTTGTCCTGTGTTGCCATAGAAACTTTTGGGGAGTTATCAAGGATGATGATATTTACTTATTTAGAACAACCAATCTTGGCTAGCTGGGCTCTTTTCAGAGAATAGTCATATAGCAGAAATAGTAGAAGTTATAGTATGTATGTGTGTGTGTGTGTGTGTGTGTGTGTGTGTGTGTGTGTGTGTGTACACATATATTATTGTTCTTTTACTTTTGTTTTTAAAGTGCCCTCAATTGTATCATCATTTAGTAGAAAGTGGTCCCGCAGCTTGGCTGATTATCAGAAGCAAGCAAAGTGTCTTTAATATAGTTTTCTGGGCCACAAGAACATGTGGATTCTCCTTCAGTACATTTTTCCCCTTTCATTTTGGTGCCATCTCTTCTACTTTCTTTCTTCATTCTAATCCTGTTTGGAGGAATATTTTTAAATTCTGAGAACAAACATGTAAGCTTTACAAAACTATTTCTCAAGAGTGTAGTTCCTTGTTTTACTTCTTTCATTCTGCTTTTATTGATTTTTCCCCTCTTGTGAATTTAGAAGATTTACACTAATGCTGTAATAAATCAGTCTGACATTAGACTTAAGTCTCCCCCAAAATCATATGAAAATTAAGGATATGTCCCTTTTCCAAGTAGAATCAGAATAAAATGTAATTGGGATGTAGGTCTGACCGCCTACAATGCTGGTTTTGGTCTGAAAGGAAAGAAAAGTCCAGTTAGTCACTGTGTGTATCAGGTATAATCCCCAGGAGAAGGTGTTAGGCTAAGATGGAAGGCTTACTACTCCACTGCCAAGGTCTAACGGAAGAATTACAGCAGTTTGGATAACTTAGCGAAGAGCATGGAGTGGGTTTCTAAGCCCCAAGCTCTCTGACAGGCTTTTTCTCATGTCCTGTTAGTGCTGTTATGCCTTCCAAGTCCCAGGCTCCCAGGTTAGAGTCACTGTTTTTGAGCATCTATGTGAAAAATGAAAAGCAAGTAGAACTTTGAGAGAGTGACCTGAGCCCATATGGTTAGAAAATATAGGTCTTAATTCAGGTTCCTTCTTTATAAGAAATCAGAGGAGCTGAGGACTAGGGAGGTTATGATTGCAGAAAGAATGATTTAGGTCACTCTGGGACTGCCCAGCATTGGCCCAGTCACTGAAGCTAGGTTGGCCCCAGCTGGTAACTTTATGAGAGCTGTCAGGAGTGTGGAAATGAGGCTTGCACACGCAACAGCTGCTGGGCTGAACGAGCACTGCAGAGCCCTTACAGTCACAGTGTCTGCATCTTCCCCAGTTCTCATCACATGTACTCATCCCCCAGGCTGCAGCCTGGGTCCCTCGTAGATCCATGGTGAGATTTGAATTGGTCCCTAGCCCTTAGCTTGGTTTATTGGAAGCCCTGATACCTCACAGTCCCTGCTTCTGATTCTTCTTCCAAAGCTTAAAATGGCTCTCTCAGCTTAATGACACCTGTGAAGCCCTGCTGCCCACACTCAATAGTGCATTCTCAAACTAGGCTCTGTAGGTAACAGATTGTGTGTCTTTCCTGGGACTCAAGTTGTCAGCTCCTTCTGTAGTAGGGAAGAGCGAAGGCTAATCCTTTTATTCTTTTCAATCCCCTTGGTCAGGTTGCAGGAGGCATGCTACTCTGTTCCAAGGAGGCACGCTGAGCCTCCTGTACAACAGTTATGATGTAGGGTTGGAAGTAGACTATAATCCACTTCTTTCAAGAAAACAAAATACATCCTACTGTGTACTAAGTGCTGGGAGTTTAGATATATGAGCAATTGGCCCTGCCCTTAGGGAACTGTCAGTCAAGTTTCAGACATTTTCAGCATAACATAAAGAACAATAAAATGGTTATGTGTACAGACTATTAGAGAAGTGTGTGATTTGGCCCAAACACAAATTTCCTGAGGGTTTATGGAAGGCTTCCTAGAGGAGGTGATATTTAAAAGATTCTTGAGGGATGATTAAAATCCCTCCAGGGAAAGGAAGAATAAGCATTTTAGTTTTAAAGAGTAGTTAAAAATACAGAGTGTGTGAAACAGCATGTTTAGGGAACTACCATCTGATATTAGAAGCATAAAGGGTAGAGTGGGAAGTAGAGAAACATAAAGGCTTGGCCCTGAATGACATTATATGGTCAATTAAGAAACTTGAACATTTGGTATTTGCTAAGAAACAATGAAGGTTGTTTTTTTTTTTTTCCATTTTTTTTTCCCACAATGCATCACTGTATTTTGTGAATTTGCTAATACAGTTCTAGAGACTTTAGAATTTTCACTATGATAGTTTTTTTTTTTTTCTTTCCTTTTATTCCAAGTGTTATATATAACAGCAGAATGCATTACAATTCATAATACACACATAGAGCACACTTTTTACATATCTCTGTTTGTATACAAAGTATATTCACATTGTGTCTTCATACATGCACTTAGGGTAATGATATCCATTTCTTTTTTTTATAATTTTTTATTATTCTAATTTGCTATACATGTTTGTAGAGTACATTTCATTTCATATTACATATAAAGAGCACAATTTGTCAAGTTGCTGGTTATATATAAAGTATTTTTACAACAATTGTGTCTTCATACATGTATTTATCCATTTCATTCTACCATCTTTTTTTTTTTTTTTTACCCTTTTGTCCCCTGTCTACCCCTCCCTCCCCATTTGCCTTTCCTAGTGTTCCTCTAATCCTCCTATGGCTCCCCGTCCCAACCCCACTGTGAATCGGCCTCCTTATATCAGAGAAACATTTAGCACTTGGATTTTTGGGATTGGCTAACTTCACTTAGCATTATATTCCCCAACTTCATCCATTTACCTGCAAATAACATTATTTTATTCTCTTTTATTCTGAGTAATATTCCATTGTGTATATGGAATATACACAATATACCACATTTTCTTTATCCATTCATCTACTGAAGGTCATCTTGCTTGGTTCCACAGTTTAGCTATTGTGAATTGTGCTGCTATGAACTTTGATGTGGCTGTGTCCCTGTAGTATGCTGTTTATAAGTTCTTTGAATATAGACTGAAGAGTGGAATAGCTGGGTCATAAGGTGGTTCCATTCACAGTTTTCCAAGGAATCTCCATACTGCTTTCCATATTGGCTGCACCATTTTGCAGTTCCACCAGCAATGTATGAGTATGCCTTTTCCAGGTAAAAGGTGGTGGGTGGATCTATACCAGACAGTGAGAATAGTACCTGGAGCAAACAGAACAACTAGCTGGAAGGCTGTTGTAAAAATTCAGGAGAGAAAAGGTGAGAGCCTGGAGGTAGAAACTGACAAGACTATCAAGGGTGAGGGAGAAGGATTGTCAGAAATTTTTCTAGGTTTCTGGATCTAGTGTCTAACTGAAAGTGCCAGTGACTACAATGTGGAGGAGGAAGAGACTCCTGAGGACATGATGGAATGCAGTTTGGGAGATTAGTTGAGTGTCCATGGGACAACATAGAGAGCGCCTGTCCAGTTTGCAGTTGGACATGAGCCTGGATCCTGGTACTCTAGGGATGGAGAAGCAGTGAGAGCTAGAGTTGGAAGTCTGCAGAAAAATGACTTGAAACTATAAGAATGGATTTTGCAAAGGGGAGTGTGGCTAAAAGGAAAGACCCATTGGCATAAGGGAATTCTTACTAAACGTAGGCCAGATCAATAAGCAATTGTCAGAATTATGGAGAACCAGGAGGGAATAATGTCATAGATGCCAAGGGAGTCAGAAGTTTAAATAAATGGTGGGTAGTTCAGAAAAAGCAAAGTTGATTCTTTGAAAAGACGGCTAAAATATAAACTTTCTAGAAGACCACTCAGAAACATAAGGAAAAGACAAATAGATAAGAGAGGAAATGGGGAAAATAACTCCTGATCCAAAAAAGAGAGAAAGGATAATAAAGTGAATATAATGAAGATAATATGATGAATAACTTTACGACAGTAAAATTGAAAATCTGGATAAAATGGACAAATTTCTACAAAGTGTTACTGAATGAGCAAGAAAAAAGAAAACCTGAATAGTTCTACAGATATTACACAGAATGCTAGCTGGGCGCAGTGGCGCACACCTATAATCCCAGCACTTGGGAGGCTGAGGCAGGAGGATGGAGAGTTCAAAGCCAGCCTCATCAATGGTGAGGTACTTAGCAACTCAGTGACACTCTGTCTCTAATAAAATACAAAAAAGAGCTGTGGATGTGGCAGTACCAAAAAAAAAAAATTAGATATTACACAGAGCACTTAGTTTTAACTATTTCATTAAAGAACCTATCAGGCACAAATAATTTTATAGTCAAGTTCTTACCAAATTTTTAAGGAGCAGTTAACTTCCAATAATACACAAAACATTAAAGGAAACAAAAAAAGCAGGGAATTATTCCTCTTGTCCATTTTAATGCCAGTATAATCTGGATATGGAGATCAGCCAGGGACCATATATGGTAAATTACATACCAATCTCACATTTAATTTTAAGTGTAAAATTCCTAACAAAAAATTTAGCAGTATATAATAATAGCTTGTGACCAAGCTGGTTTCAGTATAGGAATAAAAGGGTGATTTAATATTAGAAACCTATCAATATAGGCCATCACATTGCCAGATGAAAGGGAAAAAAGCTATATGACCATCTCAGATGAAAAAAAAAACATTTGGCAAAATTTAAACCCTGTCTTGTGATGCATAATCTTACTGAGCAAGGAATAGGAGGCAATGTTCTTAAACTGAGAAAGAATATCAATTAAAAACTTAGAAGCAAACCACTAAAATGGATATAATCAACAGGGCAGGCAATAGCAAGTTTTAACAAGGATATAGAGAAATTTGAACCTTTATACTTTGCAGGTAAGAGTATAAAATGGTACAGTCACTTTGGAAAATAGTCTGGCAATTAATCAAAAAATTAAACATAGCTATCATATGACCCAGCAATTCCACTACTAGGTACAAGTTGAAAATTCCTTACCTGAAATGCTTGGGCCCAGAAGTGTTTCATATTTCATATTTTTTGGGGGGATTTTGGAATAGTCACATGTATATGAGATATCTTGGTGATGGGGCCCAAGTCTAAACATGAAATTCATTTGTGTTTTAAATTTGCTTCATATACACCTCCAGAAGGTAGTTTTCTACAGTTGTGTGTTGTGGGCCTGTGTTTTGCCTGCGTTTTGACTGTGACCTGTAGATGAGGTGAGGTGTGGAATTTTCCACTTGTGTCCTGTCAGAGCTCAGAAAGTTTCAGTTTTGGTGTATTTGAAATTTTGAATTTTTACATTAGGGGAATTCAATCTATATATACCCATGAGTATTGGAAATATATTTTCCAAAGAAACTCTTCCAAGAATATTTATAGGAGCACTATTCATAATAGTCTAAAAATGGAAATCACACAAAAGTTTATCAATGGATGAATAGATAAACATAATGTGATATATCCATGCAATGGATTTGGCAATGAAGTGCTGATAGCATGCTATACTATAGATGAACCTTGGAAATCTGCTAAATGAAAGAATCCAGTCACAAAAGGCCTCCTGTTGGGAGACAGGCATGGTGGCACATGCCTGAAATTCCAGCTATGCAGGAGTATTGCAAATTTTAGGCCAGCCTAGGCAATTCAAAGAGACTGTCTAGGAAGGAAAAAGGAAAAGGGGGGGGGGGAGTAAAGGAGGAAGAGAGGAAGAAAGGAAGAATATAATGTTGTATGATGCATATGAAATGCCCAGAGCAGGAAAACCCATTGAGATAGAATGTGGATTAGTTGTTGAGTGGCTTGAAGAGGAGGTTGGGGTGAAGGGGATGGGAAATGACTACTAACAGCTCAGATTTCTTTCTGAGTCCATGAAAATGTTCTAGAATTTGATAGTGGTGATAGGTGTATAGCTCTACGACTCTAATAAAAAAAAAAAATACACTGAATTTTACAGTTTAAAACTGTGAAGTGCATGATATGTGATTGTATCTTATTAAAGTTGCTATTAAAAATAGAAGATCTGACAATGCTGAGTATGGCTGAAGGTGTGGAACAAGAAGAATTCATACACAATAGTGAGAATATAAATTGCTGCTTTGGAAAATAATTAGGCATTGCCCTGTAAAGTTGAATGTTTGATTTATGAACCATCCATTCATCTCCTTATCACTTGCCCTAGAAATGCATAAATATGCACCAGAAAACATGTACAGGAATGCTTTTAGCAGTATGGAGGAAAAAACTCAAAGACTCCAAATGCCTATGAATGAATTATTTTGATCTCTTCACAATTGAATATTTTAAAGCAGTTAAAATGAAGGAAATGCAGCTTCAAATGAAAAATCATGAATAGATCTTAAAAACAATGTTGTATAAAATATAACAAGTTGCACAAGACTCTATAGAGCATGATTATATTTGAATAAAGCTAAAAATAGTAAAACATAATAATGTGTTAGAAAGACCTATATGTCTGGTAAGTTTTTAAGCAAGACAATCCATAAAATTCAAAATAGAGATGAATTCTTAGGAAGGGTCTGAAGGTGGAGTGAATTCTTAGGAAGGGTCTGAAGGTGGAGTCAGGGTGGGGAGGAAGCACACATAAATGCTCTTTAATGTCAGATATTGAGTTTTCTCATTGTTTTAGGATGTTCTTTATCAGGTATCATCAATTTCCATAATGTTCTGCTCCTTTGTACATATTAATTTTTGCATATTTTAAACATAGTAAAAATGGTTGACGTTGTCAGAAGCAACAGAGCATCCCAGTCAGGAAGAAAATTGCTTCCTCAGTAGAGTCTGAGGCAAATAGTTTTTTGTTTTTTTTTTTAATTTAATTTTTATTCTAAGTTGTTATAAATGACAGCAGAATGCATTACATTTCATATTACACATATAGAGCACATTTTTACATATCTCTGGTTGTATGCAAAGTATATTCACACCATTCGTTACTTCATACATGCACTTAGGGTAATGATATCCATTTCATTCTACCATCTTTTTTTTTTCTTCACCCTTTTGCCCCCTCCCTTCCCCTCCCTCCCCATTGGCCATTCTAGTGTTCCTCTAATCCTCCTATGCTCCCCATCCCAACTCGACTGTGAATTGGCCTCCTTATATCAGAGAAAACATTTGGCATTTGGCTTTTTGGGATTGGCTAACTTCACTTAGCATTATATTCTCTAACTCCATCCATTTACCTGCGAATGCCATGATTTTATTCTCTCTAATTGCTGAGTAATACTCCATTGTGTGTATATACCACATTTTCTTTATCCATTCATCTACTGAAGGCATTGGCTCAAAGTGGAAGAATGAACAAGAAAGGGTAACTAGAATTGACTGTAAGACTGATTTTGGTAACTGACTTTTCTAACAGCCTGACCCTGCAGTTTTGTAAGCTTGGGTAAACTAACTTTAGTAGCATCTATCTTGTTTCTACTTTATCTGTGAAAAAATGCAGCCTTGCCTTAGACCTAACATTACTCAGCTAGTTCAAGATGTGTTCGTCAGATTCTCCTTTTGATCACTCTTGCCTTGCCTTTTATTTTTCCCATTTCCTCATGCATAAAGGACCTGGTCTTTGTCCTCATTCCAGTGCTGATTCACCACTCTCTGATCCCTTGCCATGTTGAACTTCCACCATTCTTACATTGCTGAACCGCAGCCATGTTTAATCGTTATTGTCCACTTTATCTGCACATTATAAAATAATGCTCAGGAAAGTTAAATAATTTGTTCATGATCACACTACCCAGGTTGGTTGAACTTCAAAGCACTGCGCCTAACCACCATGCCCTGCTGCTTGCCACCTGGCAGCAGTTGTTGGCATAGTCAATCAAAGCAACTCAGATTGATGAAAAAGTTGGTCAAAGTGCCTTCAAGAGTCTGGGTGATAGGAAATTCAGCTGCACAGCAACAGAACCAACTGAACTCCTTGTGTTTATAGACTTGATAGTAAGGCATATTTTTATGGGCTCATTGCTGTCAAACATTTCAAATATTTTTTTAGACTAATTGATATAGTATTCTGTCTCAGTGTAGATGATCCTAGGAAACTAGAATCGGTTCTAGGTTATTTTAAATTTGGAAGAGCTAATGATTAAATATCAAGAATGTCCCCTCAGCACCCAACTCCAAATAATCCAATATGTTTTATAGAGCATCTGTTAAGTATTAAGATCATTGTTGGGCTGGGGTTTTGGCTCAGCGGTAGAGCGCTCGCCTAGCATGTGCGCGGCCCGGGTTCGATCCTCAGCACCACGTAAAAACACATTGTGTACAACTAAAGCAAATAAATAAATATTTAAAAAAAAAGATCATTGTCATATATTAAACTGAACTGCCTATAAATTTAACATAGCAACTTCTTGTAAGTACATTAATAAATATTCTAATTTAAATTCATTGAATTTTTAAATTTTTATACAAATGAGCCAAAAAGAAGTTTTTCAGAACAAGTACAATATTAATAGAACTTATACCAAATGAGAATATCTAACTCCTATATTCAAAGTTTACTTGAAAAATTGTATTATGTGATTAATAATGCAATTAATATCATTTGCTCATTGAACAATGTTGCTTTTTTTTTAATTTTGAGGTCAAAATTTGAAGAAATCTTCTTCCTAAAATTAATATACCAGAGAAGTTGCCACCTATATGTAAATTATTTAAAGTATATCTAAAGTATATGGTATGCATGTTAAAATTTGTTAAATAATAGTAATCATTTTCCTTTGACATTTGTCATATCATTCACCATTAGACTTTAGTGTAAAGTATAACAAAGACTTACAAAAATATTACAGAAGGTAGAGATTCTTAAAATTAATTGGCCCCATTTACATTTGGTCTTTGATGATAAATTCTTTTTTGCACATCAGAGAATAGCTGCTTCTTCCCTAGAGCAAACTAAAGTTTTTTCCCCCTCCCTTACTCTTAAAGTTTGTATTTCTGCCCAAGTAATAAAAGAGTTTCAGTTTCTGTGGCCTTTGCTTCAGGAGCTTCTCTGGGGGCGAGCTTTGAAATATGATTAGATCTTAATTCTTTTAACTATTTCCATAAGCTTGTTTCACAGTTTGCTTTCTTATTCAGTGAGTGGGGTGGGGAAATGCTTGTAAACCTTATGTGATCATTTATGGGTGTTAGCCATGTAAATATATGTTGCAATGGTGAGAAAATTAGTCCCTCTGAATTACAGTAAGGGAAGACAATCACCTGTCCCGCATTATTCTTTAGATTATTTAACATTAAATACACATTATTTTAGTCCACAGTATTGACTGCAGTAACTGTGTGGACAGAGACTATATCCAATCCTGATTGGTATATTCAGAAAAGAGTACCTGCTTAGCATGCATGAGGCTCTGGGTTCAGTCTCTAGCACTACAAAAGAAAAAAGAAAAGAAGTAAGACCAAATTCAGGAATGTATGGGCATTTCTTAGAATGGATTTATTAATAATGATATTGATGATGATACCATAACCCTTTTTGAATAACTCTAGTTTTTCCTTTAATAAAGGAGGTGACTTTTCCATGGGATTCTTACAAAATGAATAGGTAAAGACAAAGACCAAAACACTTGGGGGTTCCTATTTTCTAGCTTCTGATTCTGGGTAAAGCAACTAAGATGATTCCATCAATTTGCCAGAGATGAATTAAAATGAGTCATTAAATATGGAGCATTGACATTTGCAGCTGCTTTGCTACTGATTCTAGTTTGTCAAGTTTTCTCAAGTTGGAATTTATATGTAAAGGTAGAAAAGGAAAAGAATTCTCTAACTAAAATACCCTTTCTTATAATGATTGTATCAAGCTGAGAGCTTACCCTTGACTCACAGTAAGACTTGAAAGTCTTGGGATTCATCATCAGGAACTTTCTCTTACTCATATCTGTATCCTCACCTGACACACAGTAGGTATTAACAAATGTTCATCAACTTCCCAACACTGTTCTGTCTTGGTTACTTTTCTCCAAAAGGGGCTTTGAAATTAGAAATGTGATAATCAGATGTCTTAAGTGGCAGTCTGCCTGCTTAATCCTCAATTAGTTTATTTCAGAGAATGTCATAAGCAAATTAGTATGATTGAGAATGGATTATATCTTTTCAGCATTTGTTTCAATAAACATTTAATGCTGATGAATGTAAAACATTATGAATATTTCTTTTTTTTTTTTTTTTTTTTTGGTACCGGGGACTTGAACTCGGGGGCACTCAACCACTGGGCCACATCCCCAGCCCTTTTTTGTATTTTATTAGAGACAGGGTCTCACTGAGTTGCTAAGTGCCTCGCCACTGCTGAGGCTGGCTTTGAACTTGCGATCCTCCTGCCTCAGCCTCCCAAGTGCTGGGATGACAGGCGTGCGCCACCACGCCCGGCTCTATGAATATTTCTTTAAACAAAAATACAGACTTTATTCCATTTTTTAATTCATTCTGAAAGTTAAAAGAAATGGAAGTGAAAGTCATGATAGTTCCTTTAATCTATTCTGTTTGAGCAAGCATAGTAATCTGCAAGGCATATTTTTATTTATGTATTATGTATCATATATGTATGACTGTATACATACACATACATAATCTTTAACTTAGCTTTCATGGTTTTTTTAAATAATTATTTATTTCCCTTAGTTGTGCACAATGCCTTTATTAGTATGTGGTGCTGAAGATTGAACCCGGGCTGTGCACGAGCTAGGCGAGTGTTCTACCCCTGAGCCATAACCCCAGCCTGCTTTCATGTTTTTAACTAAGTAAAATTTTATGATTTATTATAGTGTTTAGGGAAAGTTATCATCATAATTGCAATGTGAGAAAAGTTATCTTTTCTCTGAATTAATATTAAGACATTTTTAAAAGTTGTTTTTTTTAAATCAGCTTTCCTTACATATTTCAATTTTCTTACAATGTCTTAAAATATTTATGGCATATAAAGCAAATTACATTTACCAAGATGAAAAATAGTATGCCTTCTTTCATAAACAATTATTTGCTCAATTTCCATTTTACTCCAGATTATCTTTTCTGTCCTCTTAGAAGAGGTAGCCTGGAAAATCATTTTTTATAAATACTCATAAACCTTTCCACTTCTGCCTCCCTCCTCTGCCTTACCTTGAATATGCCAAATGGAGATGAAGAAATAACAATCTTTGTCTCCAAAAACTATTTTAAAACTTTTAGCAATGCAGCTCCTTTATACTTTTTTTTTTTTTTTTTTCATTACTTCATTAAGCAGTATTTGCTAAGTAACCACTAAGGGCAGAGCCACAATGCCAAAGTCACATACTCTGATCAGAACCTATCAGAAAAGATAAGACACTTTTTCAAAAGAGTGTAGAACAGCCTCACATATCGCCAGGGCTCTAAATATGAAAGGGCAAAAATACAAATCATTTCAAGGGGTATGAGCAAAGAAAATAACACTAGCATTTGAACTGGCCTTGGTACATTGGTAGGCGTTAGAGGAAGACATGGCAGAAAGACAGACACTGCAAAGCAAAGCAGCCTGGAAAACCCATTAAAAATGTTTATTCATTCATTCAGCTGTTACTGGTTGGCCTTGGAATAAATCAGTGAACAGAACAGAGAAAGATTCCTGTTTTTGAGGAGCTAGTATCCTAGCAGGATAAAGGTAGCATTTGACAGTGTTGAAGCAGAAATGAGATGTGAGCTCATAGCATCAAGGGCCAAGGAGTTTGGTCTTGATTAGTAAGCTTCTTCAGCAGAAGAGTTGTCACAGTGATACAGGGGAGATTGGAAATTGGCTAATTTGGAGGCAGGGAGTCAAGTCAGAAGAAATACAAATTAGAGTAAGAAGTTATTATTACATTAGTAAAGATTGTGTTAAAATAAGAGTACTTATCTTTAAGAATATATAGTATAATGGATACCTCAGACACTGATATGTGGCTGTAAATTTCTGTAATGCATTTTGACAATATGCATAAAGAGCTTTAAAAATGTTTCTATCATCTTGGCAATACTGGGTATTGAACCCGGACCTTGCTCACGGGGGCAAGTGAGCTACAGCCCCAGCCTAACAATGTCTCTATACATTGGTTTAATCCCACTTCTTGGAATTTGTCTTAAAAATATAATCAGTGCTTCAATGAAGCATGTATATGCAGATAGATGCCACAGTGTTACTTACAATGATGTACTCCTCAGTATCCAGCAATAGAGGAATGATTCAGGAAGCCATGATAAAGACTGTCAGGATCTCAAATAGAGAGAGAAAGCTGAGGGGCTGAGCACTCACCTAGCACATGTGAGGCCCTGGGTTCGATCCTCAGCACCACATAAAAATAAGTAAGGGTATTATGTCCAACTACAGCTAAAAAATAAGTATTAAAAAACGAGAGAGAGAAAGCTGAATTCTTTGTTCTCATAATAAAAGGCAGCTGTGCTGATCAGGCACAGCCTCTCTGAGCAGTGTAGGTTTGAGAGTAAAGTGGGAATCAGGGTGAGGGGACTTTCAAAGCTGTAGCTTGGTGGCAGTTGGAGTGTGTGAGATGGAGGAGGATAGGTTGGTCCTCAGAGGTGTTTGTTGGAGTGAATATACCTCTGATTGGCTGACTTTCAGAAACAGAGGGCTGACAACTCTTGGTTGGTTGGAGGATGGTCACCTGCCAGACAAGGAAGAGGTCTGTATCTCATGAGGTTCAAAGACTTAGCCCTCTCTTCCCACCTACTCACCACATCAAAGCTTTAGGCTCAAACACAGCCTGTGATAGAGTGGGTTTTGTCTCTCTGTTGCCTTTCATTCATGTGTCTTTCATGAAGAAGGGGCATGATGGCAAGCAGGGATCTGAGCCAGATAACCCCGGAACCGCACTGTAACTCCTAACAGTGATATGCCTATTACAAATCTCAGGCCATCAACTCAGACGTAAAAATCCTACTGTAATCTCAGCTTCTGTTTTGAGTCACTTGGGCCATGTAGCAGAAACGTGATACTTGTCCTTAGTCACTTCAGACCACGGTCATTCCCCCACAATATCAGGTAAGCGCTGGCTCCTCCATCATGCCAGGGGTGGTGGATGAGGTGGGGCCTCTGATCCCAGGTGCCATCCACTCACCCAGGCATCCACAGGAAAATCTGGTGTGCCCTACTGATCTTTGACTGCCAATTTACATACATCTCTGTCATCCCTTGCCTCTTTGAAAGTTCTTCTCTTTGGTATATCCTTGCTGCCCTCTGGGAACTGGGCACGGCAGTGTTGCCAGCCTGCTGAGACACACAGACCACACAGCCCATTTCTGCCTGGCACGAGCACATGGGCCAGCTGGCTCTCCATAGCCCCTGCCTACAGGGGGTTTCCAGTCTTCCCCTTTATCACCCCAGAGGGAGGGAGAGAAATAGAGCTTTCTCTCAAGAAAAGACCCACGGATAAAATTTCTTTCACCTCAGACTCTGCCCCATTTTCCCAGCCTGGGGAACTGTTGGTCTTGATTAGCAAGCTTCTTCAGCAGAAGAGTTGTCACAGTGATACAGGGGAGATGGGAGATTGGCTATTTCCCAGCTCAGTAACTATTTCTCTAACTAATAAGTAAATGAAAATGGAGGCTGAGGGCAGAGATGACCTTTTCAGTCAGTGTGCCTGTGAAGAGGAGGAGAAGCACTGGGGCCAGGAGCACCTGCTCTCACAAGCTTCTGCACCTGTCCCTCTCTCAATTCTTCCAGCTTCCATTTTCATTTTATATCAATTGAAAATTTGTTCCACGCTGTGACTCCCCTGTTTCTCAGTTTCAGGGTAATAGTGCTTACCTCAGAGTTTTTGAGCGAGTTAGATCTAATACGTATAAAGTATTTAAACTATGTTCATTAAAGAGAAAAACAAATTAGTTGTTGTTTTGTTGTTGCTGTCATCGTCATCAGCATCATCATTATTATCCTTTAATATTCCCCTCCTTACAGAAGCCTTCTCTGATGTGAGGTATCTCATATTTCTTCCCTAATAACACCCTGTGCATATCTCTTTCATGACACTTATTAAGCAGCATTTTATTTATACACTTAATCTGTTTCCTCCCCAAATGCATTAAATCTTTTACTCTATAAACATACAGTGCCTATTACAGAGGAAAAATTGGATTAAATGTTTGTGAAACTCTCACAGTTCACAGGGGTATGTCAGGATTTCATGAAGGGTCGTGTGTGTGTGTGTGTGTGTGTGTGTGTGTGTGTGTGTGTGTGTGTGTGTTTTGGGTGTAGGAGAAAAACTGTTTTTTTATAATTACATGGAAATGAGTCAATGTAGAAGAAAATGTGGGGGATATGAAAGGAGAGGTGACTGGGGATAATTAATGATTTGAGGGTTTTGATGGTATTAAGAGACATAGAATCATGTTATCTGGAGCAGTATCGCTCCTTTAATTGGTTATCATGATGTATCATGATGTAATTTCTGCCTAGTCTGTTTTCTGCAAGAGCTAATGTTAAGTTTGTTTTATCTCTTTCTTAGGTGTTTGATACAATTGAGTAGTGAAACTATTTGGGCCTAGCTTTAGGGGTGTGTGTGTGTGTAGGCAGTTTGTATCATTTCAGAGATTCATCTAAATTATTGAAAATTCATAAATATAATGTTCATAATACTTTGCTACCCTATTAATATCTGTAGAATATGATAGTGGTGTCCCCTCTCTCATTTCTGATATTGGTATTTTTTTGCTTCCCTTTTCTGATCAGCATTTCTAGAAATTGTCAACTTTATTGCCTTTACTAAGGAATCAGCTTTTGGTTTTTTTGCCTTTTATTTTTCTGTTTTCTCTTTCATTCATTTCTGCCTTTATATTTGTTGTTTTCTTTCTCTTTGCTTATTCCACATTTAACTTTCTGTTTTTTTCAACCTTCTTCATGTGGAGGTTTGTACCACTATTTTAGAACTTCTTCCTTTGCTAATAAATGAACTCAAACCTAAAAATTTCCTGTAAGTACTAACCTAGCTGAATTCCATAAATATATGCTCCCATTTTCATTTATTTCAAAATATTTTCTAATTTTCTTTCTAAATTTTTCTTTGAACTTATAAATTATTTATATGTACATTTTTCACTTTCAAATATTTGGAAAATATCAGATATATTTCTGTTATATTTCATATTTAACTCATTATAGTCAGAGTATACTCTGTATAATGATCCCTTTTTAAATTAATTAAAATTCATTTAATGGCTCAAAATACGGTCTATTTGATTAATGGTCAGGCTGGTTGTATGATGTTTTTCAAGTCATCTAATTTTTTTTTAAATTATCTCTTCTTTTTAGATATACTTGACAGTAGAATATATTTTGATGTATCATACATACATGGAGTATAACTTCCCATTCTTGAGGTTGTACATGATGTGGAGTTATACTAGTCGTGCATTCATATATGAACATAGGAAAGTTATGTCCAATCATTCTATTGTCTTTCCTATTCCTGTCCCTACTCCATTCCCTTTATTCCCCTTTGTCTAATCTGATGAATTTCTGTTCCTCCATTTCCACCCTTTATTGTGTGTCAGCATCCATATATCAGAGAGAATAGCAAATGCCATAATTTCATTCTTATTTATGGCTAAGTAATATTTCATTGCATATATATATACCACATTTTCTTTATCCATTTATCTACTGAAGGGCACTTAAGTTGGTTCCATAGCTTAGCTATTGTGAATTGAGCTGCTATAAACATTGATATGGCCATGTACCTGTGTATGCTGATTTTAAGTCCTTTGGGTATATGCTGAGGAGTGGGATAACTGGGTCAAATGATGATTCCATTCCAAGTTTTCTAAGGAATTTCCATACTGCTTTCCAAAGTGATTGCACTAACATGCAGTCCCAACAGCAGTGTACAAGAGTACCTTTCCCCCCACATCCTCACCAACATTTATTGTTACTTGTATTCTTGATCATTGCCATTCTGACGGAGTGAGATGGAATCTTGGTGTAGTTTTAATTTACATTTCTCTAATTGCTATATAGATGTTGAACATTATTTCATATATTTGTTGGACATTCATATTTCTTCTTCTGTGAAGTACCTGTTCAGTTCTTTGCCCATCTATTGATTTGGTTGGTTGGTTGGTTGGTGTTAAGTTTTTTGAATTCTTTATATGTCCTGGAAGTTAATTCTTTATCTGAGGTGTAGGTGGCAAAGATTTTCTCCCATTCTGGAGGCTCTCTCCTTATGTTCTTGATTGTTTCCTTTGCTGTGAAGAAACTTTTATTTTGATGCCATCTCATTTTTGTAAATCATCTATATTCTCGCTAATGTTTGATCTATTTGTTCTATCAATTCCAGAAAAAGGAGTGTTGAATTCTCTTCAATTCCAATTTATGAACTTGCATATTTTTTCTTTCAATTCTGTCAGTTTTTGCTTTATTAATTTTGAAGTTTCTAAAATTAGGCACGTACATATTTAGGATTGTTCTATCATTTCTATGAATTAAAATTTAATTTTAACTCATATACCTCTTTATTGATTTTTTTTTTTTTTAGTTCTTTTTTTTTTTTTTTTTGGTACCAGGGATTGAACTCAGGGGCACTCGACCACTGGGCCACATCCCCAGCCCTTTTTTGTATTTTATTTAGAAACAGGGTCTCACTGAGTTGCTAAGTGCCTCGCCATTGCTGAGGCTGGCTTTGAACTCACGATCCTCCTGCCTCAGCCTCCCAAAGTGCTGGGATTACAGGCATGCGCCACCGCACCCGGCTTTTTTTTAGTTCTTGATGTAGGTTTTACAATATGCATCTTAATTACAGCCTGCCTTCACCTATTATTGCTCCAGATTATGTGAAATGTAAGTTCCTTAATAACTAAATACTTCCATTTCCCTACTCTATGAGTATTTTAAGCCCCTCAATAAACTTTTATTATTGTTTCTTTTAACATTCAACTTGTCTTTTAAAGAACTGTTAAAATGAGAATAAAATTATATTATATTTATACACATATTTTCTATGTTCAGTGTTATTTATTCCTTTGGGCCCAACCAGGTTTCTATTTGTCATCTGTCCATCTGCCAGAACAATTTCTTTCAATGTTTTTTATATTCACATATACTGATGACATATTCTGTCTGATTTTTCTTTGATTTTTCTGTTTCTTCTTTTCAGTTTGGAAGGATATTTTCACTGCATGTGCAATTTTAGATTAACAGTTTTTTAAAACCTTAAGTATTAATTTTGCTGTTTTCTGACTTACATAATTTTAATGAGAAATCTTTATTTACTCTTGTCTTCTTACTGTATCTGTTTTCTCTGGCTGCTCTTAAGATATTATCTTTATTTCTGTTCTTTACAATTTTATTATGCTGTATTTTGATGTGATTTTCTATGTTTACCTTGTATTTTATTCACTGGTCTTTGGGCTTGTGGTTTTATGTTTTTTTCAGTTTGGAAAATTTTCAGCCATAATATCTTTGAATATTTTTTGAACCTTCTTTCTTCTTCTGGGGATATAATTACACATATATTAGAGAATGTGATATTGTCTTAGAGATTACTAAGACTCTCCATTACATTTACCCTTTTATCTCTCTGGAAATTATCTGGATATTTCTGGTTTCTGCTCATGCATATAAGGTGATTGTGAGTTGCCACTTATCCAAAAATAAATGAAAAGCTTAATAAACTGAAAATCAACAGCTTTTCTTAAATGTGTCAGAAAAGTGGACTCCTAGGGCAAACTGCTGCCTTAAAATTTAGAGACAGACACAGAGAACCCAAACTTACCTGTGCAGAAACCTCTGCAGGAATGGGTGCAGGGTAGAAAAAACAGAACTAAAATCCATGAATTGGTGGAGGTTTACCATGGACAAGTCTGGGAGATAAAACTTGAGTGAGTTTTACCTTCAGGAGTTTGACCCAGATGCTCAAAATGAAAATTGAAGAAAAATCCAACTGTGTTTGTAGCAGAAGAGAAGGGGGAAAGTAACCATTCTGAAATATACCAGAGTGTTCTGTTACCCTTCCAAAGGAAACTCAACAGAAACTTTTATCAGAGGCTAAACTCTTAGAAGGGAAATAACCAATACCAGCCTACTCTAGAGTTCCATTCAGGGAAGGAGAAATAGCAACTGCAGCTCCCTCCAGCTTTCCTATCTGACCTAAGAGAGGGGAAAGCTTAGATGCACTGGTGAACCTCAAGGTCCAGGGGAATAGACTCACTAACAGATTGATCTAATCATGGACTGCAGAACACTCGCTCCCTGCCCCCATCTTACACTATATTATAGAGGGCTTTTACTGCAATTCCTTATGCCCAGTATATATTTTCTTGTTATCAAGAAGAAATTTGAGCTAGGCACCATGGGGCATACCTGTAATCCCAGTGCCTCAGGATGGTAAGGCAGGAGGATTGCAAGTTCAAAGCTAGCCTCGGCAAAAGTGAGGTACTAAGTAACTCAATGAGCCCCTGTCCCTAAATAAAATACAAAATACTGCTGGGGATTTGGTTCAGTGGTCGAGTGCCCCTGAGTTCAATCCCTGGTACAAAAAAAAAAAAAAAAAAAGAAAAGAAATTAAAAGACATATTAAAAAGCAAAACAAAAAAGCACCACTTAAAGAGACAGAACAAACATCACAACCAGAATCAGAATGGCAAGAATGTTAGAATTATCAGACTAGAAATTTGCAACAAATATGATTGATACACTGAAAACATTAATAGATACCACATACAAGAACAGATGGGCAATGTAAGCAGAGAGTTGGAAATTCTATGAAAGAATCAAAAAGAAATGCTAGTCATCAAAAATACTAACAGAAATTAATGCCTTTGATGTATCCATTAGTAGACTCTACATAGCTCAGAAAAGAATTGCTGAGCTTGAGAATATCTCAATAGAAACTTCTAAAGTTGTAAAGCTAAGATCAAAAAGAATGAAAAAAAAAAAAACAGGACAAAATATCCAATAACTTTGGGATAACTGCACAAGGTATAAAATATGCATAACAGGAATATGAAAAGGAGAAGAAGAAGAGAAAGTAAAGATAAAATAACTTGAAGGAATAATGACTGAGAACTTCTCTAAATTAATGTCAGATACCAAACCACAAGCCTCAAAACCTTAGAGGACACAAATTGGGATAAATCCAATGAACAAACTATACCTAGAATATTATTTTCAAAATGCAGAAAATCAAAGATAAATAATGTTTCTAAGGATGTAAGTGGGAGTGGGGGAGGGAACCTTACTTATAAAAGAACAAAGATAAGAATTATATCTACCTTTGAATAAAGTGGAGTAAAATATTTAAAGTGTTGAGAGGGAAAATCCTCACCAATCTAGAATTCTGTAACCTGGAAAATTAGCCTTCAATAATGAAGGAGAGATTCTTTCTCAGACAGAAGCTGAAGTTTGTTGCCAGTAGATCCTGTCCTTGAAGGAATGTCTAAAAAAGATCTTTAGAAAGAAGAAAAGTTACACAGGTCATAAACTTAGATTTATATTAAGAAAAGAATGCATTAAAGAAAAAAAATAAATGAAGGTAAAATTAAAACTTTTATTATTCTTAACAAATAGCTACAATAAAATAATAATAGCCACAATAGATTCAGTCATACATTTATTCATGTTTATGTGTATATGAAATGAATAACAGCAATGATTAAAAGGACAGGAGGGAAGAAACTAGGATTATTGTGTTTATTATAAGGTACTTATACTACCTGACATGTTATTTTAGAAAGTGCAATATATAGCAAAGTCTAGGGCAACCATTTAAAAAAAAAATAAAGGAGTATAACTGATAGGCTAAGAAAGGAGTGAAAACAGAATTACAGAGTGCCCAATTAAAACCCCAAAGTGCAGAAAAAGAATGGATAACAAAAATAGGAATGAACAAAAGCAATGATTAGACAATAGTAACAAATGTACAAAATATTGATCCAACTATATTAGTAATCATTTAGAATGTTGGTGGTCTAAATATACCAATTTAAAGATAGAAATTTTCAAAGTAGGTCTAAAAACAAGATTCAATTACATATTGTTTACATAAAATCTTCTTTGAATATAATTTACATATGGACAAAAAGTAAGTGGAGATGAAGAAAGATATACCATTGCTGATCCTGATAAGAAGAAAGCAACAGTAGTTATATTAATTTTAGAGAAGACTTCAGAGAAAGGAAAGTTAGGATAAAGAAGAGCATAATATAATGATAAAAGGGTCAGTTCTCCAAGAATACAATACAAAACAACCCTTAATATGTGTGTGTACCTAACAATAGAGAATCAAATTATGTGAGGCAAAAACTGATAGAACTCTGAAGAGAAATAGAGAACCCACTGTTATACTTTGAGAATTGAACACCCTATATCTGAAATGGACAGATCCAGAGGCACAAAAATCGCTAAAGACAATAGTTGAACTCAATACTACCACCAGTCAACTGGAGGTAATGGATATCTGTAGACTACTTATCCAACAGCAACATAACACATTCTTTGTAATATCACTGAATCATTTATTATGTATTCCAATTTGAGCCAATAAAACACATCTAAAACTTTTAAAAGAATATGAAGCATACAGTGTCTGCTCTCAATTCACAATAGAATTAAACTAGAATCCAATCTATAACAGAAAGATAGCTGGAAAATCCTGAACTATATGAGGATTACACAACACATTCTAATACATGGGTCAAAGAAGAAATCTCAAGATGAATTTTAAAATATTGTGAACTAAATTAAAACACAACTTATCAAAATTTGTGGGATACACAGAAAGCAGCAATTTGAGAAAAATTTATACCATTGAATGTATGTTAGAAAAATATACATATAAAATCAATAAGTTTTCACTTTATCAAACTAGAAAAAGATCACAAGAAAAGAAATAATAAAAATTAGAGCAGATATCAATGAAATTGAAAATGGGAAATTATTAGAAGATATGAATGAAATCACAATGGAACACTACTTAGCACTAAAAGAGAATAAAATCATGGCATTTGCAGGTAAATGGATGGAGTTGGAGAAAATAATGCTAAGTGAAGTTAGCCAACCCCAAAAAACCAAAGGTCAAATGATCTCTTTGTTATGAAGATACTGACTTATAAAGGCAAGGGAGGGGGGATGAGAGGAATGAAAGAAGTTTAAACAGAACAAAGCGGGGGGGAGGGGGCAAGGGGATGGGGAACAATGGTAGAATGAGTTAGCCACCATTACCCTTAGTACATGTATGAAGATACAATTGTTGTAAAAATACTTTATATAAAACCAGCAACTTGAAAAATTGTGCTCTTTATATGTAATATAAAAAGAATTGCACTCTGCAAACATGTATAACAAATTAGAATAAAAGTTTTTTAAAAAGCTGCTTCTTTGAAAAGATCAATAAAAAGAGTATACGAATTACTATTATTAGTAATGAAAGGTAGGACATCACTATGAATACCAGGGATATTTAAGGGATAATAAAGAAAAAGTAATTTTATGCCCAGATTTCAAATGGACCAATTTCTTGAAAACATCCAATGTCAAAACTTATACAGGAAGAAACAGAGTAGGCCTGTATCTGTAAAAAAAAAAAAAAAAAAAAAAAAAAAAATTAACTCAATAATTAATAACCTTCACCTTACAAACTAGAAAGTACTAGAGTGACATGGATTCAATGGTGAATTCTACCAAACATGTGAGGAAGACATTATACTAATCCTCCATAGTCTCTTTGAAAAAATAGAAGCAGAGGGACTACTTCCTAATTCATTCAATGAGGCCAATATTACCCTGATGCCAACATTAGCCAAAGAAAACTAAAGAGTAGTATCCCTCATGAACACCAATACAAAAATCTTCAACAAAAAATTAGCAAATTGAACCCAATGATGTACAAAAAGAATTAAACACCATGGCCAAGTGAGATTTATTCCAGGTATGCTGGGCTGGTCAACATTTGAAAATCAGTTAATACATCATATAAACAGACTAAAGGAGAAAATCATGTGATCATATCAATGATGCTGAAAGGTATTTGACAAAATCCAATATCCATGCATGAAAAAGTAAATCACAGCAACTAGGAATAGAGAGGTGCTTCCTAAGCATGATGAAGAACATCTACAAAAATCCTAGACACCTATCATTTTACTTAAGAGTGAAAAACTAGAAAGCTCTCCCCCTAAGATCAGGAACAAGGCTAGGATGTTCCTTCTCACTACTCTGTTTCAACATTCTACTGGATGTCTTAGCTAATGCAATAAGACAGGAAAAGGAAATAAGAGGTTAACAGATTGTGAAGGAAGAAATAGAACTTTTTTTGCTTGCAGAGGACATGATCATCTATGTAGAGAAATCAAAAGAATCAACAACAGACTCTTGGAACTAATAAGCAAATCATAGCAAGTTTGCAGGATGCAAAGTTAATATACAAGTTGATTCCTTTCCTGTATATCAGCAATGAACAAGGTATAATTTGAAATTTAAAACACAATACTATTTAAATACTATTTACATTAGTATTTCCCAAAATCAAATGTGTATAACTTTAACAAAATATGTACCAAATTTATATGAAGAAACCTACAATGAAAAATAAATAAACCCAATGAAAAATAAATCAAGGAACTAAATAAATCACAGAACTAAATGAGAGCTTTCTCCTTTGTTTCCCTTCTTCTCTTTGTGTTGTGCTCCTATGTTTCCTGTTGCCTATATTCTAAGACAATTTTTCCAAAACTTTGTCAAGTGTCCTAACTGTTTACTGAGGCAAATAAAATATATTCCCAGTTATTCCATCATAGTCAAAGGGGAAGTCATAAATTTTATTTCTTCTTCACAAGCTTACACCTTTGTTTTGAAGTAAAACATAGATACTTTCAGGCTCAAATGTTCTGTAAATATGTCTAATTAAATTAAATATAAGTATTTGTTATGAATTCTCTGAATATTTTTGTCAATAGGATGATGCAGCTTTGCCAGACTGGCCATAGTGTATTCACAGTGTTTCATGGATGCACACCAAGATTTTCAGTAGAAAGTACTGCATAATAATCTGAGCTTGATGCCATGTTTTAGACTCTGAGAAGCATCCTTGTTTTCCTCCATCCTAAAAACAAATATTTTATTCAGAAACTTATGCTATTATATTTTAAAGAGATTTACCTTCCAAGGTCTGGTCTTACTTTAAATGTAAATATTTCAGAGTAGAATATTAGTTTTCTTTTCTCCAAATCATCTTCCTGGAAAGGAAGGTGAATGAATGCCTAAACTTTCACCATTAATAGTAGGAACTGGAACACAAAGGAATGGAGGACTTCTTTTGAATTATGGCATAATGCTAAGTACCCTACAAGAAAAGGGTGGTACAATAAGATGATTACCAACCATAAACACTTTTATGAAAATTGTTTCATTTTTCTCCTCTCTAGCTTTTTCTTTCTCTCTTTCTTTCTTTCTTTCTTTCTTTTCTTTCTTTCTTTTTTTTTTCTTTCTTTCTTCCTTTCTTTTTTTCTTTTTCAAGTTGCTGGTTTTATATAAAGAATTTTTATAACAATTGTGTCTTCATACATGTATTTAGGGTAATGATGGATAACTCATTCTACCATTATTCCTATCCCCTTGCCCCCCTCCCTCCCCCCTCTTTGTTCTATTTAAAGTTCTTTCTTTCCTCTAGTTGTGTTTTCAAACTCAGGATTTTGGATTACGTAGGAGAAGCTGATCAGCACATTGGGCTTTTTAATAAGGATAATGACCTGAGAAACAGGCCCTATGAAAGCAGAGAATTGAGTGCCTATTGGATAGGGGACAATGGCAGATCTTAAATGTAAACAGTGAGAAAGACCCAAAGCTGAACACAACCGCAAACAACTACAGGTACTACTAAAAAACCTGACTCACTTCATAATTTTGATTTTTCTTCTCTATTTTACCTCTGATCAGGCCATGCTGCAGGTGATTCTATGAAAATTTTGTTTCTCCTTAGAAATGGTAGCTATAAAAATAAGACTTAGTTTAAAATAATCAAACTTAAACTTATTTTTATATATAGAAATGAAATGCATAGTCAATACTATTCTGAGAGTAAAAAAATTTAAAAATGTTTTAGGGATAGTTTGCCTGATAGATAAGCTACGAATTTCAATTATCCTAAACCAGCATTTTTTAGATTTATTTAAGAGGGATTCAGAAAGGTAGGCAGCTGGGATTTAGATTCAAAAGTAGTAAAAACCTTGAAGATTAATAAATTAAATTCATTTCTTCAATCATTGACCTTAGACTCCAAAAGTATTGATGCTGCTTCATTTAGCTTACTGCAAGTTCTAGAGGTATTTACATATTACAAACTGGTCTTACTTTGAATTTAAAGTGGGACATTGAATTCAACGTTAGTAATTTCAAGTGGGCCCTTAATGCTTCCTAGAATCCTGAGACTTAAACTGTATTCCCCAGGCCCTCCCTTTCCTGCCTACATGACTGCTTTGTATCTTTCCTCTGTCCTCACTTCTCCCAACAGCTTTTTCTTCCATCCTCATACCCAGTTGATGCATCTTTCCTCCTCCTTCATGGAGAAAGTGAAAGCAATCAGAATCTCTCACCACTTGTACTGGAGATCCTTTGCCTACACTCCTAACAAGGACCATCTTCTCTTGTGCTGCTCAAAATCCCACCCTGTATTAGTCCACTCAGGCTGCCATAACAAAATACCACAGACCTGGGGCCCAAAAAATAGGAATTTATTTTCTCACAGTTCTGGAAGCTCAAAGTCCAAGATCAAGGCAGTGTCAGTGAGGCCTTAATCACTCACTTATAGACAACAGTATTCTCTGTGTCCTTACATGGCCTTTTTTCTATGCATGTCTTTGTATTTGTGTGCACTTACATACACACACGCACAAGGAGAGAGAGGGAGAAGGTGAAAGAGATCTGGTATCTCTTCCCCTCTTAAAATGACACCAATGCTATTGCATTAGGCCCCATCCTATGACCTCATTTAACCTTAATTACCTCTCTAAAGCCTCCAAATATAGTCACATTGAGGATTATGGCTTCTACATGATGAATTTGTGGTGGACCCAGTTCACTCCATAACATATCCCCTCGCCTTGATACAAGGATGTCTCTCTAATAGATCTCTGACATTATCTCTCTTCTCTCTCTACTGCTAGATGGTTTCCATCAGCCTACAGGCAGGCTTAGTTCTCTTACCTTACCAAACAAAACAAACCAGCCCCTACTTACCTACTTGCCCTGCAGCTTCCACCCATTTCTTTCCTTTCCTTCCTAACAAAATTCTGAACAGATTATCTGTATTCTACCCCAATGTCTTTTTTCTCTTTCTTCAACCCTCTGTAATCCAGCTTTCATCTCTCCAACTACATCAAAATTACTTCTATCCATATCACCAGTGACTGCCATGTTGCCAAATCTATGTGATCATTTCTCAGTTCTCATTTTACATGACCTCTCTGTGGCATTTGACAGTTGACCAGTGCTTGAAACACTTCCTTCGCTTGGTTTCAGGATTTAGTTTCTTATCTCTCCAGCTGTTCTGTCTGCTTTCTTCCCCATTCTCTCTTCCTCTTAACATTTGCAGGACCAGGACTTAGTATACTTAAGCCTCTACTTGTTTTGTGTACACTCAGTGTCTTGAGATCTCATCTAGTATCATGGTATCATACACTTTGTATGCACTGGTGACTTCAGAATTTATACTTCTAACCCACACCTCTCCCATAAACTCAAGATTTGAATACTCAAATATTCATCTCAGCAGTGGATACCTGATAAATATCTCCAAGTGTAATATGCCCAAACTGATCACTTAGCTTCCTCCCCAAACCTATTCTACCTGTAGTTTTTCCATTGTCAAGTAATGATAATCTCATTTTTCTAGCTACTTAGTGTGAAAATCTTGAGTTATCCTTGACTCATTTCTTTCTGTCATGCAGCATATCCATTGGTGCTACTTTCAGATTTTTCTCAGACTCTCACCACCATTACCATCCTGGATTGTTTCTAGTAGCCTCCCAACTGGCTTCTTTGCTCAGTTCTTGCCCCAACAAAGGCTGATCTCGTCAGTACATAAGTCAAATTATAAATTTCTTTTATACTAAAAACCCTTTGGAAACTTCCCATTTTACTCCTATTAAAAACCAAGTTCCTTGCATACACACAGTCCCATGTGGAACCTGGCCCCCTGCTCTCACTCAAAACACATCTTGTTCCAGGGAGACATTTCTCACTGATCACCACAGTGTTCCCTGCACTGCAGCCCAAGACAGGGCCCTTGCCCAGCTCTTCCCTCTGCCTGAAATGCTTTCTCTGGAGTTCACCATGGCTTCATATCCTGCAGGTTTTATCACTCTATCAAGGAAACTTTATAAAAATGCCTATTTTTAAGTTAGAATGTCTTTCATCACTTCCCATCTCCTCCTCCTGCTTCATCTCTCTGTGGCACTGAGACCATCCACATATTACTTTTGAAATTGGTTTACTTTGTTGGATAGACGTTCCACAAAGGCTGAGAGGCATTCTCTTCTGTTTGTTCAGTGCTATTACTCTAGAGTGGGTGAGTGAACTGTGAGTACAATTGTCAAGAAGCTTGTCTGGGTCTATGAGCTTCCAGGGCTGAAGCACAGCTTTCCTGCGCCAGCCAACAACTCTGACTCCAACTTTTTTGGGGAAAAGGAACATACTCTTTATGACATGATAATTAATTTTTTAGATTTTCTAGTGGATAAATATTTTTAAAGCACTTGGAACAGTGTCTGGCCCATAGTAAGAACTCTGTGTTTATTTAAAAAGCAATAAATACTTCATCAAGTATTTTGTGATAAATAACATTGACAGAATATGAACCAAGACAAGTAATCCTCAAGAGGTTCAAAGGAATCCTAATTCTATTATGGGGAGTGTCTTTATTTTTTTATTGTTTTGTCATGCTGGGAATTGAACCTGGAAACTTGTGCATGTGAGATAAGTGCTGTACAACTGAGCTCCACTCTTAGCCTAAGAGGGGAATTGAGTCTTGATGACTTACTAGAAAAATAGCAGTAGTCATATGACCTCTTTACTCTAGAAAAAAACAAACTACCCTCTATGCTCAATGGTATTATAGATGCAGATATGTATGAGATTAAACTCTAAAGAATTACATTTGATGGTGCTGGGAAAACAGGTTATCCATATGTAGAAGAATGAAACTAGACCCTTATCTCTCACCCTGCATAAAAATCAACTCAAAATAGATCAGAGATCTAAGATTAGATAAGAAGCTGCCAACTCCTAGAAGAAAATGCAGGGTCAACACTCCAGCATATAGGCGCAGGCAATGACTTTCTCAGTGGGACCCCTAAAGTTCAGGAAATAATTCTAAGAGTTAATAAATGGGATAGCTTCAAATTAAAAAGCTTCTGAACAGTAAACAATTAAGTGAAGAGAACCTACAGAATGGGAGAAAAGCTTTGCCTAATATTTTTCTGACAGAGGATTAATGTCTAGAATATATGAAGAACTCAAAAAAATGTGCACCAAAAAAAAAAAAAAATCAAATAACCCAATTAATAAATGGGAAAGTAAATTAAACAGATACTTCTCAAAAGTAGAAATACAAATGGCCAACAAATATATGAAAAAATGTTCAAGATCATTAGCAATTAAGGTAATCAAAACTATACTGAGTTTTCATCTCAAGCCAGTCAGAATGGCAGTCATCAAGAATATAAATAAAAATAAATTCTGGAGAGGATGTGGAGAAAAATGAAATTTTTACACTGTTGGTGGAATTGTAAATTAGTACAACCATTATAGATATCAGTATGGAGGTTCCTCAAAAGACTAACCACCATATGACCAAACTATACCTCTCCTTGCTATTTACCCTAAAGAATTAAAGCCATCACACTATAGTGATACATGCATACCCATGTTTATAGCAGAACAATTCACAATAGCCAAACCGTGGAACCAGCCAATATATACAATAGAGTTTTATTCAGCCATAAAGAAAAATGAAATTATGTCATTTGCAAGAAAATTGATGGAACTGGAGACCATTATGTTAAGCAAAATAAGCCAAACTCAAAAGGCCAAGGGTTGTATGTTTTCTCTTATATGCAGAAGCTAGAGAGAAAAAAGGAAAAGAAAGAGGCGGGATGGGGATCTCTCATGAAAATCAAAGGGAACACTGTAAAGGAGGAGAACCAGAGGCTGGGAGGGAGGGAGGAAGTGTTGGGCAGTGATATTAGTCAAATTATGTTGTTATATCGTGCACAAGTACAAGTATGTAACAACAAATCCCTCATTATATAAACCTAAAATGTACCAATAAAATATGTGAAAAGAGAAACAAAAGAATTACAATTGAACTTAACCATGAAACATATTGTTATAAAAAGATAACTTCAGAGGTGTGAGCTCAGGGATAGAAAAGGAAAGGGGCTGGACGGTGTCTAGCATTCACTAAGTGAACATTCATGCACCCAGCACTTATTAGGGGATAGGACCAGCCTTCTAGGATCTCACCACCTACTAGGAGAGAGAGACATGAACCAGCAGTTCCCAGTTCAGCCCTAGCGCTGATGGAGATGCGCCTGGAGTAGGTTGCTTTCTCGTCTCATTGTGATATCCAAATAAAGAAATCATTTGCTGCCAGTTAAATGTAGTGGACAGAACTCACCCGTTTATATCCACACCTTGAAGAAGGTACATTAAGATGCAAGAAATAAATTGAGTCATGAATAGTGGCATTTTTTGTTTTGTTTTGCAAGGATTGAACCTAGAGGTGTTCTACCACTGAGCTATGTCCCCAGCCCTTTTTATTGAGACAGAGTCTCAATAAGTTGCCCAGGCTGGCCTCTGATTTATGGTCCTCCTGCCTCAGCATCCCAAGTCGCTGAGATTACAGGAGTGTACCACTGCACCCAGCTATGTACAGCTATTTTTAACTTTGGCTGAACATTAGAACTAGCTGCCAGGAGTTTTTAAAATATGGTGCCTAGACTGTACTCCAGATAAATCAGAACCTCAAGATGGGACCCACGCATCAGTATTTTTATTATATAATTTTTTATAAAGAGAACAGGAGGGAAGAGACAACAGAACACCTAAGATATTATCATTTTAGCACTTGAGAAGGGCCTGGAACCAAAGTGGACTTAGCAGAACTAAACATGTCAAAATCCAAAATATTTCTAGGAGAAAGGAGACTTGGAGGACATCTGTTAGAAGGACAGATCCTGCTTGGGAAGGCTTGGGAATCTGGGAATCTGGACATGGAATAGAGGAAACACCAGAGGGTAGGCTCAAAGGCTGTGTGAGGAACAGCCCGATGACACAGCCTTTCCCATACTGCCCTGAACCTGCCCCAGGCTTGCTCCCTGGAGAGGGAGTGAGAGAGAGGACTGGGTACAACTGAGGGCAAGAACCAAGACAGGCCCATGAGACAGTGGCTGTCCGAGCATCTTAGGTGTCTTCCACGAACAATGGCACCAGGCAGGCCACCAGGCAGGACACTGGAGCATGTAGCTCTGGGCACACTGGCCCAAGAAGAAAGTCCAGGCCCCTCTTGACACCCTACAGGGATGTCCACCCACCCACAAGCTACACACAGCCGAGCTTCTATAGCCAGCTTTAGAGGACCACACTTTAAACAAGAACAGCAAAGTGATCACCAGATATTTAAGGAAAGTAAAATGAAAGCCAAAAATCCAAACAGGCTGGCAAAAATACATAAATAAAGGGAACTCAGGAAAAAAAAATAACACACTCTAGTGAGCAGAAAAAAATTCATAAGTGTATATGGATAGATAGATGACCACATAAGTTGATGGATAGATAATAGACCTAGACGTAAAATTAATGACCTCAGAAGAAAGTGGGAATATACATTTACTGAGTGTTCTGGCTGATAGAGCATCTGTGCTCTGCTGCCACACTGAGTGTCGGGGACTAAGTCCTAGTTCTGTCACTCGTTGGCTGTGTGGTTCTGGGCAAGTTACTAAACCTCTCTGTGCCTCAGTTTCCTCAATTGTAAAAGGAGACACAGGCCCTTCTCAAGTGCTAAAATGATGCTGATATCTTAAGAGTACTGTTTTCTCCCCTCCTGTTTGCTTTGTAAAAATTATAGCATAAAAATATTGATGCTTGGGTTCCATACTGCTGTTCAAAGAGCAAGAAAGAATCCTTAGAAATTATTAATATGATGGCAGAATTTTTGAAAAGTCCAGCAGAAAGTTCTAAAGTAAAAATTGAGGAAACTCTGAGAAATGAAAACAAATTTAAAAAGAAAAAAATCGTAATAGAAACAATAAGAAAAAGATGATAAACATGAGAGATAAGAATCAGAGAGAGGGTGGGGGTGGGGTGGCAGACAGGAGAAGAAGAAATCATGACAGTGATGACCAAAACCTTTCCCAGAAATGATTGACAGGAGGAAGGCCCCATCTAGGGCGTGTCACCATGTCCTTTGTGAACACTGAAGGTGGGGAAAAGATCCCAAACAGGTCCAGACACTAGAAAGCATGTCATACTCCAAGGATTGGAACTTGAGTGGCAGAGGGGTAATCTAGTTATAAGCAATGTGGACTTCTTCTGGAAAGACCACCCTACTTCTAGAATGCCCTACTTCTAGAACATAAAATTGCTTGATTTAGATGAATTTGTGTCTAAAAACAAAATAGCTCTTGTGTGTGAGGCAGCATGGGGGCACAACTCTTTACTGAGTGAATCTAAAATTCTCCTATCTGCTTCTGTTCAAGAGTATCTATTTCTTTTATTTTTAAACTAAAGAGTATTATATTTACCACCTTCTTTTCCTCCTCCTCCAATTCCCTGTCTCAACTTTCTCTTCCAATTTCCTCCCCTCTGTTTCCTTTTTCTTCCCTTCCTTTACCTTCTGAGCCTTCACACTTTTGGGGTGTCTATTTCTGCCTCTTCTCTTTCTATCCACAGAAGTCTGTGTTTGTCTAATAATTGGCAGGAGAGATCTTTTTTTTTTTTTTTTTCTCTCTTTCTTTTTAAGTGATGAATAGTTGGCGTCAGATCAAAGACAAGCCCTGTGGTTTTCTGGCTGCCCCAAAAGGGCGGTGCAGCTGGCGGGCGTCCCAGCTGCCTGGTGATAGGCATGTGGAAGAGATACCAAGCTCACAGGTCACTGTGTATGTGTTCCTGTACGTGTGTTTTTCAGGCCAACAGCAGGCTGAAGCAGATTGAGAAGGAATATACTCAGAAGCTTGCCAAGTCTTCCCAGGTAAGCAACAGTAAAAGAACCAAAACAAAGTAAAACCAAAACAAAAACCAAAAATGAAACTTATACATCAAAGCCTTTGTACTTCAGAGTTAAATTTAATTCTTCTCAGTTTCTCATGGATTAGTAGCATATATTTGATGGGTATATCAAAAAAATAAAGTATGTTTTTAATATTTCAAGAAAAATGAGGCACATTGAACCATTTGAACCGACACACTCACACTCAGATGTTGTAAAACCAGCCTGTACACCTGAACAAGCCCAGGCTGAAGCACATTTCACAAGAGCAAAAGACACCTACATTTGTGAGGCAAGCAGTGTGATACCATCTGTGCTTTTTGCAGTATTACATTTTGCTTCCACTAAAGACGACTTTACAACATCAGTCAAAAAGACAAAGAATTCTAGGTTAAATCAGCAAGCAGTGCAATTGTTGATTACCTTTGGAAAAAAGAAATCATAAGTCCCTGAATCTATATCTTGCTGTTTGTTGTGAACTATACTAGTTTTGATATAAGAAAGACCTATAATTGAATGCTCATCTTTATTTGAAATATGATGCTCAGAGTATTTTTCTAAGCTGTTGCAATGTTGTCCAGTGACATTGTTTAGGCAATCCCAAGCCTTTCCTAGTTATAAGAGTGATTCTAGAACAAATAGGTACTATTTAATCTTCATTTTGAAGATGGATAATTTAAGCCATTTAGTTTTGCAGGCTTCATATCTAATGATTTTTAAATTGGCTTGTCTTATATATTTGCAAGTACACAATGATATGTGGTAGTAAGCTGAAATTTATATACCGTGTTATGAGTTACCACATAACAGTAGTAATAACACAATAGCAAAACAATAATAATATCCCATTGTTTATGGGAACTAAGTCTGTTGACTCATTCAGCCTCATTCACAGGAGCTATGGGGTTATAGGAACTATATTATTGGCCCCATTTTTCCAGTTGAGAAAATTGAGACTCAGAGATGTGATCACACAAGTTAGCAAGTGACTAAGCCAGGATCTGACTTCAAAGTGGAAATTCCGAACCTCAACACTACCAGCCTGGCCCAACCCTTTGCATTTTTAATATGGCAAACTTTAGTGATAGTTATCAGGAAGTGTCATCAGTTCTATAATTATTTCTAAAATGTGCGTGTTATATAATTCTCATCCCATTAGGAAACCAAAAGTCTTTGTCTAAATGGAGAGTCAGATATGTTTACATAAGAGTTGATGGTGGTGTCTTGTTGCCAGTATCCCAGCCCTTTCTTGAGGAGGAAACATAAAGTGTCCTTTTTAACTCCTGAAAAAGATTCTTAAAATCAAAAGAAATCTTATTATTTCAAAAATTAAAGTCTAAGCTAAAACACAACAAATCCCCTACTGGCATATGCCTACATTCTGCTTATTTTGGTTTATGTTAAATTGGGGAAGCTGACCGAGAGTGAAATATAAGATAGCTAATAAAAATGCCTAAGTAATGAGAGTATAAACAGGAGTACTTAAGTTTATCTTAAGGAATGTATGGAGCAGCCTGATTAGGTGACATTAAAGCAAATTAAATTTAAGTTAGTATGGAAGAAAGCCTCCGCATTAGAGTCCACAGGCCTGGATTTGAATACCAGTCCTACCACTTGTGTGACCCTGAGCCAGCTCACCTGCCCTTATTGGAATTTGTTTCCTCATTTGTTGGAGGGGGAGGCAGTGCTGACCTCACAAAACAATCTTAACTATTAAGTAAAACAATGCCAAAACCTGTGCAGTGTGGTGCTGCCTTCATGCCAAAGCACTGAATAGCTGGGAGCAATTTTAGTCACAGTACCAAAGTTGCAGTAGAGAAAGGACACAGGGAGGGAAGAATTTTTAAAAGGGCTGGAAGAGGGAGAAATTATTTCTCAGATACTGTGTTTTAGAGTGTTCAAGGATTGATAAAATCTCCCTGCAAAATTTGGAGGTACATAAGGTTGCTGTTTTCTCAATAAAGATATGAAAGAGGGTGAAAAGGATGTGGAGGGGCTGGGGTTGTGGCTCAGCAGTAGAGCGCTCGCCTAGCACGTGCGCGGCCCGGGTTCAATCCTCAGCACCATGTAAAAATAAGCACATTGTGTACAAATAAAAGCAAATAAATAAATATTTTTTTTAAAAAAGGATGTGGAAAACACAACCAGTAACAATTGTCATGCTATAGTCCTTGTTTCATAAATGAAAGGACAATGCAACACCAAAAAGAAAAGAAACAGAGAGGACACAAGAACAGAACATAGCCCACCCTCTTCATAAGGGTATTAGCCTCACTTAGACAATATTTTGTTTGCCCACTGCTGAATACATATTAATATTTACATTTATGTAGGTGTATCTGCAGGTATTTATATCCATGAAGTGGTACTAGAGGAACATTGGTATATATGCCAGTCAGTGCCAAAAACAGATTATTTTTAAATGAATGATAGAAAACAGAATCGTGGATTGGCTTTTTCCACTTTCAAGTGGTAGTTTACTAGAATCTCTAATGCATATCTCATCAAGTTGATAAGAATGCCGGAAGCAAAGTTGCTTAACTCTGTTTATCAGATTTTTAAAAATCTCTTTCTAAAAAAGGTAGTAAAATGAATGCATTAGTGATGGATGCATTGGCACTGAGGAGAGCAACAGGTTAAATTTGGAAAATATTTTAAATATCTTTCCTCCTTTAAAGGGAAGCTACTTTATTTTAAGATTTTATCAAGCCTGAGGACCTAGCCCACCAGCATACTGAACCCTGAGCACGCTGGAGGACTGTGCTCCTTCTAAGGTCCTCGAAGTCGCCATGTCCCCAGTGTTTGCATCATCTCTGGGCAGCTCACAGACACCATTTCCCTCAGAATCACATATTTGGGGTTTTAATCTCAACAATTATGTTAGCCTTGTTTTTTCATTCTTAATGCAATTTCCCTGCTCAGCAGTCACCTACCTAGTGGCCATTTTTCAAAGAAATACAGTGCTGTTTTGCAAGAAGATGCCTCCTTGAGAACCACAGCTGGGACACCAGCCAGCTCACCAGTGCTGAGGGACGGCTTCCTGCTGCCTGACGGCTCCAGCTCCGTGCTCGCTTCACCAACACACGCACATTAGTGCCAGGGCATATGCACGTGTCCCAGTGGCTCCTGACTTCATATCACTCTCCCGGGGCCAACCCAGACTGCAAAGGGTAGTGAGGAGCTTCAGTGTTCTCCTAACCTTCCTAGTAGAGTAGTAGCGCTCATCATGTCTGTGGTTGTTTTTTTGTTGTTGATGTTTTGTTTTGTTTTGTGGAGTTGAACTAAGGGTGCTGTTCGAGCTACATCCTCAGCCTTTTTCTTTTTTTTAATAGAATTCCACTAAGTTGTCCAGACTGGCCTCAATCATGCAGTCTTCCTATATTATATTTTAGTTTTAGAAAAATCTCAAACTATACTACAATATGGAAAAACAATAGAATGAGTTAAAGGTGAAGTTTAACCTCTGTGGAATTCTGTTATATTTTATTTATTTATTTATTTATTTATTATGTGTCTGGGAGTTAAACCCAAGGCCTTATGCATGCTAGGCAAGCATTCTACCAACTGAGCTATATCCCCAGCCTGAAATTCTGTTATTTTTAAGATCTTAAATAATATCCCTAACATTTACACAGAATGCTCATTGCTTAACAATTACTAACTACCATTGCTTTCAAGGGTTAGGTTGCTTACAGCATCAGCCCCAAATAGTTCTTCTTTTGTTTGCCAACATATTTTTAATGTCTATATGAGAATGTTCTATGCCAGTTCTTTCTCTGAAGCTAATAATTTAGTTATCTGGTGGCATTTTACTTTATGGTTTTTGATTGTGATTCAATCACAACTGGAGGGTTTGATTATGATTGTATATATTACCTTTCATTTTTCTCAGAAACTTTTTACATTATTTTTCTATTAAAAGTCTAGATTATCCCAATAGAATTTTCCAGGTGATAATTTTTCTTATTTGCCATGATTATAGTTACATGTCTTAAATATTTATTGAGTACTAGTTATATGCACTGGGCTGATAAAATTGGTCCATTTTCTTATATTCTATGGCTACAACTAATGGACCTAAGGACCCATGCTTTGTTCCATATGTAAAGCATGGGTGTTAATCTGAATGTTATGATTATTTCTCAGTCTGAAAGTAATTATTTAATCCTGTTTTTAAATATCACCCTATTTCAGCAGCCTCTCTATAGCCATTGTATCTATCAGTCTGTTGGCCAATTTGTCTAACCAAGGTGTTTCACCTGAAATGTTTTTACATTCCCCCCCCCCTTATGTCACCTTCATAATTTTTAAAAATAGCTTTCCAAATGTAATCTCATTATTCCTCCTGTAGGAATCTCATTATTCACCCAAATGAAAATGAAAGGTTTCATTTTCCCTACGAAAGCAAGCATGCCCCCTCACAACATCCTGGACTTGAAGACTCCTCCCAAGTCTCCTTTTGATGTGGTCTTAAGTTTTCTTAATAACAAGGGGTCCCTGTTTTGTGCCCTTGTAGTCATTTGAAGTAGCCCAAAATATTTTTATCTCCAGTCTCTGGTCAGTTGTGCTAATCTCAATCCTAGAATTTTTTAAAGAATAAAATTACCTTGTGCTTTAAAAATAGATCACATGACTATAGTTGTGGATATATGACTCTACACATGTAATAAAATTGTATAAAACTAAATACACACATTACAGAATCAAACCCTCCATTTCTTTAAGGTTGTGATTTATTCAACTTGAAACATTGAAATATTAAGTTATTTTTACTGTTTGACTCCATGTTCTTATAAAAACATCAATCTTAAATTTCATGTTAGGCCAAGGAAATTCATCTCTTTCTGATCCCTTGCTCCTTAGGCTGTGTGACCGGAGTTGATTATTCTGTGCTTTAATTTTTTACATTTACTATAAGAATTTAACCTTTCCCATTTCACATAGGTGCTATCAGAATTAATTGGATTGATGTCAAAATGGAAACAACATTTAATCAAAATTCTGAAAACTATTCTGTTCTAATCTCAGTAAATGAATTCCTCCACTCATAGCAGGAGGCCCCAGTTTGCATTTATATGTACCATATACATAGCTATATATATAGCACTATTATGTACCTTATCATTTCACAATTATGGTACTATTTGATTATTTATATATTCTAAATTTTAAGCTTTGTTACAGTGAGTTAAGTACTCCATATTTTCTATAGCTAAACGTGCTATTGTTTATGTCAATAATAACAACTAATGTTTTATAGGACTTGGCTCCCCAGAGACTCCACACAATTTCTGTTTATTGTCTTCTGATGCCATGATCTGGTTTTGCACCAAATAATAGTTGGAAAAACTGAGCTCAAGAAAGATAGCTAGTGAGTCCACTGTTTGTCACCAACCAGCTCCCCTCCTGTGGAACCAATAGAATCATGTTCAAACCCAAGACATAATTATTTTTTTTTATTAGAAGAAACACCATTTCCTGCTTTTAAAAAGTCATCACTATTAAATTTGAAAGGAAATGGTTTGGACCAAAAGAAGTGCAGTGCTCTCAGTAGGCCCATTAAATGTCAAAATTCTTCATCACATAGTTCATTTGAGAAGTGGAAGAGAACCCTGTCCTGGAGGGAACCATTTCTCACATATAGGGAATGCTGCAGGAGTCTCTGAAGTGTTACCACTTGAACCCAAGTCAGCTTTCATGATTATGTACCAGTTAGGAAGAAGACAACATATTTGGAAGTATAAAGTTCAACACCAAAACCTTGCTAAAAAGAAAAGTCAAATCTGCTAGTTAGAGAGGAACCAGTCAGTGCAGCAATGGATCTGACTGCATGCTTCAGCTCCTGCCTGTCCCCTTATTTGGATGTCATCTTCAACAATGTAGAATATTTGACATCTCTCAGTGCCTCTGTTTCCTCATTTTTTTTTTTTTTTTTTTTTTTTTTTTGATGTCATCTTCAACAATGTAGAATATTTGACATCTCTCAGTGCCTCTGTTTCCTCATTTTTTTTTTTTTTTTTTTTTTGGTACCGGGGATTGAACTCAGGGGCACTCGACCTCTGGGCCACATCCCCAGCCCTTTTTTGTATTTTATTTGGAGACAGGGTCTCACTGAGTTGCTAAGTGCCTCGCCATTACTGAGGCTGGCTTTGAAGTCGCGATCCTCCTGCCTCAGCCTCCCAAAGTGCTGGGATTACAGGCGTGCGCCACCGCGCCTGGCTTTTCCTCATTTCTAAAAGAGGGGTAATACTTGTCTCACAGAAGTAAATGACATGAGAACTTGAAGTGCTTAACATACTATACCCAAAACTTATCATAGAACTAGGTGACCATGAGGAGTGAACTCTATTCAAATATTCTTTTCTTTGGTTGTTACAGTTCAAAGTCTTCTTAAAAGCAGAATCACTTTTCTTACTCTAATAAGTATATTTCCCAGTAAAATAAAATCTGACGCTTTTCATATTTTTGAGATCACAGATGTTCTTTCTTCTGATGAGTAAATATTGTGGAATGTTATAGTGGAAATGTCTTCCAAATATATTTGGTCCAGCAGTTGTTCACTATTCACAGTTTTATTATAGTCTTTTATTGTTGGAATTTCATGCATTAATAGTGTATGATATGTTAATTGAAAATATTTAGTTTGTGAAAGAGTTTTGCCAAATTCAGTCCTTTCTTAGGCATAAATACATATAAAATAGATGCCTCTCACAGAAGAATGTGGAGTTATAGCATGCTGTTTTCATTTCAGATCATAGCAGAACTTCAGACAACCATTTCCTCTCTGAAAGAGGAGAGCAGCCGACAGCAGCTTGCTGCAGAAAGGCGGCTCCAGGATGTTGTACAAAAGTTTGAAGATGAGAAGCAGCAGCTGATTAGAGATAATGATCGAGCAATCAAGGTAATCTGAAGACTTCAGTAACCAGTGGTACCAGCTGCTTTCATGTAATTAAAAGGAGGCTGAAATCCCAGCAGTGGGCAGATGAATGCAGGTATCTGGCTTGCTCACACAGCCTGCAGTAATTCCATTCACTGGCCTCTACCTTTGATGTATCCAGTGACTCAGGCTGACTTCCCTCTAAGAGATTGCATGCCAGCATAAAAAGTCATTTTTGGCAAGCCCAGTCCATTCACATTGAACAAATATTTGAAAAATACCTTGTCCTTTCTCTTGAGAACCACTTTGGAATTGTCTCTTGAAATTAGAATGACTGTTTCAGCCCAGTACTGCTGCCTAACACATTCAGAAGTCAGCTTTCAATTTACATTCTCTTCTTTGCCCACATCCTTTCATTATGTATTCGCATAATGAGAAATAACCCATTTGAGGTTTGGAATGCCAACCATTTGATGTGCTTTGACACAGTACAGAGTGGACCGACTGTTGCTGCTGAGAACTGAGGTTGTTTCCAAATGACTTCAGAGAATCACACCTTAATAGCCACAGAAAATTCCCTGGACCTGATTCTTTAGGTGATAGGCAGGCAGATCTCAAAGTAGGTTTTTCCTGGCTTCATATCGATGGATGTTATTGTAAGCATCTACATCATGCTGTGTTTAATCTATGAGGATAAGCATCTGGAAACCTTTATAAATAAGGCTTAAAAGAGAACAAAAAAAATTTTAAAGAATTCTCAGCAAAAGATTATTTTTCAGTGATTTGACTTTTCTCTGACAATGCTTAAAGCACGTAGAGTACTCATACAAAGAAAAATAAAGAAAAATTCAGATTTTATTACTGCCCTTTTCTTCCTAACATCTTCATTTTCCTTTTCTATTGCCCATTTTAAGCAATCCGAATTAACTGGGGAAAAGTTAATGTTCGAGTAAGTTATTTTCCTGCACACACACACACACACACACACACACACACACACACCCTTTAAGCCTTTGGATATATTCAATAAAACAAAAAGCCTTTAGAGACAAAATCTTCAAGGCTATTACATCCAGCCTTCCCACTTTACAGGTAAGGACTTGTGTGTTTGTTAATGATATTTTCCCTATTTATTTCCTCATATGAGCTTTTTTCTCTGCTTATGTGATGAGATGAAGAAAAAAAAAACTTCCTTTTTCATATTCTGGTAATGTAAACATGTTTCAAGTCTTTTCACTTAAAAATGCACAGGAAGTGTCCATTGATCTATCCATTTTGCTTTGCATGAACTGAATTGTATACTTTGTCTAAATTGTTTCAGTTATATGTTTTATTTTAAGTGAATTTCTTTTCCATTTATGTTCAAATGCCAAGTGGTAGGGAATTTACAATTTTTAAATAATTATTATATCCCACTATACAAAAAAAAAAGAGGAAAACAAATTTGGTTACCCCTAACAACATAATTCTAGTATTGTTTTTTGAAGATTAAAAAGTATGTTGAAAGAATTATAATTAGTATAATTGCCAATTTTTAATGACTTATTCTACAACTTTAATCCATTTACCTGTTAAAAGGGAAAAACATTTTCATCCTAATTTTAAACAAAGCCCAACTCACCGAGACTGAGCTTTAAAAGTATATTAAAAATGTCACCTGAAAATCAAGAATTAAAATTATAATATGGTTAAGATATAATTCAGTTTTGGTTCACTTAAATTAGGTGTAAAGTTAGACTTTTTTTGCTAACCCACATTAAAGTTGCTAAGATACTTGATTTTTTTTTTTTTTTTAAGCACTTGTCTGTCACCTTTGCTCTTTTTCCCCTAGGCTATGTCACAAAAAATAATAGGAATAATATCTGATTTTATGCAACATGTACTAGGTGCTAGGCTCTCTACCAAAAATTTTCATTCATCTCATGTTTCAATCCTCATTTAAGCCTTGAATAATAGTTTTTTACATTTCATATTTCTTTATATTCTGTAACTTTTGGAAATTAATCACATGAAACTACAAAATTAGCAAATGTCTTGAAATCTGTATGTAAAACATAAATTACCTCTAATTTCAAACTTTTGTTTATTGACATACCACTCAATCTTTTTTATATACCTTTATTTTATTTATTTATTTATTTATTTATTTATTTATTTTTATGTGGTGCTGAGGATTGAACCCAGTACCTCACGCTTATGAGGCAAGCACTCTACCACTGAGCCACAACCCCAGCCCCACCACTCAATCTTAAAAAAAAAAAAAAAAAAAAAAAAAAAAACAGAAAAGTAGATCCAAAGATAGTTTTATGCCATTCTTTTAAAAAGGAAACTCTCTTTAACTTTACACCCATCCCATACCCCAGTTTCAAAACACATCATTTCACTGTCTTGGTGATGGACATTTCCATGATGAAATTTTTTTTTCGCTCCCATAGCTTCTGGCTGTCAGAAAACCCTGCTTTCCTTTACTGAAGGCGTTTGGTCTGCTGGTGTTGGTACGGTGTTGGCACTGCCTCTGGTTCGCTCTCTTCCTTTTCATTTAAAAGCCTCTGTTACTGAGTGGGTTTTTGAAGAAAGCATTGAGCAGTTTCTTTAGGCTTGTGATCTAAGTTTGGTGACATGGCTAAGTCTTTGTCACCTGAGGTCTGTGCGGCAAATTCAAACTTGGAGACCTTTGTAGGCTTTGTTGGAGGTCTGCAGGCTTCAGCTGATCACTTCTCAGTGCCACAACTGGACTTTCTCCTCCACTGCTCGGGCAGTTCCAGTTCACTGTGGTTTTTCAGGATACTCTTCTCCCACCTTCTTGCCCGCCATTTTCTCTACTTTGGCCTCCCTACCCATATGGTAATCTTTATAAGGAAGATATTTCACTCTTCCTGTCTTACTAATGGGGAAACTGAGGTTCAGTAACCAGCCAAAGACCATACTGCCTAACAATTGTTGCACCGTGTTCAGTGTGCCTTACAGGACAGCCTGAGGTATTCTGGGTTACACCCTGCCTCAGGATTCTGCGTCTTGTCTATGGAAACGAGTCAGATGACCATGTCAAAGTGAACCTGGAGATGCTCTCTCTACCCTTCTGTCCAACTGAATGATACAGCTTTTTTGGAAATTCTGTTTGGATATTTTATACATACAAATAGAGATAGTAGATAAATACAGATATTCAAAGAAAGGCTCACCAGGAGGCTTGGTTTTTCTGGAACCAAATGCATTTATCTGTAAATAAGTGACCGATGCTATAAAAGCGCAGTATTCGTGCTAATTGTGGAATGTCCTTCACCCACTTTCAGGTTTTTGATGACCTAAGCTCTCTCTAGTAGTGATCAAGAATGGTGATAGAGTGTACACCCACTTCTCATTCCATCAGAGCTTTCATTCATGTTTCCATGGATGTTAAAGTAATGCTTTAGAGACTACTTGAGATAGAAAATAGTCTACTAACATTCACTGAAAGGACTCCAGTCTGTGCAGTGTAACTTGATAAAACAGTTTTGGAGGCTAATTTGACGATACCTATCATTATTAAATTGCCTGAGAGACATACCTTGCCTTTGACCCAATCCCAGCATTTGCCCTAAGGTGACGATTAAAGAGCTGTGCAAGTGAGCGTTAGTTAGTCAAGAAGATTCTTGTCCTAGCATTCATTCAGTAGTGTAATTTATTCAATTAACTATTTACTGGGCTCCTGTCATGTGCCAGCCACCTGTGACTCCAGCATTCTTGATTTCCTTTTCATATTTTTCACCATAACTAATAAAGAGAAAACTATTCTACACCAAGAATCATGTTGAAGAAGGATATTTAAGCATGTTAAAAATGTTCACAAGATATTTTTCCATGAAAATGCAGGTTACAAAACATACATATGAGTTCATTCTTTAGGGGGAAAATGTATACAAGAGAGAAAATATTGCAGTCATATATCAAAATTCTACTGGTAGATATCTCTGAGTGGTAGATTGGTGTTGAAACTTCTTACTTTATATGTATTTAATTTATAACATCTCTTTTGCAATAAGATGCAACAAAATCTTTATCATTGATTATGTTAGCTCACGTCCACATTTAAAGTCAAGTTTATAAAAAGAATGATCTCTGCAGCATACCTAAACACTTGCAAACTTGGTGGCTTACAGCAACGCCTATGTCATATGCCCATAATTCCCAGGACCAGTGGGGCAGCTGAGTGGTTCTTCTGTGCATTCTGTGGCATTGCCTGGGCATCTCACAGGGTTACATTTAGGAGGAAGCTTGGCTGGGGCTAGACTGTCTGAGGTGGCTCCAGAACCTCCCCAAGGGGGCTCTCTCTAACACAGTACAGACTTTCCAGTGGGAGCCTGAATGGCAGAGGGAGTCTTAGTAGAGGTGAAGACAAAACTGCACTTCCTCTAGGACTGCTCTAGGAAGAATCACAGTGTCACTTTCACCATATTCAGTTTATCAGAACAGGTCACAGGGACGGTCCAGAATCAAGCAGAAGGGAAATAGACTCCACCTCTCAATGAAGCAATGGTGGAGATTTTGAGGCCATCTTAAAATCTCCACAGTAGTCTGTGGTAAAGGGGCGATTTCATCTCCATTCTTTCCTCAACTGTACAGAATAATGCAAAGAAGAAAATACCTAAATTCCCACAACATGGAGTCAATGCTGTTATCTTCAAGACAGATTTACTTCCTTCTTTGGGGAAAAACACACACACACACATGCACATACACACACAAAACCATTCTGTTGTTTTTGTAAAAATAGAAAATGGCATGTGCTCATGACCAATGATAATTCAAATGCAGAAGAAAAAAAGTAAGAAGGTTTTCCTCATATCCTTCTCCTCAGAAATAACCATCATAGAATTAAGATGAACATCATTTCATATATCCTATTATGTGTAAGGAAAAAGAAGAAAGGAAAGCCAAATAGACTTAAACTATTATAGATTCTATTTTTTGTTTGTTTTATAAACCTAAACTAGTATAAAACAAAAGGAATTATTGAACTTTGGGACAGAATTTGATTTTGGACTGAAAAAATGAGTAATTTGTATTCTATACTTCCTTCCCCAACCCCTGCTCACCTCCCTACCTGGGATAGTTAGTAGTTTATTGTCATACCACCCAAACTTAGGAATTCCAGCTTCTATCTAGCCATACCCTTTGGTTTAATACTCTTGCTATATAGAAATGGGTGCGGCACTTACACCAGGCCTTTCCCATAGTCTCTCCACTCCCAGAGCTTCTGCTTTCATTTGGTTCCTAACTGGCTGGATGGGACTAAACAGCACTCTACCCTGAGGTCTTCCATATTTAAGAGTATCTGCTGGCTGACCATTACGTTTGAATGACATGTTAGTGGGCACGGTGTTCTTGTTCACGTTGTCTTCCCATGTGTAAACATTGCACATCTAACATTTAATATTGCCTTGAAAAAGGCTGGGAAGAGACCAAGTGTTCCTCCATATAAATGGTTTGCTTTTATCTTTATTTTTCTGTATTTGTTCACTTTTTATTTGTTTATTAGATAGATGAACCAGGATACATTTAGAAATAAGCCAGGATACATCTAACTGTTCGGCATTCATTAGCAAGTGCTTCTGAAGCACAGTGGTTCCCTTTCTCTGTGGACAAAATTGACTTGTAGTCTTTGCATGTTTTCTAGCCTAAGGGAAGCAGGAGGAAGAGCTGGGGTAGAGCGAAAGTGGCTCTGTGTTGAGCTGACTGTTCTCCCTTCAAGATTTCATTAAATGTGTTTCAGGGTTCACACTACCTATCTTGGAAGTGACATCTCCTATCCCTTCAATTTTGAATTATCCAGATTTCAGTATATCCTCGAAGTCCTGAGACTCACTGCTCTGATATTTACTTGTTTTCCAACTACATCCATCTCTACTGCTGTCAGCCTGAAAAGGGATAAAGTTGAGGCTACCCACACAGTTCTCCTCTCTCTAGATACGGCCGAATCAATGAGAATTCTCAGGATTTCGTTGACTTGTATCAAAAGAACCACTCTGGAGAAGAGTGGCAGATTTTGAAGTTTGCGGAACCTTCCAGTGCTTCCAGAATTGTGTTCCTTTTCCTTAGCCACAGGTTTTTAATGGTGTTTTGTATTATGTCGACATTTCTGTGCTATATGGTTAGTGTGTTTTGTGAGTTTTTACCCTTTGTTTTTGTTCTCTTTGATAGACTAACTAGGATTAATTCAGTAACTGACCAGGATATGTCTAACTGTTCAGCACTTATTGACAAATGGGGATTGAACCCAGAGCTCATACATGCTCATAAGCACAAGCTCTACCTCTGAGCTATACCCCCAGCTTCTAGTTTTTACTCCTATTTACTCGTTTTGTTTGATATTAAGAGAGGGAAACTCAATCTACTGATTTATAAGTCTGTTTGACTTATTTTATAACATTTGACAAGAAACCTGTGTTGGTCAGCAATTACCACAATAATGCTGCAAAACAAACAGTCCCCCAAACTCAGTAACTTTTAATAACAAACATTTAATGGGTCACTGATGTGATCTGGATTCTTGCTGTGCACTGCCTGGGTTTGATTGGATATGGCCAGCTCTACATGTCTGCACAATCTCTTTGTACTTGTAGCTGCCTGGTGTGTCCTCTTCATGGTGGATTACAGAAGTACAAGAGGATGAGTAGAAAAGTCCCTGTATCCTCAGGCTCTCTTCTATCTGTGTTGGCAGGGCAGGGAAATTATATTCCCACTGTAGTAGGAAGAGACTGAACAGTGATTTAGTCTGCACACAACCAGCCTCTGATAATTCCCTTAGCTTCATAGTAGCAGTTCCCTGGTTTGTCTACCTTTCTGAAATCCTCTTTTCTATTCCCATCCCTTCTTTCCTTTTTTTTTTTTTTAACATTCAAATAATGGTAGAACTCAGGCTTCCTGTATACTTCCCATACAAATGGATTTTGAATTTTCACCTTTTTTTCTCAAACTCTCAACCCATATTTCTAACTACCATTGAACATTTTTACTTCAATGGAAGATTGCCAGCTTGAACTAGACATCTCATAAACTGAATTCATCTTCCTCTTGCTCTTCCACTGGCCCAACCTGAACCTCTTCTTGTATTAATTCTTTGAATTTAAGTACCATCATCATCCAGTCAGTCACACAAGATCAGATTCTGGAAGTCCTCTTGAATGAATTCTTCCCCTCATAGCCCTCAATCCTAAAGGCAACTCCTAAATATCTCAGACCCCACTCCCTAGTCACTAGTTCTGCCCTCTAAATCAGACCTGCCTCATCTCAGACTTTGCCTACAAAGTACAATCCTTCCTATCTAGAATCACTGCCAATAGCTCTGTCCTCTCAAATCTGTCTCTCACATTACTGGTAATGTGACCTTTCTAAAGTACAAATGAAGCATGTTGTTTATAACTTAAAATCGACCCCTGGATTTCCACTGTCTGAAGGAGAAAGCCTGTAGTTGGCATCATGGCATATGAAACACTTTATGATTCCAAACAGCAATTCTCAAGGTGTCATCTTCAGACTCCTGTGGGTCCCTGAGACCTTTTCAGAGGCTCCACAAGGTCAAAACTATTTTCATAATAAAGATATTGCTTGTCTTTTTCACTGTGTTAACATTTACACTAGTGGTATGAAGAAGTGATGGTGGGTAAAGCTGCTGGTCCCATTGAGCATGGTAGTCATCATTACATTCTTCACCACTACATACTTGTGGTTCGAAAACAAATTTTTAAAAACAGAAGCAATAACATGTATTAACATCATTAAGTCTCAGATCTTAAGAACATATCACTTTTCACAGTAATAGGAAGCCCACAGAAAGCCCTCTGCTGCTCACGGCAGCAGGACTGCTGTCTCAAGGAAAGGCAGCCCGCATCTGAGTGTGAGTGAACTCCAGCTGCTCTGAGAGAACAGTTGACAGACAACCTGTGCTATTCACAGTTGAGCATTCGGCAGACATTTTCTCGAAAATGAAGGGAGTGAGCCTGACATTTCAAGGATAACAACCAACTGTATTGTTGCAAATGAGAAAATTTGTGCTTTCAGGCAAAAATTAGAATTTGGGAAAACTAGTTCCAGCACTATGAGCTTGACAGCTTCCCAGTGCTTAAAGACTTGTCTGATGAAGTCAGTGATTTTGTAAGTGATAGGAATGGGAAGAAAGGGGTATGGAGAGAAGAGAATGAAGTATATCAATATTTGCAAGATTTATATGACTCACTGAACTATGTTTTCCAAATGATCAATATCTTATGTTACAACACCACTTACAAGTAAAAGATCCATTCAAGGTACAAAAAATACCAGTGGATTTTTAATATAACCATATGAAAATTTAATTCATGTTATCTTAGATTCCTCATTGCAACTAACTTTTAAGAAACCCCATTTGTCAAATTTGGGTGCAGTAACAAATATCCAGAGGCACCTTAAAGGCTACTAAAATACTCTTCCCTTTTCTAACTATTTCTCTGTGTGAGGTTAGATTTTCTCCCAATCCTTCAATCAAAGTAACACTTTACAAGAGAGTGATGCAGGAACAGATAGAAGAATCCAGCAGCCTTCAATTAAACCATATATTGAAATCTTACAGAAATATAAAACACAGACACTTGTCTCACAATTTATTTTTTTGCTTTTGAAAATAGTCATTTTTATTTTTAAAAATGTGATGTCTTTGTTCACCCATAATGGGCTTATTACTGCTACTTTAAAATGAATTAAATGTTTTAATAATTCTTAGTTTTATTTTCCAATGTAGTAAATAATAATAGGTATAACCCACATAAACAAAAATTCCCTGGGATTGTCCACTTTTGAGAGGGAAGAGGGATCCTGGAACTAAAACCTTGGAGAGCCACCTGTCTGGATGTCACCCTCTCTCCCCCTCATCAACCTCAGGCCTCACAGGTGCCAGGCTCGTTGTGATCCCAGGCCTCCGTGGTAATGTCTGTGAGTAATGTGTTCTGTGGTGATGTGCTCTGTGTAGCACATCCTTTCCCTTTAAGATTTACATGTCATCGTTTCTGTGAAGTGCCAGTCTGAGAAGCTCATGCCAGAGGTATTCATTCCTTTAATGAAGGTTTTGCTACGTATTAATGCTGATCCGTGGTCCTTCATCCTGGTCCCTGAGGTCCTTGTGCAAATCACAATCTACAGATTCCAGGAAGGTGATCTGGTGCTGCCAACTCTTCTCCCCAGTGGGGTCTGGGACGATGCACTGTCACCAGACACATAAATGAATGGTGAAATGTATGCCTGTCCCCAATAAATGGGACAAACAGAATTATAAATACTCACAGAATCAGTCAATCAACTTCTTGTTATCAAACAAGTTAACCCCAATCTTTTGAAAAGAATGTGTGGCTTTCAGAGGATTTCGGCCTTAAATTCAGATAAGACATCATGGACCTGTGTTTTGATTAATTCTTCTTCTCACCAACTAAATTCTTAAGCTTCTTGAGAAGGGAGCATTTACTGCAAAATTTGTTTCAATGGAAGTGCCAGAATATGCTAAATAAATGAAGGATGCTAGCTCATGAGCCAAGGCTCTGGTAACTAAAATGTCACTTTATTCTCACATTGTTTTATTTATGGCAGCCAGCTTGTAAATATGCTATGATATAGCAGATACGGGAAAGAGCTCAGGTCCTGCAGCAACAATTATACATTTTGTCTTAAATGGGCAAAATCTGATAGAATACCCTGCACCTTCTATAATCTGAGAGCAAAATTTGTATAGTCCAGCACAAGTGCCACAAAAAGCTGTAGGCCAAACCCAGGGTATCTGAATATTAGTTGGCCTGTCCACTGAACTCACAGAAGTTCATTTGGGGAAATGTTAGGAATAGTTCTATAGAGAGACTGGAACATTCTTCTGCCCTGGCTGCACCACTAGGGCTAAGTCTTTTCTTTGAAGCCAGTGTATTGAAAGTTCCTCACTGTGAAGCCAGATGTCCAAGCAGAGATTTCATATCAAGGAGAAATGTTGTAAAATTTTTGCTTGCAGGCATAGAAAAGAGATTTTAAAGCATTGAAGCTTCCCTCCGTTGGCCACTGACTGGAGTTCACGAGAAAAGGTCGCCTGCCAGTAGGACATCTAGAAATCTGGTCTGTGTGTTACCAGAAGGGCTTGAGGGGGAAAAGAATATTTCATAAGATTGGGCAATTCTCACTGCGCTAAAAGCTTACAGGAATCAATTTCCCAAAGAATAAAATTACAAACCTCATTGCGGGGTTTTAGAAGCATTGAGAAACAGAAAGAAATCTCAATGCCTAGCATCAAATGGCTTTGTTAGGGACCTGTTCATTATTTAATTCTTGTCTCCCCTGCAAGCATGTCCTAAGGGCACAGAAGAAAGTGGCATTTTCTTTTGTACTCTCTTGAATTAGAATTAATAATGCTAAGAATAGAAATGTATTTTCCATCCCACCCAAGAAGCTTGCCTGCTCACTCAGAAAGGAAGACAGAGTGAGCCATTCAGTCATAGTGGCATAAAGCATAAGTGCCATTTTCCAGGAAGAATGCTCTGGAAGATGAGCTTGGATACAGCACGGCAGTGAATTATGACCTTGCTTCCTAGAGCAAGGAGAAGCAATAACAAGAAATGAGCAGAGAAGAAGCAAGTCTTCCCTCAGAAGTGTCTTACCTGATACCTTTCCTCCAGGTCTGCTGCATGGCAAATTTTACTTCAGAACTTGTCAAAAAAGATTCTTTGTTCAGAGGACAAAATCTTTCAAGTGTTATGAAAAATATTTTTAGTTCTTGAAACATTGCCTTCTATAATAATAAAGAATTAATTAAGGCTTGATGGGCAAATGGTGTGAGTGAAGAATCATTAAAGGAATATTGGAGAATAATTCCCCTTCACCACTGGCCAGATATGTTACTCCTTGGAAATCAGTAGGTGACTTTACATGGTTAATTTTATTATTGCATGGCCCCAAATGAACTTTTTTGGTTAGTTAACTGTTGGACTACATATGGACACATAGTTTTTCAATATTTAAAAATTTAACAAATAACTACTTGGAAATTTTTTGTAACTTTTAATTGGTGTATTATAATTAGACATAATAATGGAATTCACTGTGGTATATTAATAATATGGACAATTCATAATTTGGGCTATTTCATTCCTCCATACACCTTCTTTTACTGCCTTGTTCCTCCCCTGATCCCCAACCTTTAAGTCTGCTGGTCTTCTATTTTCATGAGATCCTTTTTCTTTCCTTTTTTTTTCTAGCTTCCACATTTGAGAGAAAACTCACTGAGTTTTGGTAATCTCTCACTTAGTATAATGTTCTCCACTTCCATCCATTTCCCTGCAAATGACATAATTTCATTCTTCTATGTGAATGAACAAGATTCCAGTGTGTATGTATAGCATATTTTCTTTATCCATTCATTTTTTTCACAGACACCTAGGCTGGTTCCACACCTGGCTATTGTGAATTCTGAACATGGGTATGCGTGTATCACTAACTGCTTGGAAATTTTTAAACTTTAATAATTCTAAATTATACCAGAGATAGTTCAGCATACAGTGTATAGTGAACATAATGATTGCTGAAATATAAAAATGTAGGCCTCAACAACCAAATTAATTGAATGGTTAGTGAATGATTAATATATATGTATGTATACTACCTATCTATTCACATGATTATATATGTTTACATGCACACGTACATGCAGAAGCGCTGGGCTGTAAGAATCCTTGCTAACAGAAGATGATGATCAGTAAGTTAATTTCTTTAAACAATTTTGTGTTGTCTTGACTTAATTGGCTGTTTGCCCAGCCCCTCCAGCAGAATCTGTATTTCTGTTCAACTTCTGGTGACTTCTGACAAACCTCCTTTTCATCATTTATCAGTATTGAAATTCATACCCCCTCATACTCTCGCAATATTATCTCTTGCTTCCCAGGATTTGTTCCTAGAAGAATCCAACACTTTGACCTTGTTTTCCTGCCCTGCCCCAGCTTCTTCATTGGTAACAGCAACATCCAGGTGGATTCTTCCTGTTGTGGCATGTCAGAGCCACTTGTGGTGGCCTGAGCACTAGGTGTACCATGAAAACAGGTGCACACTGCTAAGAATTCTTATATTTTGAGAGGCAGTCATTAAACATTTACCCAGGGGCTGGGGTTCTGGCTCAGTGGTAGAGCACTCACCTAGCATGTGTGAGGCACTGGGTTCGATCCTTAGCACCACATAAAAAAATAGACAAAGGTATTGTGTCCATCTACAACTAAAAATATATTTTTTAAAAAACATTTACCAATGCACCATTGCTGCAACAGTTCCCTATGCCCCACTTTTTTGATAACTGACTCCCAGCTCCAATCCCATGATCATGGTGACACCCAACCTTATCATCACAAGGAGTGTGTAGTTGGACAGGTGGATGGACCATGTTCCACTATCCTTCTTGCAGCTCTTTAGCTACCAACCAACCTCTTGCTCTTTTTCCAGCGTGTCTATGATTCAACACTTCCATTCATTCCTGAAGTCCTTTTGGTAATCCCAACATATTACAGAAAGTTCACAAAGTGACCTATCACCTCCAGACCCAGTGGTGTTTCCTAGCTTCGTGTACCATTTGACTATATTATTCAACAGTTTTCCTTCTAGAACAGCGGTTGTCAAACGTTTTTTCTGTAAAGGACCAGATAGTAAAAATCTTAGACTTTGCAGGCTGTTCCATCTTTGTCGCAACTACTCAGCTCTCGACATTGTGGTAAGAAAGCAGCCTTAGATAATATGTCAACAAATGCCTGGGTGCTGGGTTTGGCCTGTTGGCCATAATTCACAAAACCCTGATCTAGGAACTCACTCTGTTCTTGGCATATACACTACTTCTTTTATTTGTCTTTTTTGCTAGCCCCTCTTCCTCCTAGTGGGTGTTCCTCAAGTTTGTGTCCAGGACTTTGCTTCTCCTTTTCCTTTGCATGGTAAATTCACCTCCTCTGTGACTTGAGCTGTCACCTCTGTAAAGATGATTTCCAGAAGTTCCAGCCTGATTCCTGGTTGGGTCCTATATCTTGCGTCGCCTGTAAATCATGTTCCTTGGGAGGATGAACTACCATTTCAAAGTCAGTAACCACAACATTGAATTATTATCTTCTTTTCCAAATTGGCTCTTCCTTCCAGTCTATCAGGGTAACCACCAGTCTTTCTGTTTCCTGTTAGAAACTTTGAGCTCATCTTTGTCCTTTCTTTCCTTCATCACAATTTATCTCAAGTCTGTCACCAGAGTCCTTGGATGTATTTCTTATTCCTCTGATATGACCCTATTCAGAACTGTTCTCAACTTGAGACTGATTTAAAACAGCCTCCTCTCAGCTGATGTTCCTGCCAAAAGTCCTTCAGTTCCATTCCAGTGTGAAGAACTCTGCCAGAGAATTCTTAAATCACTGTGATCTCCCTGCCTTACAAAGAGTGCTGAGAAATCAATAGGGAAAGACTGACAATCCAGGGGACTAAGAGCAAAGGAAATGGACATGGGTTCCACAGACAAAGCACTAATGTCCAGCAAACATGAAAAATGTGCTCAGTCTCACTCATAGTTAAGGAAACGTAAATCAAAAGTACAAAGTCTTGAAAGGCCTATTGCCATCTAACTAGCATAAATTTTGAATTTGGAAAAATACCCCAAGGTGAAGGTATAGGAAACCCACACTCTTGCACTATTGCTGGGAGTATAAACAAGTTCAGCCTCTGTGGAGGGCCGTGTGGTCACATCTACCAAGGTTTTAGATACAATCTGGCATGGCAGTTCCCCTGACAGGAACTTACCTCATGGATATACTTGCAAGCATGTCTTTGCAGTGGTGTTTGAGCAAAATGATAAGAAAAAACAATGATAATCCATCCATGCAGTGAAATATTATGAGGCCATGTACAAGGAATGAAGTAGATCTCTGTGTGAAAATTTGCTTGCTGATTTTCTATAGTGAATACAGAATATCACAAATATTTAAAGTATCCTGAGTGGGTGCTCAAAATGGGTGATGATAATTAATTGAAGGGAATGGGACTTCTTTACTTAATATTTTTGAAGATATTTTAGTTTTTTACAATGTCATCTTACCAAACTAAATTCAGAGGATTACTTATAACATCAAGATTGAACTTCTGTGCTTGGGTCCCAGAGCTCTCCAGACTTCTCCTGGCCCCTCAGCATGCCTCAGGCAGGTCTTCCCATCGCCCCATGAGGACCTGGCAGGTTCCTTCTGCCTGTTGCTCTTAGGCAACCATCTCCCCACCCCACAGCCTCTTTGCCTCTCGGATGGCAGGTATGGGCAAGGCCATCTCAAGGCCACATCCATCTCCTGCATGAAGCTCTCCTTACTGCCCAGTTCCCATGGAACTTACATTTCTTCAAGTCCTGTTGTTAATACGTTATGATTCTGTTATTTTTCATATCTCATATTTCTGGTTTCTTGCACAGTGTTATGTACTCAAAAACAAAGTTTTCATTGACTTAAAAAAATAAAATCCCTCATTAGTAACTATTTTATATCTATTATTGATTGCTTTAAATGCAGCTTTAAACACATCAGCACCAACCTTGATGTTAAAAATGGTTGGGACTCTTAGGCCTCCTTTTCCCCCAAAATCTGTACTTAAATACCTCAGCCTTGGGTTAACAAACTTTTCTTTTAAGATGCAGACAGCCTTGATGTGTTAACACATTAAACCACTTGAAGTAATTCATGCTGTCATATGAAACTAATCAGAGACTTTTCTTCTTAACAATTAGATGAGATCATCTCACTTGAAGGACTAGGAAGTGGTATTTGGGGAAGAAAAAGAAGAGCCCAAGTGTAATTTAGGGACTTGAGGAATAGAGCTTAAAGGTGGCTTCAGGAGTGGGAGGGGCAACTTTGAGGGCCAGGGAGAAGGCCATGCAGAGGAGGCGGAGAAGGGGCTAGATTGGCCCCAGAAGAGCCCCTGCAGCAGGCCGGGCTGAGAACTGCCTGTTGGTGACTTTGTTTCAGATCATCTTTGTTGTCTTAGAACCTCAACACATGACTCAGAAGTCTTTCTAACTACGTTGTACATGATCCTATGTTTACATGTATAGGTTGAAATACATGTGGACTTTTTAAAAAGGAAACAATATGTGTATGTGTGTATATTTAAAAAATGAATATACATACAAGTAATATTTTTAAATACTATATTTTAGTGACAAAAAATGAGACTGAATAAACAGTGGTATTATCATAGTTGCTTCTGCAAATATTATGCCTTCTAAGCCATGGAAAAAAGTCAATACAGTTTTAGTTCATTCTGTTTTACATTTATGTAGTTATTTTTAGGGGGTTCATTGTGGAGGAAATACGTAACATGTTAAAATTGCATAGCTTTACACAGGATTTCTAAGGGACTGAATCAAAATCAGTAAGCTAAGCAAAATAAACCTGATGTATATGTACTGTATTTTCCAAATGTATATAATTGGAAAAAACTAATATGATGCTGTCTTACCATCTGAAAACACTGAAATGTTATTTCCAGATCTGTCAGTAGGAGGCTGTTGCCATCATAGCAGCAGTAGTAGCAGCTGAAACTAAAGATCTGGAGCAACAGAGTGCTGGGGTGGTTGGTGGGTTACAGGAATGCTTTAATGTTGGAAGCACAGAGGAAAAAGTGGAATTAAAAACAAAGAAACAGCCCCCGTTTTTTTCAAGAGAGGCAGAACCCTTTTGCTTTTATGTCTCTTGTCACTTGCTCCAGGATTCTTCATAAAGCCCTCTAACCACCTAAATAAATATTCATATGGCTGTTCAACATCTCATTAATAAAACAAGATTTGGTGGTAAAATATTTCAGAGTAACAGATGATTTGCATCTCACCCTTGTTTAACTTTAAATCTCAAGCAATTAATAAATTAGACTCAAGAGCTTTTTAAGAAGTAACATCTTACATGCACCACAAATTGCATTATTTTTATGTGTAAATAATGATGAAAGGGGAGATTGTTCCTTTGATGTCTATAAACTACACTGTAAAATATGCAGAAACATTCTTGAGTTTAGTTGGAGCCAAAACAAATAGACTAGTTCATAAAACAAAGCAGCAGCATTCTTAGAAACAAGCATTATTTTTTTTTTTCTTTTCTTCCCAATTGCTGTTTTTCCATCTTTTATATTCTTACCATTCCTGGTGGCAGATTCATTCCAAATTCAAAAATGATATTAGCCTGTATTTCCTCATCCAGAGAACTGAGCTCTTTGCAGATTCTTCCCAATAAACTTGGCTTCCTGCACAGTTCTAACCAGAGCTCAGCTGGACTGCCAGTTTTTATGCAGTGAATCATTTTTGTCAGTATTATTTCATTGCTGCTTTAAAAACTAATTATTTTATATTTTAGCAAAAACTGATGTTCCTCCATGAGATATGTTCACTTTCTGTTTTCTAAGCTGACTTATCTCATTTCATTTTGTTTTCAAATAGTATCAGCAAACTCTTGTTTATAGAGTCTCATTTGGCCTAATCTTTTCTTTGGTATGGTTGGTAAACAGCACTTCATTGTAAATTCCCACCACAAACAATTTGTGCTTCTGTTTGAATACAGCACAAATACGTTAATAACATCACAAGATGGTTTGCCTTCTCCGTCTGATGACACATGTGTTCACATGTGTTCCTCTTTGAACACACTGTATAGTACTAGGTCAAATACTCTGTAGCTCTGCTTATTTGGGGAAGCCAAAGATGCAAGCCTGGCCTAACATCCCACCCAGCCCAGGTGCTGCATCCCATCTGTGTGATCAGCTTTACTTATTTCTGCCTTGCTGCCAGCAAGTCCAGCATTCCACCCCCTGGCCTAGTGCTTTCTCACTACAACTGATCCTGAGCTCTGATCATTTCAAATAACCAACTTGTCTATCAGATGTGGTGTCATGGTCTCTCTAGCTAAGTCTGTATTCTGATTCTCTTCCTTTCTTCTAGATGGCAGATTTCTATGCATTCTCTGTTCTCAAACATCATGCTCTCTCCAGTCTTCCTTTATTCTTAGCAAAGTTTAATGAGCAGAGTAGTAAATATAGTGGACTCGTGGGACTCTCTTTCCCTTGATACAAGCTGGAGATTCAAGGAGGTTCCAAGAGTTCCCAGTGGGGGGCAGGGGGGCATCTCAACTCAGAATGAGTTGGGTTCTTGACAAACATCAGGGAGATCAAGTTAAGGACACATCAATTAGCAGCACAGACAGATTCACAGACAGATTGATTTAGCAAAGCAAACACACATTCAAGGGAGAACCTGGGCTATCACCCCCTGGGTCTGGGGTGGTAGTGTTTATAGAGGGACAGTAATGAGGGGCTGGACTAGAGGAGGCAAAATCAGGGTGGAGTCACATGACTTCGCCAGTTTTCCTTGCACTTGTGCATTGTCCTTTCACTCCTAACTCTGTGGGCAAGAGCAGGGCCATGGGCAAAGGCTAGGTGGTGGTTCTGAGTTGCTTGTTCTGCATTCCAATGCTTCATGGGCACTTCCTGCGTTCTAAATGGTTCATGGGCACTTCCTGTATTCTAAATGGTTCATGGGTGCTTTTCTTTTGAGACTCTTTCTGTATCCCCAAATTCCTATCTCAAAATCATAGTTCCACGTTATCTCATTCATTAATAGACTCTTCAGGTTATAAAGAATCTTAGAAAATTGGCCCCTTGACTTCCCACTGTGTCCACCCTTATCTCTGGTTGCACAAGTGAAGATCTTGAGCTCACCTGAGGGGAAGGACTGGTCCTTTCTCCATAGCTATCGGTAACACCAAGACTTGCTTTGGCCATCCCTCTACTTGTGTGCATGCAAATTCACATGAAAATGGAAATTCCATTTTTACTTTAAAATCTGTGTGAGCTGATGGAATGGATGGGGGTCTTTATCCTACCCTGTGGTTCCCTGTGACTTGAGCAGACTTTAGAGTGGGACTCAGTCAAGCTTTTCTCCTGGACTGAGGAGAGTTCCTTTAGTAATTGACTTTGTCCTTTGATTATTTTTAAATTATCACTAGTGTCCTTGGAAACAAAATATTCAAAGCCAATTTTAAAAAGAGGCCATGATTTGAAAGGCAACTTTCTAAACATTGAACACTTTACCTAATTTAAAAAGCATTCTAAAGGAAGGAAATGTTGTTGATTAATAAGGATCCCTTGCAGCCTCCTGGATGTGGAAGTTCAATAAAGACACTTGACCAAGAATGATTTGGGAGAAACCTGAGGGATTTGTCTTCTAAGAGGAAAACATTTATTTTGAGGATCCATTTAGCTCAACTGACTTTACTTATATGATGTCAGATGATCAATGTTTAAATAAAGGGTTGATAATAGCAGCATTCTTTAATAGCAGCATTCTTTATTTTCAGAAAGATGCTAGCACAGAGGGATAATGATGACAGGCGTGACATTGCTTTGATTAATATATCAGCCTGCCAAACTAGGAATTATTCCATGAAATTTGATCTCTCTCTCTCTCTCTCTCTCTCTCTCTCTCTCTCTCTCTCTTTCTCTCTTGTGATACTAGGGATATAATCCAGGGACACTACCACTGAACTACATCCCAGCACCCTCCCCAACCCCTGCCCACACCTGCTTTTTTTCCCCCCAACTCTTTTTATTGATTTATTTTTTATTGTTGTCATAGGGTCTTGCTGAGTTTCCCATGCTGACGTCAAACTTGTGACTCTCCTGTCTCGGCCTTCCAAGCTGCTGAGACTACAGGCGTGCACCACTACACCCCGCTGAAACCTGATCTTTTTTTTTTTTTTTAAATAATATTCCCTCTTTTATTTTTTTAAACCTTTATTTTATATGTGGTGCTGAGAATTGAACCCAGTGCCTCACACATGCCAGGCAAGCGCTGTATTACTGAGCCACAACCCACCCCCCCGAAACCTGATCTTTTTAAATGTGACCACTGTTGCATCTTTCCTAGGGCTTAGAGTATGCTCTGAGATTATCTTGCATGCTCTGCATTGTAGAGGAGTACAGAGCCTAATAACATGGTTCTAGAGCCAGACCTACTGGGTTCAAATCCTGGCTTTTTTTTTTGGGGGGGGGGGACAGATACTGGGGATTGAACCCAGGGAATAGTCAACCACTGAGTTACATCCCCAGCCCTATTTTGTATTTTATTTAGAGACAGGGTCTCACTGAGTTGCTTAGTGCCGTTGCTGAGGCTGGCTTTGAACTCACAATCCTCCTGCCTCAGCCTCCTGAGCCATGGGATTACAGGTGTGTACCACCATGCCTGGCGCAGATCAAACCCTCTTAATATCCTGTTCTTCTCTAGCTATTGTCCATCCTTCATCCCTACTCAATTCTGATTACTTTACAGTCTGGCCTCTGTCCCCATTCCTCCACAGAAACTGCTCTTGAGAGCCAGTGGCATCCTTGTTGCCAAATCCTGTGTCTTTTTCTGCTGACCCCTCTATAGTACCTGCCACAGTGGTACTGCCACTCCTGGGCAGCAACCTCCTGGTTATCTTCACGGCCCCTCTGTGTCTCCCACCCGTACACTGGCTGTTCCCCAGGCTCACTGTTTGGGCTCCCTCTTCTCATCCTTCTCAACCTTCTCACTACTGCCTGTCTCCTGACAACTGGAAATTCTCTTTCTCATACTGTGTTTTAAACCTTTCTTGGATATCTATACAGATCTCCACATGTCCTACAGAAATAAGTCCACCATATTCAAAACAAATTGTTATCTGAACCCCCTTCAACCTGCTGCTGCCCTGTGTTCCCAGCGCAGTTCACGGCAGGTCCACCCATCTGACCAGAGCAGAACCCTAGACCTCACCCTTCTTCTCGTCCTCTTTCATTCCCCAGATGGTCAGTCACCTGGTCCTCCTGTTCTGACTTGGCCTCTTCCTCTTCTCTGCATCCACAAACCCTTGCCTCCTCCAGGCAGCTCCAGTGCTCTTGCTTCTGAACAGGCTCCTGCCCAGTCTTCCACCTCAGAGTGCGCTCTGTGCCTTCACCATCTGGTCCCCACAGCCCTGAGCATGCAGGCCATCCAGATGCGCTAACCAGGCTCACAGGCTTTCCTGTGCCATCACCTGTCACAGTCATCCCTGCTTCTTTCTTCCTCTCTCCCCACACTCCCACCATGACTGACCTTTTGAAAACTCTTCAGATATGATAACCTCTCTCATCCTCAGCCTCTGGCATGTGAAATTTATTCTCCTTTTTGCCCCTTTCCCTCTCTCCTACTCATCCTGAAGGTCACATCTTTGATATGTCCCTCTAGAAAGACTCCCTTGATCCTCCAACCCCCACGTCAGATGAGGTTCCATTCTTGTTCTGCTCTTGTGCCTTCAGATTCTCACAAGGCACAGACAGGTGCAAGGAGTGGTCACTGTTGCTTCTTGGCACTCCTACCAGCCTCTGAGTTCCCCAGGCCCCTTCACAGGGAAGTGCAGTGCCTGATGTTCACAGCCAAGTACATCTAGGTCTGGTGTCCAACTTTGTATAGAACAATGAAAACACAATTCCTTTTAGAAAGTTATTTATTTTAAAAGGGTATGGTAAAACATGCAGAGAAAACAAATTTGACTTCTTAAACATCCAGAAATCCTGTACCATGAAATTCATGTTACCACCTCTCCTTTTCTTTCCTTTTCTCTCTGCCTCTCTCCAAGGTAAATTATTGGTGGTGTTTGAATTGCTCATGTGGAAACATCTGACAGCATTTTCAAGGCTAAGAGAACAATCATGCTTTTAGAATTCATCCCATGATAAGAACATTTTCTAGTCTATTCCCCTTCAATTGCCAGTTCCCAAATCATCTAGAAGCTCTGCAAAGCTGGAATTATCTTTCTGGTCTTCTTTGATATTTATCCAAACTTTTTAAAAATCATGTTGAGGCTATATTATTTCATGACATAAGAATTCCTTTCATTTAATCAATAAGCATTAAGAATTTCCTCCTCCCATAAAAGAAAGTTAAACTACACCCTCCCCAGAATAAATCAATAGAATTGAGTACCTACTTGTTTACTCTTAAAATAGACATTAAATTAAGGAATTCATTAAAAGGGAGTATGGTGATAGGATGAGTTGTTCTACAGAAAAATAATACATACTTGATTGAAATTCGAATAGTAAATGCAACTTATAGTTTTAACTGTGATGGGAGACTATCACATTTATACCCCAGCATTTAGGCTTAGTCATGTATGCATCATTGAAGTTATGAGTCAGAATCTATATTAATAGAGAAAACTTGTCAGAAAAAAATAATTTTCCTCCATTTGGTTTTTAAAGAGTGAGCTTGTCACCCTAAATGATTGTCAGTGCCCAGAATCATTTAGTCGGCTTTCCTGCGTTTATGTATTTCTTCCCAGCCAAGAAGTCAGGGACCCTTTTGAACATTTTCACCTGAGCCATCCATGTCTTCACTTGAGCACAAGTTCTTAGCTGCTAGCTTTCCAAGAAAGAATGGGCACAAAAATTAAAACTCAAAACCTGGAAGAGTTGAAAAAGGGATTTGAGTTAAAAAATGTTTGTTCAAGGGGCTGGGATTGTGGCTCAGTGGTAGAGCACTCGCCTAGCGCGTGCGCGCGGCCCGGGTTCGATCCTCAGCACCATGTAAAAATAAACACATTGTATACAGCTAAACCAAATGAATAAATATTTTTTAAAAAATGTTTGTTCAAGCTGGTTGCAGTGGCACACACTTATAATCCCAGCAGCTCGATACACTGAGAAAGGAGGATCACGGATCTCAAATTTAAAGCCAGCCTCAGCAATTTATTGAGGCCCTAAGCAACTCAGTGAGACCCCGTCTCTAAATAAAATGCCAAAAAGGGCAGGGGATATGGAGTGGCTAAGTGCCCCTACGTTCAATCCCCAATACCAGAAAGAAAAAAAAGAAAAAATTCAAATTGGTGCTTGGTATTTATTATATAGCATCTATAAAGTATACCTAGTGTGCGAGGGATGGGGCACTGAATAAGAATATGTCCTTTCAAATATCTAACTTTAGATTAAATCCTGGAGCTAAGACAAGACAGGAGCCAAATCTAGAGAGGAGAAACTACTCACCAAAAGATAAAAATTTATGACAGTGGTCATCATATGGCACTTCTGAAAAATAGCAAATAAATTTCAAAATCTTATTTTTGTTCTCTTTCTAGTATGTTTTTGGAATTCTTTTCTCTCTTCTGAGACTAACTCATTTTGTGTCTGTGTGGTCATTATAGATTAAAGGGAGCACGCAGTGCTGTATAGAGCCCGTCCAGCCACTTGCCTAAGGCATGTGAAATCCTCCAAGAGGCCAGTTTTTTAAATTCATAGCAAAAACTTTTAAGTGTGATGTGGTTACAAGTCCTAAAATACATAGATTTTTTTTTTTAGCTGAGTAAATTATATTTCCCAATGAGAGCCCAAGCATGAAGCTTAGTATTTTTCTAGGAATTTTTTTTAAATGGGGACTGAGGTTGTGGCTCAATGGGATAGCACTTGCCTAGCACATGTGAGGCACTGGATTTGATTCTCAGCATTGCATATAAATAAATAAAGTAAAGGTCCATTGACAGGTAAAATTTTTTTTAAAAAAATGGAACAGGTAAATATGTTTTATTGCAGCTGAAAATGTGTTTAGACTTGAATTGTTTGCACCATGGCTTCCGAAAATTCAAAGTGCAATTTTTGTTTAAATATTATGGCAATAATAAATAATGTCTAGAATCTAGACCTTCAAATCATGCACCTCTCTTGCCCCAGCACATTCCTGGCAAGGTCTTCAGAATCCCCAGGTTCCCTGAAATGCCCTTTCACATCACACCCTCAGTGGCTTTCTCATAGCCTCATGGTCCCCTCTCATCTTCATCATTACCCCCACATTTTGAATCGACGACCAAGACTGTTGCAGGGAAAGATGTATTCCTTCTGTCCCAACAGAGACATTAGTGTAAATGGTGGGTGAGTTGCATAGTACAATTAACACAATATAATATTTCAGACACAGAAACCTTAAATAATCTTTTTCAGATTCAGTTCTTCCCTAAAAATAAACTTTGACCTGACTTAGTGGTTCTCATCCTTGACTACTTTCCAACTCAGCCTCTTTCAAACTCCAATTCTTTTTTTTAATATTTATTTATTTGCTTTAGTTGTACACGATCCATTTATTTGTATGTGGTGCTGAGGATCGAACCTGGGCCATGCACGTGCTAGGCAAGCACTCTACCGCTGAGCCACAACCCCAGCCCCACAAATTCCAATTCTTAAAAGAGTAGGACTATGGCCCTTCCCTCTGCTTTCTTACCATGTATGCATTTTTTGTTCTCTGCTTCATACCTAGTGTCAAGTTTAATATTTGGCAAATATTTGTTGGTTGAAGTGGATTTTTCATTTTGTCTATGAGTCATAAAATCACATTCTTATAAGTGATGGACTTCTTCCTATGTCATTTTAGTAGTAGCAGCAGTGGCTTCTGTTGTTGAGATGGTGATTATATTGATGATGAAGGTAAGGAATGACATCAGTCATGAATCCCCCTAACTCTCTTGAGCATTCAATTCTGATAACTACTCCCTAGAACCTCTCTGTTCCCTGGACTCCCCAGAATCCACACTACACATTAAATTTCTTTTGTAGTTATTGTCAGTGGCTTTTCTTTTTTCTTTAGGAGCCCTAAATATAAAATCTGCCCCAAAGTCCTCTTGTGTCTCCCTCTCTATCCTTTGTATTAGCAAAACTCACTTGTTCTGCCATTCCAATTATTGTCATTCTGCAGAACAATCACAAGATTGAACCTCAGATCCTTGTTTCCCCTCAAGTTCCAAAATGAGTAGACACTGTATGGATGATCTCTTGGTGTCTAGATCTTGGAGTATTTCCTCCCCATTCTTCTCCTGACTCAAACTGACTTAGAGCCCAACTGACCATTTCATTTTCTCACTTCTCCATGTCACCAATGGTTTCTGTACCTTATGTCAATCTTTTCCTTTTTGTGCTTGCTCCTTCTCTCCTGGACTTTTCCAGGTCTCCTTCCTTGAGGGTCCAGCTCCTTTATCTATCAACAGTGCAGATAAATCAGCCACTTGTCTGTGGAGGCCTAATCCTCTAGATCCCTACTTAAAAGCTTTCCATTGTTCCCTATGGCCAAACAGCTCAACTGGCCTTCCTGCCTCTTACCCTCCCCTGGACCCAACATGTACGCTAAGCATCAACCAGGGCAGGTTTTTGTTATCTAAATGTCCCACTGTTTTCTTACATATGAATCTTTGATGAACTGTTCCTTTTACCAGAATATGGGATTACTTAATATTTTATGCATTAATTCCAAATAATAAAGTGATATATGTTATATAGCAGTAGAATATGTTGTCAACATAGAGGTGAAAGTTTTCAGCAGAGAAGTAGTGAAGTAACTACTAGGATGGCTAGGGACACAGATGGCTGATTAATGAAGACATTAAGGTCTTGTGATGTGGGAGCTAGGCCTGGGGTCACATTCTGAACTGACAGATAAAGGGAAAAGTATTAACTGACAGAGATTTATGTTGTTAGGAACTATTCTTCTTCATCTAAATGGTAAATCATTATAAAATTTTTGACATCATATAAACAAAAAATAATATAAAATATCTGATTTGTTGACTTTTTCACATTTTGATAAAAAAATAGATATAACAAACAGAATTACCTAAAGTGTTACATATTCACATTGTGAGCAGGATTAATACATTCACACATGTGAGTATTTATAGAAGAGAGAATGAGAAAAGAGAGATTATGTTTGGAACTCAAAGGGCCATTTTTCTTGGGAAACATCAAATCTTTGTTAACAGAAGATGGCAGATGTTACTGATTTTAGGCAAAGGGCATTTTCAAGGTTTCGGAAACTGATATTCAAAGGCTCTGTGAGATGGGTGGCCAGGAAGCTGCTCTGCACAAAGGAAGAGTGGTCACAGTTAGACAGAGGTATTAGGTGGTCTTCAGCTCCTTGGAGATGAACTTATGGAATAAGAAAGGAAGTTGACTTGACATGGAAGGAAATAATAGCTTTTAAATAAGTGGAGAGAAATGAACTATATTTGTTACATATTTGAATTTTGTCATCACCTGCATGAGATTTGTAAGAACCAGTATGTAGCACAACAGTTTAGTAAAGCTCTTAAAATAACTTCTAAATTATTCTTTGGACAGTATAGGTTTTCCTCAAATAGCTATATTTAGATCTTCCTATGTTTTTGTTTCTAAAGTTAATATAATTTGTATCCTTTGCAGATTTGGACTTGTAGTTGCCCAAAATAAAAACAGCAATTTCAGAAGCCTATGTAATAATTTGAATTCTATCAGCAGGTTCTAATTGTCTGCATACCTGGTACACCCTCAGCCACCACTATCTGCTAGGAGGCTGGGCTCCCCACACTCCTCATGTTTCGCTTTTCTGTGAATACTCAGTCACCGTGTATCATCTACCTACCTTCCTATAAAGCTCAGAAGCCAAAACCACACAGGAAAAGTGGGAATGATTGATGTGTGGAGGTGATGGTGTTGTTTGGTGGGCAGGGTACTATGCTTTGAATATGTTTCCCATTTATTTTGTGCCTATGTCTGCTTTTTTTTTTTTTTTTTTTAATCTCCATTTTTGCCTCCCACCCAACCTTAGCGAATTCATCTTGGCGTAGGTGATCCAGAGCACAAACTCAGCCTTCATTATAGCTCTGTGCTGCTGATAGCACAGCCCTGTGCCCAGCCAGGGCTTTTGAGAGTCACCCACAGCACCCACCTACACAGAGGACAAACTTGCTCACATTTCCTCATCAAAAGTGAAAATTAGAGCAGGACCCAGACAGGTCCAACCCTCCTTGCTTTCTCGCACTATTTTGGTCACTATTTACATTTGCTGGTGAGAAAGCAGAAAGCTTTTTTTGTTACTCAGAACTCTTGAAGCCCCACAGCACTGCAGAAATTACATGTTTGTCTGGAAGAGGGTGGTGACAATGCAGCAAGGATGTTGAGGCCGGTCACCCTGTCCTGCTCCGTGTGATTTCTGCAGGTGGTTAGAATAGGCCATTTTTCAGAAGCACCTGGGACTGGGCCGGTGGGATGCATGCATGTTGGACGGCATTCTCCAGGCTGCTTTCCACCTTGCTAGAAATGCACAACACTTCAGCTCCTCAGAGGCCCAAAAGAAGTAGATGAGGAGGGGTTTATATTTCATCTCACTCTTCATCTTCTGTGTGTCATGTCTGTGCATTATGGGGGAAAAAGTTATCTTAAGTGCCCCACAGGGGCAGGAACCATTAATTTCATGCCCTGATTTCCCTCGTTTACATTGCAACAATGGGATCTCTCCAGTCGCTCCATGAGCACAGTGGGCATTTGGTACCTGCTGAGTGAGTACATGGTGGCAATGAGACTCTTTCCCACATGCTGACTCTCAGATGTTGGTGTGAGGGTGACATTGCCCTCTGATGATGCACAAAGGCTCTGGGCACACAGCACTAGAAGGACTCTTTGATGGAAATTAAATTGAACAGCAGGTGGCTCTGGGCTGTGGCGGGAAATGGTAGTGGTTTTCTTTTGTTTCCACCCCTGTACTTTGCCAAAATGTTGCGTGAGCACACATTACATGGGTAATGGGACAGGGTGGGGAGGTGAGTGTCCCAGCACCTGGCTCTTTGATGCATAAAGTGGCATCTACTTGCTCTGCCAGAAGATTATGAATGGACTCCCGGCCCTCTTGCAGTGCTTGTACTTCATTGCCATTTGTCATTTTTGAGACTATAGGAAGGGGAGAAATGTATGGAAATTTATGTTGATCATGTTTTGAATCAGATATTTGACAAAACCCTGATGAAGTTCCAAAAAGCTTGAGAGTCCTAGTTCAGTCAGCCCTATACACAGCTATATTGCCCTAATACAAAGTTGTCCTGAGAAAAATAATTACAGAAATTTAACTAAAGAAAAGTATACCAAAAAATTATATGGATACATAGACTAACCATTTATTGCCCAATTGTGATAAAATACTAAATAATGTCTGTTGAGCTCTTAGGTGTATTGGCATTGTGTTTTTAGGTAATTATCACAACAGCCATATAATGTAGGTACTGTTATTATCGCTTTCTTTAGAAATGGACAAACTGAGGCCCAGAAAAATGTAAATAACTTTTCCAAAGTTGCATAACTAGCAAAGAGTTGGAACGGAGGTTCAAACTCAGGCAGCCAGACCAGACAATTTGAATGCCTAACCACTATACCATACATTTGAATACTTTACCACACAACTAAAGGGCCTCTCTAATATTAGAAACTTAGTTTATCCTGTAGCAATTGAATTAATGCTAGAAGATGACTAGCAGAGCCTTTTTCAAACATCTCTCTGTGATGTAGATGGATACAGGTTCAACGGGGTAAAATGGCCTGCCTATGCTCGTAGTGTGTGAGAAAGCAGGGCTCCAGGGTCCCTGCCCATTCTTCTTTCTACCGAGCCATGCTGGCTCACCCAATGTGTCTTTACAAACAGTCCACTGTCATTACATGAATCCATTTGTTTTTAATGGCTCCACAGGAATTAATTTTTAAATGGAAGCCCTCCATTTTCACTTTTTAATAAAGGCTGCTGTTTTGGAGGCTGCTGATGATGATAGAGAAGAGCAGCAAGCAGATGGTTCTCGTTTAGGAAAGGGTAAGGATTCAGAGTAAACGGGGCCCGGGAGGGCCAATGCAGTTTTAACTGCAGAAAAATAGTCCTCGCTGTGATAACCAGCTTGCCATACCCCAAATGCTCTCTTGCCTCCAGATCTCCTGTTCTTACACATGATTTTCCATGGAAGTCTTCCTCTAGGCTTATGATGCAAGTGCCTTGTGCCTGGGCTTCTGCGCACAGAAACAGGTTGGGTGGGAGGAGAAGGGCCTTGTGTCAGACATAAGAATAGGGCCAGGGAAGCCAAGAAATCACGAAGTTATGGGCTGTCTTATTTCCTTGCTGGATTCAAATCTTACCTCGTTCCCCAAAAGCATTTTGGGTGAGATAAAGATTCATGTGATACTGCAGGATAAAAAGTCAAGTAATAAGAAAAGCACAGCAAAACGAGATATAAAACAAATATGAAACCAAGACTAGGATTAGTAAACAAAATACTTGCCATAAAGTCTAATGGAAGTGTTGAAAGTAGCCCTGCCCATTAGGTCTGGGCTCCGTAGCAGCTAAAGAGGGAATGGAGTAGTGTCAGTAGTCAGTGTCTTTAATAGAGACTAAATCTTATTGTAGGAGAAGTATTTTTTCCTAACATAGAGAGCTGAGAGTAATTTCAATGATAGGACCCTTAAAGGAGGTACACTGAATAAGTACTTCTCACACCAGAACATGCCTGGAAGTCACCTGGGACTCTCAGGAAGATGTGGGTTCTGATGCTGTTGGACTGGAGTATGGCCCAAGATTTTACAATGCCCCTGGTTCATTAACCACACTGGAAGTACACCATTGGAAGTGCACCATGCTTGGGAGTTGGAAGTTATTCTATTGATAGTGATAAGCTGTTGAAGCTTCTCCGCAGAGGAGAAGCCAGGTGAAGATGGTGTTTTGGAAAGACCTTTGGCAACAGTGTAGAAGAGATTGGAGAGCAAAGGGAGACGGACAGAAGGAGTGTTAAAACGTAGCTGATGTTCTTAGAAGCATTCTTATGTAAAAATCCACATCAAGTTTCTCAGGGAGGTTTATTATGGTCCTCCTGCAGGTAGACTGATGACTTAATACCCCAAGGAAACTTTTGCCTGACACCAGATGATGGTTTATCCACAGATTAAATTTGGAGTGTTAAAGAATTGTGGTGACATCTATCTTGCAAATCTTTATGGAGACTATCTCTTGAGGTGATGTAGTTCAATTAGAATTCAGCAGCCAAAGACTTGATGTTCTGCTCTCTAACAAGAACCCGGAGTTCAGACCTCCCATTTCCCTATGGAGCAGAGATTAGATTTGTGTTTGACCCTCATTGGGCGAAGGGATTGAAGAGGACCATAGCATCTGGCAAGCAAAGAACAAGGTATAATGAGAACTTGCAGCGAGGAACTAACGCCCAGGAAGGCAGGGTGGAGATAAGGGCTGAGGGGTATTCCCAAAAGTAAGAAAAATATAAGCACCATACAGATGAGGTCAGGAGACTTCCCACATCCAGCCTAAGTCATCATCAGGGACATTGTGTAAGGCTAGAACCAGGGCCTTCCAACTGAGATTCGGGTCCCCGGGTCAGAGATGAACAGGAATAAAAGTACCTTTGAGTAAGTCACACACTGGTGCTCTGGAATACTTTAGATATGTCCTGCCTTAAGTTAAATTGCTTTTTACCTGACCACTCACATTTCTGTTGAGAATGATCTAAATAGACTAAGACCTCATATGCAGTTTAAAGTGACTATAGGACTAGTGTGACCTGAAAAATCAAGGTACCTTTCTGAGTTTTCACCAAGGGGAAGAAGAAGAGCTTCCTCCCCTTAGCAAGATTAAAGGAACGGTGGGAAATGAGAGAAAGAGGCTTTTATGATCATATCCACGAGCCTATTGCTTCACTGTGCCCACGTTGCATGCACGCGGAAGACTTTGTGCTCAGGGTGGTTATGTCTAAGTACAAAGATTATAGAACTTTTATTTTTGTCATTATTTATTTGTTTTGGTGCCAGGAATTGAACCAAGTGGCATTTAACCACTGAGCCACATTCCCAGCCCTTTTCTATATTTTATCTAGAGACAAGGTGTCACTGAGTTACTTAGACCCTTCCTAAGTTGCTGAAGCCGGCTTTGAACTTATGATCCTCCTGTCTCAGCTTCCCGACTGGATTACAGGTGTGTGCCACCATACCCACCTCCTTTTATATTTTTCTTTAATTAGCATGTATTATTTTGTAATCTGAAGTAAAATTTAATTTTTTAAAATTGATATCGGTCCCAGAACAGGGTTTGATCCACAAGTAGGAGATTTGAACCACCTCAGTTGTTCACAAAGTTGGGCCAACAAGTTGTGCTAACCATACTTCAACGAACACAGTCTTTAAAAATTAACTAAAAAGTCACATTTCCTAGATCACATCTATTTCAAGGATATCAGTCAGGTAGAGCACAAAGATGAATGTTGTCCAGCTGCAGAGAAACAATACTATATTTTAAGTTTTAGGTATCTGGTCTGTAACAGTTCACTTCTGAGAAACCATGCTACCCTTACAGTGTTAGTTGCAGGCATAATTCATTAGTGGAGGAAAGGCTTTAATGAACAGTTAAAGTTGAACACATGTTCATCTACACTTCCAAGAACCAGACATGGCTTTTGCTTTAAAAATATAGTCCCAACTATTTGCATCCCTACATTAAATATACTGGGTATTTTTTATCCAAGCTATTTCTTGTACAGTTCATGAGTCCCAGTTTACCTTGCACATTATTATCCTTGATTAAAGTTACTTTGAAAGATGTTAGGCTGGGTTATGCTGGTATACTACTATAATCTCAGGGTCTCAGGAGACTGAGGCAGGAGAATCACAAGTTCATAGCCGGCCTCAGCAACTTAGTGAGGCCCTAAGCAACTTAGCAAGACACTGTCTCAAAATAAAATATAAAAAGAGCTGGGGATGTGACTCAGTGGTTAAGCATACCTGGGTTCAATCCCTGGTACCAAAATAAATAAATAATAAAAGATAAAAGGTGTTAGACCATTATTAAATTTCTATTTGTGAAAGACACTTTTTCTGCCCATTAATATAGTGCTGATAGAGAATCTGCTTATGTTTCTGATAATAGTAATTGTTAATCCAGCAATTTAAAAAAGTTTTAATTCTTTACACTCTCTTAACTCACATGGGAAACACAATCTAAAAAAAAAAAAATAGAAACTTCTGAAACTTTCATCTTAAAAAATCAGAACAGATATTTAAATTAGATGCCTCTTAATTTCATCATTAATGAATTCTTGCTATGTATTTAGGAGCATAAATGTTCACATTCGTCATTATACACATTTTTGGTACTCTATGAGTTTCATTTCATTTCCCAGGAGAATGACTTGTTTTAAAACAGTGAATTTTAAAGTTCCTCAATGCCAAGAATAATTTCTGCCCTCATGGAAAATATGGCAGGAGGGAGCTAGACATAAAGACATAGTCTGCTGGGAGCTATGCTGCCAGGCAAGTGGTGTTGAGGGAGGACTCAGGGCAGCCCAGATGGGAAGGCTGCTCCCAGAGGGGGTGTTTAAGCTGAAATTGAAAGGATGCATGAAGGGAGATGACTAAGTGCAAAGTGGGAAAACCGCTCCAGACAGAACAGAGTGTGCAAGCTCAGTGGCAAGAGGACAGCCAACAAGGCTGTTCACAGGAGTGTAGTACCTCTTCTCACCAAGTGAAGTGCCACACCAGGCCTCTGCACTCTGCCCTGCCTTTGCAGGACTACCTCCCCTTCACCTACTCCAGGTCCTGTTCCATGGACAGCGCCATCTTTGGTCAGCACAGCCCCATTTTCTTCTTATTTACCTTTGCAGATGCTAGTTCCTTGGGATCAACTCTCTTTTCTTTCCAGTTTCTGCAGTGTCTCTTCTTGGATGCTACTTCCTACCTAAAGACTTTCTTGACCTCAAGTACTTTCCCTCCCATGCTATTTTACTACATAAAGGATTTTCCAGTTTATTATGAAAAATTTCAAACATACCCAAACATAGAATAGTTATGTGAGCTCCCTTTTATCTGTCACCCACCTTTAACAACTGTCAAGGTTTGGCCACATTTACTTTCTATTTTCTCACTTTTTCTTCACTAAAATATTTTGAAGGAAATTTCAGACATCATGTTATTTTGCCCTACATATTGCAGAATGCCTCCAAGAAAACCGACATCATCCTACACAGTCTCAGTTCCATCATACCTAGAAAAAGTAACAGTTGTCTTTTAACATTATCTAATACCTGCTTTATAATTAAGCATCCCAAATTGGCTTTAAAATGCCCTTTTATGGTTGATTTGTCTGGATCAGGATCCAGGCAAGGTGCAAACATTACATTTGGTTGTTATATCTTTTATGTCCTTTCAAATGTCAAGCAGAGCCTTCCTTCACTTTTTTGGCATGCCATTGATGTCTTGCAGAAAGCAGGTCTGTTGTTCTGTAGAATGTCCCACATTCTGGATTTATCTGCTTCCTTACTTGTGATGTCTTTGAACTTCTTCCTCTGTTCTGTTCTTTTCTTTTTGTTCTCGCAATTGACTGCTTAAGAGACTTCATGTGCTCTTCAGTTTTCTGTCCTTATCTCATACCTTCTATGAGAATGTCAGCTCCTTAAAAGAGGAAGCCATGTCTTACCCCACTTTTTGTCCCTTCCATTAATGTCTAGCACAATGTATATACTCAATAAGTTTTATTCAGTTGCATTACACAGAAAGAATTTTCATTCTTTTGGGAGCCAAAATTTGAACTGGAGCATCTTCTCAATCTGAAGACATTTACATTAGGAATTAAATTGCCAATGGTATTTTCTCAATAATGTAGGTCACTATTTCCTCTTTTTTCACTGAAAGAATTCCATTCTAACTTAAAGTGGCCATTCTTTAGCTGAAAATTATTACAGATTGAAACATTATAAAACAAATGAAATTTCCAAGTTCCTTGCAGTCTGTCTAGGTCCATGCAGAAGGGTTCTCAGAAATCAACTGCATTGTGCATTCAGCAAGAAAACTAGGTCACTAATCATTTTTCTGATCAGGAGAACTGAATTTTGCTTAGTAGTTCAGAAATCACACTGAACGGCTGACTATAAAAACACCATCATGTGTATGCTTTGTTGTTGATAACTAACTGCAGTCTGAGCTTTAATAACTAGAAGGGAGTGGAAGAAACTTCAAAAGGTTGCATGATAAATGTTTTTGACAATGTGTCAGCTGAACATTAAACAGGATCTTTGTAAATCCTCTCATTCTAAGTGGTTTAAACGGAAAGTTTTAAACTTCTTCCTTCGTAAGTATGGGCTCCAGATATCACAGAACCCTAAGGTTAAAAAAAGAAAGGCGCTTTATCTGGCATAGATGATTTCCATCCCCTGTGCGGGGGTGGGGGGGGAACAGCTCACCTACAAATCTCACCTCCCCATCTAAGCATTTTCCCTTTCATCATCTAAAAATGTGCCATCGTTTTAGTGAAATGGCTTCCTTTATAACCTGATATGACCATGGACACAAAATAACAGAAATAGTAATGAATAAAGAGGTAGTAATGCCCTCAATGCTGTTTTCCAGATTGTCTCATCATGAATATACTGTTGGTCCTCACATGGGTAAAATGAGGTTTAAAAGAACTGGGTAGTAGGAAAGAAACGTGTGTGTTTAGTGTTTCAAGAGAAGTGTGGAAGGGAAGTTCCTTCCCATGTGTTTAGTTTCCTAGGGCTGCCATAATAAACACCCCAAACTGGGTGGCCTGAGACGAGAGAAAGCCATTGTCTCACAGTGCTGGAGGCCAGGAGTCTGAAATGAAGGTGTGGGCAGGCCTGTGCTCCCTGAAGCCCCCAGGGAAGAGTGCTTCCTTGCCTCCTTTAGTTTCTGGTGTTTTCCAGAAGTTCTTAGCGTTCCTTGGCCTGTGGTGTATCTCTCCAGTATTTGTCTCTGTCATCACATGTCTAGCCTCTCCCTGTGTGTATTCTCCTCTTGTCAGAACATCTGTCCTATTGGGTTAAGGGCCCACTCCAGGATGACCTCATCTAATTAGATCTGCAAGGATCCCATTTCCAAATAAAGTCACTTTTACCGGTTCTAGGGGTTAAGTCTTCAGCATACCTTTTTGGAGGATATTATTCAACCCATGACTTTGTTTGGGCCCCACACACTGAAAGAGAAGCCATTGGCATTGAATGCTGAATCTATGACACAGAGAAACTTATTTTTTCTCTTGCATTCACACTTTCCATCTCATTAGATTAAAGACTATAAATATCTTAAAAGCAAGCCCAGAGCATTCTGGGTCACTGAAAGCTTTTGAAGGAAGGATACACTAGCATGGGCAGGAAAACAGCATTCTAGACAAGATGAAGAAGAGACCATAGCCGGGTGGAGCTGGGTCTGTTGGTAGCAGAGATGGAGGTTGAAAGGCAGGAGAGGTACGTGCTCCGCAGCGCCTGTCCCTCCTGGGGCTCAGGCCAACCTGGAGCCGTTCCCTGTCCACAGGTCTTTCCCTCTGGGTAGTTGGGCAACCCCAAGGAGCCTTAACTGCTTCTTGTAAAGTAGTTTCTACTGCAGATGTATCTTGTGAAAGGAGGTGGAGTCCTTAAAGCACCTTGTGCAGGGCCTGACATGTAGGAACTGACATGTTAGCTGTGGGCAGCATCTCAGCACAGTGAGAGAAGTCTGCCTGGATAAACACAGCTCAGTTAAGAAGGGATTCCGAGCTGGCTGGAGGAATTTTAGTTACCTTGACGAGAAACGTGCAGGATGACAGCCTTGACTTGTGTCTTCCTGGTGCGCAGGATAACACAGCTGGGAAATCTGGACCGAGTGCAGAGGGAGGACCTGGGTGCAAAGCATTTCAAATAGAAGTTGACGGAACTTGGGCAACTAACGTGCAGTGAGAACTGAGAGAGAAGGGACTCAGGTGATGTGAGATTTAAACCCAGGTGACTGAAGGAGTGGCAGCAGGACAGCAGAGAGGGAAGCTGCTGGGGTGGGGGCATCATGAGTTTGGTCTTGGACTTGATACGTTTGAGGTGACAGAGAGGTGACCATGTGCACACAAGCGAGACAGTTGGAGCTGTCAAATGTGGGCACCTGCAAGATAGTTGGGGGCAGAGATGAGCAGGAGGAAGCAGCAGGCCCTGGGTGGAAGCAGGTTCCTTGCCTACGTTCAGGGAGAGCTGGGTGCTGTGGTGTGCATCAAACTCAGTGACTCCAAAACAGAACTCAGATCTTACTGTCCCCAAGCTGTTTCTTATGCTCTTCCTTTTTTGACACCACACTCTAATGGGGGTAAGCCACTGGCACCATCATAACTGTCAAATCTTTGTCACACAGAAACTTCCTTGTTTTCCTTCCTTTCTGTATATTTTATTTCTACAGTGTTCCCTGCCTTAATGACAGCACCCAGTCATCTATGCCCCAAACCTCTTAGTCATTCTTTATACCACCTCTCACACCTGGAACATTCATTCCATTCTGAGGCCCATAGTGTTGTCTTTGGCCCCACTGGCAACCCCACATCTGTTCCCCAGGGCTCATTTCTCACCACCCCTTGTCCACACCAGGCTCTTCTCCCAAGTGACACTGCAGGCCTCCCAGCAGACTCTTGACAGATTCTCCTGCATGTTTATGTTACACAGTGTGGAAATTATAGTTTTTGTTATCTTTGCTTTTCAGAGTTTCCAAACTATTTCTCAGTGACTGGCATTTTTCTCTTTCTGTATCTCTAAGCCCTGCTCAGTGCTTGTATCTGGCCTGTTTACTGATGACCATGAGGCTGATGGACACATTTTTCTGGGAGGGGATTCCTGCCATACATTGAGAGGACACAGTATAAACTGCTCCTTTCCTCTGTTTTTGTTGTTGTTGTTGTTGGATTTTTTTTTTTTTTTTTTTTTTTTTTTGTATTGGAAATTGAACCCAGAGGCACTTAATCACTGAGCCACATCCCCAACCCTTTGTTATATTTTATTTACAGACAGGGTCTCATTGAGTTGCTTAGGGCCTCACTAAGTTCCTGAGCCTAGCTTTGAACTTGTGATCCTCCTGCCTCAGCCTCCCAATCCGCTGGGATTACAGGTGTGCACCACCACACCTGGCATCTCTTCCTCTGTTTTGTCCCATGGATTTACCCTCATGTCTTGCCAAGATTCTGTGAAGAGCCCTGGTGGGCCTCACTGCCGCCATTTCCCACATTGCCACACCAGTGTTCTCCCAGTGTTGTAAATCTGACCTCCCTATGCCCTTCGGTGGTTCCCTGTTATTACAGGTTGAAACCGAGAGTCCTGGGGCCCACGAGGTCCTTCTGCGTCACGCAGGCTGCCTCTCCTGCTTCAGGGGCTCTCCCTGCACAGCCTGCTGGTCCTCTGACTGGCTGCACCACCCTCTTACCCCTGCTCCTGGCAGGCAGTCTCCGGCTCACACGTCACCTCCTCAGTGAGGTTTCTCTGTCCAGACCTTCCTCAGCACGTGTGACTTTCCCCCTGTGCTCAGTCTCAGTGCTTGGTAAGGCTCTCCATAGTGCCGTGTATAAGCAGTATGATTATGGCTTTATGAGCTTTTCAAATATTAGATAAAATGCTTTTTGAGAATATGAAAACAATGCCTGGCACATGCTATATACTCAAATTATAGAAATATGAAAAACTTATGAAATTGATTAACTATTTAAAGGGGACTGTGTATAGAGAAGAGAAAGAGAACTTTACCTGGGAAACATCCACGACTAGAAAGGAGGAGGAGGAGGAGGAGGCAGCAGCGGCAGAGAAATGAGGCACAGGGGGCATGTGGGAAAAGGGAGACCACCATTGTTTTGTGGTGTGGAAGGAGAGGCTTCAGCAAGGTCCAGTGCAACAAAGATATCCAGGAGAATAAAGATGTGGGGAAGGTTGCTGGATTGGCAATAGAAGGATCATGGCTGACCTCACAGAGAACAAGCTTCGTAAATACAGGAAACCAAAATCAAGGTGCAGACGAGGGAGGATTTCGCCAGCCAGTGGGGGAGAAATATGAGGAATGGAGCAGTCACTTGAGAATTGTAGCTACCTAAACAAAAGGAACAAGCAAACAAAAGATATGTGGCCATCTGAGAATAAAAGAGCATCAGGGTTGAAGGGACCATCATCAGGGTCTTGTCCATTGTCCCACACAACAGATGGTAGGAAGGAGACCAGTCTCTAGAAGAGAGCAGCAGGGCAAGGAGGGGGGCCTGCCAGTGTGGACCCCGAGGGGACCCAGCGAAAGGACAGCCATGATGGACCCTGGGAATTTGGAAAAAAGACTCTAGTAGCTCTGTCAACTTGAGGAAACCAGAAGGGATCCCACTTCTGACACTTGAGGGAGGAGATTGGGAGAAGCAGTTACTTTTATCTAGGGACAGAGTAAGAGGAAATGTAGTTTAAGGGGGAAAGAATCTGAAAAATTTTAGTGGGAATTCCCCAACTGTTTGAAAGGAAAGGCAACTTGATCTTTGTATAATTGGTTGGTGTTCCCAGTAAATACCTATTACCATAGTGTACATAACACTTTGCCAAGCATTTCAGAGATCACTTTAAAAAATATGGAGGGGAGTGGTTTTCCCTTAGGAAGCTCAGAGTCTAAAATGAGTCAGAAGATGTGTAAATATGTTATCATATAGGAGACACAAGGACTTAATGGGAAATACGAGTTTTCTCCAGTCTGGGAGAAATGAATCTTGACTTCAGTTTTAATAGAGGAGAAATCCCCAGTTCTGTTGGAGGAGTTTGCAGTGATACTTCGGGCTCAAGGGATCGCATGTGCGAGTGATTAGCCTTGTAAGAAAATCAAAATGTAAATGAATGATTTACGAGTCCTCTCTTTCCTGGGCTTGCGCAAAAGAGCATTGTCTGCGAGGACAGCAATTTACATCCTGTTCTTCAGAGACTGAACTCAGGGGCTGTAGCACTGGCCAGTTGAGGAAATTCCTCTAGGATCCTGAGCACTCCTGGCTGTGGTTCTTGAACTTGATCCTGAATTTCTACCACCCAATAAGAACCTGTTCACAAGTGAAATGTCTGAAGTGACAGGGGTGGGAAACATGCTCAGAATTTCCTGAGTAGAACAGACTAGCTACTTAAGGCAGAGGCGTGGGTAAAGTCGATGGCCTTCAGTGACAAGGGAAACATCAAGGAGCTGCGTGAGGAGAGTCCAGCTTCCTCAGATCATCAAAGTCTTGAAATAACGTGATTTTTTCCTGGAACTTCTCTTAAGACCAGGAAACACTAACTTTTGAAAAAAAAAAAGTGCATTTTTAGGACTTTTAAAGGAAATCCTTTAGGAATTTTAAAGGACCGAAAATAGACGAGAGAGAAGAAAAGAGAGAAATCAAAAACTTTCTTATCCTTGTGTTTTTTATATTGGCCATAATATTTTTGCCTTGAATGTTGAGCCAGTAGCACAATAAACTCATGTCCAAGTGCATTTTCTCATGCATGTGTCTTGTTCTAACAACTGCTGAAAGCTTTGACCTGAAAGGAATGTCACTTCGTGTGAAAAGTAGCATATGTATTGGGTTAAAATCCCCAAAAAGCTCCTTTTCCTCACACCAATATCACAAGAGGTTGAATTGTGAGAAGTTTTTTTGTTTTTGTTTTGTTTTTTGTTTTTATTTTTAAAGGTGGTTGTTTGGAATACAGGGGAAAATGTAAATGCTGAATATAAGCCACAAGTAAAAATTTATACTGTCATGAATGCAACAGTGGCCCCAGAGTGACTGTGCCTCTGGTTGCTTTAGGTCTTCAATCAGACCAGTGTGGCTTGACCTTGGGACCACTAACAAAAGGGTTGGGCTTTTGGTTTGGTTTGGTTTTTTTAATGGTGTATTATTCATCCTGGCTGGGTCTGAATGAAGAATCACCTTAAAAGAAATCTTGAGTAGCATTTCAACTTCAAAGATTTATTACTTTGTTAGTTAGCTTTAGCCAATGTCAAAATAATAATAAAACAGGAGCTATAGTGTCCTCTGTAAACAGCCAGTGAGGCCACCCAGTAAAAGTATCACACTCTTCCTTGTATCCTCTTCAGCAGTCCCAGATTTATATCTCCTTGTGGGAATACCAGGGCTTGGTCTTTTTGCTTTCTCCCAGTAATTTAAGATCTGATTTAAAAAATAAAGACTATAAATCTAACTTGGAAAGAAAGTGCAATTTCATTGCTTTTATTTATTTTACCTTTAGCTTTCAGTTAGCAGTACTAGAAAGCAAACCATTTATCATTTGTACATCAATTTACTTGTCAAAGAAAACTTACTCATCAGAAATATCAGCACCACTTATAGACTAGAGTAACTCTGCTTCAACACACATGGGCGTTAATACAAAGGCCATACAGGGTTAAATGAAAGTTACCCTAATTTCACATTTATAATTAGTGTCTCTTCTCTGTAGCCACAGATTAGCTGTCACTTCTGTTTGATGGAGCAGCCAGCCAATGGACCATAGGTTAACATCAATATTTTATAATATTAACAGATTTTTTATGACACAGATTTTAAAATCATCATACATGTTTTAAATGGAGAATAGACGATTACCATTAAAAAAAGCTAAACCCTTGAATTTTATTCTATGTAAATTTTTACTCCAATAAAAATATGAATAAGCCTTCCTTTTCTAGTTATCTTCTCCTTCAGTCAAAATATGAACACCCAACTCCCTGCTTTCTTCACTTTCTATCCAGAATGTACGTGGGAGAGTCCTCCACAACCCTCCTACCCATTGTTTAATGATGAGTGAATCATCTGTTTTCTCCAAAGACAGTAAATTCAAACCTCACGAAAGGAAGTCTATAGTGACCTCATCATTTTTAAAAGACAGAAAGCTTAAAAAAAATTTTTTTAACTCTTTTTTAATGGAAACTTTCAAACATACACATATGTAGGGAGAAGAGTCAGAAGAACTCCATCCCATCACCCAGCTGCAGCAGTTTCCAGCAGCTGGCCAGGGTGACTTCATTTTGGCAGCATCTTCATTCTACTCTGCCTTTGACTGGGGCTCAACTGCTCAGCTCCGCAGCACTTGCAGCTGATGAGGCCCCCTGCAGCTCACCCCAGGAGGCTCCAGGGCTCCCCTGCTTCATAGCCACAGACTACCCAGAGCCTCAAAGTCCATGACTTGGCTGACCCCCATTTTATATTTCTACAGGGCAAAGCTTTAATCCACATTCTTTTTGCTTCATATGGTTTAACCCAGTTCTGTTAAATAACAGAATATTCTTAAGTCCTACTCATTTCCAGAGGACAAGTAGACAAATCCACATGAGAGAACCAAGGAGAGGATCTGCTTACCTCTGCCCCTTATATAGGCTGGACCCAGAAAAGTGTGCCCATAGGCCTCATGAAAACTGTGGAAAGGCCAGGAGCAAGCATCTTGCCAAGACTTAGCAACACAGAATAAGGCAGATATGTCAAACACCCTGAATTTCAAGTCAGTGAGAAGTAGTTGGAAAGCACTTTAAAAGGGGCAAAGTGTGACATAAAGTTTGTAAGAGTATGTGCCTCAGAAGTCCCTCTGCTGGGACCAGAAGAGTTGGTCCAGGAGAGGGTGATTCAGAGCCCCCTGTCAAATGCCTTGTACGCTGAGGACATTACCATTGTCTTTTTTTTTTTTTTTTTTTAAGTTAAATGTGGTTGTGTTCCCCCCCCCCCTTTATTTTTATTTATTTATTTTTATGTGGTACTGAGGATTGAACCCAGGATCTCACAAATGCAAGGCAAGCACTCTACCGCTGAGTCACAACCCCAGCCCACCATTGTCTTTTTTATCATTTAAATAGTACTTCCCTTTGCCAATGAAGTTTCCCTTTAGTAAATGACTTTTTAACTATTTTATAATTAAAATGAACTTTTGTTTCATTTATTCATCATTAAAAGGCATGTATCTGCCATCACTTCATGTTCATTTAAATGGCAAAGAAATACAGGAGAAAAAACTCGGGTTGTTGATAAAACTACACATAATATCTTACTGCCTTGGTTTTACGAGTTAGGGAGTGGCTTACTTTGAGTTATGTTTACAGATTTTAGAAAATGGCCTTGACTATTACACTCTTTTTTGTTTTTTCAAGCCAACAGAAAAGTCTTAGGACTGTCACAGGTGCCATTCAAAAGGCACATTAGCAACCAACTCATTTTCCTCACCCTAAAGAGTCTATTAGCATATAAAATCCTTCACACTTTAATTTTCACTAATTATTTTCCTATTTTAAATAAATCGAATTATCTAGTAACCTCCTCCCCTTTAAAGAGTGTGGTCTATTCTCATTGTTCTTGTAAAGCTTATTTAGTCGTTTATATTTTTCTTCTGGAAAGTGTCATTCTTTGTTCCCACCAACACAAAGTACTCAAAGTCAAGAACTGTGTAGTGTAGCTCTCCAGAAGTTGACTTAGATGGTATTTACAGGCTGGTTTAATTGGAAAGAAGGAGTTATCTTTTCAGTAATGATGCCACTTAACACAGCAGAGCTAAAAGATGAGGAATAATTTTGTAAAATCAATAGTTTAGCTCTCCTAGTTGGATTTTGTTTTATATTTTTGACCTAGGGTTGGACATTTCATTCAATTATATTGTGTCTTTCTCAGGGATAACCTAAAAGGTGTGTGTGTGTGTGTGTGTGTGTGTGTGTGTGTGTGTGAAAAATGTCAAATTTGAAGGTTTTTAAATAAAGAAGGCGTACTTAAAAGAAAGTTCGCCCAGTTGTATCTACTGAGTAATCATAGTTATTTTCACATAGTCCTTATGTCAAGTTCTGAAGTTGAAACTAATAGCAATGTTATAATAAATTTTATAGTAATTTTATACTAAATTTTATAGTATATTTTTTAGAATATAAAACCAGAAACAGTGGCTGATATAAGTTATCATTTTCCTTTTGTGTAGTACACTTTAACTTTTTTGAAAATGGAACATTATTTGGTTACTTTTCAGTTTTTTAAACTGATTTTCTAACAGATAATAAAAGTAATTTTTTTTTTTTTTTTTTTTTTTTTGGTGCTGGCGATCGAACCCAGGGCCTTGTGCATGCTAGCCAAGCACTCTACCAACTGAGCTATATTCCCAGCCCAATAAAAGTAATTTCTAAATATAACTAATTCTCTGATTAACCTTGGAAGGGTAACATTTTATATTTTTTAACTATAAGCAAATTTTAAGTGCTACTTTTGTGAAAAGCAAATGTAATTTGAATTCTATTTTGATAATACTGATAAAATATGGTAAACCTAATAGTCCTCAATATATGGAATGTGGAGAAGGGCTCAGATCTGATTTTGTTACCCTGTCCTCTTTGAAATTTTCTTTCAGCTATATTTTGCACATACTAACTTCTCAGTCACCTCCCACCCATCTCGATTCTCAGCAGCTCCATTTAGCCACGCCTTCTCCTCCCCTACATGGTGTGAAGTATGGGCGTCCCCCAAAGGGCGAGTCTTAGGCCCTCTGCTCATTTTGCTTACTTCTTTTTTTTTTTTTTTATTTTTTATTTTATTATTTTTTTTTTTTATTTTTTGGTACCGGGGATTGAACTCAGCAGCACTAGACCACTGGGCCACTGGGCCACATCCCCAGCCCTTTTTTGTATTTTTTATTAGAGACAGGGTCTCACTGAGTTGCTAAGTGCCTCGCCATTGCTGAGGCTAGCTTTGAACTCGCGATCCTCCTGCCTCAGCCTCTCAAAGTGCTGGAATTACAGGCGTGCGCCACCGCGCCCGGCTTCATTTTGCTTACTTCTTAAGGAAGCATTCCACCTGCACCTCTGAGAGCCCTCTGCCCCGTTCAGACCCACCTTTGCAGTGCCACAGCTAGACAGGTCCTCAAGGCAGCTCAGGCTGCTTAGCAGAACCCCACAGACTGAACTAGAAATAGCACACATTCATTTCTTACAGTTCTGGAGACTGTGGCTTCCAAGACAGGGCAGTGGCAGATTTGGCATCTGATGAGGGCTGGATTCGGGTTCACAGGGGGCTGTTTTTTGCTCTGTGTCCCCACATGGTAGAAGAGGCCAAGGACCTCTGTTGGGCCTGTTTTCTAAGGGCACTAGTCCCATTCATGAAGGCTCTGCCTCCCAAAGTGCTCACCTCCTAATGCCTATTACCTTGGGTATTAGGATTTCAGCATATCGATTGGGAGCATATAAATATTCAGACCACAGCAGGCAGCCCTCCTTGAAGTCCTACAGCGCCTTACCTAACAAACACAATGCTGCCCCTGCCATTTCTGATGTGCTCCATATTCTCACTACCCTCTGGTCTTTTAGGATAAAACCTCCTGGTAAAGAAAGCGTCCCTCTTTCCCCTGATCCCTCGGTAAAGATTATACTGCCTCTGTCCAATTCTCTGTACATGCTGTCCTTGCTTATGGCCTCTTTATATTTGGCCTTCTCTTTTGCAGCAACCTCCTTTTTTAATCCCTTGACTTGGCTGGACAGATTTAATTCTTCAAAATTCAAGGGAAAAACACAATTGGACGTGAAGAGACCAAATGCTGCTATAGAAACAAGGGGGGTTTAGCTGCTGGCTTTGGCACTTAGGAGGTGACAGTGAGGTCAGGCTCAGTGGCGCCAAGGGGGCCAGAGGCAGGTATGATGGGGGGCTGAGAAAATGGGAGCAGGACATGGGACACTGGACACAGGCACTCTCGGGGCCTGCAGTGAAAGAGGGAGAGACAGCTGGAGGTGGGGAAGAGAAATGTGCATATCCTTTACTTTTTCATGTGAAGTTTAAAAAAAAAAGTTATTTTAAAAAAAAGTATTTTTATTGTAGCAAACATCAGATAACATTATTACAAATAGTAATTATCGTGTGTGCATATACAGATTAATAGAAGATGTATTTGTATATTCTATATTTCAAGATACATCATAACCTTTAGTTACATGTACCGAATTAAGGAAAACTGGAAGCTCTGATGATTGAAGGAAGTGTCCTCAGGGAGTAGAGTTCAAATGTTTGAGTCCCTTCCACAAGCAGGAATTGAGTCACACATATGCCAGGCACCACATGGACGTGGCACCAGGCCTGGCAGAGATGGCGAGGAGAGAGCCCTGAGAGAGCCAGTTGCACACAGACATGTGAATTAATTCTCCTCTACACCAAGTAGTTGACAGCCCAGAGGAATCCTCGCTTGGCTCTTGCATAGGTCAGGGGGATGAGGCCATTGAACAGAGTAGGTGGGACAAGGGCTTCCAGGCAAAGGAAAAAGAGGTACAGAATGAGATCGGGGCAGCAGGAAGGAACCCAGACATGTTGAATTTGAAGTCAGAGAAAGGTCAAAATCAGTGCCTTCCTTCTGGCCACACGTGGATTGGAGCAAGCTACATAACCACACTGAGCCTCAGTGGTCTCCTCTCTCATGCAGGTGAAATAATACCTGCATGACAGGGTTATGGTGAGGGTAAAAGTAAAATCCACCCGTCTCCTGTTGTTACTGATAGTGAAAGAGCATCGCGCCACACACTGGCACACTGAGGCTTCAGCCAGGTCCTTGATGGCGTGCTAAGGAGCTCGGGCTGCATCTCTGCAGTGCTGGAGAGTGGCTTAAGCATTTCAGTGGGGGAATAACATGATCAGATTTAGGTTTAAGAAGATCACTCTGACAGCAGAGTGAGGATGGATTAGAAAGCAGGAAGGAGCGGGAGCAGAGAAGCCGATGCATGAATATTCTTCCCATCGTAGTAATCATTACTCTCCTCAATTATGCCAGAAAAGAAGCCAAAATCCTATTTACTGGTAGCTATCAAAAGTAAAAGAATGCTACTTGAACAACAAGCACAGGAACAATTGAATTCAGCCTTTTGGAAACAGATCACAATAATAGAATTAGAGACAATTAAAGAGTTTGAGAGATTTCCAAGCTCATTCTTAGACTTAGTCAAATTGTAGATTTATAATCAAATTTAATATCAAAAAGACCCTAAAACATTTGAGCTCATTCTCAAACCATCTTAATTTTCAAATTAGAAGTTCTTAGCCTGAGGTCTATCCATGCATGGGCTAAGGGCAATCTATATACTCCCTAAAAAATCAGAGAAAAATGATAAGCATGTATTTTTCTCCCCTTTTGGGGACTGACCACATAGCTTCCATCAAATGCTCAGAGGGCTTTAGAACGCTGTAACGGTGAAGCACCAGGATACTGGCCTTGCATTGAAGGGACTTTTAATGGACACCCTGACATTTTGTCTGAACTCTGGGCTTTTCCACCCAGGGTCTCCACTTGAATGTGTAATAGGCCTCGCAGAACTACATGCCAGGCAGAGCTCCAGTGCTTCTCCCACCTGCCCCATCTCCATAAGTGCCAACTGCAGTCTTCTAACTACTCAGGCCAATTCCGTGGGGCCCCCTTTTTTTCTGATGCTTTGCACCTACTTCCTTGGGACTACCATCTCTATCCTCAAAATATATCTGGAATCCAACTCTTCCCTCACCAACTGTTCCCCCCACCCTCCATCTAATTCCTTTTCCCAAGGGATTTCAGTGGCCTCTGATCTGTCTCATCCCTCTCCAGTCTACCAAAGCAGCACCTGCCCACAGCCCTGCAGGAGCTTCCCATCTGCCTCCAAGCAAACCCCCCAAAGTCCTTAACTGATCTATGACATACCATGTGGCTTGGTGACTTGATCCCTGTCATGTCCCTGATCTTATTGCTCCATCTCCTCACTGGCTTCTGTGGCTTCTTTGAGGTCTTGATGCAGCTGATTCTGCTGCCTGGAAGGCTGCCTGTAGATGCCTGTGTGGCTTGTCCCCTGTCCTCCTTCAGGCCTGTGCTCAGTGTGCCTTCTTATTCAAATGGATCCTGTTTCTTTTCTAGTTATCTTTTCACTTAAAACAGCAATTGATACAAAGATAATTATTGATCTTTGTGACTTCTAAGTTCCCCATATTAACCTGAATTCTATTTCCAACAGCTATTGGACAACTGAAAGTTCATGCCTGTCCAGTCATTGTAGAGTCTTCAAATTCCATACCATTCTCTCTAACTTCATAAAGAGATTTCTTTAAGTTTACAATACTTTGATAATTTTGAGAAATGCTGCGTTGATCAGGTATTATGATTCCTCTCTATTTCAGTACCTTTCAGAGTATAAGTATGTTTGTAGATGTACTGGGAGGGCTATTTTATTTTATTATTTAGGGCAGTAGTGGAGATCAAACCCAGGGTCTCACACATGCTAGACAAGTATTTTATCACTGAGCCCCATATCCCCAGCCTTTGGGAGGGCTATTTTAATTAGAAATAGCTTGATCTTTATTACATGGTTGTGGTTCTATGCTGAGAATATAAGAGACATTTTTATAATGTGAATTGACATCTGCTAACTTATCTGTTTCATAAGTTTGGGATTTTTTGTACTAGGTATTCTTAACACAGAATGCATCTGGGCCTAACCCACAATAGCCTGATTCTGTTTGTCTGAACTCTATGGAACAACAGTAATAAACTAGAGATCTAAGGCTTTTTTAATGCCAGTAAATGTGGTAAGACTATTTTTTTCAAGTATACTAATTTTTAACGTTGCTGTGTTTGTTTTATACCATTTCAGATTTTACAAGATGAACTAGAAAACCGCTCTAATCAAGTGCGATGTGCAGAGAGAAAGTTACAGCACAGAGAACTGGAGTCTCAAGAACAGGTATGCCCCCCTTCTCCCTTCGGCTTGTTTGTTTGTTTACTTCCTCCGGGTCAAGGGGCTCATGTATTCCCCGTGCCAGGGAGGGTTCTGTACAAGTCACAGAACACCCCCAGTGGTCAGCACGAACATTAAAGGAGTGCAACGCCTTGCAGAACAAAAAGTGTGGAGGTAGGGCAGCTGCGGCTGTGCGGCTCTGGCATTCTCATGGCTCTGCCTCCTGTGCTGGCTTCACCGTAAAGGTGATTCCAAGATAGCCACAGGAGCCACAGGCATCTCACCCAGATCTGTACTATTCAGATGCAGAAAGGAATGGACAATTTCTGGGGTATCCTCCTGAAAAGTAAGGAAATCTTTCCTAGCACCCTGGTCTCTCACCTCACTTCACATATCATTGGCCAGAGCAGGTCACATGCTCAGCCTGGCATGCCCAATCCTTTGCAAGAGGACCAAGAGGACCAAAATTAGCCTAGACCAATCAGGATCCACTTGCTGGTGATGGAATTAGGCAAGAAAGGAAAACCAGAAAAAAAGAAGAGGAGAAATGGATGTAGTTATACAGCCAACAGTGTCTACAGTGTCATTGTTTTTAAATAAATGGATGTTATTTTACTTAGAAACATAAATCATGTTTTCTTTTGAATTTAAGATTTCTCCTCTTTCTTCCCATTCTGTTTACAAAACATAAACCAGAATAATCTAGCCATGACAATAGCTAATGACCTATTTTATTTTCAACTGACAGGATTGTTTTCACCCAACTCTTCTGGATATAATGGATTATATTAAGTGCTAATTTTGACAATTTAAAGTAAAAAGTTAGCAATGTATCAATAGAGACTATGAGTCTTGATGAAACCTTTTATAAATGTGTTGTCCTCAGCCTTTGAGTGTAGCATTGCTAACCTGCTTCAAAGTGCCACTGAGCCATTATGTATAGAACCTTCCATAGATACTGCCAAACATTTATATTTTGGTTGTCATATGGTGAAATTCAGTACAAGAATATTAAGTTAGATCATTTTGATTTTGGGGAAAAGGGTAAGAGATGTTTACAAACAGGATCCCAGGATAGGGGATTGTACCAAATGGCAGAATTAAGCACTTGACAGATGCTGAGTATTAATACTTACTGAATAATGCAGTTTGCAAATATTTTCTTCTGCTCTGTAGTTTGTCTTTTCATTTTTTAAACAGGCTCATAGACTCAAATTTTTTAATTTTGATGGAATTTAATTGATCAGATTTTCCTGTTATGGTTCATGTGCTTGGTATCAAGACAAAGAACTTTTTACCTAGTTCTGAGGTCCAGATTTTCTCCTTTTTTCTAAAAGTTTTATGATTTACTTTAAGTGTATGATACATTGTGAGTTAATTTTTGTGTAAAGACATGAGACATTAAAGAAAAAAAAACTTAATTGACTTGACTTCCTACTCTCTAATGTACACCCTGTGTAATATATCATATATATAGAATGTGTGTATGATTTGCTTGAATACGTATATGCATATATGTGTATGTATTATGTAGTATTTACTTCATACAGTCAATAGGAAGACAAAATGAAAATACTGGGATGAAAAATTAATTTTTCTTTATCAATTAACTTTATCAAATGCCTGTAAGATGACAGACACTGTAAAAGAAATATCACACATATTAGTTCATTGAATGCTCACAGTAACCATTATCATCCCCATTTTATAGATGACATAGTAAAACCCAGAGTGGTTGCTTAATTCACTCACCCAAGACCACCCAGCTAGGAAGAAATACTAGAGGTCTATCAGACCCAAGTTTATCTGAATTCCAAATCTTTGCTCTTTTCATGACAATTTTGAAACTACATTTCTAGTTAATAGTAACCAAAAAAAAAAAAAAAAAAAAAGGTGGCAGTGATAGTGAAAGTGAGTGTATTAAAGTTGTCAGGAAAACAAACATTGTTCTAAATGCTTGCGACAGTGGCAAATGCCATTGACCTTCCATGGGCAAAGAAAAGCAAGGGCAAAGGAAACGGATGCATAGCAGACTTGCTGCAGATAAAACCTGCTCTTTAGATGGGAGTGCAGTGGTGCTCAGGTCAAAGCAGCCTGGGTCTAATTGTCACTGGAGGTCAGCTGAGCACCATCCTCTGTGAAGGACACTTGTGAGTACAAGGAGAAAAGACAAGCTTCTTCAAAGTAGGAAAGGGTGCTCCCTGGAGGATTGGGGCTTCTCCCATTTGTGGTAAAATGTGACTTAAGGTAAAACTTTGTTAACATCACTTTTATTCATGGCAAAACTTCACACAGAAAATTCCATAATATATTGAGAGTAGGGAAATTAAGAAATCCCAAATGAACAATAGGGAAGGATTCAGGAACTACTTTCAGTCTTTTTTTATTGACTTCTTTTTGATCATCAAAGTTGCTTTCATCTTTGTAGTGACAATAGCTTTTTAGAATATTTCTTACCCTAATTCCTGATATCTTCTAGAAGACTATAGTTTACCAAAGAAATGTCAGGAAATACCCATGGGTAAAGCTGAATATTTCATAATCTTTGCAACTATGAGACATTGGATTCTTTCCACAAGGTCCTAGGGTGTAGCTAGAGAAGAAATGCCAGTTGTTTCAACAAAATTGAGCAGCAAATAGTAGGCATCTAATAAATACTATTTATCTATAGTGAATCTAATATTTTATTTTGCCTAACTTTCATGTTCCCCTTTCAATTTGTGACACTAATAGAAGTAGTAAAAAATAATTAGAACTATTGTCATGGACACTTTTTAGGGTCTACTTATATATGAAGTTACTTAGGATATTTAAAATGTTGATGTTCTATTATGATTTTCTTTTATTTTTCTTTCTTTTTTTGTCATCCGTCAAAGCAACTGCAGCCACAGTAGCCAGCCTCCCATTAACCAATCAGACAACTGAAAAGGGTGCAGAACAGCACTTAATACTTTCATCTTTTTCTTTTCAACCAAATATTATTATCCTGATACTAGTTGCATAAAGACTCAAAATTGAAACTGGCAGAATTACAAAGGACAATTTCCTAGGCTGCTTTTTTTACCCGCTTTAAAAAAAAAAAAAAAAAAAAAAAAAAAAAAAAAAAGCTTGAACTGTTTCTGGTTTTCATTTAAGAAAAATTCCTGTGTTTTGATTCTACAAAAACAAAAAATGAATGAAGCATTTTAAAAGTTATGTTTTTAATTAAAAACAAAAGGCTGCTTCTCATCAGGTCTTGATGGGTGGCATCCTTGCTGCCCACCGCTGGCCTTGGTGCCTCCAACGCTCCTCTGTCTCCTCACGTGGAAGGTCAGAGTCCGCAGAGCAGGCCTGTTCACCAGTGGGTCCAGAGGACATGCTGACCCTGATACAGATCCAAGAGAAATGGAGTTAGAAAATGCTAATTTTCTAAGTCTTACAAAAGCATGATATTTCCTTTAATCTATAAATAGTAAAGTAATTAAAATCACCATTATTTTTATCCATCCCAGGAGTAAATAATTTATAATTCCAGATAAGATCTGAGCAGGAATCCCATAATTTCAGCAAAGATCCAATCAGACTTCCTGATTGTGCAGGAAACAGAACCATCAGGAAAGGAAGTGATTTCCCTATGGCACAGCACAGTGCAGCAAGTCCAGGGCAGGACCGCACTTGCTCAGTTTCCTCCCAGGTCTTTTTTCCCATCAGGTTAAACACTGCATAAAATGAGTGGGTGCTATTTACCACTTAGGTTCAGGTTGGGTCAGAATTATCATGGGCAAAACTAAGATTCATTTTGAAAGCAAATGATGTTTCACTATTCACAAGGAGCCTTAGACAATTTGGTCTGATCAATTATAGAAAAGAGAAGGAGGCATGATCTCTACTTGGTTTCTTAACACGTGTAAAGCATGTGATTATCATAAAGGTACTGAACAGTGTCAGATTAAACTGATAGAACATGGAAATTAATATACATATAAAAAACCTGCTTCAAACTGGCTTTCTTAAATTTTGAAAATATGAATAACTCTCATATTGATTGGATATCATATTGATTTGCCATAGCCAATGGCTAAGGGCAGTACATTTACACAAAGTTTCATGAAGACTCATGGTCTCTAATAATAACATTGTTGACATTTTACTTTTTTTTAACATTTCATTACATTGATTATTCTCTTTCCCATAAGATTATTTTAACAAATTAGTGAAAAACATCATTTAGAAACATCCCAACAAACAGCTTGCAATGCTGAGCATTTCACAGGGGAGTCAATCTTTGTTCTACTTAACATTCTCGTCTTTCGAGAGGCACTTCATGCTTGGCAGTACTGGGCACTGAGAAGAAACAAAGATGAGTAAGTTCCAGATCCTGCCCTCAAGAGCTCTCAATCCAGCAGAGCTAAGGAGATGGGCATAAACGTAGACTCCAGGCATGGAATCTTTAAAGTCAGTTCTTTTTCTTCTAAATGGCTCAAAGTTTCAGGGTCATAAGATATGGAAAGAACTGTCCTTGGTGCCACCTTCTGCCTGCCTGGGCCCTGGAAAAGGTTTGGCTCCCCCACCACAGGCAGCTTGGTGCTGGTGGACCTGGTGCAAGAGTCTGTGGTACACAGGACCAGGTCCTTCCAAGGCTGGTCAAGAAGGGGTCCGCACTTCTGGCATGTTCTCTTGAAAGCTCCTGAGCTCCCACCTCATCCTACTGCTTTGGGCTACCCCTGGTGGGACTCTCTGATTTTGTGGCCAGCAGTTTTTGCAGCCAGCTGGTTTAGTTCTGAATCTCGTCTGTCCAAGCATTAAAGGTCTAGACTGTACAGGCACAAGTAACCCACAAATTTATTCTAAAGTACATAGCTAACGGCCAGTCACACCTCAATCACATTTCAGTCAGAGCTTTGCAGCTGCCAACTTTCTATATAAGTCCTAAACACATTGGTAAATTTGGGAGAGAATCTAGTGACCAAAGGCAGTCTGTGGTAGTCATGTGCTCAGGGTTTGCCCGTGAAGGTAGAGGTTGTCCCACATGCCCCGCCCTACCAAGACACAGGGAGAAGAGACTTCAAGAACTGGTATGATCCAGTGGGGAAAGCACTGTTGGTTCAAAATCTACCCTTGTCACTACTAATCATGTGATCTTGGGTAAGTCACTTAGTCTTGCTGAGTGTCAGTTTCCTAATCGGTAAAATATCAGCAATACTACCTTCCCACAGGCTATTGGGAGCAGCAAAACAAGAATGTGTAAAAATACTTCAAAAACTACAAAACATGCAGCTGCAATGTGTATAATTACAGTTATTCATAGGAGAGAAAGGGGCTTTTGCTGACCATTAACAAGAGGAAGGACATTCCAGTTAGGGAACAGAATGAGGGGGGAGACATGAAGCAGAACTTGCTCACAGTGTTCAGGGAATATTGAGTAATATCTTGGCCAGAGGATAATATCTGTGAAGAGGAAAACAAGACCAGAAAGTTAGTTTCATTCATTTTGTCCATTAAAAGAATGCTTTGTTATCAAGGCCTGCTCTTCACTAAGCACTGTGGTATGTGTTAGGACAATCGGTGGCCAGTCTTGGATGCAGTGCCAAGGAGTTCAGTCACTCGCCAGAAAGCCGTTGTCAGCAGTTGAGGATTTCTCTCTTTTTCTGGGGAGTGCTGGATGGTTGAGGTTATACTTTATAAAGATTAATCAGCAGCCAGAAGATAAGATAAACAAGAGTTGAAAAGAAACCCATTCAGTGGTTATTGACCTCACTAGTCACAAGAGAAATATGGAACGCTTGTACTGGATGTTGTTAAAGGGAGTACAAAGAGAGGGGTAGACAGGAAGACTCACTTGAAAGGAAAATTCACGCCCTGTGCAGTGGCTCATGCCTGTAATCCCAGTGGCTCAGGAGGCTGAGGCAGGAGGATCACAAGTTCAAAGCCAGACTCAGCAACTTAGAAAGGCCCTAGGTAACTTAGGAGACCCTGTCTCAGGGAAAAAAAAAAAAAAAAAAAAGGAGGGGCTGGGGTTGTGGCTCAGTGGTAGAGCGCTCACCTCTCACATGTGAGGCACTGGGTTAGGTCCTCAGCACCACATAAAAATAAATAAATAATAAAATAAAGGTATTGTGTCCATCTACAACTAAAAAAATATTTTTTGAAAAAAAGGGCTGGGGATGTGGCTCAATGGTTAAGTACCCCTGGGTTCAACCCCCAGTACCAAAAAAGAAAATTTACAGATTTAGAGGGCAAAAGAAAAGAATGTGTCAAAAATAATACTGCATTTTTTGATTTGATAAGCTGGTGCATGGTGGACAACAGTACTATTATTTCTTGGATGTTGCATCTGAGATGCTCCCAGGACATCCATTTAGAGACATATAGTTGAAAATCTGAATCTAGATGCAAGAAAGAGCACTAGGAATGTGAAGACATGAGAGTCATCTTTCTGGGGCTGCAGCAGAAGGTCACAATGTGGGTGATGTTGACAAGGAAGAGCAGAGGGAGAGAGGAGAGGCTAGAGCTGGCCCATGGCAGGGCTAGTTCAAGGGACCAGAGAAAGTAGGGGAGTAGACAAAGAGCATTTAAAAGAAATGAGCAGGAAGATAAGCTGGTGACGGCCGTGAAAACCAGAGAAGACAGCTTCCTACTAGACTTGGCGCTCCTTAGGGTGAGGCCTCGTCATCGTGCTTCTGCCAGCACTGTTGAGCTGAATTGCTCTGTGAAGCTTTTGCTGTCCCCAGCCCTGTCCTTGCATGTCCCTGCCTACATCTCTCCCTTTGTCACTGTGCTTCCATAGTGCTTCCTGCTACCCTCCATGGAGGGCTTTCCCATCAGTCCCCAGGTATGTGCTCTGAGCCGGGCCATGTGCCTGTGGATCAGCATTTAGCCAGTGCCTGGCCCAGACCACACTCAACAAATTTATAGGAAGAAGATGAGAGAGAAAGGAGGATGGATGGGAGGAGCAGGGGAGAAGGGAAAATTAACAGCCTCACATGCTACAGGGAGTTTGAGGATGAAGAGTTCAAAAGCCACTGAGCCTGGGTGATGATTACGGGCCCTTGGTACTGCGCCTCCCAAACCTTTTCCAAGCAACTCCCTCAAGCATATTCTTGCTTAGGCTTTATGGAAATAAATATGATAGTCATTCTTTTATCATTTTATCTGGGGTGATAATTTCTTCTGGCAGAAGCATATTCAGCTTCTTGGGGCTTCTGTGTGGCCCTCAGCTACTCCCTTGACATTATAGCTCCAGAGGGTTTTAGAACAGGGAGAACTAAGAGAAAGCAAGGTGCCTGCACCTGCCATGCAGCCCACCTTCCCACTCACCTCTAAAACAGGGCAGATTTCCCTGCCTGGTCTCTTGCACAGCACCGCTCTGTACTGTATACTCTCTAGACAACTAAGCCCTCTGTGATTCCTTCCTAGGTTCCTAGGTATTAGAAACACATTTTGACCCTTTTGTGTAAGTAGCTTTCAGATAACACTAGACATCTCTGGAAGTACCTTAGATCTGCTGCCTGTTACACTATTACAATCAGTATCGTTTGTATTCCCAAAGAGTTTACTTGCCGCCCACAATGCCCAGTGATCTATCAGGGAGCAACATGGATATTAGGAGAACCAAAATCAATATATTTAAAGCTTCCACTGCTTATCTTTAAACCACCTCATTCATCATCAAGGGTAACCAGCAAATCTATAGAGTCACAGGAGGCCTTAAAGAAGATGATGCTGTGGAGACAGAAAATCAATTAAGCAATAATCATGACAATTGTTAAAAGGAAGAATTGGTCTTCTACAGATTTCCAAGCCTTTAATTTCTATTTTCCATAATGGATTTTAAAACTTCACAGTCTTGGCTGCTGTGGGGCTAACTCATCTGTAGTGAAATCTATTTAAAAGTACTAACAACACAAAACTATGTTTTATCCCAAAGCACATTATGAAAACAGGAATAATAATTGCAACAGAAATATAATTCAAAGACTTTTATTGACTTTTCATGTTTAATGGTTATTATTCTGGCTTGTTTCAAGCAATTTTAATAACCACAGTTTATTTACAAAATTCAGACTAATTCTTTTGTTCCCATGCCAACAAAATACATTTGTTCCCGGACAGCTGGTATGATGCATCGTTATAAGACTCAGTTGTTATGAGGGATAGAACCACATTTAATTTTGGCCACAACTTATTCTCAATGAGATTTTGAATACTTGCCTGTTTTCTGGGGGGGGAAAAAAAAAAAAAAAACACTTGAACTGTAATGTCAGGGACAATATATTTTTATTAGAATGCAATCTCATCAACATGTTCTTTTCAAATCAGTTGTTTTAGTAGATTTTAGTGGCAGAGCAAATCAAATACTTGTCTCTAAAAGCCTCACGAAAAATCCTGCATGGTGATCATGCCACTGTTTTTAAGAAAAACTAAAAGCACCCTTCTGAGCGGGTATGCTCTTGCACCCTGGCTTTCTTGCGACTCCTTTGTTTTTAACACCACTGGGTTTGCTGTGCTGGGGGCATGGGGAGCAGGGCCCTGATGTGCTTGCTGCATGTTTTTAACCCTGGGCTTTGCTGACGGATCAGATCCCAGTGTCAGCACAGCAGCCGCCACACCACTGCAGCTGTTTTTCCAGAAAGCATTTTCTGCATTGTTGAAGTGGCTCTCCATCGTCATATTGAACACTAAGGGACCAGGAAGACCAGGGGACAGCACCAGCATTGCACTGGGCTCTGACCCAGAACTGGAAGGTTCAAAGCCAGGCTGTGCCTGCCTAGGGCCGGGTCGCAGCTTTTATTCCTGGGGTGAAGTCCTGTGATAGTATATCCTCATTTCTTTTAGTTTAATTTTTAAAGATAGTTTGGGCTCTTATATCAGTCTTTTAAAAATTAATTTTTATTCACCAAGTGATTAAATCCAAATGGTTTACTCCAAACCAATAAATTATGGAGGCTCTTAAAAAATGAAGTAGAAGCAAAAACTTAAGACCAAGTTGTATTCTATCCCACCTCTTAAAATGGATGAGCAAAAAGAATCATCAAGCAGTAACCTGGGTAATAGAACAGAGTCTCTCAGGAAGATGAAAAGGAGACCGCATCCCTGAGGGGTGTCCTGTTGAGGCTGATTTTTCTGAGTTCATGGAATTGAGTGAACAGCAAGAAGGAGGAAGTGAAAGAGAGAAACACGGAGATGGCAAAAGAGGTGGGGTGAGGCAGCATGGTGAGGAGAGAGAAATGTTCTATGACTATTTACTGTGCTTGTCACGTTCAGAAGCAAACATCAAGCATTCTAAGATGCCACTTCCTTGCCGTTTCTTTTTACTAAATCCAGCCAGAAAAGATCTCCTTTTCCTGTGGAAAAGGCCATTTGGAGGTAGAAGCCATTGAAATTGATTACTGGAAAGCACATAACAGAGCAGAGGTATTTTAGAGGCAGAGACATAAATCAATTGAGACATAAATCAATTTAATTAAATATATGGAAAGAAAGGTGTTTTTCAAAATACAGTGAACAATTTAGGAATTTAAAAGGCCATTTGAATATACTGAAAATATTCCATGTAGGTAACTTGTTGGGTTTCTATAAAGCATTAGAAAGCATAGTTCCAGTAAGAAAAAAATATTATTACAAGTGTTCAAATGTAAAGGGTGACTTACTGAATTAAATGAAATAATTGGAACTGGTGAAGACTACAGCACACTTGTCATTATTAAAAATTTTAAGGGTGAGCCTATGTTGAATCAGGCAACCTAATAATTACTCAACTCTGTGTAGACATGATATGGAAAACTTGATTATCCATCCTCTTGAAGAAAATAGATAGTTTAAAGACCATTTTTGGCTTTGTGTATGCAATTGGCGCTCAGGTTGATTCAGAAGGGGTGAGGTGACATGGACGGAGAGAGCACTCTGACAGGATATTAAGAAGGAAGGAAGGAGTTTGCTGCATGTTGGTGTTGGCCCTGACAGACTTGTCTAGGGGCTCTTCCCAGTGCAGGTGAGTGGCCAGGCACAGCGGAAGGCATACAGATGCCGGGCCCTTCAGGCTCGGAGCTTGTCGTAAGGCTCACAGAAGCAACGTCCAGGACCCAAGGGGCAGGGCTCCAGGCTGGCCCCCAGGTGGAAACAGCCGCAATTTAACTTATTGTTCTATCCTTCAGTTTTAGATTTGTTTGTTTGTTTGTTTGTTTGAATGAATGCCTCTGCAGAAAGAATGAGGGGGAAAAAAATCAGAAAACTAGGCTGAATGATCTTGAGGTTCGTGTGACTTGAACACAGAAAGGTAAATGAGATGGTAAATACAAACATGGTAACTGAAGGACAGCCACAGTGAACTCTTTGTAAACTTTATTTTGTTTTAGAGCTTTATAGTTTTATATGATAGTAGGTTTATCCCAACAAATTCATACATGCATGAAATTCTATTTCAGTTCAAGATCCCTCCCTTTTCCCTCCTGTAGTCACTCCCCTCTCCTATTCTCCTTCCTCTGCTCTAGTAGACTTACTTTCACTTGTTTGTAAACTTTTTGAAAGTGACACTTTAAACATGTGGTTTATTAAATATTTGCTGAGCACCTGCTATGTGGCCTGGAGACATACATTGATGAACAAACCCAACAAAAATCCTCGCCCTTGTGAAGTTTGCATTCTAGAAGTAGATTCTCCATGGCCTTTTTCATTTCTATTTATATATAAGCCTTGACTTCTCAATAATTAATAAGTCTTCCAGTTCATGAACAAGGTATATCCTTCTTTGAGCCTTCTTTAATTTTTCAAATACATTTTAAACTTTCTGTGAATATATCCTCCACATCTTCTGTTAGGTTATTTCTACGTATTTTACATATTATTATGCTTTTTTCTTTTTTTTAATTCTAATTAAACATGACAACAGAATGCTTTTTTGTTTGTTTGTTCTTTGTACCAGGGATTGAATTCCTCCTGAGCATTCAACTACTGAGCCACATCCCCAGCCCTATTTTGTATTTTTTAGAGACAGGGTCTCACTGAGTTGCTTAGTGCCTCGCCTTTGCTGAGGCTGACTTTAAACTCGCTATCCTCCTGCCTCAGCCTCCCTAGCTGCTGGGATTACAGGCATGCACCATCATAGAATGCATTTTGACACATCATACATAAGTGGAGTATAACTTATTATTCTTCTGGTTGTACAAGATGTTGAATCACACCAGTCAAGTATCATATATGCACCTAGGGTAATAATGTCCTATTCGTTCTATTAACCTTCCTAGCCCCATATCATCTCCCCTCCCTTTGCTCCCTTCTGTCTAATCCAAAGTACTCCTATTCTTCTCTAGCCTCGCCCCCTTATCATGAATTAGCATCTGCATATCAGAGAAAACATTTCGCCTTTAGTTCTTTGGGATTGGCTTATTTCTCTTAGCATGATATTCTCCAGTTCCATCCATTTACCAGAAATGCCATAATTTCATTATTCTTTATGGCTTAATAATATTCCATTGTGTATATATGCCACAATTTCTTTATCCATTCATCTGTTGAAGGACACCTAGGTTCATCTCATAGTTTAGCTATTGTGAATGGAGCTTCTATAAATATTGATGTGGCTGTGTCACTTTAGTATGCTGATTTTAAGTCCTTTGGGTATAAACTGAGGAGTGGGATAGCTGGGTCAAATGGTGGTTCCATTCCCAGTTTTCTGAGGAATCTCCATACTGCTTTCCATAGTGCATACACCAAATTGCAGTCCCACCAGCAATATATGAGTGTACCTTTTTCCCCACGCCCTCTCCAACACAGTTACTTATATTCTTGATA